>CM062811.1:1024539396-1025172520 GCA_031772625.1 Pinus tabuliformis | reverse complement strand
ACCAATTTCTTCAAAATCAACAAAGGGTTGAGACAAGGATGTGCTTTTTTTTCAGAAAGAAAAAGCATAACCCTATTATATCGAGATTATATAAAGGTTCTAGATAGTACAAACTTTTGAAGCTGGAAAGTCTAAAACATAGGAAACAAAAACTAGAGGATAAGTCCCTCTATGAAGGAAAAGGCGATTTGTGCACTGTCTCCGCTATTATATATTCTTGTAATGGACGCATTTAGTAAAGAGATCAACACCATGAAAGAGGCTGGTGCTATAAAAGGATGTGGGATATCTAGAAATTCTGATCTATCACATCTATAGATGTGTTCATGGATGACATTCTATGTGCCGGGGCAACAAAAATTTCAAAATGGGAATCATTCTACAAGATATTTACGAAATTCAACAAATCTTCTGGGCTCAAAATTAACAAAGATAAAACTGAACTTATCACTTATGATGGGGACTTGGTGGAGATAAATGGAATTGCATCAATGTTTGGGGGTGAAAACCCATTCATTGTCACAAGGATTCAAATGCTTGGGCTGCCATTTGAAGCTTTGCAAATACAATATTTCAGATTGGGATTGGCTTGTAGACAAATTCGAGAAGATGTTATACCGCTAGGACCAAAAATGACTAACAATGGGAAGCCGGGTAATTATGATTCATGCGGTTTTCCAAGACATTCCAGTACACTGGATGCATATTTTTCACATTCCCCAAACAATTATATAAAAAAATGAATCTATAGTGGCTAATTTCCTGTGGTCTGGGTCCAGCTCAAAAATAAGGACCCCCTCGCTAAAGAAAGGTGCCTGTGGCATTCTAAGCTTCAGAAGTTTTAATCTATAGATCTTCTCGCTTCTAACCTATGGTGTATCTTTGGTGAACAAGGGTTATGGAAAAACATTATGATGGCTAAATATATCCATCAACATGGATTGGAGGAGTGCATCAATGGATGAGCCCCACCAAAATCCTACATATCAGCTATGTGGTGGAGCCTAAGGATTGCAATTCCATGGCTATGTAGTAACCTTCGTTGGGTTTTTGGTGATGGTCAGAGGATTCAAGTGGGGAAGGAAGCAATCAAAGGCATGTTCGAATGTCACTTTCTCTCGGCCCCTATCATGTACATTCTCAATCAACAGGGATTTTTGAATCTGGCCAACATCTGGAGAGGTCCTCAATTGCCACAGTCGATTCCCAGTTGGCCTCACGCTTGGAATATCGGGATCTCGACCTATTTGGAGGGAGAATGGGAAGCATACCGTAGCAATCTCTGTCAGGCTGGTATCACATTAACACTACGTACGGACATAATGGTTTGGGGCGGACATTTATTCAATGGTAGAATTGTGGCCTCTAAAGCATACAATCATATCACTTCCTGCATTCGACCTTTTCCCTATGTCGATCTTTCTACTCACTTGGGGAGCTGGGAAGTTCCTCTCAAGATTTTATGCTTCTTTTGGTTAATTCTGCACAATCACCTTTTAAGTTGGGGTACTCTACTGAGGAAAGGATTTGTGGGACCTGGAAGATGCGTTTCCCATAAGTTCCTCATCTTCTCTATGGTTTGGTGATGTCAGTCAGATCAGATCAACCTGTTTCACATTCAGGCCATAAACCAATTCGAGCAACTCAAACACCGAGAATCCCCTAGACAAGAGAGTCCCTCGATAAACAATTGGTGAAAACCAATATGGACTGCGTCGAGATTCGAACTTGTGCACTTTATTCGTTCTTTTAATCATATATATTCACTGATATCATCTCTATTGCATTCCGAACCGATTTTATGTTTATTTTTGAAAAAAAGTCGAATACATCAAACAAATGAAAAAATATACTGATACCAATTTTCCCATGTTCCCATGTGTGACTAAAAAGCCACCCATCTAAATTGAAACCAAAAGTTTCTTTTTAATATAAATTGTTCTCTCAATTTCTCTAAGACAATAGAGGGTTTAATAATAAATAGAACTGTGAAATTGGGGTGAAATATTATGGATTCTTTTCAAGCGGACGAAATGTTCATAGCTTGTTAATTTCATAGCCCATTGCTTGTATGCATATCTCATTTGAAACTTAAATTGTAAAGGGCAGATAAATGGTATATAGTATTTATGATTCCAAGTTCTTTTGGTTTTACATAAATATGAATTTATAATTTTTAAAAAATTATATAAGTTTAATTATAAATTTAATTAATATTTATATTTAAATATAAAAAATAAATTTATAATAAAAATATTATCTTTTTATTTATATTTTTATAGTTTGAGTGTGCTTAATGGTTAAGAGTATGTGTTTTCTCCTAAGAGGTCACAGGTTCAAAACCAGAGGGGCTAGAGTATATATACCTTTACAGACTTAGCAATCAAATTGTTGTGCGGAAATGGGTCCCTTGTCCCACAAACAAAGGGGTCTCATACACCAATTTGGTGCCTGGCTTGGCCGTGACCTTCAAAATGGATATTATTATTTTTTTTAGTAAAATAATTTTGTAATAAATGGCAATTTTTTTAATACAAATACTTAGTTTAGTGGAAAATATTATGGAAAAATTAGAAAAGTGTGATTACATTTTTTCTAGCAAAGGAGTTATTTTAGATTTTGTTTACATTTTAATATATTTTCAGATTTGTTTTCATTTTAATATATATAAAAGATTAACTTTTAATTTAAAATATGTAAATTAAGTTCACTAGACATAGAATAGGCACTGAGAGGGTGGAGTATTTTATGGTGTTTAAAATTTTCTATGAAAAATCCAATCATGTTAAGGGCTCGTGCTAGGTGTCATTAGTGACTCATTTTGATGACTTAAATTTCATTGGGTCACAATTTCTCAAGCCAAAGGTTAAGAAAGAAATCTCAAACAACTTAGTAAACAAAAAATAATTAAAATATGTGAATTAAAATGATTTCAAAATTGTATAATTAAAAGGATAAATAAAAAATTAGGTAATAAAAGGTTTCAAAACACATGAGGAGGTGCTTATGTTATGATTTGTTCTTTTATAATATTTGTGTAGGTACATAATATTTTATTGTTATTATTTTAGCTTAATAATGTTTGAAGTAAAGCAAAAATAGAATTAAATTTTTTTTAATTGCTTTATTTAAAATTAGAAAATAATTATAATATTTAGGGCAGTAGCTTGCGTAAATAGAATTTGGTTTTTTAAATAATTAGGGTAGTTATATAAGTTAAATAACTTGTAAATGTTGATAAGCATGAATCCATACTAAACAAAAAAAAATACTTGCTTCAACATATATTTCAAGTTGCTATAATTAAAAAAATCGTATACCTTAACTAAATGATAATTTTATTTAAAATAATATATATATATATATATATATATATATATATATATATATATATATATATATATATATATATATATATATCAGAAAAACAATGCTTCATCATGGATATGTAAATAAACTTTGTTACAATCCAATACCTTGGCTTATCAATGCCACATACCCAATAAACAATAACTCATTTCATATAAAACTTGCTCATATGAGTTTTTTTTTTTTTTAATGGAAAAAAGGCGTAACTACTTTGGAACTAAATCTTAGGCTTTGATTTCTATAGCCACTAAGAATATTCTATGGAGGTTAAATTCCTGCCATCAATTATTGAGTATTAAATTAAAATTCTCAAAACCCTATTCTAAAATGGATATGCTTATCACATGGTAGGTAGATTAATCCCTACCAATTGAGTTAGACATTATTCTATGGGAAAATCGAGTCATGTAGCCTTACTTTTGTTGGAAGTTGGAACTACGGAAATGAGATGTGAAGTGGATAGATAATTGCTTGCTCACACAAGGGATTGCATAAATTTTAGTGGGTACTAATCACTAGTAATTCTAGATATTTATACTTGTAGTACTAAGGACAACATAAATAATTGTTGGAAGTAACTCATAGTAAGTATACTTATTTACATCTTATTCCTATCGAATTTTTCTGCAAATACTTGCTTAAATTATGGTCGGAAGTAATGGTAAATATGTTGTTTATCTTAGTATGAGCTATTTTCAAGAATAAAGTATTTTATTTCTGTGATAGATGGAACAATCCTTCTCCCAACATTTTTTTAGTCAATTTTGTCCAAAATATTGTGAATACTTTTAAGAATCATAAATTTAAGTTATTTAGTTTTCAAAGGTCAAGTGCCCAGTAGGTTTTCCAGGCATTGAATCTATTTATGTATCAAAAGTGTTTAAAAAAACACACAATTTTCTTAAAAATTGTATCTATTTATGTATTCAAAACTGTTTAAAAAAAACCACAATTTTCTTAAAAATTGTATTGTTGGATTATGACTATTAGTTAGACTACATTTTTTAATTTTTGGATGATTTCCTATAACGCTTAAGAAATCACTACATAAATATCTAAAATTCATCCATGAAAATTGCAACCATATCCATAAGTTATGGCATAAAGTATGTGAGCTAGTTATCCACTTGACATTATACTGTGTGAAGGTTGGAATAAGACCTTAAGTTATGGTTCAAGCAAATGTTTGAAAATCATCTTTTTTAATATATTGAAAAATAAATATTTATTTTTCAAAGTTAAATATGTTAAAACTGAAAGACACATGATATATTCAATAAACTGAGCAGCTCTCAGGTGAGGGCTTCACTTGGAGACTGCCTCTGGCAGAACGCTCTACACACTTCTCATTAACAATCAAGAATATATATTTTACAAGAAAATAGGGAGGTTAGAACAACCACCTAGAAAATAGGATAAAATTCCTAATCTAAGTCTCACACGCAACTAATGAACTTCCTTTCTCTTAGAATACATTTCTCCATTAACTTTAACACTCCCCTTAATGGAGAAAGGGTTCACTAACACTCCTAAAATCTCCCTAAATAACTCAAATTTAATTCTTCCAAGAGGCTTGGTAAAAATATCTGCAACATTGTCACAAGTATTACAATATTCAATATGGTTTTCCTATGAATGAACCTTCTCCCTAACAAAGTGAAACTGTGTATCAATATGCTTTTTGTTTTTATGAAACACTGGATTATTTGCAATTCATTGAGCTCTGGTTATCACATCTAATAATAGTTGCATATTTTTGTTCTTCTCCGGCATCCTGGAGAAGTCTCCTCAACCAAACTACCTCACATGTTGTTGTGCACATTACTTGATACTTTGCTTCTGCTGAAGACAAGGATACAATGTTCTGCTTCTTGCTGCTCCATGCAATGACCCCAGACCCAATGTTGAATGCATAACCTGTTATGGATCATCGATCATCTAGATTTCTGGCCCAATCTGAGTCTAAGAAACTTGTCAATCTAACATCAAATGAATCAGTATATTTAATACCAAAGTCTAAGGTTCCTTGAAGATACCTTAAGATGCCTTTCGCTGCAAGCGAATTATTCTCAAGAGGCTTTGACATGAATTGGCTCAATATATTGACTGCAAAAGCCAAATCTGGCCTAATTATAGTCAAGTAAATTATACTCCCAACCACCTATCTATACAATATTGCATCGACCTTCGTTGAACCATCATTATTCTGAAGTTTGGTATTCTGTTGTAAAGACACTTATGCTGCTTTGCACTGATCCATTCTGAATTTTTTCAATAAACTCTTGACATACTTTCTGTGAGACAGAAAAGTCTAGCCATAATCCCTCCAGACTTTAAGACCCAAACAATAGTGTAACTCTCTGAGGTCTTTCATCTCAAAAACATGTGACATCTGCTCTTTGATTTCTTTAATGAGTTCATCAACATTTATTGTAATGGTAAGATCATCTACATATAAAGAAATCAAAATAATTTTCCCCTTTTCATCAAACACGGTATACAGATTATGGTCATTCTTGCTTCTTTTACAACTATGTTGTATGAAAAATTAATCAATTTTATCATACCACGACTTGGGTGCTTGTTTTAGTCCATACAATGCTTTCTTCAATCTACAAACTAAATGTTCCTCCCCCTGTAAACAAACCCTTCAGGTTGCATTAAATACACTTCTTCTTTTAATTCTCCATTTAAGAATGCAAATTTCACATCTAGCTGGTGTATCATCCAATGATGTTTGGTAGCTAAAGCAATTAACATTCTAATTGTGTTTAATTTAGCTACAGGGGTGAAGGTTTCCTCATAGCCTATGCCTTCTTTTTGCGAGCACCCCTTTGTAACCAGCCTAGCTTTATATTTTTCTATGCTCCCATCTGCTTTAAATTTAGGCTTGTATAACCATTTGCAAACTATGGGTTGTTTTCCTTCAGGTATTTCAACTAGATCCCATGTTTTTTTTTTAAGTATTGACTCATATTCCTCTTCCATGGCTACCGTCCATTCACTGCATTGACTTGCTTCTTTATAATTAGAGGGTTCAACAACATTTAACATACTAGTTATAAGATCATGATCCCTATATCTTGTTGGCAACTGAATTTTCCAACCTAATCCCCGAAGTGGTGGACTGGATTCAAATCTATTCTGATCATCCCTTGGTGGACTTGGCCTGCTACCTGCATCTATACCATCCACATATTCCTTTTTCTATTGTTGTTGTTGCTACTACTGCCATTGTTTCTACTGTTGTTGTTTCTCATGGCTGTCCCTATCATCACTTCCATCTTCCACCAGTAAAGTCATGTGCCATTCTTCATTGCTTCTTTCATGGTTTCCATCATCAACTTTGTCATAGAATACCACATCTCTACTTTCAAAGACTTTATGAGTAGAGGGATTAAACAATTTATCAGCTTTAAACTCTGTGCAGTACCCAACAAAAATTCATTTAATGGCCTTTGAATCTAGTTTCTTCCTATCCTCTTTTGGAACAAGAGAAATTTTTTTGGATCCAAAGACTCTTTATTGATTAACTGCAGGCTTTAAACCTAATAAAGCTTCGAATGAAGTTTTAAAATCAAGGTTTTTTCTTGGACTCATATTCTTCAAATATATTGCAGTATTTATTGCTTCTTTCCAAAAGCCATTAGAGAGGTTCTTACCTTTTAACATGCTTCGAGCACACTCCACAAGGGTTATGTTATTCCTCTCTGCAACCCCGTTCTATTGATGAGTGTGGGGTACTTTGAACTGCTAAACTATCGCATGGTCCTTGCAATATTTGATGAAACCACCCTTCTTTTATTCTCCCTCTTAATCCGAGTGGAGAATTTTGATGAATTTTCTTGTCTGTTTTTTAATCATGCTTCTGAACTCTTTGAAATATTCAAAAGTGTGAATCTTCTTTATAAGAAAATATACCTAAGTAAAACTCGTGTAATCATCGACAAATAATAGGAAATAATAGGCACCTCCTAATGACCTCGTTTGCATCAGCCCACACAAATCAGTGTGCACAAGCTCTAATATATCTCTCTTATTTCTATCTACATTTGCAGGAAACTCATCCTTATGCATCTTCCCAAGAGCACATTCTTCACAGTCGACATGAACATTCTTTAAAATAGGAAGAGCATAACCATACCTCATTTCTGAAGTAGCAACAGGTCATTGAAATTGATATGAACAAATCTTTAATGACATAAGTCTTTTGTAGTCATAACTGATGAGGTCAAGGCATGGTGTGGTAAGCTTCTTACATTCAGCTTATACAATTCTCCCACTCGAATACCTGATGCAATTGGCTTCATAAGATCCAAAAGATATTTAATAATGATATATGACTTAAAAAACTCTACTTGAAGGTTATGATCTGTTATCATAGAAACAAATATCAGGTTCTTTTTCATTCTGGGTACATACATTACATTTTTAATATGTCTAATATTTCCATCAGACAAAACAATAGGAACATTACCATACCCTTTGATTTGGTACCCTCTATCATCACCAAGGTAGATATTTTCACCACTATTGTTTTCTTTAAAATTATCAAACCAATGTTTGTTACCTGTCATGTGAGTGGAAGATCCTAAGTCCACAAACCAATTTTTTTGCTTCAACATCCTCAACCGAGAACGCAAGATCAGATACAAAAATCTAAGATTTTGATTTTTATCTTCATTAGCAAAATGTCTTGCATGCTTCTTATGTCTATGGTGATCTTCATCAAACTTCTTCTTCTGGTAGTTTTTAACTATGTGACCAATTCTACCACAATAAAAATATTTGGGTCCTGAATGACTTCTGTTTGAGGACATACCTTGAGGTGGTTTTCTTTGTGGTGTACTTCCGCCTTTCTATCATGAATTTGCCTTCCCTCTGAAGGGCTTCTTCTTCGCCATTAGAGAAATATCAGAACTTTTGGGTTTCAGAGTCATTCGCCTTTCTTCCTCTTGCATCGGGATTCCTGTCAATTCTTCAAAATTGGGGGCTTTCTCTCTCACATTCAAGCCTATGATAATCATCATTCATACCATTCATGGTAATTGTGACCAGATCAGTGTTTAACAGTGCCTCTCCTATGTCGCCCATCTTATCTTTGAGCTCCTTGATTCGAGAGATGAATGCAATCACTGATTCATTCTCCTCCATTTTAATGGAGAGAATCTTGCTTTTCAAAAACAATAGGCGATTTGTGTTTTTGATCTTGTACAGGTCCTTGAGGGTTTTCCAGATGTCGTTTGCTGATTTAGATTCACGGATGTGAGGGATAATACAACCTTTCACTGACAATTTTAACAACACTCTTGTTTTGTTCTCCCTCTTTTCCTAGTCTTAGATTGTTGCTTCTATTTTGCTCGTAGCTAGGGTCAACTTCAACTCATCACTGCTTACAATCACCCATGCATTTTTCCCCTCCAACAGGGTCTGCAACTTAATTGTCTAATTAGAGTAATTAGATCCATCGAGATTATTTCTCCCATTCAGATATGCCTCTGCCATCTAGTTATTCATCTTGACAGGTCTCCCTAAAAAAAAATTGACCTCCAGCAATTAAAAAACTAGGTCTATCTCCACATCCAAGGAGAAATCTCTAAAAAAAAATGGACGCTCTCTCTTAATAAAAGAAACTCCTTCAATTGGATGCAAATAGAACAAAATCCCCCTTTTCTTTTCATAGAAACCCTCCTTTAAAAAAAATATTACTCCTTTTTACATGTATAAAAGATCTCTATCAAATGCGCCGAACAATAGTTATTCTTTTAAATTGTTATAACCCAATTTTTTTTTAAAACATGGCCTTCTGACCCCCACACAACATACCAACAGATCCACTCAAACAACAACTCTCGATCACCCCTCACCTTGCTTTTCCAAGCCACCAAGATCTTCGAGAGCAGCTATCCACAAATCCAAAATCTTCCTATTCACCCCAAGACATCGATCGACATCTCTCCATGGCCACGACAATCAATGGGCTGGTCAATGGAGCAACATGACTTCCACATCCAATTTCGTGTTGATGGCCCATGCTGAAACAAATCTCTCCAAGAGAAAGCTGAACAACGTGACTTTCTCTCCAGGAAGGGTGTTGGTCAACACCTAAAAGTGCGTTTCTGAGAAAAAAATGGGCACTGATCAGATTACATTTTACAGAAAAAAAAATAAAAAATAAAAATAAAAAAAAAAATAAAAAAATAAAAAATAAATAAATAAATAAATAAAAATAAAAATAAAAAAAATTCCCCTTGCTCCACCTCCTCACCAGACCTTCTTTGCACCACTCAGGGCCACAATCCTGCCCCAGGCACTCACCCAATCACCAAAGAACTCTGGCTTTACCTCACTCAACCCTGAAGCTCTGATACCATGTTAAAAAATGAAAGACACATGATATATTCAATAAACTGAGCAACTCTCAAGTGAGGGATTCACCTGGAGACTGCTTCTGGCAGAACACCCTACACACTTCTAATTAACAATCAAGAATATATAGTTTACAAGAAAATAGGGAGGTTAGAGCAACCACTTAGAAAATAAGATCAAATTCCTAATCTAAGTCTCACACATAACTAATGAACTGACTTTCTCCTAGAATACATTTCTCCATTAACTTTAACAAAATATTACAAATTGCATTGTTTAATGTTAAAATAATAGTGAACAACAAGAAAATACGAGATGATTACCAAAATTAACAAAATAGGAAACATAATAATATTTTTACAACACATTTAAGAATGCTATTTGATGTTGTTGATTAGTTTTCTTAGGCATGTGATTCACAAGGTAACCTTCTTTTGTCTTTTTGACATAATACATCACATAGTAATATTTTTACAACACATTTAAGAAGGTTATTTGATGTTGTTTATTAGTTTTCTTAGGCATGCGATTCGCAAGGTAACCTTCTTTTGTCTTCTTGACATAATACGTCACATAGTAGTGCACACTAATGTTGGCAATTAGGGTGAAAGTGATGGCTTTGATATCATTTTGATTATATTTATGTATTTGATGATTTGAAATAAATCATTAGCCTTGCTTATATATTTATGTATTTCATGATATTGTTTTGATTATATTCTATGTAAATTTTAATGTAGCATGAAGTATTATTTTATGGTATTTTTAAGAGTATTAATTAAATGAATATGAAAGTTATTCCACAATCAACTTATTTGTCTATCTATCTCAACATCATGTCAAACCACATATTGGAATTATGTCTATTTCAACATGTTTTTAAGGATAATTATAAACCCTAAACCTAATCATAACTATTTGCATTATATTCAAGATTGAAAGAAGGATAGTGGGTTCACTTTCTTGGTATCATTTATGTTTCACATATTGAGTAATGCAAGAAGATTGATATAATAGGTAGAGGAGGAAAGGTGATCAATGGGAGATTGTAGCATATTATAGTTCAACAAGTCCATGGGATTTGGATTTCTCTATATTTCTAATTTTATTAGTGTCACAACCCCAGGGGCTTCACACAGTTACATGGCATTATTAGTGCAATATGTTCCCTTAAGTGTCTGACACTATAGCATGTTTTGCTACTGCCTAATGTAACATAATTTTAGTCCACCTAAGCTATGCTTCACAATATATTACTCTTTTTAACTTCTATATTATTATATTGCATAATCACCAATACAGAACAATAATAATATGGTCACATATACCACATAACATGATTTAATTTGTAGTGGTCAACCAACCACATCAATCATATATATGAACATAGATCATAGGGGAAGGGTCCTCTAGCATTCTCTTTATATAAAAATCACAAATTTTCAATGACCTAAGATAATGGCTCCATCCTCATAAAAATGCAATGCCAAAACCAAAAAACATAAGCCAAAAATACCTTCACTCGAATTACGACCCTACTTAGGTGTCCTCTACTTGCCCACGCGCTATTTTGGTTCATCTTACTTAGCCCACTCGAGGGTCTATCCTATCACAAAAACCCACCCGAGCTTCCTTCTTCATCCTTAGCTTTGAATTTTTCTTTGCACTCCTTCTTCATCTCTCTTCATGACTTGTGACGTTTGAGTTTTGTCCTCCATCATATGCTCTCTTGCATACTTATATGGCCTTTACTTGGTTCACTTGAGCCTACAACCCTTCACCTTCAGTTAGTTTGGCTCATCTACTTGATAAGTTCTCTCCATGCGCTATGTGACTTTGATTGGGGCTATCTAGTTCTCCAACACTCAACTCACTCCACTTGGTCCACCCTTTCTTAGTCAAACCACATTTGTTGCTTCCACACTTGGTTCATCCACACTCATGCCGACTCATTCCAACATGGTTTTGGGGTGTGCTCCTTGGTAATGTTGTGCCCTTGTGGCACCCATACCACCAAGTTGTTATGTGCTCTCCATAGTAAGCACCAAATCTCATTTTTGTGAGACCCGAATTGGTATAACTTCACCCAAATCCTCTTTCATTGCATTGTTTATGATAAAATTATCACAAAAAGTGCAATGGTAGTGTCATTTTTTTCAAGTCAACAAGGCATCTTCCATGCATACTCGGCACGTTGATGACATGTAGGTGCACCCTAGTAGCTTGGGGCCTAACATCCTCCCTCACCATGAGCTATTTCCACTCTCGGAAACCCTAATATTGCTAACTAATGCTTCCTCTCAAAATCCCTTAGCTCCTTCTCCCATATCAAAAGTGACTCACAAGTCTCCCATCCATTCTCTTTTTTTGAAGCATCCTTCCATTTAATGAAGTACTCTCTATTCCTGTTGTTGTTAATGCCCAAAGTCTAGTAGCTCACTATGTCCACAAGTTCTAGTTCCAAATTGTCAACAATCAAGGACGGGGCATGTGGTGACTCCACTCTTCTTGGATCAAGTATATCCACCTTGCCCTTTTTTAACTGACTGATATGAAGGACTAGATGATGGGTTATCAAGTTGAAAGGAATCTATAGCTTATAAGCAACATCAACAATCCACTTCACCAATTAGAATGGCCACTAAACCTCCTCACCAATCATTTAGACATCTCGGAAAGCAGTGAGAACTACTCCTTGGTCATCTTGATGAATTCCATATCACACACTAACCAACTCTATGTCTCTCCTATTTTTGTTTACCCATTTCTCCATCCTCTCTATTTGCATATATTTTTGGTTCACAGGGGTGGCCTAGGGTTCAGAGTTTAGACATTGACATTTTTCAGCACCCATAAGCAAGTGAGGTCTATTTGAAGGTATGCTAATGTAAAACCCTCATCCCGCGCTTACGCAAATTCACCAGTCAACCGTGGCAAATATTTGATGAAGAGTTGCGATGATATGACTCAACCTCCTAGGTACAATTAAGGAAGTGGAATCATCCAACCAAAACTTTACTGACCACCCTCAGGGACTACAGGACCCCCAAGAGCTAACCAACCACTCCAGGTGCCCAACCCCTGAGTTAACTTGAATTTTTAATGATCTAGACTCTCAGTCACTCCCATGAAAAGGCAATCCAGTGACTGTAACCCTCTAGTCACTCCCATGAGCCTGCTTCCCAATGACTATAGACTAAATTACTCAGTTTTATGCCAATGACCCTAAGATCTGAACCACTTTTTCAGGGCTACGATACAAACCTCTGCCCAGAACTTAATGAAACTCTTAGAAACGATAAATGACACAAATAAAAAGCATTAAATTCAAAACTTAATTGAGGACTTAACCTGATCCATCCTAACCATGATAAACATTTTGTTAAACACATCATGAACATGTAATCTACAAGTCATAACTACATATCTTAACATATGGGTATCATACTTATCTAAGAATCATGAGGATGGTCTGATGCCTTCTCTCAATAGCTTCATTATCATCTATTAGGTCATTCATTCATTAACCATTCATTTACTAATGAAAACATGATGAGATCCATAGCTAAAGTCTGTCATAAATTCATGCTTATAAAGACATATAAACAAAATAATAACAATGTTAGAAAAACTGTAAAAGCCACATAATAAGAAGTATAAATACTCATGAAATACAAAAGGAAAATAAATATTATTAACATATGCCAAAGTCAATCAAGTCGGGCACTTCCACATACGACCTGACCATAGATTAGGCTGAATCAAATCTTTCTTTCAACCAATCAACCTCGTGCCATATTCCAAGCATGAATGTGGGACTCACAACAAAATAACCAAGGGTTCCTCAAGATTTACTGCATATCCTACCATTACCATTCAAGGGATTCCTAGGCCCAAATGAAGAAACATACACTACTAGACTTTATTGCAATCTTGCCAAAACGGTCAAGGGATCACGAGGCCCTAAACAAGCTTCGATGCCTTCGGATTTCTTCACCACCCTACAACAAATCCCTATGATTAGCTCCATTTTTTTCTTCCAAGGACTCTTTTAGTGTATTTTTCTCCAATTTTTCGAAAAGGTTGACATTATTTATCGGGATGTCGCCATTTTTAGCATTTCTTTCAACAAAAAAAAAAAAAAGCATTTAGGTTCTAATTTAGGAAATAATAGTGTTGCAAATAGTGCAGGAAATAACGCTTGAAATTAGCGTTAGAAGTACTGTCGTAAATTACACTATAAATAGCGCAAGGGATAACATCGGGTTTAGCTCATTTTTTTGCACCCACATTACCTCCTTGGTTAGCTCGTATTTGAGCCCCAAAATTAGCGTCAGATGTGCCTAAATAGTTAATTAATTGAGATGTTGGGAGTTAAGTGGATAAGGTATTTGAGGATTATGGTATTTATGGATTTAGGGTACATGGATTAAGGGTTAGAGGATTAGGGTTTATGTTTTAAGGGATTAAGGGTCAAGAGCTAAGGGATTTTGTGCTTATGAGTTAGGTAGTTTAATGGTTAATGGATGGGAGGTTTCAGGCTTGGATGGTTTATCGAATTTTTTTATTAGAAGGTTACATTTCATTTCCTTTGTTGATTTGGATTAATTAAGGTTTCGGGAGTTGTTGCTTTTACATAGACAATTGATTGAGCATGTGATGCCTTTCCTAATCAGACCAAATATAGGAAATCTAATTATTCATCCACTTAATACATACCTCACCTTGCCATAATACTGCATGATTAGGCCGTTTTGACACCATTACATTTTCCAATTAAATTGATGTAACCACTTCCACTTAAGCTTGTCCGGGGACATGTAATTGGGTCACATAATTCTCATATTTTTCCTACCTATTTTCCTATTTATTTTTATCTCTTTTTGACCAACAAAACCATATCATATTACTGTAACAACCCTTATTCACCTAAGTATGTCCTTTTTCACTTGTTGCTTTTTTAGTCCAATTCTACTTATAATTTGACATTAGAACTACTTTATTAGGCTTCTTTTTATCATAAAACTAATGTATGGGTTGTTTTAGGTTTGGATGGTATGTCGAAGCTTGTTGTTACAGGATTACATTTAAGTTCTTTTACTGATTTGGATTAATTAAGGTTCTGGGAGTTGTTGCTATTACACAGACAGTTACTTAAGCATGTGTTTCCTTTCCTAATAAGACTGGATCTAGGAGCGTGTCAAAGTCAAAAGAAACAACTCATCACTTGGAGATATTTGTGGAGCATCCAGATCATTTGGTTGAGATATTTTGTAACTCTATTTGTAATTAAAGGAAATTGTTATAGTTTTACCCCTTCCATGGAAATCGTCATATAATTGTTAAGATATCATTTTACTTTAAGATCACATGAGAATCAAAATATTCTCATGATCATCTTCTTATTGTAATTAAGATCTCTAAAAGAGAAGAATGTTTTCTAGTGAGGGATAGAGCAAAGAATTGGAGAATAGTATTGGAAAGAGGAAACACCAGAACTTTGTAATCCTAATACTTTTATTAGTTCAAATCTCAACTTTGTGGTTCAATAATTTCCTTTAAGTATTTTGTGTTCTTTTTAGTACACCAAAATTTGTTGAGGAGGAAGGGTCCTCCTTCTTAGTAGGGATCACTAGTTAGTTACAGTGGAATACATAATTGCATAAATGTTTCTCAATTATTTGATTGTTGATGTTGTTGTTACAATTAATATTGTGTGTAATTTAATTAATTGCAGTAAGCTTTGGATGACGTGACAACTTAAGTCCTGGATCGGTCCCTCAATTTAGTGTGGCAGTGAATTATTTTGTTTGTTGTTACAGTTTGGAATGCACTCCTTTTATGTGTGAAAATTGAATGAGTGATGGTTTTTAGGAGTGCTGTGAGAGTGGTTGAATGACAGATTGGATAAATATTTATCAATTATGGGATTGTTGTTACTATTGTTGTTCAATTAATTCTGTGTGTAATTTAATTAATTACAGTAAGCTTTGGATGGTGTGACAACTTATGTCCTCGACTCGTACCCCAGTTTAGTGTGGTAGAGAATTATTTTTTTTGTTGTTACATTAGATTGCACTTCCTTTTATGTGTGCAGATTGAATGAGTAATGTTTTTCAAGAGTGCAGTGAGAGTCGTTGAATGACAAATTGCATAAATATTTCTCAGTTATGTGATTGTTGTTACTGCTATTGTTACAGTTAATTCTATGTGTAATTTAATTAATTGCAATAAGCTTCGGATGGTGTGACAACTTAAGTCATGGATCATTCCCTCAATTTAGTGTGGCAATGGATTATTTGTTTTATTGTTACACTTTGGATTGCACTTCCTTTTATGTGTGCATATTGACCAAATGACAATTTTAAGGAGTGCTATCAGAGTGGTTGAATGACAGATTGCATAAATATTTCTCATTTATGTGATTGTTGTTACTACTTCTATTATAGTAAATAATGTGTGTAATTTAATTAATTTTTGTAAGCTTTGGATAGTTTGACAAATTAAGCGCTGGACCGATCCCTTAATTTAGTGTGGCAGTGAATTATTTTCTTTGTTGTTACATTTTGGATTACACTTCCTTTTATGTGTGTATATTGAATGAGTGATGGTTTTCAGGAGTGTTGTGAGAGTGATTGAATGGAAAAGTAGATTATTTTACAATATTTCTTTGCATTGAATCCGTGTGGAGTGTGTAACAGCTTTGTTGATTGTTGAGTGTGTGTGTGAAATGACTTTGGGTTGAGATTAGATTATACTAGCCATCATCTACCTTAGCATAGACTTTGCATGACAATATTGTAGAAACTAAAGCTTACTTGGATCGATAATTAAATGTAAGAGTGGGTTGACCAACATTAAAATGCAAACAATATAAAATTAATGAAGTTAACCAAGTTGTGTATTCAAATCATTATTAGATACAAACATTAATATTTTATTAACTTTTATGTCTTCACGAATATATGTTGATATAAAATTAATAGAAGAAGCATTCAAGTAATCCTAATTTTTTCTACCAACAATTCATACCATATCTTGAACATTAACTGAACAAAATATACAATATTTACAACCATGAGGTTCATCTCTGCCTTATAACCTAGAAACCAGAGAGAAAAATAAAAGGTACTCTAGCCCTGAAGGGGGAAACTAAATCTTATAACTTCCAAATTTCTTCTAAAAAATGTGTGGCCATACAAATTACCTAGGAGGGTTGAGCCTCATGATTTCTAGATAGTAGCCTGAGGGGTGGTAGCAAATATTAATTACAAAAAAATGTAGGGTGCCTCAGTCGAAAACTTGGCACTTATGCCCCAAGCATGGGAGATGATATCATACTGATCACCACTGATCCAAAATGAGACTATTCTGTAAGCTATCATATGAAAAGGAGAGAGAACAAACCTTGTGTTGGTTAAGTGGTCGACAGATAATATGTACCGTTGTGAAGCCAAACTGATATTGAACTGGAGCCTCCATGTGCCTGAGAGCTTCCATGATCCTGCACTGAACTGGTATCTTCTGTAAGATCCTCCACAACGAAGCACCCATATGAGCAAGGCCAAGGGGGAGAAGGGGGCGGGGGAGGGGGAGATTTAGTCATTGTCTGGGGAGTGAGGGACACAGAGGGAGGCAGAGAAGATTTTCAAGAGGGGGGATGAGATGAACTAGATGGAGGGGAGTGTGCGAGAGACACAATAGGGGAAGGGACATTGGGAGGATAGTCGACATCTAGGCCCTTGGCCAAATTCTTTATGGAGGAGGACGAGTGGCTCAAGAGCACAGAGAGATCAACAATTCTTGGTGGCTTTGGTTTTAGCTTCTTCCTTACCCTTCAAATTCTTGTATAGGAGGTTGTGGAGGGCCTATATGGGCAGACATCCACAATAGGTATCCTCTTCTTCCATGGACACTAACTCTCTATGAACGTGATCAAGTATGTTGTGGTCAAACAAAGTGACTATGGAGGTGTTGTCTAGGCTGGTTGGGGGTCATCCACGACCTCCGCCCCAATCTGGGTGAAAACCTCTCCCTCTGTCACCACTCATGAGTGTGATGCAAGGGAAGTGAGGTGCAAGGATGAGGTCAAAGGGAGCAGTGAGGATCACGGGGGAAAGAAACCAGAGGAAGATTAGAAGTTAAACCAAGCCACTGAGGGATAAAGAGCCTTAATCGACAAGGTGGTCCATGCATTTTGAGGAGATAGGATGGGTGGAGTAATGAGGCCCTATTTTCTATGAGATGAAAGATGTCTTGCACATGCATGCAACCGTCAGTCTACGAAGGTTATCACCTTTAGGTCACCCAGATCCGGGGGACTGCTTCTGCTATAGTTAATTATGTGTAATCTAATTAATTTCAGTAAGATTTGGATGGTGTGACAACTTACATCCTGGATTGGTCCCTCAATTTAGTGTGCCATTGTATTATTTGCTTTGTTGTTACAGTTTGTATTGCACTTCCTTTTATGTGTACACATTGAATGAGTGATGGTTTTTAGGAGTGTTATGGGAGTGGTTGAATGACAGAGTAGCTTATTCTCCATTATTTCTTCGCATTGAATTTGTGTGGAGTGCGTAACAACTTTATTGATTGTTGAGAGTGTGTGTACAATGACTTTGGATTGAGATTATTTTATACTAGTCATCATTTTCCTTAGCATAGAATTTGTGTGACAATATTGTAAAAATTAAAGCCTACCTAGAATTATAATTAAATGTAAAAATAGGTCGACCAACATTAAAATGCGAACAATATAAAAATAATGAACTTAAAAAAGTTGCTTAGTCAAAACATTATGAGATATAGGCATTACTATTTTTTTTAACTTTTATGTCTTCATGAACTTATGTTGATACAAAATGAATGGAAGAAGCATTCAAGTAATCCTAATTTTTTCTGCCAAACAATTCATACTACATCTTGAACAATTTGATGATATTTCAATAGGTAATTTGTATGGACACAAATAATATTGAAGCATTTCAAATTTTAGGCTATAAGAATCATCATTTTTTAAAAATTGATCACAAATAATTTTGAAAATTTAGAAGTCTTAGTCATTAACATCATTGTCTACAAAAATATCATCCATTATATCATTTTCAATGTCCATATGGTCTTTCAAATAGTTAATATTATCATCATCCTCATCTTGACTTGCATCATCTCCATCATCACTGAAATCTAACTATAGACCATCCATATTGTTACCAGATGTATTTGGATCATCATTTTCTATACCATCCATATTGTTTTGTTCTGTAACATCTTGTAACTTTGTATTAATGTTTTATTCATGTGCTTTAACATAACCATCTTCAACATCATCATGGATGTCAATTTATTTGTTTTTATCTAATCCCTTTCTCTCATTTTTTTGGCCATCATTTTTTTGCTCCGTATCCACTAATGCATCATCAAATAAATTCCTTAATCTTGGATGAGAATGTATGACAAATATCCATTTCAGTCCAAAATATCTTCATAAAAAATACACGCACATGAACGTGTACATACATATATTAGACGTATGTTATAACAATTTTATTGATTAATAAAAATGTGTATATATTTTTCATAAACAATGTATTAATAGATTATTGATCACTACCACTTCTAATTCTTTGAGTTAAAGAAATACCTGCTCACAATGAATTGGTAGAACATAAGGCTCCTTATCCTCCAGTAGGAAATTTGAGGAATATATAGAAAACAATCCACTATGGGTATCATGTCTTTGTGTCCTCTCAAATGCTTCATACCATCTACACTTAAAAATACAACATTTAAAAGAGCGGTAATCCAACTCAATAACTTTTTGTATTTTCCCAACGTATTGTAGATTCCCAACTTGAATAATATTCTTATCTTTTGAGCTTGATCACCTGGATTGCTTGAATTCAACCATGATGCCATAATCGAAGGATTGTCTCTTTACATCTACACATTTTACACGATAATTTCGACCATATGCCCACATTACTAGATATTTCCTTGCTTGTGAAAGACCATTTATTTCAGTTAAAACAAATATAATAATGAATATTAAAATAGTTAATAGTGTCAAAACTGTAAGGAAACAACATTTTGTAAAATTCCAACTATACCTTTCTTTCACATCCTCTAGACATGTTGATTTCATCTTCTGTTATTTTTGAATCTACACCTCCATCTTCTATTTGATTTTGAATTTCTTTAGCAACCCATTGTAGTGTTCAATCTTTGGCCCATTCCCCTTGCAAATCAATAGGAAATGGGGTATTCCTTGTGTTTGATCTTTTAAATTGTCTCGTTGTTTCAAACACTTCTTCTCTTTTTTTATCATACAAATCAATCCATTTGTTCATAAAGTCCATGTGGTATAGAATGAACTTGTCGAGTATAACACTTTTGTCTACACCTATTACATGTCAACATGATTATTTCAAACTCAAAAGGCCATGTTGTTAATTTGATAAATAAATTATAGAGTAAATTAATGATCGCAATAAAAAGAACCAAAATTATCATGAGTTTACTTACTAATTTCTACTTGAAAACCATTAGAATATTTTGGTTTTTCTTCATCAATAATATCTAATGCTTGTTCTTCATCCCAGAACCTTGGCTCATCTTTGAAATCCTTAACAAACAATTCACACAGGAAGAAAAAGTATTCATTCAATACACATCCTTCAGCCATGCAACCCTTTGGATGTGCCTTTTCTTAGACATATATTTTGAGAGTTTTCATATACCTCTCTAAGAAAAACATACACTTTGCTTATATGACACCTTCCAATTCAATTTCATCAACTAGGTGTATAAGTAAATGGACTTGTAGGTCCATGAAACTTATAGGGATCTCCTTCTAAAATACACATACAATTTATGGAATTTCCTTCTTCCATTTTGGCACTTCAAATTCATGGATCTCCTTGGATGTCACACACCTAATATAAGAATACTAAAATAGTATGAACCTTTAGGAAAAAGAAAATCAATACAATATCTCTATGTCTCTCACACATGAACATATCTGTATGTCTCTAGGTATAATTGAAATGTGAACTGTAGGACCTTATACATTTGTATGATATCTCTTCACTTTGCATACAGGACATTCTACCTTGTCTTGATATTTATCTTTGTATAAAATACAATCATTTTTACATGAATTAATTTTCTTATATTCAATCCCCAACTCAACCAACAACTGACGCGCCTCTCTACAAGTTGATGGCAACACATTCTCTTTAGGAAATATTTTAGTTTTTAGTGCCATGTAAGATTGCCAAATATTAGATAAATTGAATGTTTGACTTATGATGAACATGTTTGATATGTCAATCTATATTATGACTATTAATATATAATATATCGTTTTAAAATCTCCTTAAATAAATATAAAGGAAGTTGATGAATGTTTACAAATTACATAGACCAATTGACATTGCATTGTAAGAAATATATTTCAACTCACTTCATAATAGAGTGGTGAATCCTTTGTCTAACCAACCAAACACTAACTTGATTTTTAATGATATTAATGTGTATGCCATTTTTGAGGTTCTACTTGCACCTGATTTGAACATGAGTGTCTTTACTGCTTGCTTGATGGAGTCTTTCAACAGGTTGTTATCATAAACATTACGTTGATGGTAATTACCCCTATTGTCATCATTATTGTCAACCATATGATCATTATTGACATCATTACTTCCATACC
Source organism: Pinus tabuliformis (assembly GCA_031772625.1). NCBI lineage: Eukaryota > Viridiplantae > Streptophyta > Pinopsida > Pinales > Pinaceae > Pinus > Pinus tabuliformis. The sequence goes on along the minus strand of CM062811.1, from coordinate 1,025,151,069 downwards.
CAAAGAAACATGTAAGCATCTCATTCAATCCTTCTTCATTCTTTTCATTTTCACTATCATGCTCATCATCATCATTAAGGCTGCTAGATGGTAGCATATTGCAGTCATCAGTGTATGCAAATCTAAATCAATTGTTAAAATTTCTTAGGTGGTAGAGTTCTCTTTAAATATTCTCTTTTCTCCCTGGTATGGTTTAAAGGATGTCTTGGATCATCCCATCCAATCCTTAACAACCCAGTCAGATCAACTTAGGTATTAGTAGTAGTTCTTTCATCATCATGTTCTACCTATTTAAAAACACAGCCATTATTTAATGTTTGGAAAGAATTGGATAAATCATAAATGTATAAATTTCAAAGAAATAAAATAAAATATTGCTTAACAAATCCCATCCCATGTACTATAGTCTTGACCAACCTCTTCTTCATTGCAATTATTTATTGTGTATAAAGTATCCATTTTCATATCCTCTTCCACCCACTGTGTTCTTCGTGATTTAAAAGTTTTATTTCCACACTCATGTACATATGTTTTTTTCTTTTGCTAGTTGAATTCTTAGGTTGGGTACTTTTTCCAATCTGCATCTGAAATATCAACAACATGCATTCATTTATTTCAAGGATGGATAATACACTATAAATTATAATATTACTGTGAAAAAGGATGGACATATCACAAAATGCCTCCTAAGTTAAGTCAAAATTTGATAATTACTTGATGTCTCATGACATTTGTTGTGTCCTTATTTAATATGACATGATATGTTTCCATGGCCTCATATTTCCCCTACACAGTCAATGATGTTTAGTACACAAATTATATCGTTTAAACCAATATGTTATCCAACAAAAATCCTCACTTTACTCATATATTTGACATATCGATATCATGCTTTGGATTTCAAAAAACAACATATTTTATATAACTTTATCTCATCTACGTTGTATCATTTGTGAATTCATACACACCATCCTCCTTTGGTTGAGGTTGCTTTGTCTTCTTACCTTTCTTTTATCTGCATATTTCATATATGATTCTATGGCCACCCACTTTCCTCTCATTGATTTAGTATGTCTACATCGTTCACGTCCTCTGCCCATTGCCTCCTTTGTATCTTGTAATACACAACAATGACATTAGTCACATAACATTTATGCACTTCATTGCTTCTCCATCCAATTTTCTAAATGCATAATCGATTTAAGCTCAACTGGTTTTCATTGCACCTTTCTAACTAAAATGCCCCTATTTTCAATATATACCCTCTTTGTTACTTTCTAGTCCCAATATGGTGATATGACACAAATCTTATAAATCTTAGATGAGGATCATTAAAACTAATGGACTACTTTTTGTTTTTTTTTTCATTTATTTATTTAACACAATTCAAAACCTTCATCCATAATTTTAAACCACCAAATATCTTTATTTTTTTATATTTAAAAAAAAACCCTATGACCCTATATGTTAGAGAATATACTATTTTAAATTTTTTATTTTTAGGCCTTCTAAATGAACTTAGAATATAATATAATAATTAGTATCAGTTAACTTGTGGATGATATTTATTTTCAATGCCACTATACACCCTATAAAGGAGTAAAGAGTGAGTGACAGGATTGAAAATGTTTGTATCACATGTATACATAATCAGTAAGGAACACAACCTTTAAAGGTGAAAATGTGGGTATGTGACTGTAACTAGTGGATTGTGTTAGCACTTCGTAATTCCTCTAGGCTGATGAGAGGAACCCAAAGGTAACCACAAACCACTTTGAAACTAGAATCTATCCCTTCCAACTTGAGAGAGGGTTCTCTTTGTCCAAATATTCAGTCACTTAGGTCTTAGTCTAGGTATGGAGATTAGAGGGGAATATGTTTTAACAATTTGATGATAGGGAAGAGGGAAAATCCATTGGGCATGGAGTCATGTTGAGTTGATTGATTTTCCAGTGAGAGGATGAAGATATGAGGGATATTTCAGAAAGGGAAAGGTAGGGAGTCCTTCTGGTGTTTTCAATTAACTGTTTTGTAGAAGGGTGAGCAAAGGAATGATAGAAAATGACATATAAAGCATATAACTGAAGGGTGAATTCTAAATGTCATTAAAGAAGAAAAACATTAATTGTTCAGTAAGCTATAACAAAGCACTTTGATAGTGAGGTCTGAGATAAATAATTTATTAATCAAACATGAAGACATACATTCAAGCATGATGATAATAAGAGAGAAAACTTACAACACAAAATATCACATCGCCATTAGAAACTGACACATGAATCCCTGCAAAATCAAACCCCAGTCTTCTTCAATCATTGAAAAAGTATCAGAAAAGTGCAATGCACAATGTTTCTTCTTCTAACCCTGACCAACACTTTCTTAATAAAAAATACAAAATATATACATCAAAAGAAGTCGTTCCCTCCTTTAGGAGCTGAATTCCCCAAAAGTATTTATGTTTTCTGCCTTCAACATCGAATATATATAACCACTCTCTAGAAACTAGGAAATTGTTTTGATTAAGGTTTTCTCAAACAAATTATATTGAATACAATGCCTAAAACGAGTTTCAAAGCCTCTAAATACCTCAATACATTTTCCATGACCATAAAAAGTCAATTACATGAAATTTAGATACAAATTTTACAGTCAAAGAGTTGACTATACTTCCTACTCCAGCAGAAATGCAGCACAAAGCATAGTGAGTTAATGGTTTGACTAGTTCTGACTAATGTCTGAGCCTCTGAATGATTGATACATATAGAAAATAATTTGGACATCATCAACTTCCCCTTGATAAACCTCTTTTCATTCTCCAAACCTTCCATCTTTCAAAAACTCCACCTACAGTAAAAGCGCAGTGCGTGTATGAAAGCGTAGTGAATCTTTTCCTTCACAATTCTCACTAGCGTTGAGGTCTATGAATAAAATAAAAGACTTATTGATGATGTTGACAGTATTTAAAGCCCTTTTCAAGTTCCCACTCATAAAATAAATACCAAAAATTAACATTTCTACCAAACCCTAATTCCTAATTCTTTGTAGAAAATGCAGCAGTGTTGTGTGAACTTCTCCCTTTGGAAAAAGTTTCATAAGCTTCAAAAATCTGAATGATTGTGCTCCCAAAAGACTGCACACATAATATAAAACTCTCAATCTCCTTATCTAACTTCATTCAACTAGTATACTCGAGAAAAAAGAAAAAAAACCAAAACTATTTTGATTACCTGTTCAAGACTCATACTTTGGTTTCCTTAGCCAACAAATTAAGCTTTCCTATGTCCTTCTCTTGTATTTCCTACATTTTTTGTTTAGCAGCCCTTGGCTCCTTCCTCAAGGTGAGGTTTTATCTACAGATGTTCTTGAGCTGCTTATGCAAAGGAAAAGTTATCTTCAACATATACTTGGCATTTGACAATGTTGGCTCACACATGTTCAAATGATCATGTATCTTTTGTCTGGCCCTTTCATCTTTCTTCTTAGCTCTAGTTATGTCATTTTGAGATTTTTTCAATTTCTTCCTCAGCCTATGGAAATTATGATGCCCTTCATCCATATCGGCTTTCTTCTCTTCATGCACTGACTCTTCCTTCTGTAGCTACATATTTCTTGTTGAAGACTTGGTTACAGGGATTCTTGTTGATGAAGCCTCTTGAATGCTCTTTGTTACTACCTTCCATTTACCTTTGGACTTAGTGATAGATGGAACTATCTTCATCAATGGTTCTGTTTCACAAATCTCGGGTGTCCTTTCTAAAGCAGTCTTCTTCAACTCCCAATTGTCATGTTGTAGGTAGGAAATGACCAAGTGTGCCTTCTTCAGTTGTTCTTATAGTTCTAAGATCTCCTTATCCTTATCATGTTGAACATCCACTTGTATGGTATCTAGAAGTTCAATTAGTTGTTCAAGAATATATTCCAAAGGCAATTTCTTTGTAGCAGCTCTTGTGGGCGGCTTCTTGGGAACCTCCACTACCTTAGGAGAAAACTGAAGTATTTTACCCTTTTTCTTTTCTGATGGATCAAACAAAGATGATGGCCTTTTTACTGAACTCTCAACTAGTGATTTCACATCTCTTTCCATAGATGAAGGTGTATCTTTTTTACTCCAAGGGCTAGTTGGAAACTCAACTACCAAATTTGATGAATCTAAGATTACCTGCCATGTCTAATTTTTCTTGTTCAATTCTTCCACCACTAACAATTTAATCAAAGATAAATGAAAGATACTAGGTTCTACTTGACTTTTCTTACCTTGAACCTTATCTTCCATCTTTGCAAGGCTTCTAAACAAATAGAAAGGCATATTAAAAGGGATTTTTCCTGTGAAATGCATCAATAGCCTAAAATGATTTTGGATTTCAGGCATCTGTGGTTCATTTCTTTTAAGTTGAGTCTCAGAGTATCCACATTAATAATCATACCTGTCAACGTTTCAAATCCCAACAGGGATCCATCATGAGGACAATTACTAAATGATGATAGAGGAAGAGCTTAGTGATAGGATAAATAGTATTAAAATAATTTGAATTCAAGGAGATGAGGTCGGCTTTAAAATTTTTATTTTATCTTATCATAAATTGTATTTATTATTTTTATTATTAAATGATATTTTAATAAATAATTTTCATTTTTATTAATATTAATAGATTTCGTATAATGTTATTATAATGTGACAATTTTGTAATGATTAATTAGTTTAATTAGTTAAATGGATCTTAATTTTTTTTAGTTATTATTATATATTAATTCTAATTAATTAATTAATTGATTGATTAATAATTATTATAATAATATTGAATTCATATTTAATAATGATAATTGATTTTTAAATTTTATTAAAAGATAAATTTATTTTATCTTTTATCCTTTAAAAAAAATAAAAATTAATTATCATTATTAAATATGAATTCAATTATTATTATAATAATTATTAATTAATTAATTAGAATTAATATATAATAATAACTAAAAAAAATTAAGATCCATTTAAACTAATTAATCATTACAAAATTGTCACATTATAATAACATTATACGAAATCTATTAATATTAATAAAAATGAAATTTATTTATTGAATTGTTTATTAAAATATCTTTTAATAATAAAAATAATAAATAATAAATACAATTTATAATAAGATAAATAAAAATTTTAAAGTCGACCTCATCTCCTTGAAATCAGATTATCTTAATACTATTTATCCTATCACTAAGCTCTTCTTCTATCATCATTCAGTAATTGTCCTGATGATGGATCCATGTTGGGATTTCAAATGTTGACAAGTATGATTATTACTGTGGATACTCCGAGATTCAACTTAAGAGCCTAAAATGATACTGATAGATTCTCCCAAATATGCCTTCACAAGTGAAATATCTCTGGATTTCATTAAAAAGTTTGATGTAGGGTTCAATCAGATATTCCCTTGGCACAATAAATCCATACTCTTTCTTCTGTACTTTGGTTTTAAGAAATCTTCATAGTTAACTATATCTAGAGCCATGCCCTTGAACCATTGTTCTCCTTGTAGAGGAATATCTGTAACAGTTAAAATGGTGACATATGAAACTGGAAAAATAAACTATCAAATCTTAACATCTACCCGAGTGGAATTCAAGGAAAGCTCTTTGGCCAGTTGAACACTATAATCCTAGATCTTCTCACAAAAACCGATGCAGCCAGTTTGTTCAAATGCAACCCTAATTGTTGGGTCTCAGTTTATCAAGGCAAGGTCTTGGGTCTCAAACCTCACTATGTCTCCTCCTTTGTGATTCTTTCGGTCTGGAGTTGTCATGGCCCACAACAAAGATGAATTCTAGGGTTTTTTCAATGCAATTTTTAGTGTTTGACAACTAGTGCAACAAAAATGTAGAAACTAAAGAATTGGGGCTTAGATGATGGATTTATGGAAATTTTAGAATGATAATACCTATATTAAAAGAATTAGACAACAAAACTGAACTTCATGACCCACATGCAACAACTACTTGTTTTCACCTATATCGGAAATTCAAATACACAGGCACAACAAGAAAGTGCAACACATGAGGAAAACAACTTTCTTGGTGTTTTAGAGCAACAACACAAGGTTGTTAAAACTCCAAACCATTGATATGAAATTGTAAGACTCCAGGATATAGGTGGAAAGAAACTTTTGAATATTTGACATAAGAAAAACAGAAAATGCAACAACTATGTGAAAGCATAGGATCAACAAAGAAAACACAATGAGCTAAAAGTTTGAGGTCTACAAGGTTATCTGAGCGTTTTCTTTGATAGGTAAGAGAAAATTAGACAACTTTCAATAAAAATCATCCAAGAAAAGGAGGAATTGGAACCTGGAAGTAGCGATAACCTTTCAACTTGAAGAAGCACAATGATTGTCTCTTGAGTGCAACACCTCCCTTGCAAAATTAGTGCAACAAAATTTAAATGATGTCCATAATGCTTTCAATGAAAGAAAGAATGGATCTCCGATATTTTAGATGCTAAAAAATGTTTTTGAACTCCTAAGGTGACCAAACCCAACTTTAAAAGACAATCATTATGTTTTTTAGCCTTAATCATGAAAGTGTAACAACTAGAAGATGTGTAGCATTTCTCATAACCGTTGTACTGGTGGTGATGTAATGATACAATTTGATTTTAAAACCTAACTTACTATCCTAACTCGACTAATTTGTGTTAATGATGAGAAGACAAGACTCACCATGACCTTACTCATGATCTTGTATGAGACATCGACCCTAGACATACTTGACTCAACTTTTAGGGAATCCATAACTATCTTTACATCATCTTTCACACACTCTAATATAATTACATCAAAAATAACATCTTACTTTCTTTGAAAAGACCAATAGCCTTATCTCTAAGAGATCATATAAAAACCTTTACACATTTACCAAAATAAATTTAAAAGACCAAACTTTTTTTTGACTACTGTAATATAGGACACTAACATTGGCTCCAATGGGGATGTCATTCTCCCTGTGAGGTGCCAAAAACATCGTAGACTAGTAGCCTAACCATTGGGATTTATTGATTCTTGACTTGTGATCCAGGTGGATATTGGTGGCCACCCACCTATTCCATGTGGACCCCCACCATTATTTCTTTCAGTGTTTCAGTTTCCTTAATTGTAGCACAATTTACTATTTTTGGCAGTTTTTCAGTTTCTAAACTTCGGAGCCATTTTGTGGCCCTAAATGACGTTTTTTTTGCAATATTATTGCAAGAAATTTCATTGCAATCTTGTTTTCAGTTGTAGTCTTTGGAGAAATATTTCTAATGAGGTATCATGCGTGTCAAATAGAGATAATATGACCAAGTTACAAGCCTGAGAAGTTGGTTGGCCAACTAACCCCAACGGAGACCATAAACTCTTGGTGTTACATCTCCTCGGGTTAGGGTTTTGGTTGTTTAGGATTTTCTCATATTGTTCAATAATAAAAAGTCCCTTGAGCCTCATTGTAACTCAGTTTAGAGGCATGTAGCCACCACATCTCTTCTCAAAGATAAGCTACCATCGCCCGAGCTAGTCTCATTTCGATTCTATTTGTAAGCATATTTCATTATTTGATATTAATGAAAGATAGTGTTATTTATGTTGCATCTCTGTATTTATGGTTATATGTGTAATTTGTTGTGTTCCTATTTAAATTCAGATCAATGGTATTAGAGTGGTCTTGTCTTTCTCTGTTTTTTCTTTGGAAATCTCATCAGCCTCCCATGGGGGAAGAAAAGAAAGATGAGGGAGCATGAGATCCTATCAAAATATTGCTCGAGGAGGCCCTCGAGAAAGAACGGAACACGATCATGGATAACCTTGCTTAGATCCTTGAACGGTTTCCCAACGGTGGCGCATCCACATCCAACAGCCACTCTGGAGGATCCACACCTTTTAAGGTACAAGTAAACTTTGAAATTCCCATATTTGAGGGCCAAATAGACACAAACATAGTAGATAAATGGTTTAATCTACTAGAAGGATATTTTTCTGTTCATGATTTTTCCAGCTGAGAAAATATTACTTTTGATCTTCTGAAAGTGCCCCCCCACGTCAAGGACTGGTGGGAAACCTATTGTGAGCAGAAGGATGAAAGTATGACCTCAATGTTTTCAGCTGCTTCCACTTGGAATTCATTCTGGGACACCATCAAGGAGCAGTACTACCCTATCGGGAGCTATGAGGACAAATACATAAAGTGGACCATGCTACGGCAGGGAAGGGACCAATATGTGCCAGATTTTACCAATGTTTTTCATACCCTTCGCACAAAGTTGGGTATCAAGGATTCTGAGAAAGATTTTGTACTCAAGTACCGTGACTACCTACATAGATACATCCAGGATGAGATGGAGTTCCTGGACATCTCCTTGCTCAGCATGACGTACTGATAAGCCATCAAGATCAAGCAGAAGTTTAAACATAAGAAGCGAGACTTTGGATCTACAAATCCAAAGCAAGGGAGGGAGATAGTGATATGATTGGAGGGAAGAGAGAGAGAGAGGGAGAGAGATGGGGGAATAGAGAGGAAGGTAGGAGAGAAATGGAGACAGAGGAATTGTGAGAGAGGAGGAGAGAGGGAGGGATAGAGAGGTGGAGTTGGAGGGGAAGAGAGGGAGGGAAGAAGAAATAATATAGAGTGAGAGGGAGTGACAAGGAAGAGATGGAAGAGAGAATGTGTTTTTAGGGGTGACATAAAGAGACAAAGAAGGAGAGATAGAGAGAAGGGGGAGAGAAGGAGAGAGAAGGATAGGGAGGGATATAGTAACATAGTTGGAGAGAGAGAGAGAGAGAGAGAGAGATGGGGGTAGAGAGAGGATTGGAGGGAAATGAGAGAGACAAAGAGAGAGAGGATTGAAGGGAGACGAGAGAGAGAGAGAGAGAGAGAGAGAGAGAGAGAGAGATAATGATGAGGAAGAAAGAGGGAGGTAGGAGAGAAATGGAGAGAGAGGAAGAATGAGAGATAGGACTTGAGAGAGAGGAGGAGAGTGATGGGGGAAGAGAGAGGGTTGGAGGATAGAAAGAGAGAGAGAGAGTGACAAAGGAAGAGAGAGGTAGGTATGAGAGAAAGGGAGAGAGAGAGAGGAAGTATGAGAGAGCAGAATTGAGAGAGAGGAGGAGAGAGGGAGGGATAGAGAGATGGAATTGGAGGGGAGAGAGGGAGGGATAGGGATATGGAGTTGGAGGGGGAGAGAGGGACGGAAGAAGAAATACATAGAATGAGACATGGAGAGAGAGTGTGTATGTTTGGGGGTGAGATAAAGAGAAAAATAAGGAGAGATGGAGAGAATTGGAGATAGAAGGAGAGAGGAGAGAGGGATGGATATAGTAACAGAGTTGAAGAGAGAGAGAGAGAGAGAGAGAGAGAGAGAGAGAGAGAGGAGGAGGTAGGGATAGATAGATATAAATATTGGAGAAAGAGAGTGTATTTGTTTGGGGTGATATAGAGGGAAAAAGGGAGATAGAGATATAGATGAAAAGTGAAAAGAGGGTAAAAGAGAAAGATGGAAAGAGGGAGGCAGGGATAGAGAGATTGATAAATATGGATTGAGAGAGCATGTGTATTTCTGGGGTTGAGATAGACAGACAAGGAAGGAGAGATGGAGGGAGATATAGATATAGATGGAAGGGGGAGAGAGGGAAGAATTTTTTTTGCACTAGATGCATTGATTTCAATGTAGATGGTGATTTCTAATCCTATTTGATTGGTTGCACTAGATGCATTGATTTTAGTGTAGATGTTGATTTCTAATTATATCTGATTGTTTGCACTGGATGCATTGATTTTAATGTAGATTATTTCTAATCCTATTTGATTGTTTGCACTACATGCATTGATCTCAGTGTAGATGGTGATTTCTAATCTTATTTGATTGTTTGCACTAGATGCATTGATTTCAATGTAGATGTTGATTTCTAATAATATTTTATTGCTTTCACTAGATGCACTGATTTCAATGTAGATGATTTCTAATCATATTTGATTGCTTGCACTAAATGCATTGATCTCATTGTAGATGGAAATTTCTAATCCTAATTGATTGCTTGCACTAGATGCATTGATTTAAGTGTAGACGTTGATTTCTACTAATATTTTCTTATTTGCACTAGATGCATTGATTTCAGTGTAGATGTTGGTTTATAATCCTATTTTCTTACTTGCACTAGATGCATTGATTTGAGTGTAAATGTTGATTTCTAATCCTATTTGATTTCTTGCATTAGATGCATTGATTTCAGTGTAAATGTTGTTTTCTAATCTTATTTGATTGCTTGCATTAGATGCATTGATTTCAGTGTAAATGTTGATTTCTGATTTGATGTAATTCGATGTATGATTGTACATTAATTTTAAAGTGTTTGGATTAACATGTGCATTGATTTCAATGAAAGCACAAAAAATTATTGACAATGTACATCAATTTTTTTGTTATAGTAATTCAACCTATTAATATTGGAGAGAAATAGAGACAATGTATGATGTTTAGTACAATAACTCAAGCTAAAGATTTAAATGGTTTATGATTTAACCTGTCCTTTTCATGTAATCAATATGAAAAGATGACAAAAGTAACAAGGGTGACAATAAGAATAGTAAGAGAAAATAGTTTGAGATTAATCCTAATTGTAATTGACTTTATTCTTATTATTCACATTTTTCTATCATTCAACACCATTACATTGTCACTTTACATTCAAAATTTTTATTTAGTCATTTTTCATCATTAAAGTTATTAACAATATTTATCATCTCAACAAAATGAGGTAACTAGGCAAATTTAAAATTAAAATGACTAAATTAATTTGAGACATATTTAGCATATTTAAAATCATTATATTAATATTATATGAATTTACATATTATTGTTAAAATTAATAATGTGTTCGTTAGATTTTCTTTGGCTACAAGGGACTGAAACAAGCTTAGAACCATCATAATTTCGGATCTATCAAGCGCCGAGAGGGATCAAATCTCTCGAGGTGCAAACCTTTCCTCAAGATTTCCACTCAAAAAAGTGGTTTGCACCTCGAGAGATTTTATCCCTCTCGGCTCTTGATAAATCCGGAGAAGTGGTTTGCACCTCGAGAGATTTGATCCCTCTCGGCTCTTGATAGATCCGAAGTTAAGATGGTTATAAATAAAGTGAGAATATGATGAATCATCAATGATATGTCTTTTATTAACACTAAATTTTTTTATTTTTATTTATTTATTTATTTATTTTTATTTTTATGATTGGTTAATATATGTATTATATTTTTTTATAAATAAATATAAATTGCATTGTATAAAATATTAGGATTTGTTATAATTTTTTTTTATTTAGTATTTTTTATGTCAAAAATATTGTGTTCTATTTAGCAATTATAACGGTAGTGGATCTAGTTAATCTCATTTTACTTGTGTAAGGGATGACTGTAATTATTAATTTTATTGGTTTAACCATAAATATTTTCTAATATGGAAAAAATATTAATAAATTAAAATTCAAAGTATTTTTTAATATAATAATTTCATTTAAATAATAAAAAATGTAGTCAAAGAAATGTATTAATAATTTTTAATTATTAATAAATATGTGATAAAAAAATAAAAAAATATGGAAATGAATATACATTAATAAAAAAATGGCAATTAAGTTATGAATATATTTATTATTGTGAAGTTTTTTTCCAAATATCATGTAAACATTTAAGAATGTCTATGATGATGAATGAAATATAAGTATATACAAAACATACAAATAACTTTATGCCCATTGTCCATTGTGAACATAAAGAATATTTCTTTAACATAAAAAAATGAGAAAATAGAGGAGATTAAATATAATTGTCACTATAAACTCCAATGGAATTTGTAACAGCCTTGGTGAAAATTCCATGTAAAAATATATAAATACCACAGATGATGGGACAGGTATTCCAAAATGAATTCCAAAATGAATGGTGGAAGAGACATCCTAGGGGGTGTTCATTTGGTTGTTTATGGCTAAGGAAATTCACAAAGGCAATGGCTAAGGCATTAAAGAGGCAAAAAGTTATTTTGGCACATTTATTTATGAAAATAATTGAAAATAGGAGAAAAAGGAGGTGAAAAGTCACATGTTGCATGTGAGGAGGAAAATAAAGGAAAATAATGGAAATTAGGAGATAAAAGAGGTGAAATATCACAAATTGCATGTGAAGATGAAAACGAAGGAAACTAATGGAAAATGAAAAAAATAGAAGCCTCAATAATAAAAAGGCTTATGATGATCAGTTGGAAAGCTTCTTCCTTTCAGAGTGAATCTTTTGTCAGTTCAGTTCTGGGAGCTCTCTCATTATTCTCTCTCTCTCTCTCTCATACTCTTGGATACTTAGAGTTTTCTTGGAGCACTCTTGGAGGGGGTGGCATACTTGGATTCTTGGAGCAAGAAGGCAAAGGAAGAGTAGGAAAGCACAAGAGGGCATTGACATCAGTAGCTACATTAGATTGCTTCTAGGTACCAAGTTGCGTGTATGATTTCTTCACTAGTTTTGGCATGCATGGCACATGCATGTGGTTTCTTGGTTATGAACTATCATTGGCATGGAGGACGACCGGGATTGACAGTGGATTGCCTAGTCTTGCCATTTCCTGGATAGCCATGGTGATTGTGGGTTTATTTTCATTGCTTTTTTTTGGTTGGTTCTCATGTTTCCTTAGTTTGGGTTGAGTTATTAGTCCTGGAAGCTCTGGAATCCCTATAAAAACTTAGGTTGAGTTACTAGTCCTGGAAGCACTGGTTGAACAAACACTCTGAAAGCCCTGTAACAACTTGGGTTGAGTTACTAGTCCTGGAAGCCCTGGTTGGACAAACACTCTAGAAGCCCTTAGTGGGTTGAGTTACTAGTCCCGGAAGCCTTGGTTGGACAAATGCTCTGGAAGCCCTATATAAGTTGTGGGTTGAGTTACTAGTTTTGCAATCCTTGGTTCAACGAACACTCTGGAAGCCCTATATAAGTTGTGGGTTGAGTTTCTAGTTCTAGAAGCCTTGGTTGGAAAAACACTTTGGAAGCCCTGCAAGGCTTGGATGGAGACCAATCTAATGATGGTATTTGGTGATGTACAACCATGAGGTGGAATCATTGTTTGATGGGTTGAGGTGGGTGGCCTCTGGAATTCCTGAAGGAGTTTTGATTGCTGTGTTCTTTGAGATCCCACATTCATGCTTGGAATATGACACAGGGGTGATTGGCTGAAGAGAGACTTAGCTTAGCCAATTTATGGTCGGGTGGAATGTGGTAGTCCCATCACTGATTGGTTCATTGCATTTATTAATGAAAAAATTCATTCCCTTGATTTTCATGTGCAAATGTATTGATGTATATATGGATTTTGATGGCTAATATGTTTACTATATTTTTGTTCCTATTATGTTGTTTATATGTATATTTACCCTAGAATATGTTACAGAGTGGTATCAGAGCATGGTTCAATCACTTGGACTAGATGGGCTCTATCATAGGCGAAATGAAGAACAAAGGTTAAATTTTAGACCTTTCTATCATATATGTTATAAATTTTCTTTGACATATTATAAATTTCAAATATGTCCATATTGAAGGTAAATCCCACTAATAATGTGGTAAAAATTTCAGATATTGGTTCACAATACTTTAGGAATTATGATCTAAGGAAGATGACCTTCCTGAATGCACCTTTAAACAGATCATGTTGGTATTTCTGCAAGAATTTAATCTTTGGTAGGCTTTCGGAAGCTGAAAAATTGTCCAGATTGAGGGGACATACTACTGATTATGTGGTAGAAATTTTAGATATTGGGTCGCAATATTTTAGGATATATGAGTAGAGGGAGTCAAGCCTTCTGAATGATCCTAAAATAAGGCCTCAAATAGGTGATGCTGAAATTTTTGTTATACTTTTTCTTCTGGGCACTCTCAGGAGCTTAGATCTTTTCCACAATGAGGGAAAATCTCAATGACATTGTGATAAAAATTTCGTACATTTATTCTCTATATTTTAGGAGATATGACCTCTGGAAGTTGAGCTTTCTGGATACTCCTATAATTGTGCACTAAATAGGATTATGTTGGTATTTTTGTTATAGCTTTTCATCTATGAAATATCAAAAGTTGAAACTTGAACCATAGTGAGGAAAAATACCATTAATCATATGGTTCAATTTCCATAACTTGTACTACTACATTTTAGGATATATGCATTGAAACATTTACTATATTAGTTTTCATGCAAAGTGTTTGATGAAATGCTTAAATGGTTCAATCATTAATTGCATACAAATTGTTTGATAAAATGCCCCAGTGAGTATGTTGTTTGTGGTTAGGGATAGTATCAATGTGTAATAGTATTTATGTGGTTGATATATGCTTACTTGTATGCAAGTGGTTTGCTATATTAGTTTGCATGTGAAGTGTTTGAAGAAATGCTTACATGCAAATGTAATAGTAGTTGTTTGAAGAAAATGTAAAAGTATGGTAATTGTTTGAAGAAAATCTTTTTTTTTTTTTTGATGGGATAATATTGCAGTATGATAATATGGATGTAGCTGATCTATTCCTATTTGCATGCAAAAAAATTGAAGAGTTACATGTAAGGAGTTTGAAATGTTGCGTGCAAGGAATTTGAAACTTTGCATGTAAGGAAATGGAAAAGTGGCATGTTTTTAGTTATTATGTTACAAGTGGAATAAGTGCAATGTTTTGACTTAATCTCATACAAATGTAGGAGAAATAAAAATCAATTTATTTTCAAGTGCAGTTAAATATAGTAGAGCTTTGAAGATCCCATTTCCATAATTGGACAATGGAGATCAGGCCATTATAGTAGCTTCCTCCTTCTACCTTAGTGTGGACCATGGATAGTAAGGGGGTATGGTTATAGGTTGTTAGTATTGGTGAAATATGATTTCAAATTAATAGACATGATGTCTTGATATTTGGAACATGTGACTGATTGTGTATGGATTATATGTCGCTTACATGTTGATTTCATGATACCTACTTACATCCTTGTATGTTAGGTTACATTTTTGAATATTTTGATTACATGTATCAGTCTTGTAGGTTGATTACAACAATTGATCGCTTATGTTCGACTACATGTGTTTATGCATAGGTGTAGTTGATTTGGCATTTCTTATGCATATTGTTGGTTGCATGTGGCAATGTGTACAATGGAGTAATGGTTGTTGTTATGCATGTATGGTCGTGGCTATGATTATGCATGTATAGTAGGTCAAACATGCTTTGTGAAGTCATTGTATGAAATTTAGGTCATCGTGATGCTATTGGTTGTTATGATGCTAATGAGCTAATTGAGATAGAGCAAGGGATGCATATCATCATAATGAGGTTGCAGCATTAGACTTTGGGATAAGAGCAGATTGTCATACAGGTAGTGTATGTTTGGCATGTAGTTATGTAAGTTAAGGATTATTATATGGATTAGGGTTATATACATCTGGTTTATGAACATGTATTTGATGTTATGGTTACATTCATGATAGATGTTAGATTATTAGTGTGGTTATATGCACATGTTTCGAATAGTCGAGAATGATAGTAACAAGTAGTTGTATGCATTGATATTGTTGTTTTATATTAGATAACCAGATGATTATGTTGTATGTTGTTGATGAGTATGATATATAGCTTATTGTTGTTATATGCTATTAACTTGATGATTAGGGTCATTTCATTGAGATATTGATGTTATAATTTGGATTGGTCATATGTGTGATGGTTATGTTCATTGCCTTGAAGATCTTGATGTTATATGTATTGTGTTAACCTGGTTTGACCTATGCAGATGGTTATGGTTGCGATATTCAAGTATGAACTGACATATTTATGAGATGGTGTCATACTAATCAGGATTTTCTTTTCATATGAGTATGAGTTTAAGAAGTGAACATGTTAGTTAGACATTGTTATGGATATCATGATCTTATGAGTGCTTGAGCTGATGTGTTGTAAAGTTATATTGTGATAACTATATTGATTGTGCAAACGAGATCACCTCCCCTGAGATACATCAAGGTATTAATTGCTTATGTCATATGTTTTGTGCTTGACTGTTGATTATGTCATCTAGTTGATTTATTTAACATGGTATGAATGTTTAATGAATTGCATAATATGAGTATGTGTTCAAATGATCTTGTTTTAAGATGATTTTACTAAAATATATGTGTTGATACAGTTGATATGTACTTGAGTATAGTAGGTGATAGTTGTAGTATTATGACTAATGACTATGAGTTGACTATCGATTATGACATGATTGTTAGTGTTGGTAACAATTGATTTCAAATTAATAGATATGATTGTCTTGATATTTGGAACATGTGGTTGACATGTGTGAGAAGTTGTAGGGTAACATGCTTCGTATTAGCATGACAAGGTAATAGTTGGTGTGTCTATATAACTAATAGTTGGGTGGTGTGACAACATATAGTAAGCCTCGATTCTAACAAGGTAAAAAGGTAAAAGAAAGGAATTGGGCAAGAATTCCTTTGGCTATGTTTGGAAACCATAATTTCGAACGAATGAGTGCTTTGCACACAGGAAGTCTTCTTAACCTTGATTTTGTCTGACATTATGTGGATATGTGTTATATTCATGAACATGCACTTGACAGGTATATTAGCTAGTCTTTAGCTACAGGTGGACCTGTTAAAGGATTAGAATCCCTTGAGACATGGTGTGGATGTGTTCAGTTGCAAGCAGTGTGCTTGGAAAAATAAGATGAGGTAACTGATGTATTATTATTCTTAATTATACATTGATAGTCATGTGTTTATGGAAGCATGATGCATGGAGTTGCATGGCAAGACAAGTTGCTATGAAATCTTGAAGATGGCTAAGGTTAATATTTCCAAGTGGGAAACATGGGGATTGATTCATGGTGTCAATCTTGTGCTTTTGGTCTTTTGAGCTTGATTTGCAGTTTTGTTTATGTCTGGTGCAAGGCCTTGCCTCTTTGTTGTAGTGCCATATCGTTATGGGCTTTCGTGGTCTTCTTCTTGGTTTTTTCTTGTCTTCTCTTTTATTATTTTGAGTCTTGGGAATCGATTGGGAAAGAGGAAAGTTGATGGAGCTCGAGGAGAGTTGTGTGGTACCCAAAATGTAATGTAAGATTCAGATGAAGCTCAATGCATGAGTAAGTGCAACAAAAGGTAAGGATATGACAATCGGCTAGACTAGCTGGGTCCATTATGGTAGATGGACGGTAACAGTATAGTCATGAGAAAGGTAACAGGAAAAGGTAAAGTAAATGGATTTGAGGTGTTATATGCCTTGGTTATGTTGGGAACCATTGTTCTCAATGTTGTGCATGTGTTTCATGAATAAAATAATTTATCTTAACCTAAACCTTATGTTATCTGGTAATTATGTTATGATCATGATTATGCTGATGTTTATATATGTATACATGAATGTATGTATGTCATTGTCTGACAAGGTGATGGTTGTTTTATGCTAACGATTATATATGTATGTATGTATGTATGTATGTATGTATCTATGTCACTTTCTGATAGGGATTGTCAGGGATCATTCTTGTGAAGGAATAATTGCTTATGCAACTAAATTCATGAAGAGGTTCCCGGTTCAGGAGGAATCAAGTTGGAAGAGTGGTCATGACAAATTGATGAGGTCAGTATCGTGTGGTTATGAGTTGATATTATGTGATTATATTATGACTATGTTGTGGACATGTTATACCTAAGGATACACTAGCAGAATGAAAGTAGCGTGGTCCACAGCATGCTAAGACAAGCATGGAGAAGACACCAGAAGAAGGGTTGCTTAGTAGAGTCAGTGTGGTTATGGATGTGTGGTACTAATGTTATGCATATGTTGTATATGTTGTACATGTTGCATCTATGATGCGCGCAATTGTGGTGTTGTGTATACATAGCATGTGTACACATGTTATTTATGCAATGTTATGTAAGGATGGTACAAATAGGGTTGTGCAAATATTGCATATGGGTTGTTGTAGACATATTGTACTGTCTTCATGACGTATATGCGACGTGTGTGCATATGGTGCTCTGTGCATGTTGGATATGCAGTGCTGTGTACAGATAATGTTATGTACATGTTGGGAATGCAATGCTATGTACAAGTGGTGTTGCGTGCATGTTGTACATGTGGTGCTATGTACATATAGTGTGGTGTGCATGATTGCACGAGTGGTGTTGTGTGCATGTAGTGATGTGTACATGTTGTATAAGTGGCACTGTGTGTAGGTGGTGTTGTGTACATGTCTTGCATGTTGTGCTGTGTACATGTGGTGTCACGTACATGTTGTGTGTGTGGTACTGTGTACATGTGGTATTGTATACACATTGTACAAGTGGTGTGGTGTATATGTGGCATTGTGTACATGTTGTGCAGGTGGCGCTATGTACATGTGATGCTATGCACATGTTGTGTAGGTGGTGCTGTGTACTGGTGGTATTGTGTACATGTTGTACATATGGTATTGGTGCACGTGTGATATTGTGTGCATGTCATACATGTTGTGTTGAGGGCATGTGATATTATGTATGTGCATCATGCAGTCGTGGTATTGCAGTGTGTGTACTCGTTGTGTTGTACACTAGTTGTAGGTGTATGTGCTATACATCAGGTGTAGGTGCATGTATTGCATGGTGTTGTGTGTCAGGTGTGGTTGTATGTGTGTGATGCACACTATGTGTATGTGCACCTGGTAGAGGAGAAGGCACTGGGTTTTTGCTTGGTGTGGCAAATGATCTAGTGTCTATACAAAAGAACAAAGGCAGAAGTAAGGATTGATGAAGAATAAGTATCGGTGTTTTATTTCGGTTAAGTATTGGTGTTGTATTTCGGTTTTAGTATGCATGTGATTTATGATTCTGGTCCATGATGATTACATGTGATCTATGATTTTTATTTATGATGGGTACATGTCATTTATTATTTTGATGGTTATGTTTTGAGCTAACTTGCTGTGATATTTTTATACATGTTGATTTGGTCAAATATGCTAGTTTGACTTGATGTGATAAGAAGTGAACATGATTGAAAATGTACCTTATTGACGAGCTACCAATGAGATATGATGTGAATCTATTTCAATTTATTTCAAATTTAATGGAAGTTATGTGTTTGGTACAAGAATGCATGAAATGCTCGATTGGGTGGTTGAAATCAACTGCAAGAATTGGTAGCAACAACAAAAAAAAATTGGAACATGCAGCAGCATGCTGGTAAAGTATTCACAAGCAGGGCCATTGTGGAACACTGGTACCCAATAGTGCCCATTGATTGCCATGAGCATGCTATAACCGATATGATGGTTTTAAGGCAGGGATATGCCTTGGTTGTTGTATCTTCCGATGTGAGGAAGCCTTTCCAAGGGATGGATTTCCGAGGATGGGGGTGCTAGCGGAACTTGGAAGGTGAGTGACTACATAGAAAGGGTGATCGAATTCCCGAGGGACTGTGCAGCAGAGAAGGAAAGGTCACGGATGGATTTGTTTTAGTCATTAGCATTGCCATATGGAATCAGATGCACATTGGGAGTGCACCCTGGAACAATGAGTTGGTAACTGTTCATTGAGATGAAAAGTAGCGCGGGATTATAGCGCTGGGCATTGGATGCATATTTGACTTTGCAGTGGATTCTAGACTTCTTGGGAAGGAGGTGAATCCTGGTATTACTTTGAGGATGGAGGTGTGACCCTCTGGATTTCCTTATTATGGATACAAGCATCGCATTATTTTATTTGTTGGTTGAGAAAATGTGCATATGTGTATATGTGTATATGTGGTTATTGGAAATACTATAATGAGTTGCGTTATATAGCTCCAGCATGCGGTATGGTTGTTATCTAGTCATGTTGTCATGGTGTTTTTCTTTTGAGGGGGTCATTCATTATAAACACTGCAATGGTTTGTGTTATAAAGCTCCATGGGAAGTATTCTTTGTTTTTAGCATTCATGTTAGTTATAGGTGTCATTGAACACCGAGGACGGTGTTCCCCCAAGGAGGAGGGTTGTGTAACAACCCTGGTGAAAATTCCATGTAAAAATATGTAAATACCACGGATGATGGGACACATATTCCAAGTTGAATGGTGAGAAAGACATCCTGGGGGTGTTAATTTGGTTGTTTACGGCTAAGGAAATTGGCAAAGGCAATGGATAAGGAATTAAAGAGGCAAAAAGGTATTTTGGCACATTTATTTATGAAAATAATGGAAAATAGGAGAAAAAGGGGGTGAAAGGTCACAGGTTGCATGTGAGGAGGAAAATAATGGAAATTAAGAGAAAAAGGAGGTGAAATATCACAAATTGTATGTGAAGATGAAAATGAAGGAAAATAATGGAAAATGATGAAAATAGAGGCCTCATTAATAAAAAGGCTTATGAGGATCAGTTCGCAAGCTTCTTCCTTTTAGAGTGAATCTGTTGTCAATTCAGTTTTGGGAGCTCTCTCATTATTCTCTCTATCTCTCTCTCATACTCTTGGATACTTAGAGTTTTCTTGGAGCACTCTTGGAGGGTGTGGCATACTTGGATTCTTGGAGCAAGAAGGCAAAGGAAGAGCAAGAAAGCACAAGAGGGCATCGACATCAACAACTACATCAGATTGCTTGCAGGTACCGAGTTGCATGTATGATTTCTTCACTAGTTTTGGCATGCATGGCACATGCATGTGGTTTCTTGGTTATGATCTGTCATTGGCATGGAGGATGGTCGGGATTGACAGTGGATTGCCTAGCCTTGCCATTTCCTAGATAACCATGGTGATTGTGGGTTTACTTTCATTGTTTTGTTTTGATTGGTTCTCATGTTTCCTTAGCTTGGGTTGAGTTATTAGTCTTTGAAGCCTTGGTTGAACAAACGCTTTGAAATCTCTATAATAGCTTGAGTTGAGTTACTAGTCTTGGAAGCCCTAGTTGAACAAACGCTCTAGAAGCTCTGTAACAGTTTGGGTTGAGTTACTAGTCCTGGAAGCCCTGGTTGGACAAACACTCTGAAAGCCCTTGGTGGTTTGAATTACTAGTCCTAGAAGCCTTGGTTGGACAAACGCTTTGGACGCCCTGTATGAGTTTTGGGTTAAGTTACTAGTTCTGGACGCCTTGGTTGGACAAACACTCTCGAAGCCTTGTATAAGCTATGGTTTGATTTACTAGTTCTGGAAGTCTTGGTTGGTCAAACACTCTGGAAGACCTGGAAAGCTTGGATGGAGACCAATCTAACGATGGTATTTGGTGATGTCTGACCGTGAGGTGGAATCATTGTTTGATGGGTTGAGGTGGGTGGCCTCTGGAAGCCCTGGATGACTTTTGATTGATGTGTTCTCTGAGATCCCACATTCATGCTTGGAATATGGCACAGGGGTGATTGGCTGAAGAGGGACTTGGCTCAACCAATCTATTGTCGGGTGGAATGTGGTAGTCCCATCACTGGTTGGTTCATTACATTTATTAACGAAAAAAATCATTCTCTTGATTTTTATGTGCAAATGTACTTATATATATATATATAGATATATGGAATTTTATGGTTGATATGGTTATTGTATTTATGTTCCTATTATGTTGTTTATGTGCACATTTACCCCAAAGGTTGTTAGAGAATCACATTGTTTACACACTTTAACATTTATTCATGTTCAACTTTAAAATATGGTCCTAATAAATTTGTTGTGTATATATATTCATGAGGCAACATTAAAAGTAACACTTTCTATTATCTCATTGAACATGAGTATCTTTACCATCCTATATTTTATAATTATTTTATTACTTCAATTATTTTTCTTAACTTTTATCATTTGCTTTTAGTATAATATTACATATTTCAAATTAAACAAATTAAGAATGAATATAAATTTATAACTTTCACTCTAAAAAGAAAGCAAACTTTATAAAATCAAGTTTTATTTTATTTTATTTTTTTATTTTTTTTCCAGAAAAAGCTATCATAATTCAGTTGTCAAACTAGAAATGAAGACAACCATCTTTAACTGTTATCCATGATCAATCATCACGATTATTCAAGGCAAACTATACCCCTAAAATAACCTACTAATAATCCATAAACAAAAAAAAGATTTTCTTATCCTTTATAAAATTAAAATAAAAACACAATACAATAATATTTAAAAATATAAAATATAACCCCGAAGAAATAAACAAATGACATTATTTTTATCTCAATAATAATTAACCATTATTTAAAATTATTAAAAAAAATACAAAAGAACATTACAAAACTACTTTATTGAAATTTATATCCATATCATAAACATTTCATGCAAAGCTGTTCGAATTTGGTAAAATTTTGTCTACATAATAATGAATAAAATTTGTAATATGGTTTTATGTTGTGCAAATGGTGACTCATCAATGCAAGGCCTCAAAACATGAGTTAAAACGAAGAATATATGCAATACATATTTATGTAAACAAATACAGGATGATAAACCTTTTTTATCACCATGAGTTAAAACGAATAATATATGCCATACATGTTCATGTAAACAAATACAGGTATTTTAATTCACTTGTACTCTTTTGAATTTTGGGTAAATTATCTTCGCAGAAAAATGTATGTAAATTTTTCTTTTTCTAAGCTAGCTCTAATAGAATTTGTTAACCTAAAAGGCTCACCTGTACAACCAGGCTGTGTTGCAAAAAGTATATTAACTTTTGCTTTTCTATGCTAACTCTACTAGAATTGGTTTACCTAAAACAACGCTCGCCTGTACGCCAGGCAATACACATCGGTCACAGAGGAAGGCGCATTGTATCTTAATACATACACCACCTATCAATTCTGCTTTGTTCCTTCTTTAATTTGTTTGTTGTGTAAACAGATTTTGAAGTAGTGGATTGAATGCTTGATTGCTCTGGTAATTCTATTTTCGCAGGCAACAGGTTGACAAGAATAGGGAGACCCAAAATACAGACCATGCACGACACACATCACATTATTAGGCTCCGGTGAAATTGAAATGTGCCTTTGGTAGCCAGAATCTGAATCTGGTGTTTTTATGCAGACACATATTCACTCACAAGAGTCACTGTATTACATTCATGCTGCAACAAACATTAAAAAGAACGTGTCAATTTTATGAAAATGCATTATTTCACCCTGCTATAAAAGAACGTGTTCATAACATGGATTACGTAATGTTAGTGAAAAAAGGCGCAATTACTAGGGTTATTGAACTGGGCGCAGAGACTTGCTTTCTCCAACATTGAAAAACCAGCGTGATGGTTTGGCTGTTGTTTTTTTAATTCAATTATTCAACCATTGAAAACGATTTCACAAAACTTTGTCTAATCGCTAATAGAATTTGGGATTGAAAAGCTTGCGGGAGACTTGGCTTGACTTTTTAAAGCTCGCTTAAGCTAATGAGCATTTTACACGGCCTGTTATCACTGTAAATAAGTCGAACCGGGACGCCGTTAGCAGAGAATTAATTAGAAACCAGGGTGAAACCCTACCATTTGCTCACCATTTGGTAAATCAGTACAACTAAATTATGTGAGTGATGATGAAAGATTAAAAATTCATATAAAATATAGATTAAAAATACTTACAATTTTTATCTTCATATTAAAAATCATTGCAAAATCAATAAACACAGATTTTTCGGCAAAATATGACTTGAATTAGTCCAGGGACTTGCTACAGTGCAACTATTATGGTTATTTTAACATGAAGCAATATTGAATTAGGCCTTCAGCGTTTGATCTCTATGATCTCTATGTAGGGAACCGATACATTCCATAGAAGACTTGTAGTTTGTTTGGTGGTAGACCCAACACCCACTCTTTGGCTCTTTTACAAAAGACGAAGATACCAACTACTCCCCAAATTCCAATCCCAAATCCAATCCCTAATGCCATTAATGACATCTTTTCATCCACATGCTCTAGTCATCCCACATTATTATTGACAATGTTGTTGCTGCCATTGTAACCTTTTCTCACTGGACATTTCATTTCATTGCATGCACATGGATCTAAAGGACACCCATATAAGCATTTATTCCTTTGAAATTATGTTGCATTGAATGTGGAAAATTGTGTTCCTCAAGGGATTGGCCCACAAAGGTTATTGAATGAAACGTCTAGAACAGCCAAACTATATAGTTTAGTGAGCTCTTTAGGAATCTGTCCACTCAAATTATTCTTGCTCAAGTCTAACTACTCCAAAGTAGATATGTCACTGAAAGATGCAGGTATTAGCCCTTCCAACTGGTTGCCAGATAAATTTAGCAATCTCAAGCTACTCAATGCTCCTATGCTTGCAGGTATTTGTCCTATAAGATTATTGTTGGACAAATCAAATATTGTGTTTGTAAATGACAAGTATGACAAAGTGTACTCACTACCTTTCATGTCAATTGTCATTTTCTGAAATAACCTACTATATTGTGAAGTGTTTACAAATCCTTGAAGTCTTTCCAAATGCGATGACATTCTTCCAGTGAATTTATTGTTGGATAAATCCAACACATACAATTGGGTGAAATTTGTTACCCATTTAGGAATGCCACCATGGAAATTATTGTAGCCAAAGCTTAAAACATTCAAGTTCTGAAAAAATTTCAAGTAGTGAGGAAGTTTCCCTATCAACTTATTTCTCCTTAAATCTAATAACTCAATATAAATACAATTAGCCAAAGATATTGGACGAGTACCAAACAAGTTATTAGTATGGACAGAAAAAAGATTTAAAGAAGTGCAATTACCAGTAGTTTCAGGTATTGGTCCTTCTAAATTGTTCATCGATAAATCTAAAATGTTAAGGGAAACTAAACTACCAATAGTTTCAGGTATTGGTCCTTCTAGGTTGTTCTTTAATAAATCTAAAACCTGAAGGGAAACTAAACTGCGAATACTACTAGGTATACTGCCAAATATATTGTTATTATACAACTTTAGGGAACTTAAAAACTTTAGTTGACTCATACTACGTGGGAGAGATCCAGTTAAGTGGTTGTTTGATAAATCAAGAACTATCAATGCCATACTGACTTTGAGAATACTCGGAAAATTGCCTGTAAGTTTGTTAGCCTGTAGGTCCAAATAAGATAGGTTCGTACAATTGAAGAGTGTGGGAGGGATGTGGCCGCTTAGTGAGTTGTTGGATAAATCAATAATAAGTATGGTTTTCATAAAACCATTAACGGAAGGGATTGGACCACTCAATTTGTTTCCCTCACCGAATAGGTATTGGAGTGAAGTGGAGTTGCTAATCGAAGCTGGAATGCTTCCACTTATGCCATTGACATTCAACCGTAGTGTTTCCAACCAGACTAGGCGACCGAATTCCGATGGGATTCGACCACTCAAATTGTTGCTGCTAATACCCAACTGTACAAGTGAAGTGCAGTTTCCCAGAGAGGTTGCGATGCTTCCACTCAGAGCATTGTTGTCCAACGAGAGAGAATCCAACCTGACCAGGCGACCCAATTCCAATGGAATTGGACCACTCAAATTGTTGCTGCCAATATCCAATTCTCTGAGAGAAGTGCAGTTGCCCAGAGAAGTTGGGATGCTTCCACGCAGAGAATTGTTGGACAAGAAGAGCTTTGCCAAGTGCACTAGACGACCCAGTTCTGTCGTGATTGGACCTATCAAATGGTTGCCTACAATATCCAACATTTTCAGCAAAGTGCAGTAGCCCATAGAGGTTGGTATACTCCTTGTTAAATTGTTTAGGGAAAGGGCGATGAATTGAAGACGTGTAAAATTACACAATTCCTTTGGGATAGAACCATCCAACACATTATAACTGAGGTCTAGCATTTCTAGTGCTTTGAGCTTCCCAAATTATGGTGGCATTCTTCCACTCAATGCATTACTGGAAAGTTCTAAAATCTGCAATAGAGAAAGGTTGCCAATAGACGGGGAGAGCCTACCTTTCAATCCGCAACCTAGGAGTATAATTGCAGCCACGTGTGTCGTGTTTGGTCTGCACGAAATTCCGTTCCACTCGCACACATTATGTGAGTTGTTGGCCGCCCAGTTGGAGAGCGATACAAGTGGATCGGACATGATGCTCTCTCTGAAGCTCAGAAGCACCTCCACGTCCCTTTTTTCATGATACTTGGCCATGGAGGATGGGAAGCGAGAGGGTTCCCCCATCATATTCTGTCTATTCAAAGGAAGACGTTCAACAGAAGTGAATCCGCCCGTCTTCTCATACAGATGTTGATGGTAGTAATGAATAGGCATTGCTACACCCACCGTCACAAGGACAGAATCATGACGAGAAAAATAAGAAGACATTTATGATCCATTTCTCTCTCTTCAACTCCAACTTCCTTCAAAACCAAACGCTGCGAATTGCGTTCTTCATCGTGCATGTGTTGGGAATTTCTGATAATTCCAAACAAAAATCACTATGTCTACACTGCTGTACATTACAGAAGGCAAAATACTCTGTCTCCTCTGAAAATCAAAACATTGTTTTTGCACTGCTGTGTCTGCACTTTGCACTGGTGTGTCTGCACTCCTGTGTATCTACAAAACACTCTGTTTCTTTCTTGAAAAATTTTACACTGTTGTGTGTAAATTTTTCATTCTTTCATACGTGCTGCTACATATTAAAAAAAAAAACTTCTGCATTGCTGTGCATTACAAAGAAAACTCTCTATCAATCTTTTCTACACCGTTGTGTCTGCGTTGTATAGTGCAGGAAGCGGTCATAACTTATCCATCAACCGCTTTAACTCGCTGATGAAGTCTCTACTACAATCTGCTACTCATGATAAACAAATCTGATTTTTTGTTGTATTTCTTGAGTCGGTGGTGTTGAAACCCATGGCTGATAGATGTTGTGATGGCTCGAGGCTGGTTCTTTTCACTTTCGGTCATTCTGCTCTTTAATGCGGTTGTCTAGAAGTAATGGCATAGCGGTGGATCTGATCTTCCTCCTTCAGGAACACAAAAACAATTAAAGGGTGAAAACACAGTAATGGGGGTGGTTTTTTTAAGTAAAGTAGCTGCTGCTGTTTAACTGTTCACTGCAGTTGAAATTATAATTTCAACACTCCCCTTTAATTTCAACTGCTGGGTTATCAGTCATACCCAGACGTTTCCTTAAAAACTCAAAACTTTTCTGGTCCAATGGCTTGGTCAGAATATCCGCAACCTGTTCCTGAGTCCTGCAATGTTGTAAAACGATTTCTCCATTGTTCACCAATTCTCTGATGTAGTGAAACTTTGTGTCTATGTGTTTCGTTCTCTTGTGGAACACAGAATTCTTGGACAACGCAATAGCTGAGCTATTGTCACAAAAAATAACCGTTGTTGTTGCCTGCTCTTGGCATAGACTTCTTAACATTCTCCTCATCCAAACTGCTTGACACGCTGCTGCTGTAGCTGCCACATACTCTGCTTCTGCTGTAGACAAAGCCACAATTGGTTGTTTCTTGGAAGCCCATGAAATGGCTCCTGAACCTATGTGAAAAACGTAACTAGATGTGCTTTTCTGGTCATCTACACTTCCAGCCCAATCACTATCTGTGTATCCAACTAAATCTGAACATTCTGAAACAGTATAAAAAATGCCATACCTTTTTGTACCTTTAACATACCTCAGAATTCTCTTTGCTGCCTGCCAATGTGTTTCTTTTGGCCTCTCCATGAATCTGGAAATTAAACTAACAACATGCATTATGTCCGGTCTAGTTACAGTTAAATACATAAGGCTACCAACTATGCTCTTGTACACGCTAGGGTCAAAATCCTTACTGTTGTTCTCTTTCCTGAGTTTTAATCCCATCACTGTGGGAGTGATTGTTGTCTTGCTGTCCTGCATGTTAAATCTGCGCAACACTTCATTTACATATTTTGCCTGCGAAATAAAAATTCCATTTTTATTTTGATCTACTTCTATTCCTAAGAAGTATCTCAGCAAACCCATGTCAGTCATCTCAAATTCTTCTTTCATAACTGATTTGAAATTTTCAATGAGGTAGCAATGAGGTAGTCATCATTACTTGTAAAAATCACATCATCAACATATAACACAACAGTTAAAATTTTACCGTCCTTTTCTTTGATGTAAATGGTGGGTTCTCCCTCACACTTCTCAAATCCGTTCTCCAGTAGATAGGAATCTATCCTACTGTACCACGCTCTTGGCGCTTGCTTCAGCCCATAAAGAGCTTTCTTCAATCTGCAAACTTTGTGCTCTTGGCCTTTATTCTCATAGCCTAGAGGTTGCTCAACGTAAACCTCCTCCATTAACACTCCATTCAAGAATGCTGACTTCACATCCATTTGGTAAACTTTCCATACTGCTGCTTGTATCCCTTGACAACAAGTTTTGCTTTGTGCCTTTCTATCTTGCCTTCAGCATTACTCTTGGTCTTGTAGACCCATTTAACTTCAATGACTTCTTTACCTTTTGGTAGCTCAACTAAATCCCATGTCTTGTTTCTTTCTATGGCATTCATCTCCTCATCCATAGCTTCTATCCATTTCTTATCTTTAATTGCATCTTCGAAATGAACAGGGTCATCAACATGAGAATACAAAGCAAACAAAGAATTCATTCCTTCATCATAAATGTCACTTAAATTTCTGAATTTCTTACCTCTTTCATTTGGTGTACAAGTGCTTGAAGAAGAACTTGAATTTCTTCCTTGTGGTGTGCTTAGAGAAGCACTTTCATTTCTCCTCAAGGGTGTCTCTTGCTGTCCTTGTGTTAGCACTGTTGTTTGGGGTGTTTCAGCCATCTCCTCATCATCTTCATCATGAGACAAACAGTTTTTTACATTCATTATTTTCTCTATGCTTCCATCCCAAGCTTCCTCCTCAATGAACTGAACATCTCTGCTCACAAAAAACTTCTTGGTAGATGAGATATACAACCTGTAAGCTTTGGATTCCTCACTGCATCCAATGAAAATACATTTCTCCCCTTTGCTGTCCAATTTCTTCCTTAGCTGATCTGAAATGTGTGCATAAGCCACACAACAAAAAACTTTCATGTGGGTGACTCCTTGCGTTCTCCCACTCCATGCTTCTTTCGACACTTTGTTCATCACTACTTTTGTAGGACACCTATTCAAAATATATACTGCACAGTGTACAGCTTCAGCCCAATAATCATTTGGCAAATGCTTTGCCTTCAACATGCTCCTCGCCATATCCATGATGGTCCTATTCTTCCTTTCAGCAACTCCATTTTGCTGCGGGGTGTACCTTGCTGTAAATTGCTTATGAATTCCATTTTCTCTGCAAAAACGTAAAAATTCTTTGGAGATATACTCACCTCCTCTGTCAGTTCTCAAAACCTTGATACGCAGCCCACTTTGATTTTCTACAAGTGCTTTGAAATTTTGAAATTTTTCAAACACTTCACTTTTGTTCTTCAGAAAATAAACCCAAGTCTTTCTAGTGAAGTCATCAATAAATGTTAGAAAATATTGGCTGCCTACTAATAATGGGGTTTGTATCGGTCCACATAAATCTGAGTGGACAATCTCTAAGGGTGCTTTTGCCCTTATGCTTTTCCCTGATGGAAAACTTTCTCTGTGTTGTTTCCCCAAGATACAACCTTCACAAAGGTTGTCTGATTTCTCTATCAATGGTAATCCTCTTACCATTTCTTTTCTACTCAACAAATTAAGACCTCCAAAGTTGAGATGTCCAAATCTCAAATGCCACAACCAATTTTCATCCTTTGGTACGCTTTGGAGAGCCTCTTGTGTCACTGCTGCAATTACTTCTTTATTTTTCAAATCTGTCCTTATTCTGAGACGGAACACCATGTTCCTTGTCATCTTCACTTCAACAATACATCTTTTGCTGGGTTTTCTATCCATGATGGTGCATACATCATTCTCAAAGAAAACATTGTAACCCTTTTGAACAAACTGTCCAATACTCAAGAGGTTACACTTCATTCCGGGAACATAATAGACATTTGCTATGGTTTTCTTTTCACCTTTCTTTGTAAATGTTTTAACTTCTCCTTTTCCCATAACAAAAATTTTACTATCAGTCCCAAGTGTGACTTGTAACTGCACATTCTGATCGAAAGCAGAAAACAGGGCTATGTTTCCTGTCATATGGTTGCTGCAACCAGAATCTAGAAACCATATATCTTCACTGTTTGTTTAAGCCATATTACAAACTAACAACACATTATCTTGGCTGATATTTTCTCTAGTGATATTTGCACTGGATCTATTACTCATATCATGCTGCTTTTTCCTACATTTATTTGCATAGTGCCCATATTTTTTACAGTAATAACATTGGACATTGGATTTTTCATACTTTTGTCCTTGAGCATGATGTTGTCCACTTTGTTGGCTGCTGCCATGCCCTTGGTTCTGATTTGGATTGTTGCCTCTTCCTTGAACGTTTGTTGAACTGTTTCTTCCACCTCTGTATTGGCTTCTGCCTCTTCCTCTCTTGTTTCCTCTGTCTTGATCTCTTCCTCTTCCAAATGACATCTAGGTCTTGAAGGCTTGTTCTAGAGATGAGTTTTCATTTCTACTCAACCTCTGCTCATGTGTTATCAGTGATGCATGAAGTTCATCAACTGAAAAATTTGAGAGCTCCTTTGTCTCTTCTATGGTGGTGACAATCACATCAAACTTTGAGGATAGACACCTCAATAGTTTCTCCACAATCCTCCTTTCTTCAATAGTTTCTCCATGAGACCTTATCTGTGTGACCAGACCAATTGCTTGTGTGAAGAATGAGTCAATATTGTCTGACTCCTTCATGCGCAGGTTCTCAAAATCTTTCCTTAGCAACTGTAGTTTCGCTGTCTTCAATCTCTCCATGCTTTGATAGGTTGTCTTGAGAGTTTGCCATGCTTCTCTGGATGTCTTGGTTGCTGCTATCCTTGGAAACACACTCTCATGCACTGCTTGATATAAAAATACAAGGGCTTTTGAATCCTTCTTTTTATTGCTCTTCAACAGCTATTTCTCTGCTTGAGTTAATCCATTAAACTCATTTTCATTTGCTGGCTCTTCAAATCCATATTCAACAAGTTTTCATAAATCTTGAGAAGCAAACAGAGCTCTCATGGTTATTGCCCAATAGTCATAGTTTTTCTCATTGAACTGTGGGAGCTGGGTATTAAACATACCCACGCTGGTGCTGGTGCTGCCCATTCTTGCAATACTTCACTGTGTATTAAAATAACTGACTGTCTTCAACAGTAACACAAAAAACTAATCTGAAAAATACATTGACAGCATTTTCACTCTGCTAGATAATTTGTTACAGCAAGAAACCTTCCTTCAGCTTCTTTGACGTCTTCAAAGAGCCTGGACAAGCTGATACCATGTTGGGAATTTCTGATAATTCCAAACAAAAATTACTGTGTCTGCAGTGCTGTACATTACAGAAAGCAAAACACTGTGTCTCCTCTGAAAATCAACACATTGTTTTTGCACTGTTGTGTCTGTGTTTTATAATGCATTACATTTTCTACTTTTTACAGTGCGGTTGTTTAGAAGTAATGGCCTAACGGTGGATCTGATCTTCCTCCTTCGAGAATACAAAAACAATTAAAGGGTGAAAAGATCGTAATGGCGGTGGCTTTTTTTTAAGCAAAGTAGCTGGTGCTCTTTAACTGTTCACTACAGTTGAAATTATAATTTCAACAGCATGTACATATACTTATAAACTAAAGCAGCGGTTGTCATATGAAGTGTTGTGTGTGAACCAAAAAGAGTGGTTTGAGTTGAAAAACTGCAATGCAATGAGAAAATTCAGACACAGAAAATGACCTGCAAAAAAGTGGAGCCAAACAGAGGCGAAAATATGATGGAAATTGCAGTCATCATCCACGCGTGGTCTAGACTTTAGACTTTATTTCAGTGGGGGCGACATAAGTGAGGAAAGTAACAGAAAACTCAATCCAAGTCAACCAATTTATTTAAATAATACCGTGTTTAAGGGCATGATTACGATACCGTGTGGGGGCAACCTGGTGAAAAAACGGGCCGTAAATCTCGGAAAAACTTTCCAAAAGTTAATTTTAATTTCATGACATCGTATAAAATTCATTTGTAGGGAAAATGGCGGTGTCTGGACTTATCAGTGGGTAACCCTGTGAAGAAACTTCGGAATGCCGTAAATCTCGGAAAATCTTTCCAAACGCTGTTTGGAATTTTGATCCATTCCTATAAACTTCATCTCTAGAGACTGGAAAAAAAGAAAAACGGGCCTGGAAAAACGGTTTGACTGAGAAAAAGAGTTAGCGCTGAACTTTAATGAATATTTTTGGTAATTTTAATGAATTTATGTTTTGTTTGTGTTTAAATTTCTGGAGGCGTTGCCCAAAATCTCATAAGGTAGGAAAATATAAATAAAATAAAATAAAATTATCATTACCAAATCCAGTTTGTAAAATTTTGATGTTTAAATCAATTTACAATAATCTTACCAGTATTTTATTGATAAAAAATCGATCTTTATAAACCAAATCAAAACCCAAAAATTCAAATATTCAAATATTATTCGAAATCTGTTAAGTCCATAAAATTCATTCAATTCTGCCTATTTACTAGTTTTGTTTGGTCGATATAAAACAGTGAAGACCGTGAAATGAGATGGCCATTGTGGGGAAATTCCTAACAAATCTAGGGTTCTATTTTGATTGTATTTATTTTCTGTCACTCAATTTTAAGGTTTTAAATTTTGGGGATGTATATTTTATTTTCATTGCAGGTTAGTGATGTTAATATATATCACATTATTATAAGACAGTGAAATGAGATGGCCATTGTGGGGAAATTCCTAACAAATCTAGTTTGATTGTATTTATTTTTTCGTCATTGGTTTTAAATTTTTGGATGGTATATTTTTTAATGTTAAAATATATCATAATATTTTATTTAATTTATTTATTTTTGTGTTAATAAGAGATTATATATATATTATTTTATGTTTATTAATAAAATAGAATTATAAATAATAATTTAATATAAAAAAACATAATATACATATCACATTAAAATATATAACATATAAGTAATAATTATAAATTAAGATTTATTTTATTATATAAATTTAAATAATGATTTTGTTTCAATATCATGTATCAATATCATGTTTTTTCAATAACACACCTAAAAAGCACAATCTATTTCAAAATCAAAATATTTATAAATAGTTTATATCAATTTAAATTTATAACATTTTTTTAATTTAAATTTATAACATTTTTTTAATTAAAACTTAATACTTTCAATATAACAAGATTCTTAAGCATGGATTTCCATCCCATTTTTCTTTACAGAGTTTGTTACAATACTATGGGCCATGGCTTATCAGTATCACTTGCCCAAAAACCATTATTCATTTCAAAATCAAAATATATTATAAATATTTTATTTTAATTTTATTGTATAACATTTTTTAAATCAAATCTAAAAGCAAAAAGGTATGGGGAGATGTTGTAATGGTGTAAATATTTGTATGTGGGCTCAATTAAAAATTAATAAAAATTTAAAAGTAATTTCATCGAGGCATTGATTTCCTAGTATGTAGAGATGTTGTTCTTGTAAATTTTTTGATTCGATAAAAATAAAATAAAACTAAAATTACTAATTCTGGATCTACCAAGCACTACAAAGCACTAAGAGGGATCAAACCATCTTTTGAGGTGCAAACCTCCTTTAGATTTAATCACTCCCAACACTTGGTAGTTGTATGGATGTAACTGATTATAGCAAAATTTAAAAATTTTAAATTTATTATATGAATAATAATACTTATATGAAGAGAAAATAAAATATAATCAACAATATAATATTATTTATGATTATATCGTAAGTTTTTTTTGTTATAATAAAATTTAAATGAAACAACTCGCAAGTTTGATGATGTGAAAAAAATTCAAATAAAGTTTCTATAGTGATATTGGAATGAATATTCTTTTCAGAGGTTGGTGTTTATAACCCTCACTAAAATCAATTAATGTAAAAAATATTTAAAATATATATATTAATTTGTTTTCATTTGAATTTATAGGTTTTTACTATAATATTTTCATTTAGTTTAGAATTTTAATTTTTCATTTAAAATAATATTTCTTTATTATTATTATTATTTATTTATTTATTTATAAATTGATACAAATATAAAAATTAAATGGCTTGATAATTATTAATAGCTATTAATCCATAATAAACAACACATTTACTTAATGATTACATTATCAAGATTAAAAAAATCATTAAAATTAACTACATTATAACTTTATTTCAAATTATTGTTATTATTTTAAATTATAAATTTAGGAAACCGAGGGTTGCAAGAAATAAAATGCAATATCTATTAGAGTAAGCAAGAGCGTCCCTAACATCCTCAAGAATTTACTAGCATGTAATACCAAGAAATTAAATACAGTATCAGAGTAAGCAAGAAACATTACCGAAAATTTACCAGCATGTAGTAATCAAGAGTCTCTCTAAGATCTCCAAAAATTTACTAGCATGTAATATTCTCAACACTTATTCCATATTCCTTAAATCGCCACCATTAAATAAAATAACTTTAAAAATGGAATAACAAGTCACATAACTTAACAACTATTAATACAGAATAAAAATTCTTATTTAACCTTTCATCATTATCATTATTTATTTAATTTAAAAAATTAAAAAATTCTTATTTAACCTTTCATCATTATCATTATTTATTTAATTTAGCTAATTAAATAATGTAAAAATGAGAATAAAATATCATTTGAGTTAGAAAATTCCAATACAATGAGAAAATTAAGAACGGGAGAACGGGTGTCTAAACTAGTGGGGCAACCTGGTGAAGAAAATGGCTGTAAATCTCGGAGGATCTTTCCAAAAGTTAACTGGAATTTTTCATTTCTAGGGAAAACGGCGGTATGTGGACTTATCAGTGGGGTGGGGGCAGCCTTGCTAAGAAACTGGTGGTAAATCTAGGTAAATATTTCCAAAAGTTAATTGGAAATCTTTTGGCATTCTTATAAAATTTATTTCTAGAGACTCGGATAAAAGAAGAGCAGGAAAATTTGATTGGAAAAAGAGTTAGCGTTGAACTGGAATATCTTTGAATTGAAGAATTTTAATGATGTTTATGAGACCAAAATAGTTTAATAGAATCCTATATCTATTTAATAGAGCAATATATTATTCAATTTTTTTTTATAACAAATTTCTTTTGGTGTAAATCATGATAAAAAAGTTTGTCTTTTTGTGAAGTTTTTTTTCCACAAATAGCTCACAAAGATTTCCTTAGATGAAGTTTTATTAGGTTTCAACCACTCCTTCCTCACAAAATACAAAAGTTCTTTCTTCTCACTCTTCTTTGGGAATGACCCATCTATCTATTTTGCATCTAAGATGATGGGATTCAGTCCTTAATTTTGTTATTAAAATCTCAGCCCTTCCCTTCATTTATGTACTTAGATAGGTCTTTTCATGTTGGGTTGAAGTTGAAATTATTAACATCTATCATTTTTTTGACGGCCCACCTGTTTTTCGGCATGGCAGTTCTGAATTTTTTAAGTACCCAAATTTTTATTTTCACTTTAGAATTAAGGTAGTCCTGCCAATTGATTCCCCATTTTCCCATACACTTTTTATTATGCTTCCTCCAAGTTTTCTTCCACGATCAATTTGGGCCACCAATGTGCTTCCATGTCATCCACCCTTTTTTAAGGATGATTGCTAAAGCTTCCATTGGAAGCAAGCCAACCTCAGCTAGCAAGATTGCCAAAGCTTCCATCGGAAACAAACCAGCCTCCGCTCCCAGATTTCATATGGTACAGTTGATTTGACTTTAAAGTTACTAGTGATTAAGTGTTTTTGAATTCTTTCTCCCTGTCTCTATTTGTTGTATATGCTACTCCCCAAACTTTGCACCCATTAAAGCCAAAATAGCTAATAATCTAAAAAAAATTGCCTCGGTTTTCCAATCCTATAATTCTACTTTCCTTTATCCATTTTAAAAGATGTTTTCCATCTTCTCTCAAGTCTACATTTCTCCCAATGGAGCCTTTGAACTTCGCTCAAATTTTCTTCGATGAATAGAAAATCAATCGTATAGATTTAGGCAAGAAACAAATAAATGAGCCAAGTGGTCACGCGAAAATTTGGATATTTGTTGAGTCCATAGAAATTCAATTCAATTCTGCCTATTTTCTAGTATTGTTTGGTCGATATAAATCATACGAATAAAACAGTGAAGACCCTGAAATGAGATCGGCATTGTGGGGAAATTCCTAACAAATCTCCGCTTCTATTTTGATTGTATTTATTTTCTTGTCATTCAATTTTTATTTTCTTGTCATTCAATTTCAAGGTTTTAAATTTTGGAGTGTATATTTTTTCTTTTCAATCATTGTTAGTAATGTTAATAATATATAACACAATATTATATTTCATTTATTTTATGGAAATGTGTTGGTGTTAAAGATTAGATATTTTATATATATATATATATATATATATATTTAATTTTTTAAGAAGCAAATTTTTTTTAGAATGAAAATAAATTTATTTACTTGTTAAAAAAAAAAAAATTATATAAATAATAATAGTTATATATGAAAAAACTAAAACATAATCAGCAATTTAATATTATTTATTATTATATTATAATATTTTTATTGTAATAAAATTTAAATGAAAAAACTAGTAAGTTTGATGATGAGAAAAAGTCCCAAATGAAGTTTAAAGAGTGATATTGGAACGAGTAATCCTTTTAGGAGGTTGGTGTTTATAACTCTCTATAAAATCAATAATAAAATCAATTAATTTAAAATATATTTAAAAAATATATTAATTTATTTTCATTTAAATTTATAGTTTGTTACTAAAATATTTTTCATTTACTTTTGAATATTAATTTTTCTTTTAAATGATATTTATTATATATATTTTTTAATTTTTATTTATTTATGAATTGGCACAACCATTTCCCAATTAGGGTGGATGAACGATAGGTGAATAAGGTGGGATCTGTGCCCATGAACGACAAGTGGATATGGTGGGATCTGTGCCCATGAACGACAGGTGGATATGGTGGGATTTGTGCCCCACCAAACGTCAATTAGTGGGATGTAATTAATATGGGTGATGGCGAGTCCACCCCCCTCCCCCTCACACATCCAATCAGCCTAATCTGCATGGCAATGAAAATATATTGTAGAGGATATGGATGAGGTGCATAATAGCAATTTATAGAGTTTAAGGGAGGCTTGCTAATCTAGTACATGATCTTTTGCTTTCACATCCTTCCACAAGTCATAAGAGCGTGAAATGCCTCACAAGAAGTACCAGGACTAGGAATCGATAAGAGGGAAACCTAGAGTAGAGACAAGTAGCTTGGCAAGGCCCCCTGTCACTGAAACACTACTTGACACCGGCCAAGAGAAAAAGGTCCCAACTCAGTTGTGAAATATGGTATGGAACTAAAAACTACTCTGTTAGGGTTCGACCCTAACTACTTTATTAATGTAATAGGCCCAGGGGGCCCTGTAAGAGTCATGATTAGTTAGTTTAGCAAATAGAGCTCATAAGCAGTTAACCACATTAATGATGATTATAAGTGGTTGCCCTGCATTATAAAAAATGGACCACAATTAGTTAGTTTAGTTAAATATAATGAATAAACGGGTCATAAATAATAAATAAAGTGATTAACCTACATTATGCAAGGGACCACGAGTAGTTAGGGTTTTGGATCTCATGAAACTATAAATTCTAAGATATAAAGGGAAGTCTTGTCTTGTATTGCTGTAATTGAGCTCTCTCTGTTGGAGATTTCCCCCTCAAAGAGGCAAGTGAACATTATTTTATGTTGCTCATAATAAAATATTTCTGTCTTGTCTCATTTCTGGCATTATTTATCTGGTATTTTCTAGCATTCTGATGTTATCTGCAGGTTAAGAGCATTGCAAGTGGTATCAAAGCACTTTCTCGGGCCACTCGCACCACCAATTTTAGCAACAAAAAAAAGGGCTAGAGACGTGTTCTGAAGTCTTTAAACTACAAAGATATGTCGATATGTGCACCAACCTGCG
Organism: Pinus tabuliformis; assembly: GCA_031772625.1. Lineage (NCBI taxonomy): Eukaryota > Viridiplantae > Streptophyta > Pinopsida > Pinales > Pinaceae > Pinus > Pinus tabuliformis. The sequence goes on along the minus strand of CM062811.1, from coordinate 1,025,113,003 downwards.
GTTGGGGAAACATACATGGAGGAACTACAAGAGGTGGCCACATCTGTTGGACTCCTTTATAACCCCTATTGGTACCCCTTCGAGTAGTAGCGCGTCAGACAACACTTGTACATGGATTATTCTTCCACAGAGCTTTGGTATATCAAAAGTTCCCCTAAGTTACCTGAAACCAACCTTAGATAAGTTTTCGACCGTCTTGCTACTAAAGTACACCAAGAAAAACACTTGGGAAGATTACTCACATGTACCAAGGGTAGACAGGTAGTATGGCTAAGGGCATGGTCAATCCTCCTTAGTTGGTGCTCTGAAAGATTGGACCAACTTGTAGAAATTTGAATAATATAACACTTATTCATAGATATTATCCTGATTATACACTATTTGCGGAATGCATGCATAATACATAACCTCCTCTACCATCGATCATCAATTTGAGGAATTAAAAAAAACAATCGCATGCGCACATTGAAACATCAATCACACATATCAACACAGTATGTAATGGGGAAAGCATACAGCTGAAAACCCCCAACTATCTGTATATTATAATTATAGAGAACATGTAACAATACATAGTACAATACTCCTCACAAGTACTTAGTACTATCTCCAGATGCTACACACAAACTAGCTCAGATCTAAACAAGTCACGGGTTCAAATCTCCTCCATTGTTTGCCTACCTCTACTGCGCAATCCAAGTTGAGAATAGATCAAGATCCAAGTTCGAATTCCCTTGGCTTGTACTACGCAATCCTCATTGGCAATCTCAATCAATGGTTGTGCAAATCTCATGCACAGCTGTAGTCACAACTGATAGTAGTCTCACCCTTTCACCCACCTCTAACACTTGTCTCCACTGAACTATCCATGCACTGAGTTAACTGATGTATTATTTAGTTGATTTATGAGTTAATAATTAGTGAATTAATTAATAATTAATTCACACCACTCATCACTAGTGTGTTTGTCAGTTAGACTAAATACAACTAGTTCAACTAAGTCAAATTGAACAAAACTCCATCAACTCCTCAATCAACTCCACCAAACTCAATCACTTGAGTTCTAACTGAAGTCCATCATGCAATAGCTCAACTAACCCATAGGAAAAGTGTATTTCCTTCTGGTAGTTGCATGTGCCACATCCATAGCTTGAACTGAAGTGCTGCAAGAGGATAAGATAATGTTTATAGTCCAAATATTATTAAGAGCTAAAAATATTCGACTGTTCTATTTTTTGACTGGCAGTCTAAAAATAGACTCCGCCCATATGTCTAAAAACAGAGGTCCATCTATTGTTACCAACATGACCAATCATCCATAAATAGCATCCTGCAACTCATGGACCATGATCCATATGTCTAAAAATAGACATAGTCTAAAAATAGACTTTGCGCCAAAAATAGCCTGCGGGCCCACTTAGTGAAGGCGACTTCTTTTCATTAAGCTCCATCATCTTGTTGCATTTTCAACACTCCCTCTCAACAAGTTATGGATTATCTGCAACCCCTATCCTGCCTCTATGGTATTCGAATTTGCTCCTGGTGAGTGCCTTCGTCAAGATATCAGCATCCTGATCCTCCATGGGAATGTATGAAAGTAACATGATTCTCCGCTGCACACAATCTCTAATATGATGGTACTTGATGTCGATGTGCTCGGATCTATCATGAAATACTGGATTAGCCGAGAGTTTAATGCAACTCTGGTTATCACAATAAATCACAGTAGGCTCCAAGGGTGACCCAAACAGCCCGACCAGGATCTTCCTCATCCATATAACCCCGCATGTAGCCAAACTTGCTGCCATATACTCGGCCTCTGCTGCACTGAGTGCCACGGATCTCTGCTTCCTGCTATACCAAGAAACTGCTATCGACTCGATACTGAAGATCCCTCCAGATGTGCTCTTTTTGTCCGTTGGGCTCCCTACCCAATCTGCATCCGTGAAGCCACATAACTTCACCTCATCCTCCTGTCTGTACCAAAATCCATATCCCGATGTGCCTCTGAGATAACGCAATACATGCTTTCCTGCCTTCTAGAAGAGCTTGGTTGGCTTAACCATAGCTTGTGAAAGCTGGTTAATAGCATAGCATATATCGGGTCGTGTATTGACCAGATACATAAGCGACCCGACCAATTGTCGATAAACAGTGGCATCCACTACCTCCGCTGAAGTAGCATCCTCCTTCCTCCAACCTCCAGGAAGAGGAGTATTAACAGGCCTGCAGCCATGCATGTTGAACTTCTCCAATATCTCCCGGGCATACTTACCCTGAGAAACAAATAGTCCATCACTGTGCTGCCAAATTTCCAATCCTAGGAAATAATGAAGTAGGCCCAAGTCCTTTATCTCAAACTCTCTAGCAAGATCCTCCTTGCATGAAAGTATCAACAGATCATCTCCCATAAAAATCAAATCATCTACATAAAGTACAATGATCAGCAACTTACCCTCCGCCACAATCTGGTATAGGTTAGGATCCGCCTCACTCTTGGAGAATCCAAGTCTGGTGAAATAACTGTCTATCCATGTGTAACAAGCACGAGGTGCTTGTTTCAACCCATACAGCTCTCTCTTGAGACTGCACACATGCGACTCGCTGCTGAAGATCTCGAAACCTTCAGGCTGCTCTATGTACACCTCCTCCTCAATGACTCCGTTGAGGAACACAGTCTTCACATCCATCTGATGGATGTGCCACCCCATCTGCGCTAAGAGAGCAAGAATCATCCGTATGGAAGAATGTTATATACCTAGGGGGGATAACATGGGGTACCTCCCTTTGTACCCCATGTTATCCCCCCTAGGTATATAACAGACCTATAACAAAGAATACCTTGCGACAGGTGCAAAGGTCTCCTCATAATCGATCCCCTCTATCTGTGAGAAGCCTCGGGCAACAAATCTTGCCTTGTACTTCTCCACACTCCCGTCAGCTGCCTGCTTCACTTTGTAGATCCATCTCGAACCCACCACTGATTTTTCCTCCGATCTTGGGACAATCTCCCATGCACTGTTTCTGACAATCAAATCGTACTCTTCCACCATGGCATCTACCCATGCGGGATCCTCCACAGCTTCCTCGAAAGAGGATGGCTCAGTCACGACACATTTGCTCACAAGAGCCATGTATCCAGTGTACCGATCAGGTGACTATCTCTGTCTGCGCTGTGCTGTAGGTGGTCCTACAACCTTCTCTGCATCTTGAGCCAGTCGCTCAGCTTCTGTAGTGCGCTTTCGCCCTCTGATGGTTGGCGCTGCATGAGTGGTCTCTTCCACTCCATGAACTTCATCTTGTGGCTGATCCACATCCTGAAGCTCATCCTTAGGAACTAATAGCTCCTCATCTGCATGCAAGTGTGGCTCCCTCTCAAGCAAACACTTCATGGCTTTCTCCTCCTGAAATTTGATATCCCATTGCACAACAGTCTTGCGACTGTCTGAAAAATACACACGATAGTTGTGGGGCGTATCAGTGTACCCCACAAATATCCCAACCTCTCAGCTCCAGTTTCTTCCTGGCATCCTTTGTCACATGCATGTAAACAGGAGAACCAAAAATCCTCAAATGGGAAATATCAGGCCTCTTACCAGGATAAGCCTCCTCGGGTGTACTCATGCCAAGTATCTTGTGAGGACAACGGTTCTGAACATATACTGCAGTATTGCATGCCTCCACCCACAAGTGAAGGGGTAGGCCTTGATCATGCAACATTGCCCGGGAAACACCCACGATCGTTCTGTTCTTCCACTCAGCAACCTCGTTCTGTTGTGGGTTATGGGGAGCTATGAGCTCTCTTCGAATCCCTTCTGCACTGCAGAAGTCCTTGAACTCACCAGAGATGAATTCACCACCATTATCGCTCCTAAGAGCCTTCACCTTCTTCCCCGATTCCTTCTCGACCAGTGCTCTGAACTCATAGAACTTTGAGTATGTCTCGCTCTTCTTCTGCATGAAGAAGATCTAGCGCTTTCGAGAGAAATCATCAACAAATATCACATAGTACTTGTGCTTTGCTGTCAAAGCTACTGAGAAAGGTCGACACACGTTTGTGTGAATTCTCTCAAGGCTCGTCGTTGCACAACTATCCTTCTCGTGAAAGGTGGCTTTCACAAATTTTCCCAAAGTACACCCCTTGCACTGATCTGACTGCGCAAGAGTGCCTTTAGGAAGCCCAATAGCAATCTGCTGCAGTATCTTCAAAGCTCCATGGTGAAGGTGGCCCAATCTCCAGTGCCACAGCTCGCCATCATCCCGGCTCACCACTCCTTCTACCTTGCATGCCATTGCTGCGTAGCCATCTTCATGCAATTTATAAAGGTTCTTGACTCAAACCCCTATCTTCCGGGTTTCTCCAGATGTCTTACTGCACAGGAAAGCTTTTCCCTCGCTGAAGACAACATCATATCCCTTGTCTTCTAACATCGCCACAGAGATAAGATTCTTCTTCAATCCTGGAACATGCATCACTTCCTTCAATACGAAGGGTTTACCAGACTCCCTCTCAAAGGAAATGGTACCGATACTAGTCGCATTATATCTACCATCATCGCCCATCTGGATGTGCACTCCAAGATCTTTCTCATCTAGATCAGAAAACAAATCTTGATATCCTGTCATGTGAAAAGATGTGCCACTGTCTAAGACCATACCGATCCCATCGCACTTGATACCAAGCATGTGATCAGCGAAAAATCCAGCTCAAACTGCGAGGCTAAGGCCACTCCCGCTACAGATCCAGCAGCTTGCTTATTTTTCTTCTTCTGTGGACAATTTGTGGCATAATGTCCGTGCTGGTGATAGTGAAAGCACTTCACCTTGGACATGTCTTGCTTCTTGCCTTTCGCACCAGAATGAGAAGCTTTCTTGTTCTTCCCCTTCTTTGCCTTGACAGCCAAAGTGCAATTTTCTTCATCAGATGCCTTTGATGAAGATCCGTCCCTGGTATTTCGCCTGATCTCCTCTTGCACAAGATCAGACCAAAGTCTCTCCCATCTTGGCAATTTCTCTCAACCATTGATAGAGTCTTGATAGGAATGCCAACTCTTCGGAATACCAAGGAGAGCTAAGCTCACCAAGTCCTCATCATCGACAGTCACCCCCACACTTCCCATCTCGTCCCGGCATTAGGTGAACTTCGTGAGATACTTGGGCATACTATCTCCTTTCTCACACTTAACGTTTATGAGTTTATCCTTGAGCGCCAACTTCCTCTGGTCGCTCTTGCTTTGGAATAAATCTGTCAACGCTTTCCACATCAAGTATGGAGAACCCTTTCCATGCAGGCTGGCTACAATGTGATCCTTCACGCCCTCCAACAAAATCCTTCGACACTTAGCTGTCTTCTTTTGCCAAGCCTCAACTTGAGCAGCATCAGTAGGCTTTGGGACTTCAGTATCTATGAACTCCTTCAACCCATTTTCATCTAACACCGCCTCCATCCTGTCTTTCCATGTAATATAATTCGAGCTGCCTTCAAGAGCATACTCCAATTGCAATCCGTTGAAAGACATTTCAACTTCGACACCAAGACACTGCTGCAAATTCGAATTCCACCAGCTCAAAACTCAACCGCTTCTGATCTAAAATTCGTGAGAACAAAGTATTTATCGTACAGAGATTGATTGTATGGGCATTTACCGGATATCTCACCTTCCAAAAGAAGGATGAATCCAAAGGCTACTCGGCCCGATTACAGACTCTGCCTGAAGAAATAAAATGTAATCACTTTCTGAATAATAGATCTGATGATCAACCTACTCTGATACCATGTAGAAATTTGAATAATATAACACTTATTCACAGATATTATCCTGATTATACACTATTTGCGGAATGCATGCATAATACATAACCTCCTCTACCATCGATCATCAATTGGTGGAATTAAAAAAAACAATCGCATGCGCACATTGAAACATCAATCACACATATCAACATAGTATGTAATGGGGAAAGCATACAGCTGAAAACCCCCAACTATCTGTATATTATAATGATAGAGAACATATAACAATACATAGTACAATACTCCTCACAAGTACTCAGTACTATCTCCACATGCTGTTGGAAATAATACTGAGAGGGGGGGTGAATCAGTATTATCAATTTCTTTTAACAAATCTTCCTTATTTATACTTTGAATTACTTTTGCATATCAGTACCATAAAATAATGAGCATGAACAAGAAAAACAGATAGTCACACCAAAGAACACCAGATATAAGGTGGAAACCCAATGTGGGTGAAAACCACCAGCTGCAATATGTCTCTATCTTCTTTCAAATTAGAAACTCCTTTTACAATGATTTTGTACTGGTGCAGACCTTTACCAGTACACAGGTTGCAACCTGCAGAGAGCTACAACTCTCTCTCGTTTTCCAGTCTCTCCTGGAAGGGAGCTACAACCCCCTACTTCTTTTCTTGCAAGGACCACTTTTCATAAATTTTCAAACTGGATCCATAAACATCAAATGATCATCAAGTACATGTAAATTACACAGTCAACTGTAGTAACCAGATTAACAGAACTAAACCCAGAACACCTTATCAACAGAAAAAAAATTCAGTCAACAGAAGATCTTAAGACAGATATGCAGTTTTTCTTTCTCTGGCCTGTGTTGCTACGCACTTCACCTTCTGCTTCCCTGCGTATACCCGCAGAGAGCCTTCTACTGCACCGCGTACCCACGCACTGCTTCTTCAATCGCGCTGCGTACTGTTACTGTAGGTACGCACCCAGAGACACTATCGCGCTGCGTACTGTTACTCAAACCACGCACTCATAGATACTATCGTGCCGCGTACTTTTACTGTGCGTACGCACCTGAACCTCTGTTGCTCTGCGTACCCACGCATTTCTCCTTCTTCTGATTTGCGTACCCACGCAGTGCCCCTTCTTCTGATCTGCGTACCCACGCAGTTCTCCTGTTTCTGCTATGCGTACCCACGCAGTTGCACCGTTAATCTCCTGCGTACTTTTGATTAGGGTCGAATTGGAAGTTCACCAGAGTGCTACAATTAGTCGGATGCCCAGATCTGATCATGCGCTCGAGAGATCACCCTTCACAGATTCGCTTTCAACTTCACTTTCATATAGATCAAGCTTTTAAAACAATAACCCAATATTTCAGATCTTAAGATATTCAATTTGCAAAAGATACTTAGCCAAGTGATCTCCTTTGCTTTATATAGGCAAACTCCTCCTAAAATCATGGATCAATACCATAGATAACCAATACCAGGGGCCCAAAAAGATGGGGTTCAATAATAATAATAATATAAAACAATACCATGGGCCAAAACCATAGAATCAAGAGCGGCGGGCTAAATACCACGGGCCAAACATAGGAAACCCCACGTGAATGCGCTTCTCTGCCTTGAAGTAAGTGAAACTAGGGGTACACATCTTCTGAATGGGTGTCCTGCGTGTCAGGCCGCGGTCCCTTCACGGTGTGCCTGCGTGTACGCACCTTCTGAACTGTTCTCCTGCGTACTTCTTAATTTTCAACATTTTGAGATCCTGATCAGAGCATTGCCACTTGAGGGTGTTGCCATCAAGTACAACATCTGTAACATAGAGCCATACCAGAATCATAATGCCAACACATGCTACACACAAACTAACTCAGATCTGAACAAGTCACGGGTTCAAATCTCCTCAACTGTTTGCCTGCCTCTACCGCACAATCCAAGTTGAGAATAGATCGAGATCCAAGTTTGAATTCCCTTGGTTTGTACTACGCAATCCTCATTGGCAATCTCAATCAATGATTGTGTAAATCTCATGCACAGCTATAGTCACAACTGATAGTAGTCTTACCCTTTCACCCACCTCTAACACTTGTCTCCACTGAACTATCCATGCATTGAGTTAACTGATATATTCTTTAGTTGATTTATGAGTTAATAATTAGTGAATTAATTAATAATTAATTCACACCACTCATCACTAGTGTGTTTGTCAGTTAGACTAAATACAACTAGTTCAACTAAGTCAAACTGAACACAACTCCATCAACTCCTCAATCAACTCCACCAAACTCAATCACTTGAGTTCTAACTAAAGTCCATCATGCAATAGCTCAACTAACCCATAGGAGAAGCATATTTCCTTCTGGCAGTTGCATGTGCCACATCCGTAGCTCGAACTGAAGTGCTGCAAGAGGATAAGATAATGTTTACAGTCCAAATATTATTAAGATCTAATAATATTCGACTATTCTATTTTTTGACTGGCAGTCTAAAAATAGAATCCGCCCATATGTCTAAAAATAGAGGTTCGTCTATTTTTACCAACATGACCAATCATACATAAATATCATCCTGCAACTCATAGACCATGATCTATATGTCTAAAAATAGACTTTGCGCCAAAAATAGCCTGCGGACCCACTTAGTGAAGGCGACTTCTTTTCACTAAGCTCCATCATCTTGTTGCATTTTCAACACAACTACTATTGTTGGACCCTTTTCATATATTGTGATATGTAGCACTTGACGCTCATTTCCATAGTTCCCTCATTTCCTACTATTAGTCATCACATTCCTACACATTTTGCAGTATCCAGAAGTTGGGATTTCCGTCGTTGTAGTATTGATCAGTTGGGACAACCAAATTCCTACACATTTTGTAGTATTTATAAGTTGAGATTTCTACTGCTGCAGTATTGATCAGTTGGGACCGCCAAATTCCTACACATTTTACATTATCGAGATTTTGGGATTTTGGTTGCAACAATATTGATCACTTGGGAGTAATACTCCTATCAGAGTTAAAAAAAGAAAAAGAAAAAAAAATTGGTGGTCCCAAAATTCTGCTTGCAAGAGACCTAGACCAGAGGATTCAAGATGGTAAGTTGATCTAATAATATTCGACTATTCTATTTTTTGACTGGCAGTCTAAAAACAGAATCCGCCCATATGTCTAAAAATAGAGGTTCATCTATTTTTACCAACATGACCAATCATACATAAATATCATCTTGCAACTCATAGACCATGATCTATATGTCTAAAAATAGACTTTGCGCCAAAAATAGCCTGCGGACCCACTTAGTGAAGGCGACTTCTTTTCACTAAGCTCCATCATCTTGTTGCATTTTCAACACAACTACTATTGTTGGACCCTTTTCATATATTGTGATCTGTAGCACTTGACGCTCATTGCCATAGTTCCCTCATTTCCTACTATTAGTCATCACATTCCTACACATTTTGCAGTACCCAGAAGTTGGGATTTCCGTCGTTGTAGTATTGATCAGTTGGGACAACCAAATTCCTACACATTTTGTAGTATTTAGAAGTTGAGATTTCTACTGCTGCAGTATTGATCAGTTGGGACCGCCAAATTCCTACACATTTTACATTATCGAGATTTTGGGATTTTGGTTGCAACAATATTGATCACTTGGGAGTAATACTCCTATCAGAGTTAAAAAAAGAAAAAGAAAAAAAAATTGGTGGTCCCAAAATTCTGCTTGCAAGAGACCTAGACCAGAGGATTCAAGATGGTAAGTTGATCGCATCACGTGGTCCCAATTTTTTCGGAAGTATTTTCAAGTCTCCGAAATCAACAGATTCCTTGTCTTGCACCTATTCCAACCCTACTACTCTTAAGCAAGCCAATTGTTTTGACCTGGGTAATTGTATGGCAGGTACGCGAGCTCAAAATATGGAAATCCTTGAGAAAAGAGTGACAACACTGGAGGAAACACTCAATGCTACACTCATAACCACAGTTGAAAAAGAATTGCAAAGGCCCTAGAAACCTAACACCTCAAGGCTAAATACCTTAAGGGGGAGGGGAATAATGTAGATGCCCACCTGAAATGAGAATTTAGCCACTATCAATATCAAGGGTATCATAATTTCCAAGGAGGTCACCAATATTAGAAATAAGGCACCCAAGCTTGACATGAACAAATTTTACAATTCTAACTCAACAGTTGGGTGGCACAAATGGAACAATATTTTCAACTCAATAATATATGGAATGAAAAAACCAAACTACATGTGGGAGATATTTATTTAGAGCCAGAACATTGGTAGTGGTGGTAATGGTATCTGAAATGTTACATAGGAAAGCTAACTTGGAATATGTTCTCTAAAGCCATTTGTGTTTGTTTTGATAGGGACTCTCACTTTCTGGGTTGCCTCATTAAGCCCAAACAAGCTAGTATAGTACGAGATTTTATTATGGTAATTGAACAATTGGCTATCGAGACTGAGGGCGTAGGGGATGCCTTTTATATGAAGTATTTCATAAGTGGCCTCAAGGAAGCCATACAAGATAATGTTCGAGTGCATCAACCCGCTACTTGATTGGAAGGTTACCACAAATATTTAGATGTAGAAGTTGTTATTGATTTCCAATCCAATCCTCCCTCGTTTCCATCAAAGTCACATGCAACCCGTTCTAGTGGCCCACCAAAACCCTTAAGGTGAAAAAGGTGTTCCAATGGAAATGGCCGAAATGTGAAGACAAGGACTATGTTACTATTGTGATGACAAATATTCACCAAGCCACAAATGCAAGGAACAAAAGTTCTTTCAAATTGACGAAACTGAAAAGAGCCTAGCCGATGAGGCCCTGGTTACTGAAGTGACTGGAGAGGATGAAGCAAAACCTCAATATACTACAAAATATACTACAACAAATACTACAACAACACAAGATGAACCAATTATCTCATCCGTGCATTAGCAGGAAATTCTTCTCCCCAAATGATAAAAATCAAAGGCCTCATTAAGAATCGACCACTGGTGGTGTTGATTGATAGTGGAAACATGCATACTTTTTTCCATAAATGGTTTGTTTAGGCCATTCATTGTTTTGTGAGGTAAATATCCAATTTTAAAATCCTCATAGTTGATGGGAGGACCATGAAATGCGAAGGTCATTGTGAGAACATAAAGCTTGAGATGGAGGAGTATAACCTTAAAACCTACATGTTTTCCATTGAAATAGGAGGATGTGAAATTGTACTCAAAGCCTAATGGCTTCAAACACTAGGCCCAATCACAATGGAATTTCAAGGGCTATATATGAGATTTAAGCAGAATGGAAACACTCATACACTTAGGGGACTCTAGGAAAGTGCAACTACGATCACTAGCTTGCATGGAATGGAAAAGATCTTAAAAAAGGGTCACCATGGGTTAGTGGCTCAATTCAATGCAATCCAATCCATTGAATCTATCCCCACCACCACTCCTCCAAATTTGCAACAAGTGTTGAGTGACCACCAATAGGTATTTGAAAAACCCAAGGAGCTACCCCACTCTCGGGGTGAGCATGATCATATCATCCCTTTGATTCCATGTAGCTAGCGCAAAATGTTTGCCCCTATAGGTATCCATTCACACAAAAGAATGATATTGAAAATATTATTCATGAGCTACTAGAAGCAAGCATTATTCGTCCCAACGACAACCCGTATTTGTCCCCTATGGTCATGGTATTGAATAATGATGGGGAGTGGAGCACGTGTCCCAACTTTAGGACCCTCAACAAGCTCACCATCAAGGATAAGTTTCCCATTCAAGTATTCAATGATCTCCTTGATGAAATTTATGGTGCCTATTTCTTTACCAAGTTAGATCTTCGCTTGGGCTATCACCAAATCAGGATGAAGGAACCAAATATTCCCAATACAACTTTCAGAAACCATGAAGGTCACCATGCTTTTTTGTTTATGCCCTTTGGTCTTTGTAATGCACCGTCCACCTTTCAAAGTCTCATGAATCACCTTCTCAAGCAATACCTCATAAATTTTGCCCTAGTCTTTTTTATGATATACTCATCTACAAATCTTCAACATGTTGACAAGATATTGTAACTTTTGAAGGATAATGAATTATTTGTTAAATTTTCCAAGTGTTTTTTCATAATGGAATAGGTGGATTACTTGGGACAAATTATGGGCCACGAACATGTTTAGGTGGATCCCGAAAACATTTAGGTGATGCAAGATTGGTCACAACCTAGGACCTTGAAGAGTCTTCGGGGATTTTTGTGCCTCATGTGCTACTATCACAAATTTATAAAAATTATGGATTCATTGCCAAACCCTTAACGAATCTTCTCAAGAAAAATGTATTCCTTTGGACAGACGCAACTCAATAGGCCTTCCTGACTCTCAAACAAGGCATGTGCTTCACCCTTGTGTTGGCGCTCATAGTCTTCAACAAGCCATTCATGGTCATATGTGATGCCTCAAGAATCGACATTAGAGCAGTCTTAACACAATCAGGTTGACCACTAGCCTTCATAAGCAAACAATTAAGTGGAAATAATTTGAATCAATCTACTTATGAGAAGGAGACGATGGCCATCCTACATGTTGTAGACACTTGGAAACCATACTTCCTCCGGCAACTTTCCAGATTAGTATGACCATCATAGTTTGAAGTATTTCTTATAGCAACGCTTATCCTCTCCAGAACAAAATAAATGGCTTACCAAAAGGTTGGGCTATGAATATGAGATAGTCTATAAGAAGGGTCGAGACAATGTTGTGGTTGATTCCTTGTCTAGACAATTTGAGGAGGATGACACCCTCTTATCCCTATATTTTCCCATACCATCTTGGATTGAGGAGGCACACAACGAATGGTTTACTCATCCATCTCTTTCCCAAATAATCAAAAGGTTACAAGGGGATCCTAACCCCCCAATAGGTTATACTTGGCAGGAAGATATTCTTTGATATAAGGATTGTGTGGTTCTCTCCCCTCACTCCACACTCAAACCCCGCATCTTAGCAAAGCTTCACTCCTCACCCATTATAGGCCATTCTGGCTTTCAGATATGCTCATGCATGCCACTACTTCTTTTGGGATGGGATGAAACAAGACATTCTTACATTTGTAGCTAAATGTGACATTTTTCAATGCAACAAAGGGGAAATAGTGAAGACACCAGGAACCTTACAACCCTTTCCACTACCTACTTCTATATGGATGAATGTCTCCATGGACTTCATTACAGGTCTCCCTAAATCAAGAAACAAGTTATTTATCATGGTAGTAGTTCACCGCCTCTCCAAATACGTCTATTTTTGTGCCCCACTGCACCCATTCACTCCAACCTTGGTGGCTCAAGTCTTCATGGATCAACTCTTCAAACCGCATGGCATGCCTACTTCTATTGTGTCGAATAAAGATCCCACCTTCACTAGTAAATTTTGGCATGAGCTATTCAAGATACATTGCACGTAGCTCAAAATAAGTACAACATATCACCCAGAAAGATGGTCTAATAAAAAAATGTTTTGAGACAATATTTATCTTCATATTAAAAATCATTGCAAAATCAATTAGTCTAGAGACTTGCTGCGGTGCAACTATTTTAGTTATTTTAACATGAAGCAATAGTGAATTAGGCCCTTCAGCGTTTGATCTCTATGTGGCCGAAAATCTTTCCAAAAATTAATTGGAATTTTGTGCCATTCATATATAATCCAATTCTACGTGTCTAGGAAAAGGAGAAAATGGGAAAATCTTTCCAAAAGTTAATTGGAATTTTGTGCCATTCACATATAATCCAATTCTACGTATCTGGGAAAATGGGAAAATGGGTCTCTCGAATTCGAGATTTTAGCGTCGAACCCCAAAACCTTTCGGAGCTTCACTGAAATTCAATCCTACAATTACGGGAGAAAACAAAGAAAATGAGTGAAATGGACGCCGGCAAATCCGGCTATTATTGGAATTTTGCAATCGTTTGAGTTTTGTTTTAGTTGATATAGTTTTATTCATACCGAAAAACCAGGGAAACGTGATGGGCAAAAGAAAATGTGGGGAAATTCTAGTTTGACTTCGCATATTTTCTTTGTCACTTGATATAAAGTATATTTTGATTTTGCATATTTTGTGTGACTTTATATAAATTATTTAAATTTTGTGTTAAACCAGTCTAAGAGGCAATGTTGCGTTTTAATTAATATCTATGGATTAGACAAAATGTAATTGACAATGGATGAAATTGTTAGATCTAAAATTTTTGTCATCCATAATGTAGAAATAAGTTTTTCCCATTAATCACATTGTTAGGATTTGGTCTACGTTTTCAATCAACTAATGCGGTTCATTGTGAGGATAAATTGAGAAATCCATTGATCAGAAGGAATAAATATTAGGGATGCACCATTGCTAGCCGTTAATAATTAATTTCTTTACCTACTAACTAATTCACCAACAGCGAATTTTTAACCGCTAATTCTGGGCAATGTTGCATCCCTACTATTTATTCCTTATGATCAATGGATTTCTCACCTTCTTATGAGGATGAACCACATAAGTTGGTTCTAAAGATAGACCAAATTCTAACAATGTGATTAATCCGAAAAACTTATTTCTAAATAGGTGAGTGAAATTATACATATTAATTATTGTACTTTTTATATATAAAAATATATCGGGTATCTATCTATATATATATATATATATATATATATATATATATATATATATATATATATTAGTATTATTAAACAATGAATGAATTTTATTAAAATTATAGAAATATTGAAAGTTTATAGGTATCAACATTTTACTATGTGGGAGTTTTAACATATTTTGTTTTTTTTTTGCAACTAGTAAATATATGGTTAAAATAAATATAATTATGAATTCCTTTAAAATTAGAAAATTTTAATTGAGAAAGCAATAAATTGAAATTAAAAAAAAAAGGTAAAAAAAAACTGATGACTAATGAAAAAAAAAAAAAATCAATTGTTTTATTGTTAAAAATAAGTATGATAATGAATGGAAAGAAAATATTAATTATGGAAAAAGAAATTACATAATTAATTGTATTTCATAGTCCTCAGTGTTTTATTGAGAAAACAAAAAGAAAGTCTCAAATATTTCCAAATTCAAGAGGACACTTGGTGATTAGAGGAAGACAATTGGTAATTAGAGGTTTTAATCTTTTTAACAATTTTTAATTCTGACAACTTAATTTTGAATTAGGTTCCACCAATCACAAATTAGAAATCCAAATTTTAAAAATTCAAAAATATATTTTCAATTTCTAAAAAATAAATTTAATGTTTAATTTTATAAAAGCTTTAATAAACTTTGAAAATAATTTTTAAAAATTTGAAAATTAATTAAGAATAAAAACATTTTAACCCAAACTAATAATAATAAATATCTTCATTATAAATTTAAAAAACTTCAAACTAATTATTATATTTTTATATATAATAATAATAAATATATTAATTATAAACTTTAAAAATTTAAAATTGATTATTATATATATATATATATATATTTTTCATTTCATTTTGAATATTAATTTTTTCTTCAAAATAACATTTATTATTTTGTCAATTCTTAAATTTCATTTTTTTTTATAAAGTATTCATTAATTAACTATATTTAAAATCTTTAAAATAGGTGAAAGGAAATGCTAAACTGAATTCTCCAAATAGGTGAAAGGAAATGCTAAACTGAATTCTGGATGCACACATGGGACCATGTATGATTGCATTTGTGATTTATGTACCACATAATTGTTATTGAAGAAGGAGCTTATTATAAAGTTAGTGGAGTAGTTTCTAGTAAAGTCTCATTCTTGGGTTTCAACCATTCATACAATAATGAGTGGGACTAACATGGTAGTGGTTAAGAACACTGTTAAGTGAAATTGATTGATAAGAGTCAAACTTGCCACATGAAAAAAGGAAAAAAAGAGATTCACATGTTTACACTTTACAATATAATGTCCCACTCAAAGGAAGAACAAGTCAATCTATCTATTGAATCCATTTTTCTTTTCTGCTGGTTTATGTGAGCTTTGAGATGACTGACATGACTAGTGGCTTGAGTAGTTGCAACCTAGGGGCATATAAGTCGTTAAAATCATCCATGGATCGCACCCGGCTCGGGCCACACTAGCCTTTAGCATGGCTATATTTTTTCCCATAGAGTTTTAAACTAGTTACATCACATAGTAGCTTAACAACACACCTAACCACCATCTTCTCTACGCCCCATGGGAAACTTATCTATTGAATCTATTAGTGTTGGTGGGAATATTAGTGAACAACATTTCTATGTAATTTCCTAAACCCATGTTATATTTAACACAACAATTGTACAACAAGGAATACAAATTTGTGTATATCATATTCTATATTCTCTGACTATTATTTTTCCTTACAAACTTACAATGATTATATGCAACATGCATGATCTTCATATGCTGTAAACTTCAAGCCTATGAAAGGAAAAGTCATGTGCCTATTATTTGATCATGCATTTTGTGATCGACATAAGCGAAATGAATAAGACTATTTTGTGGATGTGTGTTGACATTACTCAGGATTGAAATGTTGATTTCTAACATGATTAATAACACCTTGGATATAGGAATAAATTAGAAAGATATATTATTAAGTCTATTGTTGACTATTGTGAGAAATATGAATGAGCTCTACATAACATATGTGTGGTTGATTAACACTAACGAAATTGATAAAGGAATTCATGGGGAAGATTTCTTTCAACCAATGTGAAATCTTATGATTCTAAATAAAGTCTCTCTAGTGGTGTTATCACCCTACAAGAATTCAAGTCTCTGCAGTGAAGTTTGTTCTTTTTGCATACATTTTCTTATAATAGCCATTAGAACCAAATGCAATTCTTAGATGAATTTAACAAAATAAATATCCCTATTCATGGCTTCTTAGAGAAAAAAAACTGATTTGAATATCATAAAATAACTAATCAATAGAGAAATTTCCACATCAAGATAATCAATGACTAGCAAAAGAAAAAATTCAAAGAGAAGATCATGACCACAAAACAAGCTTTTACACAATCCATGTGAGTATCCCACCTAGGAAAAGGGAAATATTGAAATTTATATATTCCATAAACAATTGAAAGTTTCAAATCAAATTGAATAAAATTAAATTCAACTACTTATATATGTGTTGATTTATTTTTTCACTCCTATCGTATTTTTCCCATCCCCAAATTTTTTCTTTACTTAGTCATTTTTCAAGTGAAATGTGTAGAAATACTTCCCCACTTTGCACATCTGTTTAGACTTCCACACCTACACTATAGTTTCTGCATTTCTAATACTTATTCATTTTTCCTTGTGTGTAGGATGATTGATCAATCATTCTTTCACACATATAGTCTCATGTGCATTATTTTCTTACACATATAGTCCTTCCACATATCCATTTTCCCAGCATATTCAATCCTTTGCATGAGTATTTTTCTGCACATTCATGTTTCTACACAACATGTCATGAAATCACCTTTCTTCTTGTGTTACATACTTAGTGAAATCAATAGTTTTTTTCCTTTTGAGGCTAATTGAAATCTCATTGAAAGAAGTTTGATCCTTGAGGTGGAAAAGGGTGCCTAATATTTTATTATGTCAATCATATCCACTTGCACATTGATATCATATTATGTGAATTATTTGCATGTCACATCCTACCCTTCCATTATCGGGATTACTTAATTAATCACTTTGATATTGTGTTACAAGAATTATTTCTCGTAGCATCTCTTTAATACTAGCTGGGAGTTATTAACTTCGATTATCACTCTTGCATGGCTTGGTGAAGGTGGTATGTGAAAAGGTGATATCCTATTAAAGACTACCATAAATCAAATATGCTCTTGATAAATGTTCAAGCATCAATCACCACCAAAGCAATAATTTATTGAAGTCCATTAAGATTGTTTATGATCCCAAAGCCCCCTAAATGATTAGGGACTCTATGATGGTCCCTAAACATGTTTTAAAAGAAGAGTTGGATTCTATCACAATACATTGAGGGGTAACCTCAACAATATAATGGATTTTCATAAAGCCCAAATCAAGAAATGGTTATTCATGTTTGTTAATGATAACAAGAACTAATTGGCCCATATGTGACAACTGCAGCTGAATGTTAAATATGTAACCACCCACCCCAAATTTACCGCCTTTCACCAGCTAGCTAGGGTAAACATGACACAAGTGTCACTATTATATGACACGTCCTCCAAGTTACAGTTATGGAAATGGTTCCTGCAATTTGACCACAAAATGACATCCCTCCAAGATGAAATACCACTCAAGAGGCTGCAAACCATCCTAGCTGGTCAATCCCTGAGTTGGAGCTTTGTTTCACTAAGGAAACTCCCCAATCGCACACACAACACAACATCATTTTGGGGAGCGATGCGGACTCCGCGAGATTTCACCGCGCGTACAGGGTATGGTTAGGGTTTCTGTTACCCTGCAGGCGCTGGTAATTCGCACCGTTACTATACCTCCCTGCGGACTTAGACCCCGTTTCCGTCCATTCAATCACCTGCGCACCCTCCGTAAGTCACCCTAACGTCTTTGCCGCCTGCCGGTTCTCTCGACTTTCGGGGGTTCACGCCTAACTGAAGCTGGTTAACTCTATCTCGCACCGGGCACACGACTTTCGGGGGACGGCTCGGTTACCTGTTGCTGTTTATCATTTACTTCCGCGGCGGTTTACGCTACATGTCGTTTTCGCCGGGTTTCACTACGCCGCATAGCACTCACCGTTCCGAGGAGCAGATTACCATGGAAGACCAGGAGACCGTGGACTACTCAGCTGACCCCTTGGAAGGGGTCTCCATCTGGCGAACCCCCAATGCCAGCTCAGAAGGTATGTATTTCGAAGACTTCTCCGGGGTATACTCTTAGTTTTCGCATGGCGAATCTTCCAAATCTTTGCCGGTGGTCCTCCCGGACGATCCCCCTACCTGGCCGGCTCTTTCGTCACCTCCTCTATCCCCGACAACTCTGGGCTTCATTTCTGGTAGCCTTAACCCTACCCCAGGGTTTACCTCCCAGCCGGTCGGTTCATCTCATCGCCATCCGCACAACCCTAATATTGTACATGCCCCTCCTGGCCCTGCGGTTTATCTTGGCCCCTCATCAGGCTGTTTTTCCTCCGTTCCCCAGCTCTCGGGCCCCATTCCCGGATCCCCTCACGTCCCCCTTTCTGGCATCCCTGCTACATTTCCTTCTTCGGAACTGACTCATACCCCCCCTCCGGCTACAAGTTTTACGCGGATCCCTTCTCCCCCTGGCAGCCATAGAAGGAAATCTAAGTGTTTTAAGTCCAGGGAAGCGGATTATTTCCTCATATTGGAAGAGGACATTCAGTGGGGTGAAGCGATGGATTTTGCGGACCGGGTTTTGGTCGGACACATCAGGGGTCGCAACTATACGGTGGCACGCTTGAAGGCTTGGGCTACTGAGATTTGGGGGCATCATTTGGTCGATATCCCGTTTGTGCAGACTTTTGTGAGGGGATGGTTCGCACTCAGGTTCGCGCATGCTGACCACACTAACTGGGTTCTGTCCTCACACTGGCATTTTGACCACGCTCCAGTGCTTCTCAAGCGATGGACCCCTTTATTTGACCCTGAGACAGAGCAAATTGGGGTTGGCCCTATCTGGATTCGACTGCCTGGACTCCCCCTTCAATACTGGTCCGAAGAAATCTTCAAACGCATAGGTAATGCACTTGGTTCTTATATGGGCTATGACAATTCCTATCTACAGACGGGCATGATGGCATATGCCAGGATTCTCATCCACATGGATACTAGGGGAGGACTCTATGAATATATTACTATACAGTGGAGAGACTCGGCTCGTAGGCAGATCATTGACTATGAGGGCATCCCTTACCGATGCCGCAGATGCCATAAGGTTGGGCATCTATTCAGAGATTTCCCGCTTCTGAGAAAAACGCAGAGGAATGAGCCGTTGGCGGGCGCAGATAACAACCGGTCGATACCTCCGGCGCAACGACCAGTTCAGCCTCCTGAGCACCTACAGCGCTCACCTAGAGAGGACACGCCACAGGATGGACCTGGACCTATTCACGCCGCGACCGCTGCTCCTCCCCCGGCTCCGCCGTCGTCCCCAGAGGCTCAGGAGCACACACTGACCCCTCCGACGGACACAGTGGATACGGGTATGTCTCTTTCTTCTAATTCTTAGGCATCTCACATTTCCTGCATTACATCGATCTCTGCTCATTCAGTTCCCCCTATTGCATTATCACTCACACAAACACATTCATCTCTCACTTGTTCGATCCCGCCCCCTCCTCCTCTGGCCAATCCACCTCTGATCTCTACGACCTCTGCACTATCTAGGCCAACACCCTGTTACTCCCTTCGTCCCCGGAACAAAGACAGAGGACCGGACGCTATTGGACTCGATCCTGTCAGTCCCCCCTCTTTCCACAAGACCGCCCGTGGACGTCCATCCCGTATCACTAAAGCTCGACAGACTGCGGATGAGGAAGTTGCCCTGGGGCGACAGCACACCATTATTGGGGCCCTTAGAGCGAGGGATGGCCCTCTCCCTCCTTCCTCATGAAAATCCTCTCATACAATTGTAGAGGGTTTGCTAGTTTAGCCAAAAAACTAGCTCTCAGGAGGTTATTAACCTCGGATCGTCTGGATATTATATTTCTTCAGGAGACCCTCTGTGAGGCTGACATCCTTATCCGAACCCTTACCTCTTGGCTCCCGCATTGGACTTTCCACGCTCTTGATGCATCTGGCAGATCGGGGGGCCTGGCTATTGGGGTCTGCAACAAGTCTTTGGACATCTGCAATTATTGGGGAGGCAAGGGTTTCATAGGCATTGACATACACGAACATTCTTTTGATAGGAATCTTCGCTTAATAAATGTCTATGGACCCTGTTCTGATCGACTTACCTTCTGGCAATCCCTACTGGATCGGGGGCTCTTCCAAGCTGATAACATCATTATGGGAGGGGACCTTAATTTCTCCTTGGGCTATTGTGAATCATGGGGACATATGGGCCAAGTGGATACTCTCTCTGATTCCATCTCCTCCCTTCTGGAGGACCACCACTGGGTTGACATACCCACCGCTAAACTCCAGTACACCTGGACTAATAATAGGAGTGGAGATCAGAGTTTGGCCAGGAGACTTGACCGCTTTCTTATTAAAGAACAGTTATTCAATGACCTACCCAGAGCTAGACAATGGGTAGGATCTGGGGGCTTATCGGATCACAGACCTATCTTTCTGGAGGTAGATGGTCTCACCCGTAAAATTAAGAGCCCTTTCAAATTCAACTCTGCATGGCTGCTAGACCCATCATACATTCAACTGGTCCATGAATACTGGCGAAATAACCCGATCAGGGAAGAAGAAGATCTGTCCTTTGGCTTTGTCAGGAAGCTAACTGAGCTCAAGAAGATTACTAAATCATGGGCACATCAAAAGAGGATCCAGGATAATCGCACCCTCATGGAGGCTGAAAGGATCATCACTGAGTATGAGAACTCTTCAACTGGAACTTACGACTCCCCGGAGAGTAAGGAACAATATCACCAACTGCTTACTAAACGATCACAAATTCTGAAGGAAAGAGAAGAGAGCATGAGACTGAGAAGCAGGGCTATTTGGCTCACCGAGGGAGATAACAATACTAAGTTCTATCATCGATTTGCCAATGGTCGAAAAGCCATCAACACTATTTGGGAATTAAAAGACGAACATGGCATCACCACCTCCAATCAGCAGAATCTATCCAGACTGGCCACTGATCACTTTAGAGGTATCTATAAGGCGCCAGGGAATGTCAACATTCTAGAGATCATGAGAGTGGCTGAACTATTTCCCAGATTCGTGGATCAAGAAAATTCGGAAGAGATTCTGAAGGAGGTGACCATGGAGGAGCTGGAAGCAAATTTGAAATGGTTTAAAAAGGATATGAGCCCTGGTCCAGATGGATGGACCATCGAGTTTTACATCTCTTTCTTTGACATTCTGGGTCAGGATTTACTGAGTATAGTGGAAGACAGTAGGAAACGAGGACGGATATCAGCTGCCATCAAATCCACCTTCATAGCCCTCATCCCTAAGACTGATGATCCGATCTCATTTGATGATTTCCGACCCATATCACTCTGTAACTGCCTATACAAGATTATAGCCAAAATTATAGCAAACCGTCTCAAGCCCATACTCTCTCAGCATATATCATCTGAACAGTTTGCTTTCCTCCACCACAGGCAGATTCATGAGGCCATTGCAACGGCACAGGAGCTCATGCACAGTCTACATATCAAGAAGCAGAAAGGCATGATTCTTAAAGTGGATTTATCTAAAGCGTTTGATAGAACAAACTGGTTGTACATCAGACTACTGCTTACTCATCTTGGCTTTCCATATGAATACATCAAATGGATGATGAGCTGCATTACTGATGTATCCTATAGCGTCCTCCTCAATGGAGAAGCTACACCCTTCTTCTCTGCGGAGAGAGGGCTCAGGCAGGGATGCCCGCTCTCACCACTGCTCTTCCTTCTGATTATGGAAGGGCTGAGTAGGATTATCACATCTACCAGAGATCGCCACCTCATCACTGGTATCAGGATTGT
This sequence comes from Pinus tabuliformis, assembly GCA_031772625.1. Taxonomy (NCBI): domain Eukaryota; kingdom Viridiplantae; phylum Streptophyta; class Pinopsida; order Pinales; family Pinaceae; genus Pinus; species Pinus tabuliformis. The sequence continues at coordinate 1,025,090,559 of CM062811.1, read as the reverse complement.
GGATAATCTCTACCTCACTCATCTCTTATTCGTTGATGACATTCTCATCTTCCTTAATGGCAGCATAGGGGACTCCACCTCTCTTCATAACTCCTTCCATCTCTTCCAACAGGCCACGGGGATGCAGATTAACAATAACAAATCCACCATTACAACAGTTGGATGCTCGGCACATGAAATCAACTATGTCACTCAGCGATTCCCTTTTGTAACCATGGAATTATCGGATGAAATTAAGTATCTGGGGTTTCGATTGAAGCCATCGGGCTATAAAATTGCAGATTGGTTATGGCTCATATCCAAAGTAGAGAAGAGGCTTCAAGTTTGGTACCATAAATATCTTTCGAGAGCTGGCAGACTTGTTCTCATTAAAGCGGTCATTGAGGCCACACCTGTATACTGGATGGCCCTGGCATGGATACCTAGAGGCATTCTGAACCGACTCCAAAACATATGCTGCAGATTCCTTTGGAAAGGTCACCAGCCAGGGCGCATATTTGCCTGGGTGAAATGGGATACTATCACTAAGCCTAAGAGCTGGGGAGGATGGGGCATCAAGCGACTGGCTACATTCGCTAAAGCCCTTGCTGCCAAACTCGGTTGGAGTTTGCTTACTGCGGACAGTCTCTGGACCAGGGTGGCATACTCTAAGTACATCAAGCCATTGACCACACTAGATTGGTTATGCACCAGACAGGGACACAATCTACACCCCTCCAACATATGGAAAGCCGTGATCGATTCAATTCCACTGTTGCGAGAGGGCATCACATGGAGGATCAAAGAAGGAAATGCTTTACGTATTGGGGTTGACCCCTGGGTTGGATGCGGGAACGCCCACAGACTGTCGGTTGATCTTATTCACTATCTCCAGGAAAGAGGAATCATATTTATCAAACACATTGGAGACGAAGCTAATTCCACATTCCTACAGCAGGCCTGGTTATCAGCCAGAACTCTTAATCTACCTCACCAATGGTTAGACGATTGGAAGGATTATATCTCTGCGCTCACACAAGCTAACATCAGACTCACGGAGGGCCCAGATGAGATCATCTGGGCTTTCGCTAAACATGGTGCGTATTCACCCAAATTGGGATATCTCAAGCTCATGGATCCATACAAACCACTGGACATCCTTCCCACCTGGAGGACGATATGGAAACTCAAGGCCGGGCCCAGGACCAGACTGCTGATGTGGAATATCATCTTTGATAAGATCCCCACTGGTTCTAATCTCATGAAGTGATCCTACAACGGCCCATTTCGATGCCACCTTTGTCTAAATGTTGAGGAGAGTACAGAGCATCTGTTCCGCACTTGCTGCTCTACTATTAACTTCTGGCTGTCCATCTCATCTCATATCCCGCAGCTGAAGCAATGGCATGGAAACAACCTACAGGAGGCTTGGTCTAACTGGTGTTCAGAACATACAGGCAAGGCCAAGAACCTACCTCTGCTGATTTGTTGGGTTATATGGATAGCTCGCAACCAATCCATCTTTCAAATGATGATGCCACACTGGCCCTCGATTATACTACACACAGTGGCAGATTACAACCTTTTACCTGAAGAGGACCCTGTCACTTCAACCAGGACTCTCACTCCCATCCCCATTGATCCCTCTAAGCCCTGGGATTTTTTTGATGGCTCAGCCCAAGCAGATGGATGCGGGGGGGGTGCCATACTACATCTACATGACGGACACTGCTACAAGATACAGATTAACCTGAGCAGAGGCACTAACAATTACGCAGAACTCATCACAGCCAAGCACATCATTCACTTTGCTATTCTGAAACATTGTAGACACCTTCAGATTTTTGGCGATTCAAAAATTGTTTGCAATTGGCTTAATAATGCATCTCACTGTCATGCATTTGCTTTAAGACATATACTTGATGAAGCTAAGAGATTGATAACGTCATTTGAATCTTTTGTCTGTCACCACATCTACAGGGAACAGAACACTACAGCAGACCAAATCTCCAAAGAGGCAGCGCACAGAATAGGGGAGGATTGGTGGATCCAGGAAGACAACGATGGTACCTTTTATCAGTACTATCACCGGCCTTTTGACGAGCAACTGGATTGATGGGCTAACAGCCCATATACATATGCAGACATTTTTGTTTTATTTCTGTATGTAGATACAGCAGAACCAGTACATCTTATAGTTTATATATTGCTCTCTGCGAAGAGCCAAGCACAGTTTAGAACATATTTGACTTATTTTCATGCTCCCTGCGTGGAGACTCATATATAGCAGCTACATGAACTCGACAGGCTTAAGCCTGCTTTTGAATATGCCTCGGCATCTGCAAAATGTAATTTTCTTAACTCTTAATGAAAATTACGACTTTTTCCCAGGGGAAAAAAACACAACATCATTTTGATTATGGGGTCCCAACTACATGCATCAAAGGTAACACCTATTACTTTCCATAATGCAACAAAGGTAATGCCAACTCTAATCAATCAAAACTCAAGCAATAAATTGAACTAGACATGCCTAATCCATGAAAGAATTTTTTTCAAACATATGGAAAACATGTAAGCTACGGGTCATGAATACATATTTGATCATAAATTGATCATATTCATTTGAAAATCACCAAGAAGGCTCCAAGCCCTCTCTATCTAGTTGCAACAACACTTGTTAGGCCATGCATTTATCAACCATTCAAATACTTATTAAAACATGTCAAGAGCTATAGATATAATACATCATATAACCAACATATAACCAAAATGGAAATCATGCAAAATCAACCATGATATCACCAACATTATCACTACAAATGCTCATAGATCATAATAGGAAAATATCTCATAATAACATATGAAAATGAAAATTAAGTTAAGGACATCCATATACCACCCGACCATAGATTGGGATGAACCAAATCTCTCTTTCAGTCAATAATCCTCACACCATATTCCAAGCATGAATGTGGGATCTCATGGGTTAAACCAAAATAAAACAAACCACATCTTCCAGAGGCCAAACCACCTTAACCCTCAACCAGAGTGATTCCACCTCTACGGTCTGAAAATCACTAACACCAATTAGACTGATCTCTACCCAAGTTGTCCAAGACTCTAGGAACTAGTAACTCAACCCACAACTAACTTAGGGCTCTAGATCATTTGTTCCAACCATGGCTCCAGGGACTAGTAACTCAACCAACAAGGCTCTAGATTGTTTGTCCCAACCTATGGCTCTAGGAACTAGTAACTCAACCAAAGTCATTCCAGGGCTTCCAGAGCATTTGTTCCAACCCACAACCATAGGGAACCTAAGCACCAATAAAAGAAAAAAGTGGGAAACCTACAACACCGCTACCCAAGAAATGGCAACGTAAGGCCAAAACCACTGCCAATCTAGAAAAATTTGCATGCGAATGAAAACACATAACTAGAGAATCACATGCATATACCGTGCATCTAAAAATCAGCAAAGAAGTCACAAATACAACTTGTGACCTACAAAGTATCCCTGTTGTAGCCTTTGATCCAGTTGTCTTCTTGCACTTCCTTCTTTTCCCTTTCCTTCTTTCTCCAAATCCAAATGAATGCTAGAATGATCCAAGAATTCTCTAAGTGTGAAAGAGTATGAGAGAATAAGAGCGTGCTCAACTGAAAATTGTCAAAAAAGGCTAGAAATTTTTTATGTGAAGCCTTTTTATCATTCATGCCTCTATTTTATACATTTTCCTTCATTTTTCTTCTAATTTCCCTCGCATGCAAATTTGTGACTCTTGACCATCCTTTTCTCCTATTTTTCCTTTATTTTCATAATTAAATGCCAATTATTGACTCTTTTCCTTTACCAATTTCCATGGCCATTTAATTCACCACAAATTATGCCCACTAAAGTGTTTTTCCCAACATTTAGCTTGGAATACGTGTCCCATTACTTAGTCATATTTTTTTACATGGAAAATGAAACAGGGGTTGTTATAAAAGACATAGAAGATGAGATATTTACTCCGAGAGCGAGGCAAGACATGTCCATTCCACCCATGAAGTACCAAATCAAATAATGGCTTCAGATGTTTTCAAATGAATTCATTAACCCACAATAAAATCCCTCAATAGTTAGGATAACAAACAATCGAACAACCACCTATATAAATTTCTTCTACAATAGCTGCAAAGAGATAGAGGATTAATTCCATTTGTAATCCTTCTACAATTTTGTGACAATTTATTTTTCTTTAAAGCAATTCCCTATTCTCTTCCCAATATTTGATCATCTTACTTTATTAAATTTTTGTATCATTTCTAAAGTTGATCCTTAGTTTCATTCTGTTTCTTTCTTCCAAGTACTAAATAATCATTACTATTTGGTCTATGAGAGCCCCATCCTAGTCCCTTATGGATGAATGCATTTTATTTTATGCTTAAGTAATTGGATTTTGTGCTTATGATTTAAGCACATGACTTTATTCTAAAATTTTAAGTTTGTAAATTATTCTATTGACTCTCACAAAGAGCTTATTTCAAGAAGGCATGTCATTTGTGATTTTGAAACTTTAATTTTCAAATAAGAAGTAAGAACCTTGTGAATGTTTTCCCATTCTATTGTGATTTTAGATGTGTGAAATTGCTTAATAGTTCTTTCAGTATCTAGACCAATATTTTATGTTTTTTCCTATTTAAATTTACTTCAAATATGTTTCCTCATGTAAATTTATGGATGACAATGTGGAATAATTTGCGAGTACATAATTTTTTTTTCTATCATTCATTTTTACTTTGGAAAACACCTGGTCCACTTGCAAGTACATGCATTGAATGTTTAATTTGTAATATTCAAGTATATGCATATTAGAGTGTGATCAATAAAAAAATACCACCTCTATAAAAGAGTAGAGGGAATTTAGAAACATGCCATAGGAGAATGAATTTTCTCCCTGTTAGGAAAAGAGATCAACGTTTTTGGTGACCATATTGGGGATATCAAAAGGTCAATATTCTATGTCTCTATTGATGATGTTGGATGTCTCCAACATACAAGGGGTCTCCCCAATGTGAAGTCCCAATTAGACCTCACACCGTTTGGAGTAGGAGCCCCATCCGGAGTATCGGTTTCACCACCATAACTTAAGGTTTTCCTTGGTTTCAATGAATAACATAAGATATTATGCACATAACCTTTTAACAAATAAGTAAGTTGACATTGTGAAATGCTAATTGTAAATTGTGAAAGGAGGCCTTCACGAGGGGAGACAAGAGTGTGTCTCTAAAAGAAAGCCTTAGTAATATCCTAAGAGAGGCACATGAGAGCAAGGAAAAATTTGTTAGTAACTTAGTGAAGTAGGTTAGATAGACACAATGACGATTAAAGAAAATACAACACACATTCTGTTATGAAACCAACTCACAAAAAGATAGAAAAGATAGATAAATGCCTTAGAAATAAGCCTCTTCGAGGGGGAAACCTCCTTTACATTACACAAATGAATGATTCTTGGATGATACAATTGACAAGACCTCCTTTCTATATATAGGAGTCTAAGGGGTCATAATATAATTAGAGCCGACATAACAATAATAATGTAAGGGCACAATAATAACAATAGTGGGATTCTATGGTGCACAATAATAACAATATGGGGACCACATGGGCACAACAATATAATAAGGGGGGTTGTACTAATAACAATAAGGGGTTACACTAGTAGTATAGGGGCCTAACATGCCCCTCTCCTTCAAAAAGTGTTGTCCTCAGCGCTTGAGTAGTTCTTGATGCTTTTGTATAAAATTCTTATCCTCCCGTGTGGAATCTTTAGCGAGTAAGTTCTTCCACTTGATGAGATACTCTAAAATTGATGGATTTCATAGTTGTCACGTTCTTTTTTCTGTGACTCCTCCAAGGTCCAATATGATTTTTCCTTCATCTTCAAGTTCTGACAATATTGTTTGAATTGGGATCTTCTGCAACTTTTGAATGAGTGGCCACACTTCTTCGTCATTCTTCCAGTCATCCCATCCTTCATTTATTCAATATGGTTGGATAATAGAAATAGCACAAAACAATGCTTCCACATCCTCATCCTTTCTTGAGAGTGCATCTGCAACAAAATTTTGCTTCCCTTTTCTATAGATGATGTCAAAGTCATAAACCAACATATTTGTGACCCATTTTTTTGTTCTACTAAAGATAATATTTGTTCTAAAGAGTATTTAAGACTATCATGATCCATTTTTACCTTGAAGTGTCTACCCATTGGGTAAGGTTGCCATTTCTTAAGTGCATGTAGTATTTCCAACATTTCCTTCTCATAAATAGCTTGCTTGAGATGTAGCCGTAAAAATACCCAATCACCTACATCAAAACTTGTTTCACTGCAATGTTGATCTACCTGTTGTTTCACTCAATTCTGCACCAAAGTGGCATTATCCTTTAAAAGTTGGAGAAATTGTTATTGACGCTCGATGTGATCTTTCACTACTTGAACCCTTTTCTTCTTGATATGTCCTTCTATCTTGATAGTTTGAGGAGTGGTAATCTCTTTCAATGCTTTACAAAATATGGTCGGATTCATTTCTTAATGCTCGATGTGATCTTTCACTTCTTGAGCATTTTTCTTCTTGATATGTCCTTCTATCTTCTTAGTTTGAGGAGTGGTAATTTCGACCAGTGCATTATAAGATATGGTTGGATTCATTTCTTCTTTTTCGATGTGATCTTTCACTTCTTGAACCTTTTTCTTCTTGATATTTCCTTCTATATTAAGAGTTTGAGGAGTGGTAATTCTTGCCAATGCTTTACAAGATATGGTCGGATTCATTTCTTCTTTCTTTGGGGTTGGTTCCTAGTGTATATTATCTTCTTTTGATGTTTCTTGATCCTTTTCTTCCTCCTCTTCATAATCTATGTAAAATAATTTCTTCTCAGCACACTTATGATCTCTAGTGCTTTGCTATCACAATTGTAACAAAGCCCTTTTTCTCTTTTTTCTTCCAATTGTTGTGGTGTAACCCTTGTAGGTTGTGGAAGGCTAGGAGAAACAACACTTCCATCTTTATAGTTTTGAGGGGTAGACTTCCTTGTTGCCATAATTTTTCTTTCCACTTTGTAACAAAGCCCTTTTGCTATTTTTTCTTCCAATTGTTGTGGTGTTGCTCTAAAGAAGGTGTTGCTCTTTGTATCCTCATAATGTGCTATAATTTCCTTCGTGAAAATTGACCACGTAACAATTGGTTTACGATAAAAAAGGCCTTTATACCATAAAAATTGATCTTGTTCTAAATATGAAAATGCAATAGATACCTTTTGTAACAGTGGTACACCATGTAGATCAAAAAATTTCTCCATCTGTAGTATCCAATTTACCATATCCTTTCCATCAAACTTCCTCATCTCAAGTTTTCTTGATTTTAGGAGATCGATCTTGAAACAACTGTAACTATGTACTTTCAGATCTTTAAGTTATAAAATTTCGGTCTGTAATATCCCTTTGAGTAATCTTTCTAACCCCACAAGTCTGATCGAGATTGGATTCTCCAATGAAGAGTTATACCAAATCTCCCACGATGACCTGAGTATAGATTGGTTCAGTAGAGAGAACTTGTACGACGTGCTGTGGGTCATTGTTTCAATCGTAGGTTCTGAAACTGATATATGAAAAACTTCAATCCTTCCTCTTTCTGCAACTTCTTACGAAAATTCAATCTGATGCTCAGAGCGAAAGTTATGGTGATTTTCCCAAGGTGACCTATTTGGAATGTAATTTGGGAGTCCGCAAAAACCCTAACTTCCTCAGACTATAGCTTTGAAACTATAGTGAGACATGATCTGAACTTGGAGCTGAGGTTCAGACCGATTTCTTCTCAAATGAGTTTTTTTTTAGCTTCTGAAACTTCATACCCAAAGAGTTATAGCGAAAATCCCATGATGACCTTTCTTAGTATAAATTCTGGAGCTTGAAAAAACCCTACATTCCTCAGATCATATATTTGAAAATATAGCGAGACAAGCTCTGAAATTCAGACCCAAGGTTCAGTGCCAGTTCTTCTCAAATGGGTTTGTTTTTTAGCTTCTTAATCTTTGTATTAAAAAATTTATAAAGAAAATTCCACAATGACCTGTTTGGAGCAGTGAAACCCTAGAATTCAAAGCTTTGATACCAAATGTTATGAAACCAGCTCACAAAAAGATAGAAAAGTTAGATGAACGCCTTATAAATAAGCCTCTTTGAGGGGGCAACCTCCTTTATATTACACATATGAACAATTCTTGGATGATACAATTGACAAGACTTCCTTTCTATATATAGGAGTCTGAGGGGTCATAATATAACTAGAGCCGACATAACAATAATAATGTAAGGGTACAATAAGAACAATAGTGGGCTTCTATGGTGCACAATAATAACAATATGGGGACTACATGGGTACAACAATATAATAAGGGGGTTGTACTAATAACAATAAGGGGTTACACTAGTAGAATAGGGGCCTAACACCTTCAATAAGATAAGTACCAAATCCAATGAAGTAGTTCAATTTCCTTCATACATATGAATATAACATATACTGCAAACATCTAAAGAATAGTCTTATAAAATTTATGATACATGCACGAAAATGTGTTGGCTCATTGAGCTAAAATTATTAGGTGAAATATCCAAGTACACAATTACAATGGTGAACCAATAGCTCCAATAGTGGAACATTAAGTCACTTCTTTCTTCTCCAAATAATAGTTTTTCTCTTTGATGCCAAGTTAGAGAAGCCAAGACTAGCTCTCCAAATCATAAGCCTCCAAAATTCATTTTCTTGAGTTATGAGGTTTCTTTTATAACAAGAGGAATGATCTTTCATATCCCCATCAATCTCGAGTTACCCTCATGACTCTTGGGCTTCTAAATGACCTTTGAACTTCTATTTGACTTTTTTGTCCACATGGGACTTTACATATTCCACATATGACTCTTGGAATTCCACACATTTACATTTTGTCATTTCCTTTGAAAATACATCATTACATTCCACATGATGAGTGGAAAGACACATGGAGACATATCACATTGTGACGACACTTGTACAAGCCATTACATGACATTGATTACAAGGAACTTCATGATGATGTGGCAATGCCAAGCTAATCACTTTTCTCCTATGTCTTTGGCTTCTTCATGATAGATCTATTCAATACTTCATCTTCATGAAAAATCTATTGTGATCTTTATCTTCATCCTCCAAAGGGTCTTGGATCAGTGTTGGAATATTTGGAGTCAACATGCAATGTCTTCATTCGATCCTGATTGTTAGAAATTGTAGCAATAAAGGCTCAATTTGCCTTGTGCCTTAGTCAAATTGAGTAATTTGATTTTCCACGTCAGCAGGATGACTTGGATTGCATTTAGCTAGAGTGACATGGAATTTTCTACTAGTTAAGTCAATAAATTTGAGTTATAGCCTTGGAGTAGATTTGTGCATATAGTGATGGATAAGATTTAGCAATCAAGTTCAGTTATTTTCAGTTGAACTCAGTTAACTGAGATCAAGTAATTAATTGATTCAGTTGAAGGTCAGTTGAGTAGGATAATTGTTTTTAACTCAGTTATCTCTCAGTTAAACTAGTCAATCAACTAAAAATAGCCCATACATGCATGTAATTCAAATTTCATAGCTAGAGTGGAGGAAAAATCACATTGTAATTTCAATTGTATATTAGTTGAGTTTACATGCTTGAAAGTTAAGAATGTGATCAATTCCTTGGGATTTACGTAAGGAAATAAGGAATTTTACTATTATTTAGGATCTCAATTTCTCCTTAATTGCACAAGGAAATAGGAGGATATGGCGCCTTGAATTGGCTAAGTGCTAGCTAGAGTAGGACAGTCAGCTAGAGAACAGGTTTATAGTGTAGGGTGTGCTTCAAAATTGAAGTAAGAAATTGTAATAGTTTTGAGAAGAATCTTCGGTGAAAAATCACATAGAGATATTTTAGTCAACGCGTTTCGAACCAACCAGTGTGGTTCATCATTAGGACAAGTTGAATTAGCAGATCTTGCTATGCATTATAAATAGATCGGGCAGAATATACCATGACCAAATTTCCAGATCAGGTAACGGCTAAAATGATAATAGCTAGATTTGACCAGGAAATGACTAGCTTGACTATGAAGGGCATAATTTATTTAAATAAGTAAAATCAGTTATTAATTTCCTTATTAAAATAAACATAAATGGACAATTTTATAATTATAAATATATGTTAGAATAAGCCAGTTAATATATTATAATCATAAAATAATTCAAGTAATAGAAATTAGTTAATTATATATATATATATATATATCTATATATATATAATTTTTTTTTTTTAATTATCAAATATAAGTTAAAGGGACATTTAATTCTTAATTTAAATTAAGTAAATAAATGAATAAATTAATTAGTTATCAAATAGTTTATAAATATTAGTTATCAAATAATTTATAAATATTAGTTAGTTGTATAAGTTGAAAATGGAATAATCTATAAATAGTTAATTCTATTTTAAATATAAGCTAAAAGGACATATATTTATGAATATATATTAAAATAAATGGATTAGTCTATGAGGACAAACCTATTCACTGGCCCTTGCTCGAGGCTAGTATAGCTGCTACCCTGAGGGAACTACCCGACCCTCCCCCTTCGCCATCTCGACAACCTGTCCCGCCTCCTACCATCGACCCAAGCATGCCTTGGGCATATTTTGACGGCGCTGCAAACCAACAGAGCTGTGGAGGAGGTTTCATCCTCCATGTAACAGAAAATCACCATTACAAAATAAAGGCTGGTCTGGGGGTCGGAACAAACAACTTTGCTGAACTGATTACTCTTCGTCACCTCCTACACTTTGCTTTGAGGCACCATTGCATTAGCATCAATATATTTGGAGATTCACAGATCATTATTAATTGGATAAATGGCACAGCTACTTGTCACATGCACTCTCTCAGCACTATATTACAAGAAGCACTCGATCTCAAAGCAGCTTTTAACTATATTTCTATCTCTCATATATACAGGGAACACAATAAGGGTGCCAACAAACTTTCCAAGGAGGCAGCGCTGATGGACAGAGGACTATGGTAGATTACAGAGATCACTGACCAACAGGAGCAAAAATTTTACCACCGGCCATATATAGATCCAGGATACCCAACCCTGGATCAGCAAATAGCACATTAAATATATTTTTTGTTTACAGCTCTCCATAGATATATACTGTTATTTTGGTTTTGGTTATTGTTAGGATGAATAGCTTAATGCAGTGAACTGATAGCATACCCTGCGTGGTAATGCAACAAACAACAATTGAAGATACTCTGTATATAACAGACTCTTATGTAAAAACTGCTTATTAATGAAATATATAATAATTTTTCCAGAGGAAAAAAAAAATGGATTAGTTTCAAATTCATAGTCAAAGAGTAACTCTATATAAAAATATTAGAGAAATTACAATATTAATTAATAGTTTATTAAGGGTGAAAATATATATATATATATATATATATATATATATATATATATATATATATATATATATATATATATATATATATATATATATATATATAGATATAATAATAATAATAATAATAAAATAGAAATAGTCAAAGAGTTTAGATAAATAAATATTAGTGAATTCAAGTATTAGAAAAAATTTACAAAATAAATAAATAAATACAAATACAAATAAAAATAAAAATATTAATTTTAATTTGATAGTAAAGGAGTTTAAATAAATATTAGAGAATTCAAGAATTAGAAAAAATTACTCTAATTTTTTTTTATTTTTTTTAAGTATGGTAATTTTTTCTAATTCTTGAATTCTCTAATATTTATTTAAACTCCTTTATTATCAAATTAAAATTAAAATTAAAATTAAAATTAAAATTAAAATTTTTATTTATTTATTTATTTTGTAAATTTTTTCTAATACTTGAAAATTCACTAATATTTATTTATCTAAACTGGTTGAAAATTCACTAATATTTATTTATCTAAACTGGTTGACTATTTCTGATGATGATGATGATGATGATGGTTAACGTCCGCTGAGACTGAGACCAAATAATGATCTATCGGACCTAAAAAGACAAATTATTTATTTTGATTTAAGATTTTATTCCTATGCTCAAAAAGCTTGGAGAGAAGCCTATATATATATACATACATACATACATACATACATACATACATACATACATACATACATACATATATATATATATATTACCCTTAATAAACTATTAATTAATATTGTAATTTCTCTAATATTTTTATATAGGGTTACTCTTTGACTATGAATTTGAAACTAATCCATTTATTTTAATATATATTCATAAATATATGTCCTTTACCTTATATTTAAAATAGAATTAACTATTTATAGATTATTCTATTTTTAACTTATACAACTAACTAATATTTATAAACTATTTGATAACTAATTAATTAATTCATTTATTTACTTAATTTAAATTAAGAATTAAATGTCCCTTTAACTTATATTTGATAAAAAAAAATAATATATATAATTAACTAATTTCTATTACTTGAATTATTTTATGATTATAATATATTAACTGGCTTATTCTAACATATATTTATAATTATAAAATTGTCCTTTTATGTTTATTTTATTAAGGAAATTAATAACTGATTTTACTTATTTAAATAAATTATGCCCTTTATAGTCAAGCTAGCTGTTTCCTGGTCAAATCTAGCTGTTATCATTTTAGCTGTTACTTGATCTGGAAATTTGGTCATGGGATATTCTACCCGATCTATTTATAATGCATAGCAACATCTGCTCATTCAACTTGTCCTGACGATGAACCACACTAGTTGGTTCGAAATGCGTCGACTAAAATATCTCTATGTGATTTTTCGCCGAAGATTCTTCTCAAAATTGATATGGATCGCAGAAGCCTAAATTCATTAATTGTAATAGTTTCTCATTTTCATCTAATTAATGAAAAGCAGTGGAGGGGTTTTTCCTAGTTGGGTTCCCTTGTAAGATCATTGTGTTCTTGTGGTTTTGATGGTTTCATATCATTGCATGTGTTTCTAAATTGTGATTTCCATTTCACATAATAATAGAGGAAATTTGTAATCTCTTGTTTTAAGTTTGAATTCATCAGTATTAGAAATTTATATTAATTTATACATGGTATCAGATCCTGAAATCACAATAGAAACCAATAAATAAATATTCTCCTTCAAAAATTTTGATTTGCAGATTTAGTGAAGTATATTTTCTTCCATGCAGGAAAATGTCTTTCAAGAGATTGAGATGGTAGAATGCCCTTGAGGGAACCTTGAAATTCATAACTTAGAAGGATAGGATGGAACTTGTACTCTATGATAATGGAGTGTTGGAGTACACAAAAAATGACATTCCAAAAGCAGTAGTATCAGATGCACAACAATTAGCCTAGTGGAAGAAGGATACCACAAAATCCAAGAGGATCATCATGAAGGGTGTGAGAGAACACATAGTCGCGATTTACATGGAAAGGCGACTCAATTTTATATGTGGAAGAACCTCACTAAGTTATTCGAAAATGGAAATAATGCCAGGAAATTGGCATTAAGGGACAAGCTTAGAAACATCTCCATTCAGAAAATTGAAACTATTCAACACTACCTATCTAGATTCACTCAGGCTCGAGATGAACTTGGAGGAGTAGGAGAAAATGTGTCCTCATCTGAGCTAGTGAGCCTAGATCTACTTAGCCTTCAAAAATCCTGGCACAACTACCAAGATTCTATAAATGGAAGGGACAAATTACCAAATTGGGAGAGACATTGGTCTGATTTGGTGCATGAAGAAATTCTAAGGAACACTAGAGATGGAGTAGAATCCAAAGCTAGGGAGGAAGATAATTTTTCCTTGGTTGGGAAGGGAAAGAAAGCTAAGGGAAAGAAGGCCCAAAGAAATCCATAGTCTAGCCAGAAAAATGATATTAAGAAGGACCTAAGCAAGAAAAAAATGTTTTCACTACCATGAATATGAGCACTATGCAACAAAGTGTCCTCACAAGAATTCTAACAAGAAGCCTTCATGAGGAGTAGGAGGTGAACCACTTTCCTCACAATTCAAATTAGAATTCACCCTAATTACATGCATGGCCAACACAGTAATGGGGAGTATGTGGTACCTAGATTTAGGTGCCTCGTTCCATATGACATGATACAAAGAATTCTTTAGTAGCCTAGAGGAGGAGGATCTCTAGATGCACATAGAAGTTGCGGATTACGGGAGGTATAATATCAAAGGAATTGGAACTGTAACATTTAATAGGGAGTCAAGATCCCATCTTCATCTGAAATATGTTATGTATGTATCTGGGTTGAAGAAGAATTTGAAATTATAATTGTATTGGAGGATAGATGCTATGATGTTGTTTTAAGTAAAGGGAAAGCCTTTTTGAGGCATGTAGCTATCGAGAAAGTGAAAAATATTGGAGTTAGAGTGAAAAATATCTATAAACTTGAGGTGGAAGCTTGCACTGGACTAAGTAGGAAGGAATAAAATCTACAAAGTCGAGATGTTGGAAAACTATGGCATAGACACATGGGACACTTATACCATGGAGCCTTAAAAATCATGCAACAGATCACCACTAGTCTCCCAAAATGTACCCTTCTCCAACATGATGTATGGAAGGGGTGCACATTGGAGAAATATGTCAAGTACACCTTCCAGGGACGAGGTAGCAAAGTAGGAGCAATATTGGAGCGAGTCCACTTTAATGTATCTGGACCCTTTAACAACTTCTACAACAAAACATAGGTATTATGTATTTTTTGTTGCTGAATTTTCTAGAAAATGCTATATTTTCTTCATGAGGAAAAAGGATGAAGTGTTTTCCAAATTTGTTGAATTAAAAGCATTGGTTGAAAAGGAGAATGGTTAGAAATTGAAAGCCCTGAGAAGTGATAATGGAGTAGAATATGTATCTAACACCTTTAAGGAGTTTTGTGCCAAAGAGAGTATTAGAAGAGAACTGATAGAACCCCATAACCCACATCAAAATGGGGTGGCAGAAAGGAAGAACAGAAGCAAAGTGGGAGAAACAAGAGCCATGTTGTATGATCAAGGGTTACCATTACATCTAAGGGTATAAGTGTGCAACACCATAATTTATTTGTAGAACAAGAGTGCTCATAAAATGCTTAGCATGAAGACACTTGATGTAACACCCTCCTCCCACATCAACCCAAGCAATTGACTAGTCAAGGTAAACATGCAACGAGAGCCCACTATGATACGATTCGACCTCCTAAGTCACGTTAATAAGTGGAACCGATGGAAACACACCATATAAACTTTAAACATCAACATTAGGACACACATGAACCAATCAAACCTTTCTGCCAACTAGCCCCTGGGTCCCACTAATATTTTGGACCACTTGACCTCTAAATTCTCTCATGATATGGGCATGCCTGTGTTTACGGACCTCTGGATGCTCTCGTAGGCTTTCAAGCTAGCATCCATGAACTATTTTGTAGAGTGTTGTGCCAACATCCTTGGGATTTGAGCCACTTTTTTTGGCCTAGATCCCAAGTCAATGCCTAGAATTGAGTGATATATTTAGAACAATAAAATAACAAGGAAATGAAAATACAAATGAAATTACTTGAATTATACCTTGACTAGACCCCTACTATCCATGACAGGCATTTCTTCAAACATATCATGAACATGTATTCTACGAGTGTAAATAATAGATATGAGCATAAGGGTCTCATACTTAGCTGAGAATCGCTAAGAAACATTGATGCCTCAACACATTAACTACCATTTTGTCCATTAGGTCATAGATACGTTGTTCATTCATTTACAAGTAAAAACATGATGAGATCCATACATAGCTACTATCTTAAAACATATATATAACCAACATAATAGCAACATAAATACCAATGAAATCACAACCATATGATCCACATATAGATTGGTATAATAATCACATAAATAAAAGGATAAATAACCTCATATTGATGATACAAAATCCAAATCCAAGATGAGACTTCCACGTTCCACCTGACCGGAGAATGGTTGAGCCAAATCTCTCTTTAGCTATTCATGCCTGTGCCATATTCCAAACATGAATGTGGGATCTCATAGAACAAATCAATCAAAAACCATCTAGGCATTCTAGAGGCCATCCACCTGAACCTATTAAATAGTGATTCCACCTCATGTTCATACATCATAAAACCATCATCAGATTGGTCTCTATCCAAGACTTCCAAAGCGTTTGTTCCAACCAAGGCTTGTAGTATTAGTAACTCAACCCACAACTACCACTGAACTTCCAGAGCATTTTTCCAACTAGGGCTTCCAAAACTACTAAATCAACCCACCAAGGGCTTCTATATTGTTTGTCCAACCAAGGCTTCCAGGACTAGTGACTCAACCCGAGTTGTTACAGGGCTTCCAGAGTGCTTGTCTAACTAGGGCTTCTAGGAATTAAGAACTCAACCCAAGATAAGGAAAAATGAGAACCAACTAAAACAAAACAAGGAACTAAACCCACAATCTCCATGGCTATCTAGGAAATAGAAAGACTAGGCAATCCACTGTCAATCTCGACCATCCTCCATGCCAATGATAGATCATAACCAACAAACCACATGCATATACAATGCATGCCAAAACTAGTGAGGAAAACATACACGCAACTCAGTACTAGCAAGAAAAACCCACTATATTTGTTGATCCCAATGTCCTCTTGCACTTCCATGCTCTTTCTTTTCCTTCTTGCTCCAAAAATCCAAGTATGCCACACCCTCCAAGAGTACTCCAAGAAAACTCTAAGTATTAAATAGTATGAGAGAGAGAGAGAGAGAGAATAATGAGATAGCTCCAAAACTAAACCAACAAAAGTCTCTGAACTGATCCTCAGAAGCCTTTTATGAATGAGGCCTCTAATTTTTTCATTTTCCATTAGCTTCCTTCATTTTCCTCCTCACATGTAACTTGTGACCTTTCACCTCCCTTTTCTCCTAATTTCCATTAATTTCATAAATAAATGTGCCAAAAATGCCATTTTTCCTTTCCAAGGCCTTTTCCATTTCCTTTGCCAATTTCCTTAGCCATTAATCAATCAAAAGTGATCCCTGTCACTAGGATTTTTCCCAACATTCAACTTGGAATAAGTGTCCCATCAACCGTGGTTATTATTTTGCATTTATTAATTTTTACTACATGGATTTTTCACTAGGGTTGTTATAGAACCATCCCCCTTGGGGGAACACCATCCTCGCTATTCAAAACCACCTATAACCACAAAATTGTTGTAAGAAAAACATACTGTTGATGGAGATTTATAACTTAGCTTGTTGTAGTATTTACAATGATCAACTTGCTGAGAAGCAAACCAACATGAAAACATAACAAACATAACATCATAATGACATGACACCCATACCGCTTATTGGATCTTTATGCAATATCTCATGGTGGTATCTACATCCATATACATATGTACATATATCAAACATCACCAAAACATATACCAAACAAATACCAAAACATATACAAAAACAACATACCAAAACTCCTTTGCCTCAACTAGAAAACAAGGAAGGACATATAGCTTGCATCTGATTTTCCATCTCCCATGTAGCTTCATCAGGCCCAAAGTGCTTCCATTTTACCTTAACCTACTCGATTTCTTAGTTCCAGAGCATGAGATCATTTTTCTACAATATACATTGAGGCTCCAGCTAGAATTCTCCATCTGGTTCCACACGCAATACATACTAGTCAATCACATGATCAACATCTTTAACATACTTCTTAAGAAATGGCACATGGAAAACATCATGGAATTTCACTTTCGGAGGCAATGCAATTCGATAGGCTACTGGCCCAAACCTCTCAATAATATTGAAGGGCCCACAAAACCGTGGTGCCAAATTGGTACATGTCCAATCCATAAGGAGATTTTCTTCGGTTCGATGTGAAAGTACACATGTTCCCCAACTCAGAACTCCTTGAACAACTTGTTCCAATCTGCATATATTCTTCTACCTATCTTTTGTTGCCTTTAAATTTTTCTTGATTACCTGCATCTCCTATTCCATGTCTGCCAACATGTCTGGTCCAATTAGTACCCTATTAATGTATGTTTTAACCCCGTATAGAAATTACCTGCATACGAATTCTAAAATAGAAAATAAACAAAGGTGAGAGTGTAACACATAAAACAAATATACATAGATATTTTCCCCTAGATCCCAAAACCGGGACTACCAAATTGATTTTTCCATTATGTTCCTTTCAATGTTACAATACATATATATACATGTTGAAGCATCCATAACCCCAATCCATTAACCCTGGATTAAAACATAACCATAGTTCCCTTAACTGGATCTACAAAATACCATGAACCGAAAATCATCGTGCCCAAAACCATGTGTGAAAACCATGCACAAAACTATAGGTAAGTCTGCCCACCTAATATAGGATCCAAAAAAAATTCCCCGGGGCGCTACCCTGGACACCGTAGAGGGGGGCTAACCACCCCCATATAGGGGGGGTTTCTACCCCACCTATGACCCCCTCACTGTGCATCGACGAAACGAAGGTGGGGCTCCTCCCCCACTCTAACTTCCCGGTTTAGCTAACGGGGCTAGTCGTGGAAAGAATATAACAGAACGTTCTCCCACTTGTTGTTTTATTTCCACAGGAGAGCTTAGTCATTTATCTAGCCCTGCAGTGCCCATTGTTTCTCTACACCAAGAGAACTTCTCAGAGCTCACAAATTTTTTCAATGCGTCTACAGTATTCTTCTAGTGTCTACCTTTACAAGCAACACCTTTTTATCTTCTATCATATCCCTCACAAAGTGATACTGAACATCAATGTGCTTTGTCTTTGAATGGTAAGCAGGGTTCTATGCCAAGAAAATTGCACTTAGGCTGTCACAGTCTATCCTTATAGCTCCTTGTACTAACCCCATACTTGAACGCAATCTCTGCAACCAAATTGCTTCCTTGCTTGCATGAGTGGCTGCCATGTATTTTTCCTTTGTAGTTGATAGTGCCACTACAGATTGTTTCTTAATCATCCAACTGACTGCACCTCCCAATAGGTTAAACACATACCCACTTGTAGATCTTCTCTAATCCATATCTTCAGCCCAGTCTGCATCAACAAAACCATGAATATCCAAAAATCTGTCCAATTCTGGTCTTCCTTTGTAGCACAAATCATAATCACTAGTGCCACACAAATACCTTTAAACCCACTTCATTGTTGTCCAATGCTCCTTCCCTGGTTTTGACATAAACCTGCTCAATACTCCCACTGCATGTGCAATGTCTGGTCTAGTACAGACCATCACATACATCAGGCTACCGACTCCACTTGCATATGGAACATGGGACATGTCCTCTTCCTCTTCTTGTGTCATGGGACAATGTTCAACATATAACTTTACACCTCTGTAGTATTGTCTCGGCATGCTTCTTCTGTTTTAACTAGAGTTTCCTCTTTGCCCAATCTCTTTTAATTTCCATGCCCAAAATATAATTTGCAACACCAAGATCTTTCATCTCAAATTTGGAGGAAAATTAGGTCTTCAAATCCTCGATAATTTCTTTGTCATTTCCAACCAACAACATATCATCTACATACAAGAAAAGATAAATAACACGATCACCAATTAATTTAAAATACACATAGTGATTTGCTTTGCTTCTTGTGAAGCCAAGTCCCCATATAAATGTATCAAATTTCTGATACCACATCCTTGGTGACAGTTTTAACCCATGCATAGAATTTTTTAGCTTGCATACCTGTTCTTTCTTATCCTTCACTGCAAAGCCTTCAGGTTGCCTCATGTAGATCTCTTCTTCTAAATCCCCATGAAGAAATGTTGTCTTCACATCCATCTATTCTACCTTAAAATCAAAAGCAGTAGCAATAGATAAAAGTAATCTAATAGAAGCTACCTTGGCAACAGGAGAAAAAATATCACCAAAATCAATATCCGACACCTCAGAATACCCTTTTCTACCAACCAAGATTTATATTTCTCCACCTTTCCTTCTGCATTTGTCTTCTTCTTGAACACCCATTTGCTTCTAATGGGTTTCCTTCTAGCCAGCAACTCCACCAGATCGCAAGCCTCATTTTTTGTGCAAAGATTCCATTTCATCAACCATGGCCTCTTTCCAGAGTTTTCCATCCTCTGAATCTACTACTTCCTTCACAGTTCTAGGATCATCATCAGGAATAGATTAAGAAAAATTTGAATAGAAAGAATATGGACTATACATTTTTGGTTTCCTTTTTTCTCAAACTGATCTTCTCACACCCAGAGTTTGTGGCTCTTCATCTTCTGATTCCTCTTCTGTTGTAGAGTTTGATTCTTCCTCCTTAAGCTCAAACTCTATCTTCTCAGGTTCATTTGGTTGGACTTCATGTTTAATAACATCTTTCACCTCTCTTAACACCACATCTCGGCTGTACAAAACCTTCCTTGTTACTTGGTTCCAAAGCTTATAGCCCTTTAAACCATCCTTATACCCAATAAAGATGTGCTTTTCATATTTACTATCCAACTTTGATATTTTCTACTTTGGAACATGTACATATGTGGTGAGTGCCAGTATTGCAGCAAGAATACTGCAACTCCTGGGCTACCAACTTTACTTTTATCAACCCGGTAGTTCGTAACAAACTTGGAAGCATTGGTGCTATATGCACAAGTACTAGTTCTCACTGCAGGTTGTCACTTGGTCAGCCGGCACGAGATCACTAGGAGCTCAAGCCAACTTCTATAGATTTTAGAAGAAGCTCTATGTGTGATGAAAGGAAAGAAAGATTACTCTACAGATGCTATTCTAATTGCAGAAAGGAGAAAGACTGGAATGTAAAGCAAAACCTAGTAAAGCCTAACTAACAAGCCAATTCTACTTCTGCCAAAAACACTATGAAAACCATGAAAGAAATGCCATTACATACTCAAGGAAGTAAACAACATCTAGTCGTGCTATTTCTGGAAGTAAATGAGCAAAAAACATATTTTTGGATTTTATGTGTTTTTATGTGAATTTAATCATGCATTTAATTTATTGTGTGTGAGTGTGGCAGTGAACAGGTGGTGTTGGAGGGTAGTTTTGGAGCTTGGGAGCATGGAAAATTTTAGGGGGGAATTTTCGCCCTTGGGCTAAATTAAGGGGTTTTATATTTTCATTGGGAAAATATTTTGTATCATAGTACATTGTTACAAATTGCCTCAAATTTATTTTATAAAAAAATTAGGTATGGAGGTTAGCCCACCTTATTTTAAGGGAGAGGGTAAAAAAAGTAAATTTAGCCCTTGAAATTAGGAGTCACAATCATCCATTCATCCTCATTTTGAAGAAACTATATTTATGATAGTTATAAATAAAAATATAAATACAGTGGAGGTATGGTAAACAAATAAAAGCTCTTATTATACTTACTCCAAAGGTATGGTAAATAAATAAAAATACAAATAAACTAGAGGTATGGTAAATAAATAAAACCTCTTTTTATATTTAGTCCATAACCCTCTTTCTATTTAAGTCGACTCAAAAACGAGGTTTCATTTAAGTGAATCCTATGGGCCAAATACCATATTTATAAAACAGGTACAGTAAATTAATAAAAATATAAATAAACGAGAGGTATGGTAAATAAATAAAACATTTTTTTTTATTTACTCCATATGTCACCTTATATTTATGAACATGAAAGTGTGTAAATATATAAAAATATAAATAAAGTGGAGGTATGGTAAATAAATAAAACCTCTTTCTATATTTAGTCCATAACTCTTTCTATCTAATAATAAGGCTCAAAATAGAGGTTTTATTTAATTGAATCCTATGGGCCAAATACCATATTTATAAAAGAGGTATGGTAAATTAATAAACATATAAATAAACGAGAGGTATGGTAAATAAATAAAACATTTTTTATATTTACTCCATAAGCCACCTTATATTTGCAAACACTAAAAAAATGTGTTATATTTAGGTGAAGCCTATGGGCCAAATACCATGGGCCAAATTATTATTAATACCATCCAAAAAAACATTATTAACCCTAATATTAGTATTAATAAAAATAAAGATGGCACATGGTATTGACCCATGGTATTCACATGGAATGCAACTTATTTAAAGGGGGGAATTAAACCTATGGTAAATAAATAAAACATTTTTTATATTTACCCCATAGGCCACCTTATATTTACAAACACTCAAAAAATGTGTTATATTTAGGTGAAGCCTATGGGCCAAATACCATGGGCCAAATTATTATTAATACCATGCAAAAAAACATTATTAACCCTAATATTAATATTAATAAAAATAAAGATGGCACATGGTATTGAACCATGGTATTCACATGGAATGCAACTTATTTAAAGGGGGGATTAAACTAGCATAGATCCATCTTCACTCTGGATGGAATATCATGATATGCAAACTAACATAGAGTGAAAAAATATTTGATCCCTCTCGGGGCTTGGTAGATCAAGAGTAAAAATGGATCTTGCAATTTAATGTCACTTAAACATTTTAACTTGGTTAAAAGAAAAAAATAAAAATAAAAATCAATTATAAATTATTAATAGTAGTTTTTAAGCTCCAGGTCTATGATAACCCATGGTATTGACCCATGGTAATACCATGGTATTCATGTGAGCATAGACTATTTAAAGGGGAAATTCTATTTGCTTAGATCCATCTTTGATTCCGGGTCTACCGAGTGCTGGGAGGGATAAATAGATTTCAACCCTCTAAGAGTGGTAGATGTGGAGTTAAGATGGATATAGGTTGGTTTTTATGATAATGAAGATGTTAAATAGACTTAGGAAATTATATTGTAAAAAAAAAGCTTAAGGTGAATGGTTAAAGTTACATTTAGTCACTTCAAAAAATTTAGTAAAAAATACTGATATCTCCATTAATATTGGTTTTACTAATTTAACAAAAAAAAATCAAAACAATGAAATCTTAACTCTTTCCGCATCACCCTCGCAAAAGAGAGATAGTCGCTGCCTAGATTTCCCACCATTTTTCATACATTCTCAATATGATATCTTCATGAAAAAGTTAAGGTATTGATCTTGGATTAGTTGTTTGAAAAATACGCTAGTTTGTACAACCTTTCATCTTCTCTGCTATTCTTAGTTTGTCGTAATGACCTGTAGAAGTTGGGTCACTGCACCATATTTTCCTAAAAGGCGGAGATTGTGCACCAAAAAAGAAATTAATCCACATGTCACAATACTATTAAAAATGGTATGGAGGTAGTGAATTATGCTAATAAGAAATCTAGATTGGGAGAGACATAATTAAATTTTATTATTTAATTGAAGATTTCCAATTAAAATAATAATAAATCTACATTTATATATTTATATATTGATTAGAAGGCTTCTCACAACGGTCACTTCTTTCCATTAGATCCCCTTTAGGCCTTTGGGATACCTACTACTTCATTATATTATATAGTTGGGGCTTTCTACTTGTTGGCGTGTTGGGGTAAACAAACTTTATGTGTTTTTTTTTTTTAATCTCGCAGTTGGAGTCTATGGAATAAGAAAGAATAGCTTGGCAAAAGTGGTAGCTTGACAAAAGTGGTAGAGAAAACATTAATCTCTCCTACCATGACAAACATGGCCACTAAAACTTGCAACATTGTTTGTAGGAAGTGAAAATTATGTTTCTTTTTTCCAAACATGTATGTTAGTATATTACAGTTTAATGAATATGTTTTATTATTATCATATATGGTTTCTTACTTTAACAAAACATCTACCAAGACTTCACAATGTTTTATTATTCAGTGAAATATTTTCCAAGATCTTACAAGATTTTATAATTCAGTGAAAGATTCGCCATGAATTTACAAGATAATATAATCTAGTGAGAGATTCGCCAAAAAAAATATATATACATATTATACTAGTGATAAAATCGCCTCCCATTTTTCCTATGTATCATGGGGATTCGCCCATTTATTATACATATAAATTTAGGGTGGTTCTTAAAATTTTCTCTACTTGGGAGGATATAGGATGGTGTGGATGGGCCCTAGGAGGTCTTAGGTGGTCTTTTGGAGGCCTTTCCCACACTCAGCCTTCAAAAGAAAGCCTACAGGAAAAACTACAGGAGGACACAGGAAAACTACAGGAGGAAAATAGGGAAACTACAGGAGGCTTACAAGAGGAGGCCGAGAAAAATTTCGTTGTTTTGAGGGTGTGAGAGTGCATGGAAAAGGTGGATGAAGGTTGGAATGAGGTGTTAGGGCACCTAAGGTCTACCATGAGTCACTAGGAGAGAGAAAGATGATTGGGTTTTCTCAAGGAGAGAGGAAGAAGTTCTGATGAAAAATGAAGGAAACTAGGGCAGAATTGAGGTGAGCTTTGGGAGACCTGTAGGGCATGGATCAGATGGAGGGTGTGGCTGTTGGTAAGCTAGCCTACTTTTGGAAGAGATCTACTACATAGAAGCTGACAGTCAACCAAGAAAATCAAGTCACCAATGAAATGAGTACATCCTAGGAAAATAGATTTTTGCATTAAAATGACCTAAACTATGATGTATAGAAGGAAATACTGAGAAATGTTGTAAGAAAGGAAAGCATGAAAAAGGACTAATGAAAATCAGGAAAAATGAACATGATGAAGAAGATCTGAAGCAAAGAAAAATTGGACTATCAACCTACTAGAGAGCTGCAAACACTAGAAGTCCTATGAATGAGGAAAATCTGTGTTTTTGGGGTAGCAAGAGAGTCTTTGCCTCAAATCATGGTCCCAGAGGAAGGAAGAGAGGCCAAGGAACTATTGCTAGCCTTTTGAATTTTCTCTAATCACTACTTAGCCTGCTATAGAAAGAATAAATGGAAGCAAGCTGCTAATCATCAAAAGCAGCCTATTCTTAACAATAAGGAAAATACATCTAACAACAAATTAATCTACAAACTTAAGTAAAGCATACAAATACAAGTAAAGAGAAGCTTGGCTGCTTGGATTGGGCCCTAACTCAAGAGCTTCAACCCTCTGAGGTAACTCAATGCTAGCTCAAAAAGGATTCCATCTTAATTATAAAAAAATAGCAAGTTTACATGAAATTGTCACAAAATAATAAGCTTGAAATTTGAGCAGAGTTTACACAAGCAAAAAAATCCAACCCTAGTGAGGCCCTAGGCCTCTCTACTTATACAACTGAAGCTATCAATAGCTTCCTTAAAATTAGGGAGGCTTGGCTCCCAAAACTCGAGATAACTCTCAATCATATTCCACTTGCTCGGTTGCCTTCTAGTGCATGATTCGGCTGCTTGTACTCCAAGCTAGATAAAGGGGAATTTGAAGTAAGGAGAAATAAATGAAGGGGATTCCCTCCTATAAGTCTTCTATTCTATCTACTTCGAGTTATTGTTCTAGTTTAGCCACTAGATCCTTGACTTTGACCTCGAAATCCATTAATAATCTGCATTAAATACATGTTAGACCACATGGCATAATAACTAACTCAACTCACCGTATAAGCATAAATATAATCAGAAAATCATACAATAAGCTAAGAGAATGGTTGATTTGACTAGGTTAGGAGGTAAATGTTGAAAAATGTGTAGCAAGAAATGCTAAATTTAAAATGTGCTAAAAATAGACCTGCTAAAAATAACATGTCTAAAAATCGCAGTTTGGCCAGTGAGGTCATTGGCCACATTGGGTGAGAGGTGAAATTGTTAAAAATAAAAAGCTCTAAAAATAGCATTTCTGGGTCCCTTCCTATTTATAGCAGTCCCTAGTCTATCTATAGGAAGTAAAATTAATTTTGGTCTTAACAGTAGTTGGAAATATTAATTAATTAATTCAGTTGAGTTACTTAGTTAAGGAAATTCGAATTTGAAGTCTTTGTGAGAATGCACATGAGTTGTCCCAATGATTGAGGAATTTATCCTTAATTTCCTCCACTGATTGAGGGAATAAGTATGAATTCTATAATGAGAGAATCAGTTGACCTAGTTCTGACTAGTCAAGTCCAGTTAGATTATTTTAACAAATTGTTAAAATAATAAAGTATAGTTTGTTAATGCTTGCAGGCATGTGACAACTATTATTTTAGATAACTAAGAATTCACTCATGGATAACTGTTGCAAGTCAGTTCTATCAGAGACCCAATTGAGATCAGATGTGGGATAGTGTACTATCAGATGCTCGGATATTTCTAGTAAGTATTCCTTGCATGGAGAAGAGTCTATTATAAGAGATTGGAGGACTTGTGGCCTATATATTGAGGCCTAGGTAGTCCATGATTTTCATCTTCTGATTGAAGATCATCAGGATCTTCTGATTATAGAGAAAGCATGATAACTATTGAGCTGATTCCTTTTGTATGTTGTTGAGGATCTCCACTTGATTGATAATACATGGTTGGGGTTTTATACTGGTGCTTTCCCCTGGATATATCTTGTGTTATGTGTGATTATTTCTCTTGATCAGTTATGCATGTTTCTACTTGATGTTGCTTATGAATTCGATTATGCTTCCGCTTAATGTTTTGTAGAAGTAGAACAAGTATTATGCTTTAGGACATTGCATATATCGGTTTGTTATACAGGTGAAATTTCTACATGGTATCGGAGCACAGGTGATCAAGAAAGAACAATATACTGAGAGGAGATTTCAAAGTTTTGAGTTTTTGGCTGAGAGTTTGCAGAGCAGATCTAAAAAATTATGTACAAAATTTT
This sequence comes from Pinus tabuliformis, assembly GCA_031772625.1. Lineage (NCBI taxonomy): Eukaryota > Viridiplantae > Streptophyta > Pinopsida > Pinales > Pinaceae > Pinus > Pinus tabuliformis. The sequence continues at coordinate 1,025,063,776 of CM062811.1, read as the reverse complement.
CAGAAATAAATAGCAGATTTGGATTCCTTGTGGAAAAATACCCAAAATAAAAAAATAAAAAAATCTGCTGAATCGGAGTTTGGATGAGGGAGATATCGCTGATTTAAAATCAGCTCCTTTTCTAGAAAATTTCATGATGGCAGGAAAGTGGAATAGATTGATGTGCTAGCCAAGAACTTGTATGCACTTGAGGTACAAGATGCATGTAAAGCCTTGAGGAGCAAGGCAAAGGTTAGAGACTTGGTGGTTGAGAGGGAGGGTATATTACCTCTCAACATGCAGAGCCAGAAGAAGTCTCAGACAATTGTGGAGGAGCCACGATTGGTGTAGCAGTTTCAGGAGGTTGTGGAGTAGCCATAATAGGGGAAGCTGAGTGGAGATCAAGTAGAGACATCTACTCATGCAGAGGCCTCTAGTAGGGGGAAACTTCGAGCTAGGTGGGCAGAGGGATCACATGTAGCCATACCTCGAGGTAGGAGGTGGGGCTATATAGAGTGATCATCCCAAGGAGGAGGGGCAAGATCCTTGAGGTACCCAACCTCTTGGATGAGACCTTGATACAGGAGCCTCAATGTGGAGTAGCAAGAAATAACTGATTGGGTAGAGATAGATGCGGACGGAGCGACAAAGAGAGCGACAGTGCAGGGAATCCCAGGACAGTGCATAGCTAGCAGGTTGCAGCAATGCAAGAGGCACAAGTGCTTTGCACAGTGCTAGGTGGCACAAAGAGGTGTGCAATGGTGTGAGATGGATGGAGATGTTGTAGTAGCGCAGATGTCAGAGAGGGAGCACTTGTCAGCAGCAGCTAGAGCTTGAGGATCAGAGTATGTTCCTAGCCCAACAAAGTGGTCAGTTGGGAGCGTTTTTGTTCCAAGTGTTGTTGGAGCAAGTGGACTAGGCAGATGTGTTGCATGCAGAACATTCCAGAGTTATAGGATCGGGTTCGAGAGAAAGCCTTTCTTGTTGAGAGGGAGTGTTGAAAAATGTGCAACAAGAAATATTAAATTTAGAATGTTCTAAAAATAGACCTTCTAAAAATAGCATGTCTAAAAATAGCAGTTTGGCCAATGAGGTCATTAGCCACATTGGATGAGAGGTGAAACTGCTAAAAATAGAAAGTTATAAAAATAACATTTCTGGGTCCCTTCCTATTTATAGAAGTCCCTAGACTATCTATAGGAAGTAAAATTAATTTTGGTCTTAACAGCAGTTGGAAATATTAATTAATTAATTCAGTTGAGTTAATTAGTTAAGGAAATTCAAATTTGAAGTCTTTGTGAGCATGCACATGAGTTGTCCCACTAATTGAGGAATTTATCCTTAATTTCCTCCACTGATTGAGGGAATAAGTATGAGCTCTATATTGAGAGAATCAGTTGACTTAGTTCTAACTAGTCAAGTCCAGTTAGATTATTTTAACAAGTTGTTAAAATAATAAAATATAGTTTGTTAATGCTTGCATGCATGTAACAACTATTATTTTAGATAACTGAGAATTCACTCATGGATAACTATTGCATGTCAATTCTGTTAGAGACCCAGTTGAGATTAGATGTGGGACAGTGTACTATCAGATGCTTGGATATTTCTAGTAAGTATTCCTTGCATGGAGAAGGATCTATTATAGGAGATTGGAGGACTTGTGGCCTATATATTGAGGCCTAGGTAGTCCATGATTTTCATCTTCTGATTGAAGATCATCAGGATCTTCTGATTACAAAGAGAGCAGGATAGCTATTGAGCTGATTCTTTTTGTATGTTGTTGAGGATCTCCACTTGATTGATAATACATGGTTGGGGTTTTATGCTGGTGCTTTCCCCTGGATATATCTTGTGTTATGTGTGATTATTTCTCTTGATCAGTTATGCATGTTTCTACTTGATGTTGCTCATGAATTAGATTATGTTTCCGCTTAATGTTTTGTAGAAGTAGAACAAGTATTATGCTTTAGGACATTGCATATATCAGTTTGTTCTATAGGTGAAATTTCTACAGTAAAATGAGCCCATATAATTACCCATTTATGCGGCTCATCATCACCCCTATTAAAGGTGTTGCTCATCCTCTAAGCAACCTGGTCAATCTCTTCATCTTTTATGGCCCTCGTGGCCTCCCTAGCATTCCAATATTTTGATGTGGTATGCTCATGTTCTCAATAGAATCCTGCATTCCTATCTATGTCCTTCCACTGCTCCTCCTCTTCTTCTTCTCTCCTACCTTCCAGCATGCCTAATATGAGTGGAGGACTTAGTTTGAGGCCAATCCAGTTGACCTTTAGCCTTTGCATGGAGTGCTTGTACATTGGTACTCTTCTCAATGCCACCTTCAGCCTCATGGGGGAGTGGTATTCTCTAATCTGCAAGTTGTGTAGTAGGGTGTTCCATCTTCTCATGCATGCATGCACACAATCATCCCCAAGTAGCCTAAGCATATCTTCAAAGTGTGTAATGGCTTGTTCCTGATTGGCTATATATTTAGGGGCAATCTGAGGGTCATTGATAAGCAGGTTGTGTGTGTTGATGAGTTCCATAGGATTTGATGGCTCAACTCTTATCATCAATGGTTCATTCTGCTCTTTCATCAACAATCTCTTCATTTCTGCTGCCCTCAATTCTTCATTGTTCATCCATGATGCCATGGCCATTAATTGTAGATCCCCTAGCTTAGCATTGGGGTCCCACACATTCATGTCTCTGAGGGCCATGTTGTGTAGATAGAACTCTGCCATATTTGCTTTGTCCTCGGAGGGGCTTTGGTCACATAAATCCATGAGTTGCTTGTAGTCTTGGAAAGGATGATGCCTCTTGGTGCCAAAGTTTTTATTTGGAATTGAATCGATTGATCCTTCAGATAGAGGCCATAAGATTTGGCTGGTGTTTTGCATTGTAGTGCTTCCATGGATAAGCTGGCCATGTATTCCAAATGAGTCTCTTTCTCCTGCAGTTGCCTCCTTAGTAATTCATTCTCATTTTCAAGGTGGCTTCTTGTTATGGCTTCTCTGTCTCTGAGAGCACTCAACTCCCTGCCCATTTCCCTAAGTTTGTTTTCCATGTGGACAATGTCCTCAACCTATTTGGACTTGGCTATCTGCATCCACCTATGTGTTCTCACTCTCTCCTTTTCCAACTCGAAAAACTGTGGAACTACAAATGTCTGTGGGATTATCTTTCCTCCCTCAAGTAGTCTGTAATAGGAGTCAAGATTAGGTTGGGGTCAGGTTCTTGTAGCTCTTGTGCTTCCTCTTACACCTCTGGCTGGCCTACTATCATGTCCTCAAGTTTTTGTGTCTCTTGTAGTTTGGGCAGTGTCTCATGTAGGATTGTTTCAGCCTCCTGTAGGCCCGGTTTAGGGTCCTGTAAAATTTCCTTTCCCTTCCATGTAGAAGACCTTGTAGTCCTCCTTTCATAGGTTATGGGTGTCTTGGAAGGAGATTCTTTCACCTTGGGAGATGGTGAATCTTCGATGGTAATGGGAATCTTTGAGGTGGTTGAGGTTTGCCTATTTTAATTCTTGTGCTCTTCCTTGCCCTGAAATACATGGGAGTTTTTCTTTTCCTACTGAGGGTAGTGAGGGCAGATGTTGCCTCTCTTTCCAAAGTTTCCGGGGATCTCTTTTCTCTACCCCCTCTGCCTCCTTTTCTCCCTCTTTTGTCTCTTTTTCCTCCTCCTGCTCTGTCTTTTTTTCTATTTCTTGTTTTGTCTCTTCAACTTTCCCCTCCTATATTGCTTTTCTTTCCTCCTCCCTCTCCTACTCTGCTATGTCACCACTGGCTTCATCTTCTCCTCATTGTTCTTCCTCCTCACTGACAGCAAGACTGACATCATAGGTTAATGCCTTGATGTCATCCTCAGCTGCCATATTTTTGAAAGCTTCCCATGCTATAGGGAGTGTAAGGGTATGGAGGGCTTCTTCTACTAGGATCTTGATTAGGCCATGGTGAGCTAGCCGCTTGAATTTCCTTTTTGTACCTTGGTGCTGGAGTCAATGAGGGACTGAAGGAGAAATTAAGGGATACTAAGCTTTTGATGTGTTGGGGTATCCATGCCATACCTCAAGTCATGGAGGATTCTGAAATGATATCCATAAACAATGTTGTGCCTCCCCTCACAATAAATGTATTTGATCACTTGGTAGCTAACCTCATCCTAGGGATATCTTATACTAGCCCTCCTAATTCCATTTTTGTCTTCAACATGAGTTTCATTACCTTGAAAAAATTTCTTCTTGGCAGCCTAGCCTATTGGTTTCTCATCTTTACTCCAAGGCAACCCAAGAGGAAGGGTAGTGACCCTACTGATGAATTCAAGGGTTATTTCAATGAAGAGGCCTCTAATGGTTATAGTAGAATGAATTTTGTGTGAGGGACCAAAGAGAGAGCAAATTCTTGGGCAATTTCATCATCAAACCCTCTAAACTTCTTAGAGAAATTCATCCAGTTTGCCCTTGTAAATATGTCCACCACTTGAGGATGTGCATGGAGTCTAGTGGAGTTAATGGGCTCTTTTCTCATAAACCCCCCTGTCATACTGCCTATACTTCTTTTGAAAACCAAATATGGAGGTGGAGACAAAGAATTTCGAGTGAAATAGAAAAACAAAGGAGAACGTGTTTTTTTAAAACAAACAAAAATGTTTAAGTATTTTCTACCCTCTTAAAGACTCATTTTATCTCCAATTGGAGACCAACTTTTTCACATTTGATATATAATCAGAGGGAATTCATGAACCCTATCTCTTCAGGCTGAAATTCGTGCCAAAAATCACGTTTTCGCCCTTCAAAATGACTCATTGCCCCTCCTGTAGAAGCCCGTTGTCCCTCCTGTAGATTTCCTGTAGGTGCTCCTGTAGAAAATGCCAAGAGCAACAATATGGAGGAAATCGATGGAGGATGGTGGTTATGAGGCTGTGGGGGCATAAGAAGACTACTGTGTGGTTGAGTTACAAGGAGAAAATGAAGAAAAGGTGGTGAGAATGCATGGGGAGGAGTGCTCATTACCCTTTATGGATATTTTTGGTTATGAGTGCTGAGCTGGCAAGGTGTACGTTGCCCATATTCGGACCGTTGGTCCCCACCTGCTTGGTCATCATGGCCCCTCCTCATAATCATCCCTCATTATTGCATCGGAGTTAACTCTTCCTCCCACTACCTATCCTTGGCATCTTTTTCTTAAGTTGACTATGTGCATGTGTGGGTGATATCTCGGTTAAGTGGAGTCAATTAAATGAAGGCGGCCAAATTAACTGGCCACCTTTTCCTCTTTCCATTTCAGCCATATCGTTTCCTTCGTATGATTTCTAATTACACAGATGCAAATAGAGGAGTGACTTAGTTACTTACCCGTGATCCAAGTGTATTTGCTACCATCGACTGTGAGGTGTTGTGGCTTTCTCTGTTGCATGCCTTCATTTTCCTTCATGCATGTTGTCTCTACTTCCTGATGTGTTGTTGTGTTTGTGTAGGTTCTTCATTTGCTAGATTTTAGCTACATGTGCCTTTTCAATCTTCAAATATGTAGTCCCTTTGCTACTAGTGCTGGACTTCTATGGGATTAGCTGCTACAGGGATTCCTACAGGAGCTCTTATAGCTGCTTCTCCCCTTGAAACTTTAGCCATTTTCCTGTGCTTGGAGCTCGAGAATGATGCCAGAGGTGGAGATGAATGATGGAGGGATAGTAGATAAGCTTCAGCTAAGGTTAATGGTGCCTTTTCCTCTTTTTATTTTTGTTTTTTTTCAAAACTGAAACACTATTTTTCTATGTTTTTTCTTGGACAGGAAAAAACATAATAATGATGCTTGGAGTGTGATGCACGCTTGGAAATGGTGGCAAGGAGGTTTGAAGCTAGTAAGAGGGATTATATGTTCCTCATGAAGCTTTTCTTGTCCCTCAAACTGCCTCTTGTAGACACTTTTGGCTCTATGTAATTTCTACAGGAGCCTCCTGTAGAAAACACAATTTTGGAAGAAGATGTACAGTGGGGTGAAAGAGATGCCAAAAATGATGGAAGAAGGTGTGGAGAAAATGAGATGGATGTTGGTATGAATGTCAGGGTACCCTTGGCACCTTCTTCTACTCCCTGTAGTCCTCCTGCAAACCTGCAATGCAATAAAAATTCATTTTTCTTTCTCTTTAATCCTTTTTTTTTTTGAAAACAACTAGGGCACCTTAGAGAGGTTTTCACCCTAATTTCCTTCCCTGGGTGCCTCCAAGGCAGGTTTTCATCGAGGGATCTCATTCTTTCCCCTTTTTTCCCTTTTCTCTTTTTTTTTTTGACATCACTGGGCTGCCTCAGAAGAGGTTTTCAACCCAATGATGGGACTCAAGCGCCTCATGGGGGGTTTCACTTGAGTCCTTATTTTTCTCTTTTTTCTTCAGTGAGTGGATGAAGTGGAAGCTAAGACATGCTCCACTACCATCACTATCTTATTCAATTCTTCAATAAACTCTCACTTGGAGAGGGGTTTCTTGTAGACTTTCAACCGATGTCCATTGACAAGCATGGGGATGGCTTCATCATCAATGGTTCTGATTAGAACTGAACATTGCATTTCTCCACTGTGTAGGGTCCCAGCAATAGGGTAGTGCCCAATCTCCCTCTTGGAATTATTTCTCCCTGATATTTCTGTCATGCCATATCTTTCTCTGAAGCTGAACTACCTTTGTATGGAGAAGGGCTTGTAATCTGTAATCTCCTCACATCCTGATGAAGAGTGGGCCAATACTAGCCTACTTGCAGTATCTTGAAAGCGATTCCTTTTGCTACAAAATGACCTCCACAAGGCCCGTCATGATAGGTCAGGAGGATTTCAAAGACTTCGTCCTCCTTGACACATCTTCTCAAGATATGATCTAGGCCAAGTTTGAAGAGATTGCCTCTAATCCAGGTGAAAGGGGTGCTTTTCCTTACTATCTTGCTCTTCTCTTTTGAGGATAGGTGTGGTGAGAACTATGTTGAAACCAAGTAGTTTGCTATATTAGTGAACCATGGAGAGAGTACTGATATAGCAAATAGGTGTTCATATGGCATTTGGTCATCCACCATTCCTTCTTCACCTACAGGCAAATTTACTCTAGACAAAAAGTCAACAACAACATTCTCTTTACCAGGCTTATCAATAATGGTCAAATCAAATTGTTGCAATAAAAGCAACCATCTAATAATGCGAGCATTTACATATGGTTTGTTCATTAAATATCTAATTGCAACATGATCAGTGTGCACAAAGGTTTGATAGCCTGTGATATAATGTCTGAATTTGTTTAAGGAATGCATGATAGCTAGGAGTTCCTTCTCGGTCACTGTATAGTCTAACTCTGCCTTTGAAAAGTTTTTTCTTATAAAGTATATGGCATAAGGTAACTATTCATCAATTTGTCCTAAGGCTACTCCTATTGCTTTGTTCAAGGCATCTATGTGAATGTGAAATGGTAGGGCCTAGTTTGGGCCTCTGAGAATTGGAGCAGTCACTAGCTTTCTCTTCAAGGTATCTATGGCTTCTTGAGAGTTTTCCGACCATATGAACTCAACATCTTTGCCTAGGAGGCCAAATAAAGGAGAGGCTATCTTGTTGAAGTCTTTAATGAACCTCTTGTAATAACCAGCTAAGCCTAGGAAGCTTCTGACATCTCTCACCTTTTGATAAGGTGGGACCCTTTGGATGATGGGAATTTTGTTGGGGTCCACTTGTAGTCCTTGTTGAGATATTGCATGACCTAGCACGATCCCTTCAGTCCTAAAAAATTCACATTTTTCTAGGCTAAGGGACAAATTCATCTCAATACACTTATCTAGAACTTTTCCTAGGTTAGATAAAACTTCCTGAAATTCAGAGCCATAAGGAGTAAAATCATCCATGTATATTTCTACTACATCATGAACTAGTTTGGAAAATATACTCAATACCGTTCTTTGGAAAGTGGCTGGAGCATTGCACAAACCAAAAGGAAGGACCCGGTATGCGAAGGTACCCCAAGGACAAGTGAAAGTGGTCTTATCTTGGTCTTTCGGGCTAGTTTGAATCTGATTGTACCCGCTAAACCCATCTAGGAAGGAGAAAATATTTTTCCTTGCCAGACCGTCTAACACTTGATCTATGAAAGGTAAAGGAAAATGGTCCTTTTTAGTGGCTTTTTTCAATTCCCGATAGTCGACACAAATTCTCCACTTACCATTTTTCTTTTGCACTAGCACCAAAGGAGAGACCCATTCATTGTCAGAGATGGGATAGATGAATCCTACATCAAGCAATTTCTGCAGCTCTTCCTTAACAATATCTTTAAGTTTTGAGTTCATCCTCCTTTGAGGCTGCCTTATTGGCTTGCAATTTTCCTTGATGTGTATATGATGAGTACATACTAAAGGGTGCACTCCCTTCATCTCCTTATAACTCCAGGCGAAGGCATTTAGATGTTTTCTCAGTATGTTGCATAGCTCCTTCTCCTGGGAAGTAGATAGGGATGGATTGATTTTCAATGTTCTTTCTAGGCCAAAATCTATATTTTTAACACGGAGAGTAAGGTCAACCACACAGAGATCAGTTGAGGGGTTCTTTTGGGTTTCTCTTACTATGTCTTCTAATGGTGATACACCGGGAGGTGGATTCTAAATCAAATTTTCAATCATATCATCCTCATCTTGCCGTTCCCCCCCATGGCGATTTCTAATGCACAAAGTGGTGCAAAATAAACTTCATCCTCATCCTCCTCCCCTAACCAGAGAGGTAGATCATGTTCTAGCAAGGGTTTGGCAGGAGGATATAGGGTTAACTGCCTGGACATATGCCCGTTTTTTATGGTCATGTTCCCAGCTCGACAGCTGATGTAAGCATCGGTTGTATCCAACCAAGGTCTTCCCAGAATGAGAGGATACCTAGTGAGTTTTTCTTTTGGCTAGAGAACTAAGAAATCAACAGGGTACTCCCAAGAATCAATGGAGACCATCACATCTTCCACAATCCGCTCAGGGGTCACTGTGGAGCGATCTACTAACTGCAGCACTGTCATGGTCTTCCTCAAGGAGCCTTGGAGATTAAGTTTGAGAATTGTGTCCTTTTTCATCACATTAATGGCAGCTCCCAAATCAATCAAGGTATGTGGGACCATTGTGCCATTGATGTGGACATCAACTACTGGGCTTCCAGGGTCCAAATATTTTGGACAGATTATCTGCCCCAACATTAGGTTGGACAATTGTCCTACGACATTGATGGTGGGGGCATCTCTCTTGTTCCTTCTTGGATGCCTAAAGAACTTCTCTTTGATCAACCTATTGTAGATAGGCACATCTTTTATGGCTTGGAGAAGTGGTATATTCACACATAAATGTTTCAATTCTCCCAGGAGTTCAGTCTCTTCTGGGGTAGGCTGTATTGTCATGGATAGTCTCTCAGGAAAGGGTGGATTTTCTTTAGGTTCGCTTTCCTCTTTATCTTCCTCAACCTACCTGGGTGGAGGTTGGATATCTGGGATAACTTTCCCAGATTGCAAGTTAATTTCTTGAATCTCCACAACATAAGTTGGGCATGATGGTTCCCCACTATACACTTGTTGAGCCTATCTGTTGTTCGAGTTCGGAGTTGGCTGGGCAGGTATTTTGGGTTGCCTTGGTGGAGCAGAAGGTAATGATTATGGTTGGGTAGGTGGTGGAGGTAGAATAGCGGGAAGAGAGTTGTATTTGGGTGTCCACCCCTGATGAGATGCATTCGACTGAGGTTGCGGCTGAGCATAGGATTGCAATGAATCGGTGGCTAGTTGGGCATAATATTGAGATGTGAAGGACCAAGGAGGAGGTGTGGACTAGGAAGGATGAGCAAGGGGGCCCCAAGAAGGTATGGAGGTGACTTGGTTAGGGTTTTAGTATGCCTGAGATGTCCCTTGCATCCCTTACTGGTATGGTCTAGGTCCATGCAGCCTCTTTTGGTTTATGTAATAGATCTGTTCAGTGACTCCTTCGCCCCCTTGGTATATAGCTTTAAGTCTGGGCAAGGAAGGGAACTTATCTATAGAATGATCTTCTCCACAGACTGAACAAACCTCTATAGATTTCAATGGGCATTCATTCCTAGGATGCCTCCTGGTGCATCTAGGGCAAAAAATGGCCAAAGCCCTCTCTGCTTCCTCTTGTTTCCTTCTGATATGTAAGGTATCCATATGCATGGCAAGAGTCTACAACATCTCACTCTTGAAGTCTTCCAACATGTTTCCAATTTCACCTTTAAGGAATGAATTGGAAGAAGAGGCACTGGCTATATGGAATCCCCGACCTTTCTTTCTGGCTGCTCTAGAATGGTTTCTAAAAACAGTATTTATGTCCTCATTGTAGGAATTTACAGGGTAAGTTCCTCAGAAAGAACACCAAAAGGACACCGCTCACAACCAGATCACAGATCAATACACCAGTATTTTTGACGTGGTTAAAACCCTCAAAGAGGGAAACAGTCCACGGCCTGCGCCAACGTGGCTACTACAGGCAATTTATTAATCAAAGAATGAAAATTTACATAAGCTTCTCTCATACATGGATTACCCGAACAATGACCCTCCATGCGCTTTAAATAGATCTCATGGACCAATCGGGTGTCAAGCCACGAATCAAGTGTCGGTAATACCGAGGAGAGAGTGAACCGTCGGATCACTACATATCGTGACCGTCGGATTGTAAGTTACATAATGTACAACGGTAAAGAAACACACTTTACCTAACTCTATACCTAACTCTATACTAGACCAAGTTGAACTTAACTATTTCCTATGTGTCGGAATATCCTAACATCCCCCCTTAAGAACAACTTGGGATAGGATTGAAGGATTTACAAATATGACACAATAGGAGAAGGAAGGAGGCACTAGAGCCTATCCCCCCTTAGTGACAACTTCCTGAACTCCAAGCATATATCGAAGTTTAGTGAACTTCGCCTCTGTGAGAGCCTTTATGAAGATGTCTGCAACCTGATCATCTGTCGAACAATATTGCACTTCAAGAACATGGTCATGAATGAGCTTTCTGATGAAGTGCATGTGTAGTTCAATGTGTTTGCTGTGCTGATGCTGGACTGGATCTTTGCATAGCTGAATGGCACTTTGATTATCACACCAAAGTGTGGTTGGATGCTGCTGCTCAAAGCCAAACTCTGATAGGATCTGACGAAGCCACATGGCTTCCTTACTAGCTTCCACGGCACCACGATACTCTGCTTCTACTGACGAAAGAGAAATGGCAGCCTGTTTCTTACAAGCCCATGTAATAGGTCCTGAACCAAGAGTGAAGACATAACCGGCAGTAGACTTCTAATCATCAGGGTCACCAGCCCAATCAGAATCAGTGAAACCAACCAATAGAGGAGCTGCTTCGGCACTATAATGAATCCCAAACTGAACTGTACCTCGAACATAACGAAGTATTCTTTTAGCTGCTTTCCAATGGCTTTCACGGGGGTTTTGCATAAACCGAGCAACAAGGCCAATAGCAAAGGAAAGGTCAGGACGAGTATGGGTTAAATACAAGAGTTTTCCTACAAGTTGACGGTATAAGGTAGCATCAACTTCAGGAGAAGTACAAGAGACTGAAAGTTTGACTCCAGACTGAAAGGGAGAAGGGGCTGACTTACAGTCTTCCATGTGAAAATGACGAAGAATATCACAAGCATACTTGGACTGGGAAAGGAAAATACCCTCCTTGGATTGCAAGACTTGAAGACCGAGAAAATAGTGTAAGTGTCCTAAGTCTGTCATTTCAAATTTCCTTTTAAGGTTAGACTTCACATGGTTTATAAGGTTGGGATCACTACCAGTAAGGATAATATCATCAACATAAAGAACAAGGATGATAAGAGAGTTGCCCACTTTCTTGGTGTAGACAGTATTGTTAGAATGACACCTAGAAAAGCCAGATTCTAAAAGAAAGCTATCCATTTTGGCATACCAAGCCCGAGGAGCTTGCTTGAGACCATAAAGAGATTTCTTAAGTCGACATACAAGGCTGGAGTCAGTTTGTATGAAGCCAATGGGTTGTTCCATATAGATTTCTTCATGCAAATCCCCATGCAAGAAGGCAGATTTAACATCCATCTGATGGACTTCCCATTTAAAGGAGGCAACAAGGGAAAGAACAAGGCGGATAGAGTTTATTTTGGCAACTGGGGAGAAGGTTTCAATGTAGTCAATGCCTTCAACCTGTGAAAATCCCTTAGCAACAAGACGAGCTTTATGTTTATCAACTTTGCCATCTGGTCCATACTTGGTTCTGCAAACCCATTTACATCTTACAAGTTTTCGTCCCTTTGGTAGAGGAACAAGATCCCATGTATCATTTGCCAACAATGAATGATATTCTTCATTCATAGATGCTTCCCAATCTGGATGGCCTGAAGCTTCTGCAAAAGTGTCAGGATCATTATTTACTGGAGCTTGAGTCAGTAAAGAAGAGGCTCGTTCAAACTGAGAACGTGTACGACGCTGATCTGTAGAATCACCGGCAAGATCACCTGCTGTATCCCGAGTAGTACGGACCCATCTTGGAAGTTGAGGAGCTGAAGGAGGATCCTGGGGAGGATTGTCATCCTCACTTTCATCATCTGAAGAAGAAATGTTTTCAAAGGTAGAAGAGATAGGAAGAGGTGGCACATCTGCCGGACTAGGCTCGCAGGCCGATTTATTTTCATCAAATTTTACATCTCTTCTAATGATAACATTTTTGGACTTAAATGGAATAAGTCTATAACCTTTTACATCTTCAAAATATCCAACAAAAGTACATTTCTCACTCTTAGGTTCTAAAGCTTTATGCTTTTCATCTGGAATATGGGCCCATGCTTCACTTCCAAAAACACGAAAGTGACTTACATCTGGTTTAATGGAACTCCAAGCTTCTTCTGGAGTGATATTCTTTAGAACCTTAGTAGGAGTGTGATTGATTATATAATTTGCACAATTAATTGCTTCGGCCCAAAAACTAAGACTGAGTCCTTTAGATTGCAGCATACAATTAGCCATTTCCTTTAAGGTGTGATTTTTCCTTTCAGCTACACCATTTTGTTGTGGAGTGTATGGAACAGTATGTTGCATTTGAATTCCATTTTCGGTGCAAAAGTTGATGAATGTGTTTTTAACATATTCTCCACCATTATTAGTTCTTAGCTTAAGAATTTGATGTCCAGATTGTTTTTCAACAAATGCCTTGAAGGCCAAAAATGTGTTAAACACTTCACTCTTGAGTTTTAAGAAGTATACCCAAGTGCGTCTGGAGAAATCATGAATGAAAGTTAAGAAATACTTGCAGCCAGAGAATGAAGCAACAGTAAGTGGACCACATAAATCACTGTGCACAAGCTGTAAAGGGGCTAAGGCGTGCCAAGAGGCATGTTTTTCAAACCTGTCCCGATGATGTTTTCCGAGTACACATCCGGAACAAACACCATCTCTGCAAGATACCATAGGAAGACCTGTCACCATATTTTCTTTACATAGATGCTGAAGGGAGCGATAGTTTAAGTGACCAAATTGCTCATGCCAAAGTTTGCTCACTTCATCATTATGAGCAACAAATACTGAGGGAAGATTTGATGACCCAAAGTTGTGAAACTTATACAACCTTGTGGAATCATCAGCAATACCAGTAGCTAGAATCTGTTTAGGATCTCTTAGATGCTTGATTACAACATCATGAGGTGAAAATTCAACAATTTTACCTTCACCTGAATGAGTTATCTGATATACAGATAGAAGGTTGCAGGATAAGGTTGGAACACATAATACATCATTAAACTGACCATTGTCTAGATGAACAGTTCCAGTCCCTACAACATTAAGAGATCTATCATCACCAACATATATATTTTTGGTGTTACAATCATTTAAAGAAGAAAACATGGCTTTGTTTTTGGCCATGTGATAAGAGGCTCCAGAATCAATGAGCCACTCATGAGAATGAGAAGAAGAAGAAACATTTAATGCATAACCAGACTGAGATGATTGACAACGACATGCAGAAAGTGCCATTCCTGAAGATGAAGTTGAAGTTGAAGTTGAAGAATGCTCCACATGGATGCTATGTTTCTTCATTGCGGCTTCCAAGGCTTCCATCTTCTTAAAGCATTTAGATTCTAAGTGGCCATCTCGATTACAAAAGTTACAATGTCTATCAGTCTTCTTCCATTTGTTTTTATTGGTATTATCATTTTGCTGAAATGATCTTTCATTTTGAGGATGAGTTTGCTTAGGACCGTTGTTTGGTTTAGGACCATTCTTTTTAGGATATGACTTCTTAGGATTCTTTGAATTTGGTTGCTGTTGGGCGGCTAACGCTTTCTTGGAAGAGTTTCCAAGATTAAGAAGACCAAGGTGTAAGAGTTTTTCTTGTTCTCTTATTAAAGAATCACAAAAAGAGTCAAAGGAATGGGCCTTGTAGTCTTTTCCTTGACAAATGAAAGCTTCCCTTGTAGAATGGAAGGTGGAAACAAATACAGAGTAGGCTGGTCCCAACTTAGTAAGGATGGAATAAATAAGGTTACTATCTTCTTTCTTAACCTTAACACCTTCCAAGAGATATCTAAGGGTCTTGAATTTGGACAAGAAATCTTCAATGCAAGAAAAATTATTAGGATCCAATGTAAGCAACTCATTTTCAAGTTGATGGGCTCTAATTTCATTTTTAATCCCAAAAACTTTAGTTATTTGTTCCAATGCTTCTTTAGGAGTATCAAGTTCTGCAATATGGAATCTAAGATCTGGAGAAATAGACATCCCTATCAAACCACGTGCTTGATCTTGTCTATTTTCCCATTTAGCAGCCTTGTCTTCATCTTTTGGTTTCGTCTCTTGGCATGTGGCAATTCTGTAGAGACCTTTACTTCTAAGTAAATCTTCAATGTAGGATATCCATTGGAAGAAGTTAGTGCTGTCAAGAATGACTTGGCATGGACTTTCCATTTTTAAAAAAACTGAAGCTGAAGATGCTGAAAGTAAGTGTTCCAATGGATAGATCTCAAAAAATTAGGCGGTTTTAAAAAAAACGGCTCTGAAAAAGGCTTCCGGATGAAGAAGTTATGGCTTTTTGAAAAAGAAATGTTGAAGTTGCCAGCAAAGTGCGCGAATGTGCGGAAATGAAAAAATCCGCCCCCACAAAATGGAGACTTGAACCCAAGACCTCTACTCTCTTAAAATAGCTTTGAACCAATTGATCTATATAAAAAATTTGAGAGAGAGAGAGAGAGAGGGGGGGGGGGGCCTTGGTTTGCGTGCTTGCCTTGAGAAAGCTCTTTTTCCCTACAAAACACAAAACACAAAACCCAACATGAATATGCAAAGAAAAATGAACCTTACGGCTCGAAGTTAGCTTTACCCAAAAAACCAAATATTTTCAAAAATGAACCTTGCGGCTCAAAGTTAGCTTTAGCCGGAAAACTAAATATTTTTCTCAATGTTTCTGATTTTCTGAGATCACACTAAGGTGCAGGGAAAAGAGCATATGCATGAGAAAAATCCTTCCTTTCTGTTTCTGATTTGCCCAGATCCCACAGAGTCAGAGGGCAAAGAGCATATGCAGAAATGAAAGGTATATATCCGGTTAAAAAAAACTAAATAAACCGAAACTGAAATAAGCAGAGAGAAAATAACAGTAAACTGCAAATAAATACTGTATACCTCCCGATCTGGAAAAATGACGCAGCTAGGGCTACCGGAAACCTTTTCGCGTGAAACGAAAGGGGTTCCTCACTGGAACAGATGCTCCAAACGCAACAGAGCAGTCCTCTCGGCCTGAAAGCAGTCAGAAATAGTAGATCTAAGAAACGACAGTCGGAAGCAGTTCTACCGGCTTCAGATTTGGATCACCAACAGACGCGGCCCTCAAATAGCTCCAATACCATGTAGGAATTTACAGGGTAAGTTCCTCAGAAAGAACACCAAAAGGACATCGCTCACAACCAGATCACAGATCAATACACCAGTATTTTTGACGTGGTTAAAACCCTCAAAGAGGGAAACAGTCCACGGCCTGCGCCAACGTGGCTACTATAGGAAATTTATTAATCAAAGAATGAAAATTTACATAAGCTTCTCTCATGCACGGATTACCCGAACAATGACCCTCCATGCGCTTTAAATAGAACTCATGGACCAATCGGGTGTCAAGCCATGGATCAAGTGTCGGTAATACCAAGGAGAGAGTGAACCATCGGATCACTACATATCGTGACCGTCGGATTGTAAGTTACAAAATGTCCAACGGTAAAGAAACACACTTTACCTAACTCTATACTAGACCAAGTTGAACTTAACTATTTCCTATGTGTCGGAATATCCTAACACTCATAGGATAGTTGGTAGATGTCTCCCCCGACCAGTAGATGGAGGGTGTCTAAAAGGTCTTCCCGAATTCCCCTGAGTAAGACCAAATTTAGAGACTCAGGGTCAAGTGTACACCCGACCCCTTTGTAATTGAGTCGGAACCTCTCTTGGTAGTCTTCCAGGGACTCATCACTTCCCATGGTCATTTGGAAAATTTCTTCTTTAGTATCTTTTGACCTACAATAGTCTTGATACTTGTTGCTAAAGGCCCAGTGCATCTGAGCCCAAGTTGTGATGCTATTTCTAAGTAATCCCATGAACCAGCTTAGTGCTGCGTTCTTGAGAGTAGAAGGGAACAACTTCAACTTTTTCTCGTCTTCTGCATAGTCATAATTTCGATAGATGATAGAAAACTCGAACAAAAAGGTGTCAGGATTTTTTGTAGTCAGACCATGGAAATGAGGTAGGACTGAAGGACTTATATTCTTCATTTTGGTGTCTCCATTGGTCTCCCGAATGGGGAAGTTACCCTCTATTCTCTCTCCATTTTCCCTAGCATTTCTGCTTTCAGCCATTGGCTCCTGAGGAACGTTTTCTTCTTCTTCTTCCCTTATAGGTTCTTCAAATATGTCTAGTTGTTCAACTAAGGGTTCATCCTGATTGTAGCCATCGAAGAAGAGAGAAGGTTGGTTATGTGAAGCAGTGGGGATGTTGGGAAATTTTTTTCCTGAGTTATCTCTATTCCTACGAGGCATGAAAGGAAATATTTTTGGTTGGTTTTTTTTTGTTTCTTTTTCCCCACACTGAAAGTACCTGTAGAAACTGAAATTGTGATTTGAAAAAAACAAATTGCAACTAGTTGAAATGAACTTGCTAAATGGAAATTTGGAGAATTGAAAAGGAAAGCAAGGAAATGCAGAATTGAAAGAAAAGAAATGACTAGTCTACTTTTGCTGAAATAACTATTAGAAGAATGTTGCAATATGAAATAGAAGAAAGCAGTAATCACAAGATACTCTGATGCTTCCCTGGAAACAACGCTAAAAAGTGGTGAGCACAAGTATTGCAGCAAGAATGCTGCAACTCCTAGGCTGCCAACTTTACTTTTATCAACCCAGTAGTTCTTAACAAAGATGGAAGCGTCAGTGTTGTATGCACAAGTACTAGTTCTCACAGCTGGTTATCACTTGGTCAGCCCGTGCGAGACCACTAGGAGCTCAAGCCAACTTCAATAGATTTTAGAAGAAGCTCTATGTGTGATGAAAGGAAAGAAAGATTACTCTACAGATGTTATTCTAATTGCATAAAGGAGAAAGACTGGAATGTAAAGCAAAACCTAGTAAAGCCTAATTAACAAGCCAATTCTACTTTTGCCAAAAACACTACGAAAACCATGAAAGAAATGCCATTACCTACTTAAGGAAGTAAAAAACATCTAGCCGTGCTATTTCTGGAAGCAAATGAGAAAAAATCGTATTTTTGGATTTTTATGTGAATTTAATCATGCATCTAATTTATTGTGTGTGAGTGTGGCAGCGAACAGGTGGTGTTGGAGGGTGGTTTTGGAGCTTGGAAGGATATAGTATGGTGTGGATGGGTCCTAAAAGGTCTTAGGTGGTATTCTGGAGGCTTTTCCCACACTCGACCTTCAAAAGAAAGCCTACAGGAAAAACTACAGGAGGACACAAGAAAACTACACGAGGAAAACAGGGAAACTACAGGAGGCCTACAAGAGGAGGCCTAAAGCAATTTTTGCTGTTTCGAGGGTGTGAGAGTGGGTGGAAAAGGTGGGTGAAGGTTGGAATGAGGTGTTAGGGCACCTAAGGTCTACCATGAGTCACCAGGAGAGAGAAAGATAATTGGGTTTGCTCAAGGAGAGAGGAAGAAGTTCTGATGAAAAATGAGGGAAACTAGGGTAGAATTGAGGTGAGATTTGGGAGACCTATAGGGCATGGATCAGATGGAGGGTGTGATTGCTAGTAAGCTGGCCTACTACTAGAAGAGATCTGCTACATAGAAATTGATAGTCAACCAAGAAAATCAAGAAACCAATGAAATGAGTGCATCCTAGGAAAACAGAGTTTTGCATTAAAATGGCATAAACTATGATGTATAGAAGGAAATGCTGAGAAATTTTGTAAGAAAAGAAAGCATGAAAAAGGACTAATTCAAATTAGTAAGTGAACATGACGAAGAAGATCTAAAGCAAAGAAAAATTGGACTATCAACCTACTAGAGAGTTTCAAACACTAGAAGTCCTAGGAATGAGGAAAATCTGTGTTTTTGGGGCAACAAGAGAGTCTTTGCCTCAAATCATGGTCCCAGAGGGAGGAAGAGAGGCCAAAGCACTGTTTCTAGCCTTCTAAATCTTCTCTAATCACTACTTAACCTGCTACAGAAAGCATAAATGGAAGAAAGCTACTAAATCATCAAAAGCAACCTATTCTTAACCATAAGGAAAATACATCTAACATCAAATTAATATACAAACTGAAGTAAAGCATAAAAATACAAGTAAAGATAAGCTTGGCTACTTGGATTGGGCCCTAACCTAAGAGCTTCAACCCTCTAAGGTAACTCAGTGCTAGCTCAAAAAGAATTCCATCTTCATTATCAAAAAACAACAAGATTACACGAAACTGTCACAAAATAATAGGCTCGAAATTTGAGCATAGTTTACATAAGCGAAAAAATTTGACCCTAGTGAGGCCCTAGGCCTCTCTACTTATACATCTAAAGCTACTAGCAACTTCCTTAAAGTCAGGGAGGCTTGGCTCCCAAAACTCGAGATAACTCTCAATCATCTTCCACTTGCTTGATTGCCTTCTAGTGCATGATTCAGCTGCTTGTACTCTGAGTTGAATGAAGGGGAATTCGAAGCGAGGAGAAATAAATGAGGGGGATTCCCTCCTATAAGTCCTCTCCTCTGTCTGCTTCGAGTTATTGTTGTAGTTTGGCCACTAGATCATAGACTTTGACCTCGAAATCCATCAATAATCTGCATTAAATACATGTTAGATCACATGGCATAATAACTAACTTAACTAACCCTATAAGCATAAATATAATAAAAAATAATACAATAAGCTAAGAGAATGGTTGAATTGACTAGGTTAGGAGGTAAAATGAGCCCATATAACTACCCATTTATGTGGCTCATCAATATGCATCACATCCAAATACCCTCAGATGTGAAAGAGAAAGTTTCTTACCAGTCTATACCTCTTTTGGAGTCTTATCCTCCAACACTGATGAAGGTGATTTGTTGACTAGGTAACATGCAGTCTCCACCACCTTTGCCTAGAATTCATGTCCTAACTGACACCACTGAGCATGTTTCTTGACCTTTCCATCAACGTCTTGTTCATTCTTTCTACAACTCCATTTTTCTCAGGTGTGTATGGAGTAGTCGTATGTCGTGCTATACCACACTTCTTACAGAATTCTTCAAATTCCTTCTTGCAAAACTCTCCACCATTATTTGTCCTCAACACCTTTATCTTCTTCTCTGTCTGGTTTTCCACCGAAGCCTTAAATTATTTAAACCTTTCAAAGACTCCAAGTTTCTTCTCTAGGAAATATATCCATGTATTGCTTGAGAAGTCATCTATAAATGATAAATAGTACACAGAATTACCAAGTGATGGAAGCTTCACAGGTCCAAACACATCACTGTGCACAAGCTCTAATATATGTTTCGCTCTCTTACCACCAGAGGGGAAACTCACCTGATTTTGCTTCCCATATACACACTTTTCACAGAAATCAAAATCCATAGAGCTATTAGTCATACCTTCTACCATACCTTTACCATGAAGTATTCGAAGGCCATTCTCTCCAATATGTCCAAGCCTTTGATGCCATAGCATGGTCTTTTCTCCAGAGACCATTATATTTTCTGCTCCACTTTCAGAAACCATAAAAATATTGCACCCACTAATAACAATGCTACCTTGTAGCTTTTACAGAGTTCCAACCTAAACTCCTCACATCAATACCAGTGCTCCCCGAGCCATCTTGTAGGTATCTTTCTCAAACATTTTTTTTACACCTGCATCATCTAGCTTGCTTACAGAAATAAGATTTCTGGCTAATGCGGGAATATGCAGAACACCCTGAAGTGTTCTAACCCTTCCACCTTGCAACTTCAACTTGAATTTTCCACGACCAAAAATTCTAGCCTTCCTGTCATCCCCAAGAAGACATCACCACCATCATATTTCTCATACTCACAAAACCACTCTCTATGGGGAGTGAAGTGAAAGGATGCACCCGATTCAATCAACCATGCCTCATGATCTACATGTGTACTTGAAGAAGCAAAGTACACATCCCCACCTTCATCTGAGGTGGTTTTTGCCTTTGCAGAAGGAGCATCATCATATCCCTTTCCTTTGTTAGGAGCTTTAGATTTATAGTCCTTTTTGTAGTGCCCTTCCTTTCCGAATTTCCAACACACCTTTATAGGTTTTCCTGGAGAATTAAATATCCCACTTGATGAATTATTTTTGTTTATGTTTTGGGACTGTCCTCGTATAGACAAGGCATCACAATTCTAGCTTATCTCATCTCCTCCATCAACAAGGATGAGACTATTTCATCAAACTGCAAGGCAGTTGCATTGCTACCTATTGAAATAACCAGAATATCCCACGAATTTGGTAGAGAACACAACAAACTGATGCACTTATCTTCATCTGAAATTTTAATATCAATAGACAATAACTGAATTACCACAATATTAAATGCTTTTAGATGCTCTGTCACAGAGTCTCCATATTTCATCCTCAGGTTAAACAATTTTTTCCGTAGGAACAATTTATTCACTAGACACTTAGAATGGTACAAAGTCCCTAAATTTTCCCACAAAGCCTTTGTTGTAGTTTCCCCTAATACATTCATCAATATTGAATATGAGACACACAATCGTATTGTGCACTTTTCCTTCCGATTCAACTTCTTTCATTCTTCATCGGACACTCGTGTTGGTTTAGTACTCGGATCTACCACGATCCACTGATATTTATCTACTAACAGATCCTCCATATTGAGTTTCCACAACTCAAAACTTTGACCATTAAATTTCTCGATCTCTATCTTTCCACTGCTCACCATCTTCTTTCACCACAAGAATCGATCCCACAGATCTCCCATTGAAGAGGGTCTACCACAGGCCCGAGTGAAGCCCCTTAGCAACAAAGGCATCCTTTGGAAGCCAAAACAACTCTAATACGAAATGTAGGTTCTAACCCCATACAGGAATTACTTGCATAGGAATTCTAAAACAGAAAATAAACAAAGGCGAGAGAATAACACACAAAACAAATATACACAGAGATTTCCCCTGGATCCCAAAACCAAGACTACTAGATTGATTTTTTTCATTATGTTCATTTCAATGTTACAATACATATATATACACGCTGAAGCATCCATAACCCAAATACATTAACCCTGGATTAGAACATAACCATAGTTCCCTTGACCGGATCTACAAAATACGATGGACCAAAAACCATCGCGCCCAAAACCATGTGTAAAAACCATGAACAAAACCATAGGTAGGTTTGCGCACCTAATATAGGGTCCAAAAACAATTTCCCTGAGGCAATGCCCCCGTCAAACCCCTTGTGAGCCCCTCGCTGTGCATCGATGCAATGAAGGGGAGCTCCTCCCCCCCTAACCCCTTGGTTTAGCTAGGGGTGCTAGTCATGGAAAGAATAAAACACAACCCAACAGTTAACTGGATCACCCCAACTGATAGGAGTATTGCAACTCAGCCCATAAAATGCCTCAAACAACCTCATCCTCGAAGATTCCTGATACACATTGTTGTAAGAGAAATCCACTATTGGAAGGTACACTTCCCACTTTCACTACTAATGCGTCACATACATCCTCAACATGTCCTCCAATATCCTGTTGACCCTCTAAGTCTGTCCATTTGTCTGTGGATGATACGTTGTACCAAAGGCCAACTTTGTGCCTAAACTTGTAAATAACTCCTTCCAAAACATAGACGTAAACTTTGCATCCCTATCTGACACACCTATCCTACATCTCTAGTTGAGAATGTAGACTTCACTGGAATTAAATGTGAAACCTTTGTCAACTTGTCCGCAACAACCATGATGGAATCATGTTGTCTCATTGTCGTCTGAAAACCTGTGATGAATTCAGTAGAAATTCCTTCCCATTTACACTTTGAAATCATAATCGGTTGTACCAGTCCACCTGGATGCTTACACTCTGCCTTCACACACTGACAATCAAAACACCTTGCCACAAAATCTGCTACATCCCTCTTCAAGTTCGACCAATAATAAAATATATTTATTTCTTTTAGTGTCTTTTGATAACCTGGGTGACCTGAATATGATTTCACATGAAACTCCCTCAAGGGCATCTTCTTGAGCTCACTACTGTCTAGCACATATATCCCGTCTCTAAACCTAACCAATACATCTATTATAAGGGAATAGTCCACATCCTCTGAACCTGCACCTGTACCTATACTACTACTTGTACCTGTACCTATACTACTACATGTACTACTACCTATACCTATACCTGTAACTGTACCTATACTTGTACCACCACATGTACCTGTACTTGTACTTTGTTGCAACCTATGCATAATCTCCATATACCTGACATCCTGCTGACTTGCCTGCAAGATCCTATCTTGTAAGTCCATCCCATAGGAGCTCATAACTGCTAAGTGACTTACATGTACCTTCCTGTTAAGAGCATATGCCACCCTATTCTTTTTTCATTTGATATATTTGACCTCGAAATCAAACTCCCTAATCGTATCCAACCACCGAGCTTTCCTACTATTCAGATTCAGTTGGTCAAATAGATACCAAAAACCACTATGATCACTCACTAATGTAAACCTCACGCCCATAAGATAGTGTCTCCACATCTTCAATGCATGTATGATCACTGCCAACTCAAGATCATGTGTGGGGTAGTTCTACTAGTGCTCATTCATTTTTTGTGACTCATGGCATACCACTTGTTCATCTTGCATAAGGACTCCACCGAGTCCTCTCTTGCAAACATTTGTGCATACTACAAACTCTTTGTCCAGATTTGCAATCTTTAACACTCGTGCATGTGTCAACAAATTCTTAAGTTGTTGAAATCTAGCCTCACACTCCTCTTTCCATTCAAACTTCTCACCTTTCCTCTACAATGATGTGATAGGATATGTAATCTATGAGAAGTTCCTGATGAACCTCCTATAGTAGTCTACCAATCCCATGACATATCTCACGTCATCTACATTCTTGGGAGCTACCCACTCCATGATGGCCCTTATCTTTTTTGGATCTACAACAATGCCCTCCTTGGAGAGAACATGTCCCATGTAGTGTACCTTAGCCTGAAAGAAACTACACTTGCTGAGTTTAGCATACAACTGATGTTGTCTCAACAACCTCAACAATGCTCCTAAATGCTCGACATGATCTTCCTCATTTTTATAATATACCAATATGTCATCAATGAACACAAGAACAAACTTATCCAAATATGGATACAACACACCATTCATCAAACACATAAATGTAGATGGAGCATTAGTTAATCCAAATGGAACTACAACAAACTCATAATGCACATACCTAGTTCGAAAATATGCCTTATAAATGTCCTCCTCTTTGATTAATATCTGATTATATCTAGATCTCATATCAATATTTGAGAACAATGATGCTCCCTTCAACTGATCAAACAAGTCATCAATCATCGACAATGAATACCTATTCTTCATGGTTACATTGTTCAATTGCCTATAGTCAATGGATAATCTGAGAGTACCATCTTTCTTCTTCACAAATAATATCGATGCACCCCAAGGTGATACACTTGGCCTAGTGTATCCCTTGTCCAACATTTCCTTTAACTATAGCTTCAACTCTACCAACTTAGGTGTTCTCATCCTGTAAGGTGCTTTTGATGCCGGAGTTTCCCATAGAAGTAACTCAATAGAAAATTATACCTCCTTGTGAGGTGGAAACTCTCAAATGTCCTTGGGAAATACACCTTGAACTGTTATAAAACTGGGTACCTTCTCAAAATATCTGCATCCTCAACTTCCTTACCCTTATCACTAGAAATGTGCACTACAAATAACATACGCCCTTTCCTGTGACTATGCTTTTCTTGCATAGTTTTTACCACCCTAACTGATGTGGATTTCTTCTTACCTTGTAAGATGTTGGGTTCTCCATTTTCATCCAAGTACTTAACGGCCTTGTCATGGCAATCCACCTTGGTTCTATGAAGATACAACCAATCCATGCCCAACAACATATTGTATGATCCCAATGGTAATACATTCAAATGTATTGCGGTAGGCATACTATTCAAATCAAATGCACAAGATCATACCTAATGATGAACTCGCTTCTTTATACATGTAGCCAATTACACTAACCAAGATTCTGTATGCAATTCCTTACTCAAACAACACTTATTCACCAAGTCAGGGCTAACATAGATATAATTAGATATAGGGTCAATCAAAATAGAAATAACTTGATTACAAAGCTTACCATCCATCTCAATGATAGATGCTTGATGGTCTACTTGTTTGTTATCCAATGCTACAAAGATACGAGGAACGCTCTAGCCAACATCCCCAACAGTTTGTGCATCTTGCACACTATATATTTGAGGCCTACCACCTTGATTCTATGGGAAATATCTCCTATGATGATCCTTGCCACAAGTCCAACACTCTATAGGATTCGAGCCTGCATCCTTATTCTACTCCTCAGATGAAATCCCTATCCTATGTCTGATGCATTGAACTTCTTAGATGGCACTACATTCTCTTATTACCTGTACCCTAAGGTCTTGCTCTCTTTCTATCCCATTTTTGTTTGTTCTTTGAAATACGTTTCCAGTTTGGCATAGTCTCATATCTGCGATTCGATTGTTCGTAGCGATGCCTTAGATTTCATATGGTTTCCTCCAATAATTTAGGCTCATTAAACTCACTCTTGTCTTTAAATGCAACTGGTAATCCACTAATGAACCTATAAATCTTGGCCTTCTCCTTCGTGTGGTAAGGCATGTGCCTTAGTAGCTCTAAGAACCTATTAGTGTACTCCTCATCTATTATCGATCCCATCTTTCGCTCATAGAATTATTTTCCCCTGTCATCAAAGTATCTCTCTGACAAATAATTCTTCTTGTATATTCGCTCAAACTCACTCCAAGTCAAGTCTTCCTCATAAATACATCTCACATTATTCACAACTTCCTACCAAATGTCTTCTTTAACGTTGAGACTGAATGCAGCTACTATGGCTTTCATGTTCTTCAAATAATCATGTAACTTGAAGAACTTCCTCATGCCAAGAAACCATGCCTTTGAATCCTGTTGTTTATTCATATCTCTATCAAAAGTAGGTGGCTTTGCTTTCTTAAACTCATTTGGCAAGTATCCCCTATCACTCCTCTTGTAGGGATGATAACGATGATGAACATAGTGACTATCTGATTCAGAACTAGAATAATACATGTGTCTATCCCCTCTCCTATCCAGAGTGTCCAACAATCTTCCATCTCTAACCATGTCACCTCTATTTGACCTATGACCACCATGTGACCTACTACCATATGCCCCATTAGTTATATCCTCCTGCTCATAGATGACCCACAGTGGTCCTTGTCACTGCAAATTTGAAAAACTATGAATTATCACTTCATTTACCATTCGTACATGCATGATTCTATCATTATCTACCTTACAATTCCTTATTTCTTCCTTCAAGCTTCTCAATGTTTCTTCGAAATCGAAAGAGTTCCCAAAGGAATAATTCTCATTTGATTAATAGGGAGAATCTTTGTAGCCTACCATCTTGCTAGCCATTTGATATTTCTTCCTACAAGCTATATCATGTCAGCTAAATCTAATCAGAATAAACCAACATACCTTAGTATAGCTCAGGGAGGATACCTTGTCTGCAAGATCAACAAATCAGCATGATGCATGTATAACATAATCATGATAACATATAGAAACATAACACCTAATCATATAACCATTCAACCATTATTCTAGCTAGGGTCCAGTCATCAATGCATGACTTTACCAACAATGCATACCACGACCTCATGCATAACAACGATCATTGCATCACTGTACACTTGACCACATGCAAACCTTAACATGCAAAAGAAATGTGTAATTAACCACACACACACATAAACACATATAATCAAGCATAAACGAATAATACTTGTAACCAAACCTACAATAATGATACATGTAACCAAACATATGATAATGTAACCAAGCATACACAATGATACATGTTAGAAACATATAACAACATGTAACCAGTCATATGCTCACAGCGATGCACTCCACAATAACAAAATCAAATTCCACATGATGACATCACTACAACCATGATTAACATCATGAAAATGCAACAAGCACATGGAATGCAAGTGTACGAGACACACATGCAACCGACATGCACGTATGACCAACACCCATCTCATCTAGTCTAAGGGGTGAAGAATGCTCTAATACCACTTTGCAACCAATGTCATCCCACATCTACCCAAGCAACTGACTAGCCCAGGTAAACATGTGACGAGAGGTCTATGGTATGATTCAACCTCCTAAGTGACGTTAAGGAAGTGGAACCGACAAAACACAACATACAAACATTCAACACCAGCATTAGGACCATCAAGAACCAATCCAACCTTTCTTCTAACTAGCCCCTAGGTCCCACTTAGATTTTGGACCACTTGACCTCTGAAAGCTCTCATGTTATGGGCATGCCTACATCCAGGGACTTCTGTACACTCTCATAGACCTACAATCCAGCGTCTAGGGACTATTTTACACTGTGTTGTGCCAATGTCCCCAAGATTTGAGCCACTTTTTCAGGACCTAAGCCTAAGTCAATGCCCAGAATTGAATGATATCTTCAGAAAAATAAAATAACAAGGAAATCACATTACAAATGCAATTACTTGAATAAGAACTTGACTGGAGCCCTACTAGCCATGAGAGGCATTTCGTCAAACATATCATGCATATATAATCTACTGGTGTAAATAACATATATGAGCATAGGGGTCTCATACTTAGCTGAGAATCGCTATGAAACATTAATGCCTCAACACATCAACTTCCATTTCATCCATTAGGTCATAGATGCATTGTTCATTCATTTACAAGCAAAAACATGATGAGATCCATACATGGCTACTGTCTTAAAACATATATATAACCAGCATAATAGAAATAGAAATACCAATGAAATCATATCCATATGATCCACATATAAACCAGTATCATACTCACGTAAATACAAGGAGAAATAACCTCATATTGATGATGCAGAATCCAAACCTGGGTTGGGACTTCCATGTTACACCCGACGGTAGAAGGGTTGAGCCAAATATCTCTTCAACGATTAACCCTTGTGCCATATTCCAAGAATGAATGTGGGATCTCATAAAACACATTAATCAAAAACCATCCAGGGCTTCCAGAGGTCATCCACCTCAACCCATCAAACAATGATTCCACGTCATGTTCGAACATCAAAATACCATCATCAAATTGGTACCTAGCCAAGCCTTCCATGGCTTCCAGAGCATTTATTCCAGCCAAGGCTTTCGAGACTAGTAACTCAACCCACAAATAACATTGGGCTTCCAGAGAAATTTTCCAACCAGGGCTTCTAGGATTAGTGATTCAACCCACCAAGGGCTTCTAGAGCATTTGTCTAACTAATGATTCTAGGATTAGTAAATCAACCCAAGCTGTTACAGGGCTTCCTTGGCTTTTTTCCAAATAGGGTTTCCAGGAACTAATAACTCAACTCAAGCTAAGGAAACTTGAGAACCAACCAAAAAAAAAAAAGGGAAATAAATCCACAATCTCCATGGTTATCCAAAAAATGACAAGGCTAGTCAATCCACTGTCAATCTTAGCCATATGCCAATGGCAGATCAGAACCAACAAAGAACATGCTTATGCCATGCATGCCAAAACTAGTGAGGAAAACATACATGCAACTTGGTACCTGCAAGAAAAACCCATTGTAGCTGCTAATCCAAATGTCCTCTTGCACTTCCATGCTCTTCCTTTTCCTTCTTTCTCCAAAAATCCATGTATGCTACATTCTCCAAGAGTGCTCCAAGAAAACTCTAAGTATCAAAGAGTATGAGAGGGAGAGAGAGAATAATGAGAGAACTCCAAAACTGAACTAACAAAAATCTGTGAACTGATTCTTAGAAGCATTTTAATGAATGAGGACTCTATTTTCTTCATTTTCCATTATTTTCCTTCATTTTCATCCTCATGTACAACTTGTGACCTTTCACCTCTCTTTTCTCCTAATTTCCATTATTTTCATAAATAAATGTGCCAAAAATGTCATTTTGCCTTTCCAAAGCCTTTTCCATTGCCTTTGCCAATTTCCTTAGCCATTAATCAATAAAATGTGATCCCCATCACTAGGATTTTTCCCAACATTTAGCTTGGAATAAGTGTCCCATCAACCATGGCTACTATTTTTCCTTTATTAATTTTAATTACATGGAATTTTCACAAGGGTTCTTACACCCACATAAGCTTTCTCTAGGAAGAAGCTAGATGTATCTCATTTTTGAAATTTTTGGAGCTACTGTGTTATACAGAAGAAGAAAATACATAAACGAGTTTTATTCAGTACAATCACATACATATTATGATATTTGTTTACTCCGGTTGACTTCTACATTCAGTGGTTTGATGCTTCAAAAATTCAGTGCTTCAGTGATTCAGATTCAATATTTCAGTTTGTCATGTCAGTTTGGGTTAATTATTGATATGGGTCCTGTTTGAAAACGTGATGAAAGGTGTCCTATAGGTTGTTTTATAGGTTGATCCAATTTGAAATATTCTAAAAAGTGGTCTACAAAGAGCGAAGGGTTGAAACCTTCAAAAAGGGTGTAGGAGCTCCCTTCTAGTAGGAGCCAGTAAATGAGTTTAGGGGTTTGCTCTCCCTTCCAGTGGCAGAGAATGAGTGGAGGTTATAGCCTATTGAAGATGGGTGCATGCATACTGGTAAGAGTTTTCATCAGTACAAAAATGTAATGAATAATTTCTCTATATAATAAGATGGAAGACAGAGACAACAATAGTGATGGTTTTCTCCCACGTTGGGTTTCCACCTAAAATCCTGGTATTCTATGTGTGTTTCTTATATGGTGTGATTTTTCTGTTTCTTATTGCATGTTATAAAGTTATATATTTATCAATGCAATGGTTGAGGACAATCATCTGATGTAATAAATGAAAAATTAGTAAACTAGATATACATTATTTTCCTTCTCTTAAGTCATGTACATACACAGGTTTCTTTAAGAACAATAGCATACACAATTCAGAAGATGAAATTGAAAGCTAAAGTAAATTAAAATACTGATTCACCCACACTCTCAGTATTTTTCCCAACATTTTGTATCAGAGTAGGTGCCTCAGAAGAAGCTTGATCACCTAAAGGGAGATCCATCAATATGAGCAACCAAGAGGGAATATCTTCTATCACGCCACCTTTGTTTAATGGAACTAAATTTGTATTTTAGAAAATCAGAATGGGTAATTGTTGAAGGTGGATACCAATACTCGGTCTCCATTCCAACATATGATGTAGAGCAGAAAAAGTATGAGATCAATGAAAAGGCTATAAATGCTATTTTGGGAAGTTTTTCTGAATTTGAGTTTGTGAAAGTCATGGAGTTGAACACCACAAAGGATATATGGGACAAACTTGTTCAGAGTTATGAAGGTGACACTAAGGTAAAAAGTGCTAAATTTCAAACATTTAGAATTTATTATAAGACTCTTAGAATGCATGATGATGAAAGTACTGCAAGATTTTTCCTTAGAGTAGACAAATTTGTTAATTCTATGAAAAGTCTTGGTGAGGAAATAAAGGATGCTATTATTGTTGAAATTATTTTGAGATCACTAACTCCAAGATTCGATTCCAAAGTTTTTTCCATTGAATAAATGCAGGATTTGAAGGATCTTATTATTGAACATCTCCATGGGATCTTAACATCTTATGAGATGAGAAATGGTGATCCATGAGATATTAGAGAAGCAAAATTCAAAGCCACAAACAAAGGGAAAGAAAAATAAGATCCTAAGTGTTGAATTTAATTAATCAAGGAGCTATTTCTTTGTGATCTCATGCCTAGTTGAGATCACTAGACCACAAGAGGAAATACAAATAGAGATATAATAGTGTCCCAACCAAAATGATCAAACATGCATATGACAGTTCGTTCTATATAGTACAAGTAAATATGTGTGCACCTAACCTCTTCACAGGTTGGGGAAGGATTTTGGGTTTGATGCATATTCCCGTGCTCCACATGAGCGATATACCATGTCCACACCTGATCTTGATCCCTACACACAACCACAAACAAATAGAGACAACAAGTGACCTTCCTTGGAAGATCGTTAGATCAAAATATCATAGAAACAACTATAAAGCATGCTGAATACAAATAGATACAGGGAAGGAACATATGTTTCTATTAATAATATAAGTGAAAGTACATCAATATACCTTCAAAAAATAAGATCCTCTCCTCTAACTTATAGTATGGTCTCCTCTCCCAATACAACAGAGCTCTCACACTATAGTTTGGATACTCCCCTTACCCCCTTTCTTCTTGGTGAGATTATAAAGGCTCATTCTATCCTTTGGGAGAATGTATCTAGACACCTAGGGGCTTGAGAAGTTATGAAACTTCTGCAATAATGGACCCCCAGCCAATTCATCCACAAGTGGGTCAATTTGATCTCCTTGGGAATGACAGACTCTAGAAACATTTTTCACAATTATGAGTTTTTTCTCAATTATCTCAATTATGAAATAAATATTATCTCATAATTATAATATTTTGGAAAATTAATTATGAGAAATTGCTCAGTTGTGTAATTTCATCCTTTTAACATGGGATAAATCTCACATAAGTAAAAGAAAAGGTGAAAATGGATGCATTCTAGCCAAAAAATTGAGGTAATATGAACTTGGGTTTCTCTCACTATAATGCAGTGGAAAATAGGGTTATAACCCTAAGAAAACAAGTTATGTTTTAGACGAAGAAGAAGCAACATTTATGAAGAAAATCCAAGTAAGAATTGGTAATTTCAAAGGTAAGCTTCCTTTTAAATCTTTTTCCTATGGAATCATAGGTCACTATGCCACCAAATTTCCCTATAAAGAAAATCATGAGAAACGGAAGAATGTTTCAAAGAGGAACGTTAAAATAAATTTTGATAAGAAAAAATGTTTTTATACTCATGAAGATAGTGAATATTTCTCCAATAATGAGGATGATGAATCATATTAGGATTATCCTTTACTTATGGCATTTGAAGAACAACATGTAGATGAATTTGATGATGTCTTTATGGATTCTCTAGAACAAATTGATAGACTCAAGTTTATAAATAAGAATCAAGAAAAGGAAATCAATATGTACAAGGAAAACACTCTTGTTGAAGAAATAACTCAACGATTTTTTTTTCTACAAGAAGCGAAATTCGCTGAAGAAGCTTTGAAGAAACAAGTTCTTATAGAGAAATAAAGGCAGTGTGAAAACTTAGAACTTGAAATTGTGGTTGTAAGAAAGGAACATAAAAAAAAAAAAAGGATCTAAATCTTAGATTTGGTAAAGGATTTGAGACTTTAGAAGAAATCATTAAGGTGCAATGCTCTCCTCTAATCAAGACAGGTCTTGGGTATAATCCAAATGGTGAAACATAAAAATCTATGAAATCTTCTGAAACAAGTACAGAAAGTTACATTAATGCAGTAAAAGGAAACAATCATCAAAATTATAGACCCCAATGAAAGGATGAAGGATCAAATCCTTCCCATGCAAAAAAACTTTATCATGAACAAAAGACAAGATACTCAAGAAGGTATTATACTACCAGGTATTCTTACTTCAATGGTAAATGCTTCACTTATCACAATTTTGGTCACAAAGTAGTTCATTGTGTTGCTTTGAAAACAATTATGACTAGAGAAGCAAGAAAATAAAGAATGAGATCAGGGAAAAGAAATCTTCTTATAATGTTTTCTCACCTCTTCAAAATGAGATTGAATGTTCTATTTGCAATAAATTTGGTCATGTAGAAATTCAATTTAGAAGAATGATGAAGTCATCTTACCAGCATGAAAAAAAGGCAATACCACCCAAGCTATGGAAAAGCAAAATTACTACCTCTAAAAATTGTGGTCTAGCATTGTATGCAAGAGATAGAGAGATATATGGTACATTTACAATGGATGTTCAAAGCATATGACAAGTGATAGAGATAATTTTGTTTCTTTTAATGAAATAAATAAATAAAATAATGTGACTTTTGGTAATAACTCACCCGTTGCCATCAAAGGGAAAGGAACTATAATTTTAAAGAAAAAGGTCAAGGCTGGAAATGTATTATTTGTTGATGGGTTAAGAAAAAACTTGTTAAGTGTTAGTAAAATTTGTGATCAAGGGCATGAAATTATTTTCAAATCAAGGAATTGCATGGTGAGAAATCTAGATACAAGTAAGATCATAATAAAGGGTATGATAACTAAACACAATGTATATGTCCTAAAAGGTGGGAAAGTGTTGGCATTATGATTCAGGTGTTGTCCTTGATGGCAAACTCATTCAGGTGGTAAATCAAGAAGGACGCAGGAAATATGTTCAGCAAGTGCGTCCCCGCAGGTATTCCATACAGAACCCGCGTCCTGGGACGCAGGCCAGCCGTTCAGGAGGTGCGTCCGCCCAGTGCACACATTTCAAGGCAGAGAAAAGCACGTGGGGGTTTCTTGTGTGGTATCTAGCCGACGGTTTTGTGTTTCTATGGTGTCGGCTCGTGGTATTGTTCCACGCTTTTGGGAGAAGCTTGCCTATATAAAGCAAAGGAGTTCATTTGGATTGAGTATCATCTTGGTTGAACATCTCTTGGTGAGATCTAGTCCAAATCTATAAGGGCGAATCTTCTTATGGACTACGATCTATATGGCGCATGATCAGATCTGTGGATCTGAGTGTTTGGGTTGGTTCTGAAGTCCTCTTATCTTCTATATCTTAAGGGACGCAGATTCAGTGAAGGGAAAGTGCGCCGGGACGCAGTACAGTAAAGACTCAGGTGCGTCTCTGAGGCAAAGGACGCGGCGCGATAGTGTTTCTGGGTGCGTCGGTCGCAGAAAAGCAAAAGGGAACAGTGCGTCTGCACGCAGAACAGCATAAGGTATACTGCGTCCAGTCGCAGGCCACAGAAAGAAAATATGCGTCCCTGTCTTAAGATGATCTGTTGACTGTATATTTCTGTTCATAAGGTGTTCTGGGTTGTTTATGTAATTACTGATCTGATATCTGTAGTAGACTGTATCTGTTGTATACTTGTTGATCATTTGATTCTTCATGAAAAGAAGTAGGGGGTTGTAGCTCCCTTCCAGGAGAGACTGGAAAACGAGAGAGAGTTGTAGCTCTCTGCAGGTTGCAGCCTGCGTGCTGGTAAAGGACTGCACCAGTACAAAATCATTGTAAAAAGAATTTCTTGAAAGAAGATAGAGACATATTGCAGCAGGTGGTTTTTCTCCCGCATTGGGTTTCCACCTTACATCTTGTGTTCTTTGGTGTGACTGTCTATTTTCTTTATTCATGCTCATTGTTTTATGGTACTAATATGCAAGAATATTTCAAAGGATCAAATAAGGAAGATTTGGTAAATTGCTAGATAATACTGATTCACCCCCCTCTCAGTATTATTTCCAACAATTGGTATCAGAGCAAGGTCCTTCAGAAAAGCTTGATCGCTTGAAGGTAGATCGTTCATCATGAGCAACTACGAGAGAGAAGCATCAATCAGGCCACCCGTCTTCGATGGGACAAACTTCAATTATTGGAAGGTAAGAGTTACTGCATATCTTCAATCTCTTGGTACAGAAGTTTGGAACATTGTAGAATCAGGCTATGCCTTTCCTTCAGTTACTCCTACAGATCCAGCTGAGAAAAAGCAGTATGAAACAAATGCAAAAGCAGTCAGTACTCTATTAGGAAGTATATCTCAAACAGAGTTCATGAAGGTCATGCACTTCAAATCAGCAAAAGAGATATGGGACAAAATGATCACTAGCTATGAAGGAGATGAACAGGTAAAAGAAGCTAAACTTCAAACTCTCAGGATTCAATATGAGACTCTCAAGATGTATAATGATGAAAGTGTGGCTAATTATTTTCTTCGGGTAGATGAGATTGTTAATTGTATGAAAAATTTGGGTGAAGAAATAAAAGAGACTATAGTAGTTCAAAAGATTCTAAGATCTTTATCCCCCAAGTTTGAATCTAAAGTATCTGCAGTAGAAGAAAAGGAAAATCTCCGTGTTCTCACTATGTCTCAGCTGCATGGAATTCTAACTGCTTATGAAATGAGAAAGGGAGGTCCATCAGACAGAAGGGAAGCTGCTTTTAAAGCATCAGGCAAAGAAGATCACTGTGAAGCAAGTCATGTTCCAGAAGAAGAGGAAGAAGAATCAAATTTTGTCAGAAATCTTCAAAGGGGTTCTGGAAGGTTCAGAGGTAAGCTACCTTTCAAATATTTTGCTTGTGGAAGAGTAGGTCATTATGCTGCAAAATGCTCTTATAAGGATAAAGGAAAGGAACCAGTTAGATGGAACAAGAAACAGGGTACAAATAAGAAAAGCTACTACACCCATGAAGATAGCGATGGCTTATCAAACAGTGATGAAGATGAACAAGGTAACAAATATAGATTGTTAATGGCATTTGAAGATGATGATTATGAGGATGCTGTAGATGTGGATAACCTTTATGATGAAATTACTAGACTCAAGAGATGTATAGAAGAAAAGAACATGATTATTGATACTCTACAATTTCAGATTGATGAAAAGGAAAAACATCTTGAAAAATTAGAAGGTGAAATTGTTGGTCTTAGAAAAGAAATTGAGAAAACAAAAACTATTAATCTCAAGTTTGTCAAAGGATCTGAAACGTTGAATGAGATTATCAGTGTGCAGCGGTCTCCTCTAAATAAGACAGGTCTGGGCTATAATGGAGAAACTTCTCAAGCATCCACTTCAAAAAGTTATCTTGATGCAGCAAGAAGAAATGAGCAAGAGCACAAGGAAGATCATCAGGTAAAGCAGGGACAAACGTCAAACAGAAACTATCAAGGGCAATCCAGCTTAAAGGTGAACAAAAGCCACAACCAGCCACAGGTAAAATCTTCCCAATTTGGTTCAAGAATAGATGAAAATAGAAATTACAATCAGTTGGCTGGTAGATTCAATAATCGCAGAAACTTCTTCAATGGACAATGCTTTTCTTGCCATAACTTTGGTCACAAAGCAGCTCAATGTGTTGCGTATAAAACAATCATGACTAGGGAAGCTCAAAAACAAAGAAGTATGACAGGGATTACAAAAAGGACTTATAACAATTTTTCAGCTCTTGAAAATGAAGTTGAATGCTCTATTTGCAATAATTTTGGACATGAAGATTTTGAATGCAGAAGCAGGTTTCCGGAAAGAAAGGTACAAGAACAAAAAAGGGAACAAACCTCAGGCACCAAAACATGGAAAATAAAGGAACCTCAAACAGAAAGATGTGGGATAGCATTCTATGCAGAAGGACAAGAAAATCTATGGTACATTGACAGTGGATGTTCAAAGCATATGACAGGTGATAAAGAAAAACTTGAATCTTATTCTAATTTAGAAAAGGGAAAGAAAGTCTCTTTTGGAAATGATACTCCTGCAACTATAAAAGGAAAAGGTATTGCTCCTTTAAAAGAAGATGTTAAGGCTGGAAATGTTTTGTTTGTTGATGGACTAAAGCATAATCTTCTAAGTGTAAGCCAGATGTGTGATCAAAGAACCGAGGTTATATTCAGATCAAATGGATGTCTTGTTCGTGATCTTGATACAGGTAAAACAGTTCTCAAAGGAAAAGAACTCCAAATAATCTATACATTTTTGATGAAGAACAACAACAATGCTATCTAAGCAAGGATGAAGAGCACTGGTTATGGCATCGAAGGTTGGGACATCTAAGCTTCTCACAAATAAGGAAAGCTTGCAAATATCAGGCAGTTCGCGATCTTCCAGATATCAAAATTCCTGACAACACCATATGCAGATCATGTCAGTTTGGAAAACAGACCAGAACTAACTTTCCAGAGAAAGAAGGATCAGCCAGCATGCCTCTTGAGCTAGTACATACAGATGTATGTGGACCATTCAGAAAAAGAACACCTAGAGGAGAGGAATACTTGATATTATTTATTGACGATTTCTCCAGGTTTGTTTGGTTAGGACTTATGAAGCACAAAGATGAAGCTTTCGAAAAATTCAAATCCTTCAAAGCTTTGGTTGAAAATGAATCAGGTCACAAGATTAAGTGCCTCAGATCCGACAGAGGTGGAGAATTTACTTCAAATGAATTTTTCGATTTCTGTGAAGAACATGGGATAAGGAGAGAATTTTCTACAGCTAGAACTCCTCAGCAAAATGGAGTAGTGGAAAGAATGAATAGAACAATCTAGCAAATGGCTCGTGCTATGCTTGATGAATCAGGAACTCCTGCAACCTTCTGGGGTGAAGCTGCACATGCGGCAGTTAATATTCTCAACAAGACAAATGTCCGAGTGAACAGCACTCAAACTCCTCATGAGCTCTGGAGTGGTAAAACTCCTTCGGTAAAGCACTTCAAAATCTTTGGGAGCAAATGCTATATCAAGAATACTGAGGAGCAGCTTGGCAAACTTGATCCTAGAGCAGATGAAGGAATTCTTCTTGGCTACTCTCCACATAGCAAAGCATACAAATGCTACAATAAAAGACTTGGCAGAATTGTTGACAGCATTGATGTAGTGGTTGATGAGAAGGGATACATTCCTAGGCAAATACATCATGAAGACATTGAAGAAAATGAAAGCTACCCTCAAAGACAGAATGATGAAGAAGAAGAACCGCAAGAACAATCTCAAGAAGGACCTCACGAAGAAGCAGAAGAAAGAACAAGAATAGAAGAAAAGACTCCATCCAGATATGTTCAAAAGAACCATCCAGAATCTCAGATCATGGGACAAAAAGAAGCAGGTATACAAACTAGAAGAACAGTTGCAGAAGCTTCAAGTTATTTGGCATTACTCTCCTCTACTGAACCACAAAATGTGAAAGAGGCATGCAAAGATGAATGTTGGGTGAAAGCAATGGATGAAGAACTTGAGCAAATCGAAAAGAACAACACTTGGGAGCTGGTTCCTAGACCAAAGGATAAGAATGTTATCGGAACAAAATGGGTTTTCAAAAATAAATTGAATGAAAATGGAGAAGTAATTAGAAACAAAGCCAGACTTGTTTGTAAAGGGTATGCACAGCAAGAAGGAATAGACTTTGAAGAAACTTTTGCTCCTGTTGCAAGACTTGAGGCCATCCGAATGTTTCTTGCTCTCTCAAGTTGTCAGAACTTCAAAGTATTTCAAATGGATGTGAAATCAGCCTTTCTGAATGGTGACTTGGATGAAGAAGTGTACATTGAACAGCCAGATGGTTTCATTCTTGGAAACGATCCAAATCTTGTATGCCGATTAAAAAAGGCTCTCTATGGTCTCAAACAAGCTCCAAGGGCTTGGTACTACCGGTTGGACAAATATCTTCATCAACAAGGTTTTTCAAAAGGTTCAGCAGATAGCAATCTTTATATAAAAGTTGAAAATGACAAATTACTAATACTTGTTGTGTATGTAGATGACATTATTTTTGGCAGTAATGAAGAAGCTATGAGTCAAAGCTTTGCCTCGGTCATGCAGAAAGAATTTGAGATGTCCTTGCTAGGAGAACTGACATACTTCCTTGGTTTGCAAATCCAACAAAAGAAAGGAGGAATCCTTTTATCTCAAACCAAGTATCTCAAGCAGATTTTGAAGAAATATGGCATGGAAGATGCAAAACCAGTATGTACACCCATGGTCACAGGATGTAGTCTCAGTGCAAATGACGAATCTGCAGCAGTACATCAACCAACCTACAGATCTATGATTGGAAGTCTACTATATTTGACAGGTACCCGACCAGACATCATGCATGCAGTTGGAATAGTTGGAAGGTTTCAGGCAAATCCAAAGGAGACTCATCTTCAAGCAGTGAAGAGAATCTTCAAATATCTTCAAGGGACTCAAAATTATGGCCTATGGTATCCTAGAGATACAGATCTCACTCTTCATGCTTATACAGATGCAGATTGGGCCGGAAGCGTGGATGACAGGAAAAGCACAAGTGGTGGTGCATTCTTTATGGGTCCCAGACTGGTATCTTGGTTCAGCAAGAAACAAAGTTCAATTGCCTTGTCTACAGCTGAAGCGGAATATGTTGCTGCTGCATCTTGTTGCACCCAACTTCTTTGGATGATGCAGACTTTGCAGGATTATCAAATCACTTGTACACCTCCTATTCTTATCTTATGTGACAACACAAGTGCAATCAGCATCTCAAAAAATCCGGTTATGCATTCAAAAACCAAGCACATACCAATCAAGTACCATTTTCTCCGGGAACAAGTACTTGAACAGAAGGTCAAGTTGGAGTATGTTCCTTCTAAGGAACAAGTTGCTGATATTTTCACCAAACCATTGCCCAGGGACACTTTTGAATACCTCAGGCAAAAGCTGGGGGTTGTTGATGCATCATCTCACTGTTGATCATCTTCCTTTTGATGGTATAGGCTCAGGGGGAGCACATAATGCATTGTTGGCATTATGGAGAAGGAGATCTTGGAAATAGCTGCAATATGTCTCTGTCTCCTTCATGATGGATTTCTGGTTACAGATCTGGAGAAGCATGAGCATAGGGGGAGCATACCCTTTGCCCTTGATGTCAAAGGGGGAGAATGATGAAGCTAAAGATTATGTAAGCTGAAGATTATGTGGTTGCCATCAAGTCCAAAGGGGGAGTTTGTTGGCATTATGATTCAGGTGTTGTCCTTGATGGCAAACTCATTCAGGTGGTAAATCAAGAAGGACGCAGGAAATATGTTCAGCAAGTGCGTCCCCGCAGGTATTCCATACAGAACCCGCGTCCTGGGACGCAGGCCAGCCGTTCAGGAGGTGCGTCCGCCCAGTGCACACATTTCAAGGCAGAGAAAAGCACGTGGGGGTTTCTTGTGTGGTATCTAGCCGACGGTTTTGTGTTTCTATGGTGTCGGCTCGTGGTATTGTTCCACGCTTTTGGGAGAAGCTTGCCTATATAAAGCAAAGGAGTTCATTTGGATTGAGTATCATCTTGGTTGAACATCTCTTGGTGAGATCTAGTCCAAATCTATAAGGGCGAATCTTCTTATGGACTACGATCTATATGGCGCATGATCAGATCTGTGGATCTGAGTGTTTGGGTTGGTTCTGAAGTCCTCTTATCTTCTATATCTGAAGGGACGCAGATTCAGTGAAGGGAAAGTGCGCCGGGACGCAGTACAGTAAAGACTCAGGTGCATCTCTGAGGCAAAGGACGCGGCGCGATAGTGTTTCTGGGTGCGTCGGTCGCAGAAAAGCAAAAGGGAACAGTGCGTCTGCACGCAGAACAGCATAAGGTATACTGCGTCCAGTCGCAGGCCACAGAAAGAAAATATGCGTCCCTGTCTTAAGATGATCTGTTGACTGTATATTTCTGTTCATAAGGTGTTCTGGGTTGTTTATGTAATTACTGATCTGATATCTGTAGTAGACTGTATCTGTTGTATACTTGTTGATCATTTGATTCTTCATGAAAAGAAGTAGGGGGTTGTAGCTCCCTTCCAGGAGAGACTGGAAAACGAGAGAGAGTTGTAGCTCTCTGCAGGTTGCAGCCTGCGTGCTGGTAAAGGACTGCACCAGTACAAAATCATTGTAAAAAGAATTTCTTG
The DNA here is from genome assembly GCA_031772625.1 of Pinus tabuliformis. NCBI lineage: Eukaryota > Viridiplantae > Streptophyta > Pinopsida > Pinales > Pinaceae > Pinus > Pinus tabuliformis. Next base: position 1,025,023,516 of record CM062811.1, on the reverse strand, counting down.
AAAGAAGATAGAGACATATTGCAGCAGGTGGTTTTTCTCCCGCATTGGGTTTCCACCTTACATCTTGTGTTCTTTGGTGTGACTGTCTATTTTCTTTATTCATGCTCATTGTTTTATGGTACTAATATGCAAGAATATTTCAAAGGATCAAATAAGGAAGATTTGGTAAATTGCTAGATAATACTGATTCACCCCCCTCTCAGTATTATTTCCAACAGAAAGATCATTGTTATTTAAGAAAATCCTTAGAAATTTTTCTTTGGCGCAAAAGGTTGGGCACCTTCGCTTTTCTCAATTATTCAAATCAAGCAGGATGGGAGTAGTTCGTGATTTTGCCAACATCACTCCACCTAAAAATAACATCTGTAAATCACGTCAATTGGGTAAGAAAATCATGCCAGATATTCCTCCTCGCGGTGAGCAGTACTTCATATTATTCATTGATGAAACAACAATAATGTGTTGGATTGGCTTCCTAAAATATAAAGAAGATACATTTGATAAATTTAAAGTGTTCAAGGCTTTGGTAGAAAATTAATTAGATCTAAAAAAGAAATGTGTTAGATCTAATAGAGGAGGAGAGTTTATATCAGATGATTTTTTCAATTTTTGTGAACAACATGGCATCAAAAGACATTTCTCCATAGCTAAAACTCATCAAAAAAATGGAGTGGCAGAAATAATGAACAATACAATTCAACAAATGGCATGTTTCATGCTTAATGAGTCAAGAACACCTCACACCTTCTGGGGAGAAGTAGTATAGACAACCGTGGATATACTTAACAAATATCATGTTAGAGTTAATAGTGATAAAACTCCTGTTACACTAAAAAATGTCACCTTGACTACTTATAGTTAGTATGGCTCAAATCAACAGTCATGCTACCCTCTTAGGCAAGTCTCATGCCTCTGTTATCCATCTCAAACTCAAAGAAGAGAGAAAGTCTTGTAAAAACTATGTTTATCTCTGGGGTCGCAGGTTCTCTCTAGCCTTACCTGCGGGGACGCTGACCATGTTCACAAAATCTGCGTCTATGGACGCTCTGTATGTTAAGGGACAGGTGCGTCCCTCTGTAAAAGGCAAAATGCGCGAGTTTTATCTTGAAAAAGTTACTTGTGGTTACTTCTAGAACATTCTAGAGGTCGGTTTGATGAAATGGATGCGCCTCCAGTTGGTTCATGTATCTCTATTAAGGGGGAACTTATCCCATCAATAAGGGAGCTATCCCACCCAAAGAGGGGGATGATCCCATTGATAGTGGACCTGAATAACCTCTTTACAGCACTATAAATAAAGACATTGAGCCAGAGGGAGAGGAGGTTGGAGCTATACATTTTCTTTGGGTAAATGCTGCAGGATTTAGGTCTTCCATTAGAGCCTTTGTAAGGAGAGATTGTCTTTACTTGATTCTACTTGGAAGAGGGTGAGCTTTGTCAAAGTAGAGGAAAACCTTTGATGGACCCTGGGAGGAACTTGCACAACACCAAGGCCAGGTTGTAAGAGTTTCTTTGTTTCGTTATTAATACAAACTGGTTTATTTTTCTCAATAGCTTGTGTTAATGAGTTATTTCATGTGTTCCTTGGTCTGCATGTTGAATATATGTTTTTTTATATGAAATGCAAGTGCTTGGTAATTGTTTGATTGTTTGTGGTTGCAGGAATTGACTTGAAGGAGGAGCTCATCCGGATCATCAAGAACGAACTTCAACAACAACGTTTTGGAATAAGGTAAGCCTAAACACTTGTAGTTTTCATATTGTAAAAGGTGTATTTAGAGAAAGATCACTCCATTTTGTCTTGTTTGTCATTAGAATGTCTTAGACTTCTAGGAAGGTCAGCTGTGTCCGCACCCTTGACCAATTCCGTGTGACAAATTGGCGACTCCGCTGGGGAATCCATTAATGAGAGAGTCTTTTCCTTTATATGAACTTTGCTTTGAGAAAATCATTTTTATTTTCTGGTTTTTGACTGTGAGAATTAGTATTTGGGTGGCTTAGCTTTAGATTTAGTTAGATTTGGTTTTTCTTCATTTTTCCAGAAGGACGCACCCTCTGAGTACTGCACAGTGCGTCTTTGGACGCGCTGTTGCCGTTTGCACAGAGCGGGCCCGCACCTGTGATAACGGGTGGCCTGCGTCTTCCTGTAAACTTTAAGAAAATTCCATTTTTGCTTTAAATTGCTTTTAGATGTTGATTTTCCTTAGTATTTTCTGCCCAGATCCTTTAGTACCATGTCAAGAATTTTCACCTGAACTTGTTTTGTGAGCTTTGAGTGTTTTAGTGGTTTTCAACGAAGTTTAGACCTAGGGTTTGATTTTTGAATAGGTTTTGTAGTGACTTTGATAGTAGAAAGTTGTCCAGCCTTAGATCTCTCTGGTTAGTCAACCTTCTTAGAAGTCGGGCCTGTCGTAAAGTCTCCTTGTGTGAGCAACTTGCCATTTGAGTTGTTTTGGGTCAAATTTCGATTTGCTTGTTTATAAAGTATTGATTTCCATTTTACAAAAAGAACAAAAAGATTCGAGTTTTGTTTTGGCTAGTTTTTGGTTCTGCAATAAGCTAGTCCTTGATTTGATTGTGATCAAGTAAAACACCTTAGAATAATCATTGTTAGTTTTGGCCTCGTTAAACTTGCTTAGAATAAATTTGCCTTTAGTTTGCTTATGAGTGGATTTTCTTAGATTTTAATAGTCGTTAAGATTGATTTTTGGTTATATTAGATTTATTTGCTTTATTAAAAGAAAAATACAAAAACATCTTCTTTAAAAAGTCTTGTTTCAAGTAGCTTTTTGTTTTTGAAAGAAGAAAAGAGTTTTTTCGTGCATGTAAAGAGAGGTTATGTTTTTATGCTTGGAAAAGAAAAACGAATTGTTTCTTTGATTGTCTTCAATTAAGAAGTTGCTTTTATAAAGATTGCATTCTCTCAACTTTTTAGTTAAGCAATTCATCGAAAAAGTAAAGTAGTGGGTAAATCATCCTAGGTGCATTTTGTAGTGGTTTCGAGTCGAGTCAACACACCACTGGTTTCACTTCCATCGCCTTTTGACTTAAGAAACAACCTTAAAAGTAACGCTTAAATTAAAATCAATCTAGTAATCTTTATTTTTCTAGGGCTCTGAAACACCAACATAGCTTAGGCTAGGGTCTTGGAGTAGGTGAGTACTTAACTCTCCAAGACTACAAAACCAAACAGATAGTTTATCTTGAGTAGATTAAATCCAATTGTTTCAGTTATACTCTAGGAAAGCTCCTCTTAAAGGAGAAGCACGAGCTCGTGTCCGAACCAGTGAGGGGATCATTCCTCCCTCGTTGGGAACGACGCCAGACAGTACGTATTACAAACGGTAAACCTCGGATTAACCATTGTCGAGGAGCCAGGGGTCACTTATCGGTAAACCTTGGATTGTTGTCAAGGAGCCGGTAAGGGGATTGGAGCTTGTTACTCTGCCCTTGCGTGCTGTCGGAGTTTAGACTGTTCCCCCAGGTGTAATTGTTGTGATTGGTAACTTTAGTGACCATAATCTTTAGGGTTCTACCGAGGTGACGGTGGAGGGAAGGTCCCACTGTACCTGGAGCAGACGTCGGTTATACTCACTTGGATTTTCTGGGGGGTTCACTTCACTTCGAGACGGTTAAAGTGGAGGAACTTGTGCCGGTCTATTCATTAAGCAGGTTGCCGGGGTAACTGTTCCACCCGCCATTTCTGTACTGAATCCAGCGAGGTTGGGCCTAATCACCAACTAGCGCTTTTGGTCCGGAAGACTACTGTTTGTGTGTGGTTTGACGCTCTATATTATTTAGGCGTGTGCTTCAAATTTGTTTGCTTCTTTAGAAGACTTTAGGTGGTTTGATTTGAAATTTTTACTTTGTTTTCGTGTGTTGTAGTTAAAAATCTTTAATTGTGGCGGAATTACCGAGAAGGTCCCGTCGAATTGCGGGCCAGTCTCCTGAAGTTGTTTCTGTGGCCGAATTGTTGAGAAGATCCCGTAGACTTAGGGGATCCCCTCCTCGAGACGACCCAGGTAATTTAGAAGGGTTAAAGGTCCTTGTAACTCCTCCTAGTGGCAGTAGAGTAGGTTCACCTGAAGAAGGAGAATCTTACGGTTGTTACTACTCAACCTCAATTTGTTCAACCTCCGTACCAGGGACAGTATCAACCTGGGCAAGCTGCCCAACAACCGGTTTACCAGTATCAACCGTATCCTGGGTACACTTATCAACAACCTCAGCAACCCCAGTACGGTCCGGTTAATCCTGGTTTTCCAGGAGGATATAATATCCCAAATGCGACTCCTGTTCCTAGTTATCCTGGATATCCTCCTCCTGGGGATGGTATTGTGACTCAGAGTTTTAGAGATCCTAACCGGCAGTTACCGTTTATTGCGACTTTAGATTTACCCGACTTGACGCGCCTAACGAACGATCCAATTCAATATCTTCAGTTCTGGCCGCCAATGCCAAATAAGTTGCCCAGCGATATACCCAAGTTCGAAGGTAAGTCTGGAGAGGATCCGTCTAATCACGTGATGACTTACCACCTCTGGTGTGCATCAAATTCCATCTCAGATGATTCCATCCGCTTACGTCTTTTCCAGCGTACACTCATTGGTCTCGCAGCCAAGTGGTACATTGAGTTACCACGGGCCTCTTTTTACAACTTTAGCCAGTTAGCTACCTCGTTCTTAACTCATTTTCAGTTACCAGTCAGATACGATAATGGTACAGAATTATTAACTTCGCTAAAACAATCGACATCCACGTACATTTCTGATCACATTCATGAGTGGAGACGTCGAAGGAGATTAGTGAAAGTTTTTATCCCGGACCAAATCTTAGCTGAATGGTTTGTCAAATCATTATTACCAAGAATTACTGAAGATGTAGCTAAGGCCGGAGTAGTTACTGAGGAGCAAGTCATTGCTCAGGCACAATACCTTGACTTAGTTTACACTCAGTCGGGTACGTTACACGAGAAGATTCCGGATCTTCCAAAGTCGAATCAAATCGCTGCTGCTCCTTCGGGATCTCATGTCGCTGATGGTATGATTGGTATCGTGACTACGAAGAGTAAGAAGAAGTCTTCCAAGGCTTCAAATACTCCAATTATCACTTTGCCTGATTCTCCGACAGGAGAGTCTTCTCCTCCTGAACTTACCGCCGATATTCACGCTGTAGAGTCATCTACGGCCAAATCAAAAAACGGTGGAAAGAAGAAAGGAAAGAAGAAGGCTAAAGCAGACAAGGCTCCAAAGGAGAAAACAGAAAAGTCGGAAACCAATGACGAAAAACGCAAACCTCGATATCCTTGTCTTATTTGTGAAGAGGATCATTTTACGAGAGATTGCCCTCATCGGGCCGAGGTTGTGAAAATAGTCAAAGGTGCTCCCACTCCTGCTGTGTTAAAAAATCCATTTCCAGAGCAGGAGAATAAGATGATAGGTTCTTCTTCGAATGCCAGTGAAGAACCCATTTTGATGATGTCTCATGTCAGGATTGCGACTCGATCGCAAGATTATGGTAGTAAGGCTCCTGTTGATGGTAAGGAAGCAGAATCTTCTCACTCTAACCCATCAACCTCAGCTCCTGGTTCCGATCCACTACAGATCGAAAAACCTAACCCAGACTTAGTGATTAAGCCGCCCGCCAAGGGTGTACTTCGAAGGTCTGCTTTCAATCCACATGCGAGAGCAGCCCAGAATTACAACATTGTTGAAGACTTAGCTGTTTCACCTTCAGCAATGTCGGCACTCGAAGTGCTGCAATCATGTCCAGCACAACGAAAATTTCTTTTGTCGGCTATCGGAGCTGTCGATGTTCAGGACCCGAACCTAATGATCTTTGATCTAGAAAATAGTACACCGCGTCTCCCCCATCAAATGGCTTTCCAAATCCCAGTGATAGTCAAAAACAGGCCTATTCATCGGACTGTGATTGATGAGGGAGCTTCTACGTGTATTATGTCGATTCAATGTTGGAGATCGCTTGGTTCTCCTTCGTTGAACCAATCCCCCACCATCCTTAAGGCCTTTGATGGCCGTGGGTTCCGTCCGTTTGGTATTCTACAAGAATTGCCTATAGGGGTCGAAGGTAAAACCGTTAGTCTGGATGTGGAAGTGGTTGATGCCCCTCTAGACTACAACCTTCTTTTGGGTCGAAGTTGGTCATATGCTATGACAGCGGTCGTTTCATCGGTCTTCAGAGTCATTAAGTTTCCACATAACGGTAAGATCGTGACTATTGATCAGCTGACATACTTTTCATCCGACCCAGCCTCTTCAGAGAGTATTCAACATGTTGGTAAAACGACAATCCCTTATAGGGACATTGGTGTAGGTTTAGTTAAGGATTCCGGTTTACTGGGAACTTTTCCTCTCCCTCCACTCAACGTAGATCCTTCGTTTGCAACGATTCATATGATCACGTCAGAAAACATTATTTATGATGATCCTTGGTATGTTCCATCTGACTCTGAGCTAGACTCGTTCGGTGATGTTATGCCGTTGAGTCCGTATGAGATTGCTTATGAAGCTCTTATGTCTTTTACCGATTTCATTCAACCGAAACCGACCAAATGAATGTGGTCAGTGAAGAGTCACTTTTCACCTCACCCTTAGAACGGATAACGTTTCCCGAAGAAGTGTCATCTGACGAACAACTTCGCGAAATCCTAAGTGTAGATGATCTACCATGGGAAGATCTCCATCACAGATCTTCGTTTTTACCTAAGGGCGATGCATTTGAAAATGATTTTTCATCTATCTTTACCGCTGAATATGTCAAAGACGCTCAGGATCCAACGAAACATTCTGATTCAGAGCTGAATTTAGGGAATATTTCTCGTACTATTCCCATTGATATTTCAGTGAAGCCCGGAATCGAGGAGAACATTCATATAGGTGCCGCATGTACTGAAGAAGAAATCCAAACTTACAAGGCCCTATTCCAAGAATTCCGCGACGTGTTTGCCTGGTCTTACGAGGAAATGCCGGGAATTGATCCTGCCATTGTTGTTCATGAAATAAAGACCTACCCGGATGCTAAACCCATTCGGCAACGGTTGCGTCAGATTCACCCTCGAAAAGCAGCTGCGATTAAAGCAGAAGTCGAAAAGCTGTTGAAAGCAGGTTTCATTTATCCGATCCCGTTAACGGATTGGGTATCGAATATTGTTCCCGTCAATAAAAAACAAGGAACAATAAGAATCTGTATCGACTATAGGGATATAAATCGAGCTTGTCCAAAAGACAACTATCCTACGCCTTATATCGATCAAATTATTGATGATTGTGCCGGAAGTGAGATGTTTTCCTTCATGGATGGTTTCTCAGGCTATAATCAAATCAATATTCTACCTGCCGACCAACCAAAAACGGCATTCATTTGTCCATGGGGGACATTTGCTTATTGCAAATTACCTTTTGGGCTTAAGAATGCCGGGGCCACTTTTCAACGGGCGATGTCTTATGCATTTCATGACATCAAGCACATTGTGCAACCCTATCTCGATGATTTGCCTGCTCATTCTTTACATCGAGCTGATCACCTTGTCCACCTACGAGCAATCTTTATGAGGTGTAGGCATTATCGAATTCGGTTGAATCCCCACAAGTGTGTTTTCTGTATAGAAACAGGTCGATTGCTGGGATTTGTTGTTTCAAAAGCCGGCATTCGCGTCGATCCCTCGAAAGTCGAGGCTATCATCAAATTGCCTCCTCCTTCGAGTTTGCGCCAACTCCAAAGTTTGCAAGGGAAAGCGAACTTTTTACGCCGATTCATCCCAAACTACGCCGAGGTCACTAAAGGTTTTACACGGTTGTTGAAACAGAACGCACAATTCTTTTGGGACGAGATTGCCCAACAATCTTTTGATGCACTTAAACACGCGTTGACCCATGCACCGTTATTGCATCCTCCCAACTACAACCAAGACTACTTCTTATACCTCGCAGCTTCGCATTCCACCATTGGAATGGTGTTAGTTCAAGAAGATGAATTCGGAGCGGAGCATGTGATATATTATCTTAGTAGAACCTTAAATCCCACTGAGTTAAAATATTCGCATGTGGAGAAATTGGCCCTGGCAGCCGTTCAAGCTGTCCAGCGTTTTCGTCACTACATTCTTCTCCGCAAAACTACAGTTATTTCGGATTGCAACCCTATGATTTATATTTTGACAAAACAACTGCTAGGGGGCAAGTACTCTAAATGGATTGTTATCCTGCAAGAGTTCGACTTGGAGTTCGAGAAGTCCAAGTCTAAGAAATCTTTAGTTTTTGCGGAATTGATGTGTGATTTCCCGAGTGCTGACACAGAGACTGTGGCAGAGGAGTCCATTGCGGACGAATCTTTGTTTCTTATTAGCACTTTAGATCCGTGGTATGGGGATATAATCATCTATCTCCAAACCCAAACCTTTCGGCCTGAAGCTTCCAAGGAAGACCGTCGAAAAATTCGGTTTCGATCCCAGCAATACAGAATTATTGGAGATACACTTTATCGCTGGGGGGCAGACTTAGTTTTTCGACGTTGTTTAACTCACGAAGAGGCTGAGAGAGTTTTGAATGATTGTCACTCTGGAGCATGTGGCGGTCATATGTCTGGGTATGCCACAGCTCAGAAGGTGTTGCGCGCTGGCTATTTCTGGCCGTCTATGTTTAAAGATTGTATCCTTGCCGTCAGAAAATGCCACAACTGTCAAGTGTTTGATCGAAAGATGCGCGCTCCACCTGCTCCTCTCCACCCTATAATTGCCGCTGGTCCATTCGCCAAATGGGGTATCGACTTTATTACTTGTAACCCTCACTCGGCCGGGGGGCATGCGTATATCATCCTTGCGGTTGATTATTTTACTAAGTGGGCCGAGGCGATGCCTACATTCGACGCAAGCGGCAAAACAGCTGCAGTTTTCGTATTCAATCATATCATAACTAGGTTTGGTGTCCCACAAGCAATCATTACTGACCATGGGAGCCATTTTCGAAATGTCATGATGACTGAGCTTACAAGCCAGCTTGGTTTGCGCCACGATAGCTCTACTCCTTATTATCCGCAAGCCAACGGTTTGGTTGAGTCAATCAACAAAGTTCTAGTCATCATGATTCGACGGATCATTGGTATCCATCGAACGAATTGGCATAACATGTTATTTTCGGCGCTATGGGCATATCGAACTTCAGTGAAAAATTCAACAGGTTTCACCCCTTTCCAGCTAGTTTATGGCTTAGAAGCGTGTTACCTATTGAATGCGAAATCCCATCACTTCAAATGGCTGTCGAATTACTTCCAGCTACTTCCGAAGAGGAGAAACGGTTATTATACTTGGCTAAATTAGATGAGACTCGACGTGACGCTACTTTAGCTATCGAGACTCACGCGAAACGAATGAAAGCTCAGTATGATAAAAATGTAACCCCTCGAAGTTTTTCGGAAGGAGACCTAGTACTATTATATGATCAAGCTAACGATAAGCTAGGTGCCGGAAAATTCGTTCCCATGTGGCATGGGCCCTACATTGTAAAGCGAAAGCTAGCAAAAGGGGCTTATGAGTTAGTTGATTTTGATGGGGACTCTTTGGGTAAACCCAGAAATGGACTTTACCTAAAGAGGTATTATGCTTAAAATGATGGGTATGGAGAAATTTTTAGATAGGTTAGATTTCCTTTCTAGCTAGCAAGTGTGTTAGTTTAGTCAGTGTGCTTAGCTTAGCGAGTGTGGTTTTTCGTCATTATTCTGGCTTATCTTGGTTTTACTCTTGATATTGTAGATGTCGACGCCTCTCCAAACATACATTGGATTTGCTGATGGTGCTTGTCGTAATACACGAAATATCTCTTCCGCAGCTTGGGTTATCTATTCGCCCTCTGACGAGTTAGTTTCTATGCATGGGGTAAGCCTCGGTCAAACAACGAATAACATTGCAGAATACAGTGCAGTGGTTGAATTATTATCCGAATCTATTTCATTTGGAATTCGACGTTTGATAGTGAGGTTAGATTCTGAACTTGTTGTATTACAGCTTAATAGAGTTTATGCCATTAGAAATCCTGTGTTATTAAGGTTGTTTTTGAGAGTGCGTCTCTTGGAACGTGAATTTGATTACATTGAATATCAACATATTCCAAGGTCTTTGAATACATTAGCAGATGCAATTGCTTCTCGAGTGTTGGACAGACATTTATAATAATCATGCAAGTAAATTTAAAAACATTTCATCATACATGTTAAACAAGATAAGCCGGTAATAGTGATATATATAGATAGGAGTGTGTCAAAAAATATACATCGTCTTCGATCATAGGTTGAAAAACACCTTATGATCGGCAAAATGATAGTACAAAAAGTCAAAATGTCACATGTGACTACAAAAGTGACTAGTCAATCACTGGTGGTGCTCTCTGTACGACACCACTGCACGGGCTACCTTACGCAAAAATCTCCTAAACGGTCCAGGGACCGCGACTACTCCAGGGACCGTGAGACGCTCTAGATCATGCTCCAACTCAGCTAGTACTTCTGCAGCCGCATCCTGTGGGGCCGGTACCGGTGCAGCTGGATGTAGTCTATCAAAAGGCCGGAGGTTGGCTGGACGCTGTGGACCAACATCTGCATTTTGAAAAAGTTTTACTATTAGTTTTGAGACGATATATATAAAAAATACAAAAAATACATAATTAGGAAACTTGTGAAAATAAAAGTACCTCTGTCGTCCCATTGTTCTCCCTGTGGAAGAACCATGTCCGGATCACCTCTGAAATCCATTCCGGCATACGGAAAGTCCTGTATCGAAAAAACCTGGTCCTCTAACCAGTGAAAGTAACTATCTGAGAATCGAACCACTGCCGCGCCCTCGTCAGGATGCCGGGCCATCACCGCAACCCATCGTATCAGCTTTGGCTGCCGAGGACCCAAGATATCAACAGTGAGTTGCTGAGGGATCAGCATTGGAATTCTCTCCAAGGCAAAGCTCACGACTATAGGCCCATATCCAAAAGTCTTTAGTCGTCCGTTCTTTGCCTTGGTCAGTTGGCTCTTCATATGAGCCGACACAGCTTCACACCAGTTGAAAATGGTGCCTTGGTAACAGTCAATTGCCATCCGCATTTGGGATCCGGAAGCAATGTGTAAAGCGGCCGCGCCGCAAATTCTGGTAACCGTGAACGCTATGACTTTGAGTTCCGGTAGAGTGATGTGTTTTATCTCTATGCCTTTTGAATGGTGAGCCCCACGTGTGCACCAATCCTCGCGGAGACTATCAAGGGATTGGCCACCCGGCCTAGTCCCCGCAAGACTGAGTTGCTCACCTCTGTTTGGCAAGCCAGTGAGAAAGTATACATCCGAGGGCTCTATCTCGAGCTGGTGCCCTCCTATGTAAAAGCATTGTTCTTGAACGTTCCATCGCTCAACCAGCCATTCCAAGAATCTTACCTGGCCCCTCATGCCCGGTATGGTCCAATATTTGTATAATCCGCATGCTCTTAGGGCATCCAGGGAAGGTTGATGATTTATTGCAGCTTCATCTTCCTCTACATGCTCTCTTTCTCTCCAGTCTAACATGATTAATGCCCTGCATATCAAAAATAGCAATTAGAAATTGATTTGGGAATTTTTGGTGGTTTTTTGAGAGAGTTGGGGTTTTGAAATGCGCGTTCTTGGAAGACGCACCCCGGCTTTGTAGCACAGGGCGCCCGGACGTAGCTGGCCTGAAGGCGGGCCGCGTCTTCCGACTATTCTCCCGTGTGAGAAAAATTCGGGGGACGCGGGCCACCCGAACGGCACCCGCGTCCGCCGAGAGGCGCATTCCAAAACCAAAACCCCCCCAAAAAATAAAACTAAGACCTAAAAATTAATTCTAAACGGATAGAAATGCAGAGTAGGATGTGTAAAATACCTGGATGAGACGGCGTTCGATTCCGACGGTCAGATTTTCCGCAGCGACCACGGGAAGTTTCTTGTCAAAAGCTCCTTTTTCAACCTCAACAGTGAAACGGTAAAAATGACATGGTAAAAGGTCTTTTTATAGGTTTTTTGGATGAATTAGTTCATTTTTTACCATGAAAAGATGTTTTTGAATGTATTTTTTCCTATTTTAAACAGGTATGAGTAATGTGTTGCTTTTGTGCAGGACAAAGGGATTTCGAGGGAAATTGTAATTTTTTCAAAAACAAAAATATCAGAGTCATCTTTTAAGCCCTTTTCTGACTCCTAAAACATGAAAAGATCGCCGAGTGTTTCTTTTTCACTCGTTAAAACGGAATTAAAAGACGGTCCCCTTTTAGCTTTTTTCTGACCGCAAAATTAGGAAAAGATTGCCGGGTTTTTGTTGTTTCAAACTCGATAAGGAAATAAAACGACGTGTCCTTGATCGCTTTTTACTTTTCAGGTCAACGACACTATTATGAAAGTACTCCTTGGTCGCAAGATCAAGCGGTTCCCCCAGGTATTATTTTATACTTTTTCGGGCTTGAGGGACACAACTTTACGAAAAAGTTCAACGTGGAGTCTCCTTTAGTTTTTTCAGACTCTCTAAAAATTGAAAAACGCCGAGTTTCTCCTATACTGGGCTCGTTAAACTTTTACAGTAGAGGACCTGTTCAATTACAAACAGGAACGAACCACTCCTTCCTAGGGTTCGAATTTAAACTAGGTTGGACTCGTCCGAAGGATGAGCTTATAATCAAGCATATGTTATCCTCCTCAAGCTTGTTAAAAATAAAGAGGTACTTGCCAGAAATGGTGGGGGAAAAGAGAGAAGAATGAACCTGTTTGTCACCTTTTGTCTCAGAAGAAACTTTATTACCGCTCTTGAACACGACACTTTTCATTCACCTGGGTTGGGAAATCTTTTACCTCACAGTTGACCAAATCACTTTGAAAGTCTTTAACCGGGTTTCGGGAAATAACTTTGAGTTATTTGTTACCAAGCCATCTGTTGTGTCGTTATGTGTTCAAGAGGTCTGCAAGGAAATCTTTCATCTGCAAAATACTTGTCGTCCATTTGACCATCCCTGAGTCAGTCCTTACAGCAACATTTCTTCAACTTGAACAATGATTTCGTGTTGCGGGCTTGCCTGCAACGGGTCACTTTCTATCGACATCGACACATTATCTAGAAAGATGACTTAGGAATCGACAGTACCTTGAAGTCTGCATGCATCAATGGCAGGTTTCTCGCCTTTGACGTCAGTTTACATCATTGACTTTCGATCAAAGGATTCCGTGAAGTGTTCGACATCAAAACATCTATTCACATTTCACGGGTTGTGCTTGGTACTTTGAGAACCATTGACATTACTGGTGGTTTCTCTCACGCTTGTTAACAGTTTACATCATCGACTGGTAATCAAGTGGTTTCTAACATGTTCGACATCGAATCATTTAATCACATGGCTAGAATCGTACCAATTCGGGAAGTAGAAGTGAAGACCCTGGATCTAGTTTCTACCATCCAGGCTGCGAGGAGTTTTGTATTCATTATCTATGTAGACTAATCATAAACAGATGGTTGCGTCCATACTGTGTCTACAAAAGTCTATAAAAAATGATGTACTGCAAGATCATTCCTGTATCAGAATAGTTAGTCCATTAGTTAAAGTTTTGAATCTGAGTATGGGAATGCCTACCTCAGTGATGATATAATCTTATCCATGTATTTTGTGTTGAAAATTGCAGGTTCCAACCAGGCCATCCACAAGACAATCCTTGAAATGATAAAGCGCTTCACCCTTCCTAGAATTACAAAACCCTACTCTATTCCAGGCTTCGCACTTTAGGGGGCAATCTGTTACACTAAAAAATGTCACCTTGACTACTTACAGTTAGTATGGCTCAAATCAACAGTCATGCTACCCTCTTAGGCAAGTCTCATGCCTCTGTTATCCATCTCAAACTCAAAGAAGAGAGAAAGTCTTGTAAAAACTATGTTTATCTCTGGGGTCGCAGGTTCTCTCTAGCCTTACCTGCGGGGACGCTGACCATGTTCACAAAATCTGCGTCTATGGACGCTCTGTATGTTAAGGGACAGGTGCGTCCCTCTGTAAAAGGAAAAATGCGCGAGTTTTATCTTGAAAAAGTTACTTGTGGTTACTTCTAGAACATTGTAGAGGTCGGTTTGATGAAATGGATGCGCCTCTAGTTGGTTCATGTATCTCTATTAAGGGGGAACTTATCCCATCAATAAGGGAGCTATCCCACCCAAAGAGGGGGATGATCCCATTGATAGTGGACCTGAATAACCTCTTTACAGCACTATAAATAAAGACATTGAGCCAGAGGGAGAGGAGGTTGGAGCTATACATTTTCTTTGGGTAAATGCTGCAGGATTTAGGTCTTCCATTAGAGCCTTTGTAAGGAGAGATTGTCTTTACTTGATTCTACTTGGAAGAGGGTGAGCTTTGTCAAAGTAGAGGAAAACCCTTGATGGACCCTGGGAGGAACTTGCACAACACCAAGGCCAGGTTGTAAGAGTTTCTTTGTTTCGTTATTAATACAAACTGGTTTATTTTTCTCAATAGCTTGTGTTAATGAGTTATTTCATGTGTTCCTTGGTCTGCATGTTGAATATATGTTTTATTATATGAAATGCAAGTGCTTGGTAATTGTTTTATTGTTTGTGGTTGCAGGAATTGACTTGAAGGAGGAGCTCATCCGGATCGTCAAGAACGAACTTCAACAACAACGTTTTGGAATAAGGTAAGCCTAAACACTTGTAGTTTTCATATTGTAAAAGGTGTATTTAGAGAAAGATCACTCCATTTTGTCTTGTTTGTCATTAGAATGTCTTAGACTTCTAGGAAGGTCAGCTGTGTCCGCACCCTTGACCAATTCCGTGTGACAACTCCACATGAACTCTAGTTTGGTAAGCCTACAACTATCAAACACTTTACAATTTTTTGAAGAAATTTTTTCATAAAGAAAAATGATGATAAGCTTGGAAAACTTGAACCTAGAGCTGATGAAGGAATCCTACTTGGATACTCCTCTATGTTATGCAAACATATAACAAAAAGATATATCAACGACTTAAATATTATCCTCTTCGAGATTACATAAATGAACAATTCTTGGATGATACAAATGACAAGACATCCTTTGTATAAACAGGAGTCTAAGTGTTGGCATTATGATACAAGTGTTGTCCTTGATGGAACTCACTCAAAATTAAATTCAATTTTGGTAAAAGGAAGCTCACAGTAAAATAGGTATATTCAGAGGTAATAGGGCAGTGGTACAGAAGAACAGGAAGATGGAATTAAGGTCTACTGATCAGAATAAAGAAGGTAAAGGAAAAGGTTGATGTAAAGTAGTTTAAGAAGTATACAAAGGTACACTTAGTCAAAACAACGTATACATGCTGGTCCACAGAACAAAAAGAACGTATTCGTATACACGCTCTCCCACAGGAGGAAAAGAATGTACATATTGGAAAACCAAGGTTTTGGTCTGAGGTATTTGGTCCAAGGTTTTGGTCCAGGGTATTTGGTCTGAGGTATTGACCCTAGGTATTTGTTCTAAGGTATTGGTCCTAAGTGGTTTCTGGTCTGAGGTATTGATAAAAAATCTAAGTATATAAGGAGGAGAAGATCAAAGGGCTAGAACACAAGGAATGAATATCTTATGAAGTGTTATGTGTAAGTGTATGTGTCCTAAGGAATACTTCTATCTGAAGTATATTTTATGTTGCAGGGGTTATGTTCATGATTTGATCTGAAATACTTTGTGCACCTTGAATTCAATGTTGGATCAGGATCATGAGACCTAAAATGACTTATTATTAGATGATCTAATATTGGCTGGGCTAGATCTAATCATGTACACCCGTTTTATTCTTTAAACGTCATGATTTGGGTTTGTCTAAAGTCCAAAAGTGTAGTGAAGTGATGAGTTAATATTTGTAGATCTGTACACTAGTTCATCTCTTCAAAAGTGTGTGTACACACAAGTTACACTCTTCAAAATAGTGTATACAAAAGAAAATCCTTTTCCTCAGATCTGACTTATCTATCTAATCAATTTTGTTGTTTTACTACTGTCTGACAATGAAGTCTTCTTAGATCTAAATGTAAAACTAAATGCATAAGGAGGTCAGTATTTGATTAATTGATTGTATAAATGAGAAAAAGTGACCTTTGTTGCTACCTGTGTAAAGCTTTGTAAGTTGATAGTAGATGTTTAGTATATTGTGGGTTGGTATAGACTTGATTCAGAACTTTTATGTTTTAAGTAGTCTTGAAGGTATATGCAGGTTTGATTAATAGAAGTAGCGTATAGACATAGTTTGGGTTCAGAAAAGTAGTGTATACATTCTGATGCATGATTTTTGAGGTTACAACTGGTTCTGAATGATGATACAGGTTTCTGGGTTTAGCAAAGTGTTATGGTGTTAGTGATCGTATTGTTCAAATTAACTAAATGCTAATTGATGCAGTTTAAGTTTAAAAGTTTTTTTATGTGTCCAGTATGAAAATTGGATGAAACGTGGCCTTCAGATTGTGGTGTTGTGTTCCAGGAGTATCTAGTCTGAAAATTTATGAAACGTGGTCCCTAGAGGAAGAGAGAAGGTCGTAGCCTTCCATAGATCGGTGCCTATGTACTAGTAAACAAATTGGCTGGTACAAGAGCTAGGGTGTTGCAGCTCCCTTTTAGTAGAGGCTAGAAAATGACAGAAGGTGCTAGCCTTCTGCAGATGGGTGCCTGTGTACTGGTATGAGTCTACCCCAGTACAATATTGTAAACATATTTTCTTATTATGAAAAGAAGACAGAGATGACAAACATAAGAGGTTCTCACCCACATTGGGTTTCCACCTTAAATCTTGGTGTTCATGTGCGTTGCATATGTGTGATGCTTCATTCTATTTTACTGCAATGTTTAATAAGTTACCGATGCATTGGCTAAAGATAAACACATGATAAATTGTTTAATTCATAAGTTCTCTGAGTATACGCTGGTTTATTTAATCACAGTCCCATGTACATGCTAGTTAACTTCACTGAAGTAGCATATATAAATCTATTTGGGAAATAAAATGATTTATCTAATAATACTGATTCAACCCCCCTCTCAGTATTATTTCCAACAATTGGTATCAGAGAAGGTCCTTAAGAATAAACTTGATTGCTTGAAGGTAGATCTATCAAGATGAATAATCACAAAGGCATGGGATCCATCAGACCACCAATATTCAATGGGAGCAACTTAGTATATTGGAAAATAAGAACTAGAGCCTATCTACAATAGCTTGGAGCTGATTTTTGGGAAATTGTGGAAGGAGGATATCAATTTCCAGCAGCAATTCCTACATACTCTGTAGGTAAGAAGTTATGCGAAACCAATGCCAAAGTTGTCAATACATTATTAGGAAGTATGTCAGACTCATAATTTGTCAAGGTCATGCAGCTGAAGATAGCCAAAGAAATATGGGACAAAATTATTCAGAGCTACGAAGGAGATTCTCAGGTAAAACGTGCTAAGCTTCAAACTCCTAGAATTCAGTATGAAACTCTTAAGATGCATAGTGATGAAATTATAGCTAGTTACTTTTATGTATAGATGAGATTGTTAATTGTATGAATAATTTGGGTGAAAAGATAAAGGAAGTTACTTTATTTGAGAAAATTTTGAGATCTTTTTTTGCTAAATTTAAGTCAAAAGTGTCTGCTGTTATCACCCCAAGAAACTCACCTAGGTTGTAAATCAGTGATGCTCAGGAACATTAAAAATTCAACAGTTTTGTTGGATAAAATGATGGATAAATGGAAGATGTGTAGCACCTTTAAGCCAAACAACCACTCCTACTATGATTTACCCCAGGCATGGGTGAAGACCCCCAAACTACAAGGCTTTCAACCACCAACTACTCACGGTTTAAGGTAAAAGTGATAATGGAGAAGTCTGATTGCACCAGCAGATGCACAGAGCTCTGTGATGGCCAGCTGCAATCAGTTAGAGGATCTACAAGACTATTATTCAATAGACAGTGAGGATGACAGCTCTCTGTTATTTGAACAACAGCAACCTGCAAACAATTTCAATGAGCCACTAAATAATAATACAGAGGTGGGATGATAGCCCCTCTGATATCAAACATTCACAACACATCAATAAATGCAAGCAGGCACAGCCTAGAACAAGAAGAAGAAGTGAAAAGTGAGCAGGTGACAGCAAAAGAAGCTTGTATTAATGGAAATCAAGACCAGATGCTGCAGGTCTCATAGTATTAACAGTCTCCAGAAGTTAAAAGGTTACAATAAGCTCTCATTCATCAAACACTCATCAATCCACTACATCTGTTTTTTTAGTATATATGGTGTCTCATTACACAATTTCCCTCTTAGCTATGCGTGGAGGAGCCCATAAATGGCCACCAACCACATTTACATTCAGACATGGGGCTGCTGATACAACTCTGGCTGTGCTGCAAATGGATTTGACCTCTCTGTAGCTCTGCAGTCCTCCTTGGAGCAGGTGGCATGTAATACCAAAGGAACCATAACCATTGAATGCTCTGCATTGATAAACGGTGTCCTGCTTCCTCCTCCGCCATACTTTTGATTAATGCCAGCTACTGAATCATTAAAATGACTCAATCATGATTGTTTGGATTTAAATCAGAGAAACGTTGTTGCACTGTTCATTCCCACCCATCACTATTTCGACTTTGGCTTTAAAAGGCTCAGGCATGGTTCAATCATCTATCAGGTCCGCCTTTCGGGTCGCAATGCATATCTTAAACCGGCCAATCCTATGTTTCTTTATATTTGAAAATACACATAAAACTGTTGCAAAATCATTAAAAATGGCTTTGGCGGACTTAAACAATATATATATTTTACTTCCGAACCCTTTCGGATCCGATACTCATCGCAATCGGCACATGCCCAGGCTTCCCTTTGTATTTCCTTATATTTCTTTTAACAAAGAAAATGTGCCCAAAACCAATGAAAATGGCCGAGCGCGGACTTGAAATATTATACCATTTTGCTTTGGAAACCCATCGGGTCCGGGCTTCATCGCAATAGGCAGCCGCCAAGGCTCCCTTTGTATTTTCTTTATACAAAGAAAATACACGAAAAAACACTGAAAACGATATGGGCGCAGACCTGAAAAAATATGAAATGGAGTGTTGTACATATATCGGGTCCGACCCATCGCATCGGCACATAACTAATGGTAAAGGCCCGCCCCTTTAGTTTTGCCGATAGCGAAATCACCCCGGACCCGATAATTCATTAAAGATAACTTATAACTCCATCAGGTCCGGCTTATCGCATCGCAAACATACATATGTTAAAAGCCCCGACTGATAGCGATACCGTCGCGGACCCGATATAATATAAAATGCAGCGCTGTATGGCTATCGGGTCTGGCCCATCGGCGATTGCATCTGCCCCTTTGTAAGTCCTCCATTGCGATACGCCGATGCGATATCGGCGATCGCTCATCGACAAAATCTCATGTCGTTGCCACTGCCCGCCTCCTCCGATTGCGATATGCCGACGCGATCTGGACCGTTGATCGGCCAAATCCGACGGCTGAGATTGAAGCGGATCCTTAAGCCTGTAATCTTGGTTTTTACATAGTTTTTTGGGGGATTTCCACCTCCCGATAGTGTATTTCTACCCACCAAAGGGCTTTTCTCTTGCAACTTTTTCAATCGGTGGAAAGCTTTTAGCCATAATTTGAGGATTTCGACAGCATCAATGAATCCTTTGGCATGATTATAAGCATTTTTGCAGCCTTTGAGAGCATTTTGAATCCATTTTTGATTTTTTGTTCAGCAAAGCTAACACTGGCTCCTTCTGGGGATGAGATCCTCCCTGTGAGGTCTCAAGAACCTGCAGATCAATGCCTTTCCAACAGCAAACAAATTAGCCAAAATTCCTAGTGTTCCATTGGGCATGGAGTCTATTACAGCTACACTAAAAACTGATAAAAGCAGAATATTTACAGCTTTTAAGGCCAAAAGACCTTAAATCACATAGTTCTTCAGAAACCGCCCATTAACTGGGCCATCAAAGACTGGTTCTCCTCCCATACTTTTCAGTATGAAGGTATTGTTCCCTTGAATCTGTGAAATGATGAAAGGGCTTGTCCAAAGAGCATCAAACTTCCCATGATTGCCTTTCTTTTCTTTAAAAGCATCCCATTTCATGACCAAATCCCCAACCTGAAAATTGTTTCTTTTTGTCTTCTTGTCAAAGGCTTCCTTGACCTTTTGTTGATGTGTTGTAGCCTTTTCAATCAGCTGCTCTCTGATCTGATATAATTCTATTAAATCAGTGATTCTGTTGGCCATATCATCTTCTTCATTCTGCGCTGTTTGGAGCAGCTTTGCCACAGGGAGGGTAAGTTGAATGGGAAAAACAACATCAGTACCATATACCAGCTTGAAGGGAGAGCAGCCTGTAGATCTCTTAATGGTCACTTTGTCCGCCCAAAGTGCATACTTGAGCTTGGCATCCCAATTCTTCTTATTTTCCTCTAACAACTTCTTTATAATCCTGATCAGACTTTTATTGGAGGACTCTGCTAGACCATTCCCTTGGGGGTGATAGGAGGTGGAATGAACAAGTTTAATGCCCATTGAATCACACATTTCCACCAACTCCTTAGCCTTGAAGGCTGCTGCATTATCTGTTATAAGCTTATGTGGGCAACCAAATTTGCTGAAAATGTTTTCTGATAAAAATTTCATTACCACATTATGATCAGCCTTCCTTGTTGGGATTGCTTCAATCCATTTTGTAAAGTAATTAGTGGCAACTAATATCCACCTATGCTGGCCACTTGAATGTGGGTTGATTTCACCAATGAAATCCAAGCCCCACTACTGAAAAGGTCCTTTTGCAATGATTGGCTTTAGGGGCAGGGGTTTCAACTACTGCTTACCTTCAAATCTCTGGCACCTGTCACAAGATTTAACAAAAGCAAATACATCAGAAAATAAAGAGGGCCAATAATACCCGGCTCTGAGAATCTTTTGGGCTGTAGTTCTCCAATAATGATGTCCTCCACACATGCTGTCATGGAACTGCTGCATAACTTCTATTGACTGTTGTTTATCCAGGCATCTTAAAAGCACTCCAGATGGATCCTTCCAATAAAGCAAGCTACCATTGATGCAATATTTCATTGCCTTGAGCTTTAACGTTCTTGCTTGACTTTGAGAAAATTCTGAAGGAACTTCTAGCTTTAGCAAGAAATTAATTATTGCAGCATACCAGCTACATGAAGCTAGGTTCTTGGCCATTTCTTGTCCTCTTTTCATTTCAGCTGTTTCATGCTCTTCCATTGGACTATTTTCTGCTACATTGAACAAGAAATCAATGTCCAAAGACCTGCAATTTTCTTCAGCCAACAGTTTATCAAGCCCCTGACCTCTTACCAGCTTGGTGGGCTTCAGCTCTATGTTGAATTCTATCATTTTTGCAATCCATTTCGCTCTTTTTCCATCAGCATTAGGCTGCATTAAAACATCCTTTATTGCAGCCGAAGGCACATATGCAACTATTTTGGAGTGCAATATGTAAACTCTGAAAGCCTTCAAAGATTTGATAAGGGCATAAGCCTGCTTTTCAATGATTTCATACCTTAGTTCAGCATCCCTCAGATTTTTGCTGAAGAAGGAAACTTGATGCTCTCGGCCTACTTCATCTTGCTGCAATGGTATCCTTGGAGGCAAATGAAAATAGATGAAACTCCTTGCTATAATCAGGGCTTATTAAAGTAGGAGCTTCCACAATAGCCATCTTAATGGACTCAAAAGATCTTCTGGCCGCATCAGTCCACTTCACCTCTGCTCCCTTTTTCAACATGGAGGTTATGTGCTTGACTAGCTCTGCAAAATTAGGAATGAACCTCCTTATAAAGTTGATTTTGCCAAGAAAAGACTGTATATCTTTCTTTGATCTTGGAAGAGTCAAGGCCTGAATTGCTTTGACCCTTTCTGGGTCGATTTGGACACCTGCAGCAGATACTACATGCCCCAACAGTTTGCCTTCTTCCAAAGCGAATTGGGATTTTTTGGGATTGAGTGAAATCCCAAACCTTTTGCACTTCAAAAACACCTTTCTTAAGTGCTGTAAATGATCATGGTGGCTGCCAGAATAAACAGTTATGTCATCAAGATATATCAACACGAATTTATCCTTTTCACCCACAAAAGCAATATCCATAGCGCGCTGAAAGGTGGCTCCAGCATTCATCAGCCCAAATGGCATTTTTGCATACATGAATGTACCCCAAGGCATGGTAAATGCTGTCTTTTCTTGATCATCTGGATGCACAGTGATTTGATTGAAGCCTGAAAACCCATCTATGAAAGACATCACTTTGGCATCTGAGACTTGCTGCAACAAATGCTCCATTTTGGGCAAGGGATAATTATCTTTTTTGGAGCATTTATTTAGATTCCTGAAATCAACGCACAGTCTGATTTCTCCATTCTTCTTCCTCACAACAACCAGATTGGCCACCCATTTAGAATATCTGAGAGGCACTATCATTTTAGCAGCCAACAACTTTTTAATTTCTTTCTCGACCAGAGGAAGGAGCATAGGGTTCATTGGCCTCAGCTTCTGTTTGAAAGGAGTAGTGCCTTTTTCAATTGGAATTTTATGCTGTATTATACTCTTGTCATATGTTTTCAGATCACTGTACTCCCAAGCGAACACATCAGCAAATTGCCTCATTAATTTGCAATATTCATCACTCTGATCAACAGATAGATTAGTGGACAGATTTATGAATTTGGGCTGACCTGGACCTCCTATATCATGCTTGCAAACTTGAGACTGATCTTCTTTTTGGGCAGCTTTGTATGGCACATCATTGTGGTCAAACAATCTCTCAAGAGGAATTAGACCCTTAGGAATATGGTTACTAGGAAGCTGGACTATGCTATTCTTGCCAATTTTATTTCTAAGCTGGGATTTGGGATCTTCTAACAAAGCATCAATGTTTTGGTCAATTTTCATTTAAGAGAACTCATCAATGATTTGAAGGAACCTACTTAACTCATCATCATCATCAAAAACTTTCCAATGGTGGACATTATCAGGCACAGAGGGTCTATACTTCATTTGTACCTCATAAACTAGTTTGGGAGGCAATGGAGGGATGAACAAACTAGCAGAGACAGCAAGGGAATCAACAAGCTGATTTTGGGCTCTAGGAATATATGAAATACAGAAAAAATCAAAGAACTCTTTGACTCTCCATACCTCATCTCTATAAGCTTTCAGCCTTGGATGCTTTGCTTGGATCATTATGTTTACTTGCTGAATTATCAGGTCAGCATCTCCAAAAACCTTCAGATTTTTTATCCCTCTATCTTTGGCTTCATGAAGGCCCAACAGCAGTGCTTCATATTCTGCTATGTTGTTTGTCACCTGAAAAACCAGCTTTAGAGATAACTGAACTGTTTCTTGTTGTGGAGACACTAGCACCACCCCTGCTCCTGCAGTCTCCTTGGTACATGCCCCATCAAAGAACATCTCCCAAATCTGACCACCTGTATCATGCTTAGCCTGAGCTGTTGGTTTCTGGATATGCAATGCAGCCTTCTGAGATTCTTCTATTTGGAGGATGCAAGCTCCAAAATCAGTGTCCACTGCATATATGGGATGGTTTGTAGGATTCATCTCATCACTAATAACATATGCCAGCTATGCTTCTCGATATAACCTCCTGCTTTCTCCTCCAAACACTGGAACAGTTGCATAAGATAGATCATTCTGCAATGTCCCTCCTAGTCTCTTAATCCACCCTCTAGACAACAGCATACCAAACTTAGGAGGAACATCGGCCACCACTATATCCATCATCATACTTTTCATGGGCAGCTGGGTTAGGGTAATGGCCAGATCCTTAATTAATCCAAGGCATTTTACCTTGAATCAAATGAGAACAAATCATGATAGGGTCTGGTGATATCAAGGCCTAGCTCTTCCATGATAGTTTTAGGCATTAAATTGTGACTGGCCCCTGTGTCTAGCAGGCAATTATGGAGGATTTTATCATGGATAGTTAATGAAACATAGAAAGATGGAGAAGTATCATTTGCAGGTTCAATCATGGGACTAAGCACAATAGTAGGTTTGTCGTCTTGCAAATTGACAGAGTCAATGGAGGATTGGTTAGGCTCTAGCTCAAGGGATTCAAGAATGGGCTTCCTAAACAACTCACTCCTCACCAACTCAGCCAGAGGCACAACTATTTTCAATTTTTGAACTTCTGACTCAAAACTAAAAGAAGAGAGTGCTTTATCAGCGGTTTTTACCTCTTGAACTGGAGATTTGAGGGTAACAAGATCAGCTGCTGGTCTTCTTTTCCTGCTATTCTGTGGCACTGTTTGAGCAACTGCTTCTTGCGCAACATTTTCTTTTACATTCTTTGCATTGGATCTTAGATTATATCTTTGCTGCTGCTCCCCAGATTGCAGAACGGCACCACTGTCCCACCTCTGGTTGTTTTGCTCTTTCAGCAATGACTCTTCATGTTTGGCCAATGTTAAAAATGCAGCACTACCTTTATCCTCCAAGCAATGAATTTCATCCTCATCTTCTTCAGATTGTTCCCCCTCCATGAATGCATTCTGAAAGGGAGCTTCTACTTTATGATCTTCTCTTGCTTCTTCACCCCTTTGCATAATCTGTAGCTGCTCATTTGCTTTTCTGAATGGGTTTGGATTTCTTGGGACAAATGTGTTTTGCTGCTTTGTTTTGCCTAAAGTCTGCTTAACCTTTAACTTAGAAATTTCAACAGCCAATGACTCTATCATTTTGGTCATTTTGTCTAACTTAGGCTCGGAAGTTGATGCAGTGGAAGAAGAAGCCTCACCTCTCGGCCTTCTTCTGTCACCTTGACTCTAACTTTTCTGCTGCCATAATATTTGATTCCACCTCCAAGGCTGCCTCTTGCATATCACCCAGCGTAGCGCATCGTCTTTCTCTCAACAATAAGCAAAAGTCAGAATCAAAAGCATTGGCATATGTGAGTTTGGCAGCAGTAGGGGTAGGCTTTACCTCAGCTGGTATTTTACTATACATTCTATTGAATCTTTAATTGAAGTCATGCAAAGAATCACCCTTTTCTCTTTTCAAGTTTCCAAACTCTGTATGATAATACAGCAAGTCCTTCTTATCTCCCCATTTCTTCAAAAATGCCTCATCTAATGCTTCTATATCTGTTATAGATCTCTGGGGTAATTCTCTAAACCACTTCCTAGCCTCTCCATCAAGACTCTGGACAAAAACTCTCATCCATACATCATTCTCACTTATGTCTAAATTATCAGCATAATTGTAAAAAACTTCAAGATGTTCTTCTGTTGTTACTCCCTCTGTTCCAGTAAATTTGGGCATATATTTTTGATATTCTCCTGTAGGCATGGCATTTAAAGGTGCAGGCAATATCAAAGTTCCATATCTAGCAGCAACAATCCTTTCAATCCTAGTAGGTGCTTGCTGTCCTGCCATGTTTGGAATATGCGGAAGAATACTAACAGATGGAGCAATAGGAGATAATGTAATGGATGGGAAAGATATTGGGGTGTTTTGGATAGTATGGGAAACTTTCTTCGGATTCAGATTCAAAGGGGAACTAAATGGAGAAGGAGCTTTATAAATCTCTGCAGGTATTTCTTCCTTAACGGTACTAGGCTCTAAGTCTTCAAATTGTGTATCCTCAACTAAAAACTCCTCATGCAGAGACAAATAAGATTTCTTGGGCTTACCTGATCCTGATGCTCCTTTCTGCGATATTTTCTTCGGATTAACAATCTTTTCAAGGTAAGGCACTGGAACAGCTAGAGACTTCTGCGGATTTCCTCTAGTATGCCTCACAAACTACGCCAGAACTTCAATGTGGAGTCGCCAAAGGATGGTCTTCCTCCAGTGGAGTCGCCAGACAGATGATTACAACCAAAATCTGTGTTCAAACCTTGTCTATCATCAAAGCTTGAAGCTGTGTCGTCTCCCAGGGAAGATGAGCTTCGATTCTCCTCTCCCCGGCAACGACGCCAATTAATGTTATCACCCCAAGAAACTCACCTAAGTTGTAAATCAGTGATGCTCAGGAACATTAAAAATTCAACAGTTTTTTTGGATAAAATGATGGATAAATGGAAGATGTGCAGCACCTTTAAGCCAAATAACCACTCCTACTATGATTTACCCCAGGCATGGGTGAAGACCCCCAAACTACAAGGCTTTCAACCACCAACTACTCATGGTTTAAGGAAAAAGTGATAATGGAGAAGTCTGATTGCACCAGCAGATGCACAGAGCTTTGTGATGGCCAGCTACAATCAGTTAGAGGATCTGCACGACTATTATTCAATAGATAGTGAGGATGACAACTCTCTGCTATTTGAACAACAACAACCTGCAAACAATTTCAATGAGCCACTAAATCATAATACAGAGGTGGGATGACAGCCCCTCTGATATCAAACATTCACAACACATCAATAAATGCAAGCAGGCACAGCCTAGAACAAGAAGCAGAAGTGAAAAGTGAGCAGGTGACAGCAAAAGAAGCTTGTATTAATGGAAATCAAGACCAGAAGCTGCAGGTCTCATAGTATTAACAGTCTCTAGAAGTTAAAAGGCTACAATAAGCTCTCATTCATCAAACACTCATCAATCCACTACATCTATTTTTTTAGTATATATGGTGTCTCATTACACAATTTCCCTCTTAGCTATGCGTGGAGGAGCCCATAAATGGCCACCAACCACATTTACATTCAGACATGGGGCTGCTGATATAACTCTGGCTGTGCTGCAAATGGATTTGACCTCTCTGTAGCTCTGCAGTCCTCCTTGGAGTAGGTGGCATGTAATACCAAAGGAGCCATAACCATTGAATGCTCTGCATTGATAAACGACGTCCTGCTTCCTCCTCGGCCATACTTTTGATTAATGGCAGCTACTGAATCATTAAAACGACTCAATCATGACTGTTTGGCTTTAAATCAGAGAAACACTGTTGCACTGTTCATTCCTGCCCATCACTGTTTCGACTTTGGCTTTAAAAGGCTCAGGCATGGTTCAATCATCTATCAGGTCTGCCTTTCGGGTCGCAATGCATATCTTAAACCGGCCAATCCTCTGTTTCTTTATATTTGAAAATACACATAAAACTGCTGCAAAATCATGAAAAATGGCTTTGGCGGACTTAAACAATATATATATTTTACTTCCGAACCCTTTTGGATCTGATACTCATCGCAATCGGCACATGCCCAGGCTTCCCTTTGTATTTCCTTATATTTCTTTTAACAAAGAAAATGTGCCCAAAACCAATGAAAATGGCCCAACGCGGACTTGAAATATTATACCATTTTGCTTTGGAAACCCATCGGGTCCGGGCTTCATCGCAATAGGCAGCCGCCAAGGCTCCCTTTGTATTTTCTTTATACAAAGAAAATACACGAAAAAACACTGAAAACGATATGGGCGCGGACCTGAAAAATATGAAATGGAGTGTTGTACATATATCGGGTCCGGCCCATCGCATCGGCACATAACTAATGGTAAAGGCCCACCCCTTTGGTTTTACCGATAGCGAAATCACCCCGGACCTGATAATTCATTAAAGATAATTTATAGCGCCATCGAGTCTGGCTTATCGCATCACAAACATACATATGTTAAAAGCCCCGGCTGATAGCGATACCGTCGTGGACCTGATATAATATAAAATGCAGCGCTGTATGGCTGTCGGGTCCGGCCCATCGGCGATTGCATCTGCCCCTTTGTAAGTCCTCCATTGGGATACACCGATGCGATATCGGCGATCGCTCATCGGCGAAGTCTCATGTCGCTGCCACTGCCCGCCTCCTCCGATTGCGATATGGCGACGCGATCTGGACCGTTGATCGGCCAGATCCGACGGCTGAGATTGAAGCGGATCCTTAAGCCTATAATCTTGGTTTTTACATAGTTTTTTGGGGGATTTCCACCTCCCGATAGTGTATTTCTACCCACCAAAGCGCTTTTCTCTTGCAACTTTTTCAATCAGTGGAAAGATTTTAGCCATAATTTGAGGATTTCGACAGCATCAATGAATCCTTTGGCATGATTATAAGCATTTTTGCAGCCTTTGAGAGCATTTTGAATCCCTTTTTGATTTTTTGATCAGTAAAGCTAACACTAAAAGATAAAGGAAGTTACTTTACTTGAGAAAATTTTGAGATCTTTGTTTGCTAAATTTAAGTCAAAAGTGTCTGCCATAGAAGAAAAAGAGGATCTTCAAACTATCAATTTGACTCAACTTCACATAATCCTAGCTGCTTTTGAAATGAGAAAAGGAGGTCCATCGAATATGAGAGAAGCCGTATTTAAAGCATCAGCAAAGGGAAAAGAAAAGGAAGAGCACAATGAATCAGGACACATTTCAGAAGAAGAAGAAGAGGTAAATTTTGTCAAGAAGCTTCAACAGGGTCTAGGAAGGTTCAAAAGTAAGGCACCTTTCAAATTCTTTGCTTATGGTAGAGTCAATCACTATGCTGCCAAATGTCCTCATAAAGATAAATATGAAAAATGGAAGGAATATGTAAAAGGCAATAGAAAACAAGTAGTGAATAGGAGGAGTTACTATACGCATGAAGATAGTGATGGTTTATGTAATAGTGATGAAGAAAAAACTGAACAAGATTATAGACTACTCATGGCTTATGACAATGATGATTTTTTGAATTAATTAGAAGAGGAAGACTTTCTTGAAGAAATCACTAAACTCAAAATCTGTTTAGAAGAAAAGAATAGGATCATAGATACTTTGACACACCAACTTGCTGAAAGGGAAAAACACAATGAAAATCTAGAATGTGAAATTGTGAGTCTAAGAAAAGATCTTGAGAAGACAAAATATCTCAATCTTAGATTTGCTAAAGGATCAGAAAGTTTAAATGAAATTATCGAGTTTCAGCGTTCTCCTCTGATAAAGATAGGTCTTGGTTATACTGAAGAATCACCTCAATCACAGAAGTCATCAACCTCCACCTAAAGCTATGTTGATGCATGAAAGACTAGTGAACAGTATGTTAATCTTCACCAAAGACCTAAAACTACTCATCAGGTAAATCATATTCAATTCACTCCAAGGATTAATATCAGCAGAAGTTGCAACCAACAGGTAAACAATGTCAAAAGATTCTATGATTGGAGAAAATTCTTTAATGGGAAATGTTTTTCAGGTCATAAATTTGGGCATAAGGCTGCTCAATGTGTTGCTTACAAAACCATCATGACTAGAGAAGCACAAAATCAAAGGAGTGTAATAGGAATCAAGAAAAGTTCCTATAATAATGTTTCTCCTCTTGAAAATGAAATAGAATGCTCGATTTGTAACAACTTTGGTCATGAAGAATCTAAATGCAAGAGAAAATTTTGGCCAACACTTCAAAAGGAGAAAACACCATTTAATCCAAAGATATGGAGAAGGAAGTAACCTTAATCAGAAAGATGTGGCATAGCTTTATATGTAGAAGGACAAGAAAATCAGTGGTACATTGACAGTGGATGCTCCAAACACATGACAGGTGATAAAGAGAAACTTCATTCATATAATGCTTTAGAAAAATAAAAGAATGTCTCATTTGGAAATGACACTCCAACTATCATTAATGGTAAATGTTTTGTTTTCTTGAAAGAAAAGGTTAAAGCTGGAAATGTGATGTACGTAGATGGTTTAAAGCATAAACTATTGAGTGTTAGTCAAATGTGTGATCAAGGAAATGAAGTGGTGTTTCGATCAAACGGATGTGTCATTCATGAGCTTGATACAGGAAAGACCATGATCGAAGGTACAAGAACTCCAAACAACCTATATGTTACACAATAATTTGTCACCATCCCTGTTACTCCTCTTGTTGTACTTTGGAGGACTCATCCCGGGAGTTATAAGAAGTGACAAAGTCTAAAAACACTTGTATTATGTTCCCCTGAGTATGTACTTCATGTTCCCTGAAGACACCTTCTGCAAATTACCCCTGAAAAGTGCTCTTTTTCCAGTGGCGCGGGTTCATAGTGTCTCACCCGTGCCAATCATATAAATCCTCAAAAGAGGGCGCGACTATTGGCGCTCTGTCTTAGAGCAACGGTCGCGCCAACCAAATTTGGTCATGATTTTTGCCTTAATGCACGCCCGACTGTTGTTTCCTTCATTACATGGAGCTTTTTGAGGATAAAAAATCAGTCTTATGTCGAGCTCTATCCCATCTCCATCTTTTATGGCTTTCGGGGATAATGTTAATCCACAATGGGTGTCCCGGTTCATTGTATCCTCCTCCCTCCTTCATCTATATAAGCTTGTCCTCATGCATTTGACAAGCTAGTTTTTTGGTGGGAGTTTTTGGTTGGGAGTTCTGAGTTCTGAGAGTGAGTTCCGAAGTGCTGGAGTTCTTGAGTTAGAGTCTTGTTTAGAGTGCTAGAAATAGTGAAGCATAGAGAGGTGATGCTGCCGATTGCAAGACACACATAGCTGCCCGCCCAGACAGAGGAGAGGTTCAGCGTCAGAACCTTGGTTGTACTCTTCTCTATTTATCATTAATAATAGAAGACTACTATTATGGTTCCACTTTCATTGTTTACATGGTGTTTGATGTAAAGTTATGTCCTTTCTGACTGACATATAATTGCCTATATCAGATTTCACGCTTGTGTTTGCATCGTTCTCTATGTGTGCAGGTGTCCGTTTGCGAGGATACCGAAGGATTGTGACCAGCCAGGACCAAGGAACAAAAGTAGCTCCGCTTCTTCAACACTAGCATTGGATTCCAAGTAGGTCCTTCTTTACCTATTTCTATTATTTGCAGTTAGGAACCTGCATAGTAGCTTTGTCTGATTGTTGCTAGACCCCTTTTGGGCTAGTGGGATCGCTTCTGTGCGCAGAAGGGATTTACCTATCCAACAATTTGGCGACTCCACTGGGGAGTAGCTATTTTGGAGTTTGTCTTGCATGTTGATTTTCTCTTGCTTGCTTAAGTCTGTGAGCTTTCTGGGTCAGTTGTGAGATTGTTCTTGACTGTTTAATCCATCTGAACACTGTCATCCCGACCTGGGGTCGCGGTATTTATTTTTTAAGCTTCCAAACTTAATTGGCGCGGTCTTTTATCCAACAGTCGCGCCAGTGGGCACATGTTTCAGACTGACAGTCGCGCCAATCGACTGTTAGCGCAAGTTGCAGGCTGACAGTCGCGCCAACCCTGTGAATTTTGCATGTGTGTTGGTTGGAAGCTCTTTTAGCTCAGATTTTTGGTTTCTTATATCTTTCACAGCTTCTGGAAGTGTGTTGGACCTCTGGTTGACTGGTTGTGCCTTGATCCTTCAGTTGTTTGCTTATTTCAATCGATTTTGTATCTTTGCCCTAGCATAGCTGATGGCTTTGCATGTCGAGCCTTCTGTGGGAAGTTCTGGTTGATTTTTCAGTCATCTTGTTACGTGTGTTTCACACCTATCTAGTGATTATTAAAGCTTGGTTCTCTATGCTTTGAGTGATTCACTTCTAGCCTGTTTGAAGTTTGCTCCACTTCATCACATGATCCATTGAAAAGTCTTTGTGTTCTTCCTTGCTTTGACAGTTCATCTTGGTGTTTCAGAATTGGTTCCATTTCTATCGAGTGAATTCTGTTTCTCTGTACTTGTGAATATCTCTTAAATTTACTTGCATGCATCATGCCATCTTAAAGGAAAGAAAAACAAAAAATCTTTTGCATTATACTAGTTAGCATTTTTTGATTTATTGCTTTTAAAAAGAAAAAGAAAAGAAAGATTTTCATTCCTTGTTATTAGCTGCATTAGGATCTTTGTTCTTTGCTGAGTGATCACTTCGTTTGTGTAAAAATCTCCACTCTCCTGTAGATAGAGTTCATTGAATGAAATGATATAATCTTGGCATGAAGTTTGCATTTAGGAAGTTTTTTGAGAGATCACATACGGTAGGACCAAAAAACTGAAACATAATTCAAGATAAACTTTAAAATCAACTGAATGAACATAACAATGCATTGGAACCTAACATGAATATTCTAGAGGTCTAGGTAGAGACGTGTTCCGGCGTCTTTAAACCTGGTAGTTTATCGTCGAGTGGTTGGGTGATTCCTCCACGGTGAAACGATAGGTGCCAATACGGACTGTGCTCCCACGTACCGTCGCGTATATATTGGGGGACCCCACTAGGCTATTAACCTTTATCCATAGGAAGCCGAGTCTGCCACCTTACAAGCCGTAATGCACTGAACACAGCATTCGGGAAGATTGACTGCAGTACGGGAAGTCCTTGGTTTTCATCTGATTGCCAAGGTGTATAAGCAGTTTTACGGATTGTTTGGTAAACCCCTTGCCTAGTTCTCCAGAGCAGTCACTTTTGATCCTTTTCGGACTCCCTAAATGAAAAGGTGCCAGTGAGCGTCTTGTCACTTCATGCTCATTAAACATTCGAAGGAGACTAGAGTCATCTTTTGTCCTTTTCTCGACTCTTAAAAAATGAAAAGGTCAAGTTTAATGTCTTAAAATTTATTTGGCCACGATAACATTTACCCAATTAGATTTTGTGTGCGTTAGCTTGAGTAGGATTCTTTCTCGCTCAATGGCATCCTTCCCTCAGTCCACCGGCCAAGGTGTTCCCCCTGATGGAAACCCTAGTCCACTTCCTTCTAGTGGAAATGTCGGTGTTCAGTATATCGCAACTTTGTCCTTGCCTGGGATAACCATCGGTTTGCCCGTATGGTTGTTTTCAAACTCGGTGGTCTCGAGTGTGATAACTCCTGTTCCACCACCACCTCCTGCACCCGAACAACATCATGTTGATTCCAAGGTGGACCCCTCCCCTTCTTCGCCTACTGCTGCGTCCTCATCGTCTACTTTGCCTGGTGAAACTTTGGATTCAAGTAACCAGGTGGCTAAGAAGAAGAAGAAGAAGACCAAAAAGAAGAAATCTCCTAAGGGAAACGTCGCATCTACCCCGAGTATACCTCGAGTAGACGATACCTTACCAACTGGTAAGGGAAAGGGAAAGGTTCGTTTCCCTTGTCGACTTTGTCAAGGTAATCATCTCCTTCACCTTTGTCCACTTCTGGATGAAGCCTCTCGTCTTTTGGAAAGTCTGTCAGCTCCCTTACCCCAACTACCCGCTGGATACCAGCGTCTTTCTGCAACTACAGATCATCTCTCCATTAACCAAGAGATCAAGCATGATTCCTCTTTGGTTTAGCCTGCTCTTCCTGAACCTGGCTGTGTTCAGCCTGTTCCAGACCAGTCCCTGATCGGAAAAAGTGTTGATTTACCTTCATCGTCTATCCACCACTTTGTTCCGGGCGTTTTTATCGCTAAGGATGAACCATCTGAATCCAAACCAGACGAAAGTCCAAAGGTCCAGATGACAAGTGACCCAGTCTTTCAAGAGGTCTAGGTAACAGTTGACCCGGTTTTGCCTTCGGAAGTCTCACCCTTAGATGATATTGTCACTAAGAATGACAACCACACCGCCCAAATTCTATTCATAAACACAGATGATCAAGTGAGCATCCCTCTCATCCCTTCGCACCAATAAGGAAGTTTATCAGAGTCATATCCGGCCGTTTATCCAGTCCCACCTCCAAGCAATCTAGTTGTTTCCTTCAATTGGGATCAACTAGACAATCCTCGGTTACCCGCTTCCATACCTTTTCGAATTATAGTCCAAGTCTACCGAATGGTTATGGCTGGTACCATTATTGATGAAGGATCTCCTGTGAGTATCCTGTCTTCAACAGCTTGGGAAGCACTTGGTTCGCCACTGCTTCTCCCTGAGGTGAGAAACCTTACAGGTTTTCATCGAGAAACCACTCGACCTTTAGGACTTCTTCCCAATGTACCCATTACATTAGAAGGGAAGACAGTCCAAATGGGCGTCATGGTAATCCAAGGTCCGTTAGATTACAATTTACTCCTTGGACGAGACTATATTTTTCGTATACGTGCAATTGTGTCCTCACTCTTCAGAGTGATGTGTTTTCCGCACGAAGGAAGGACGATCAAGATCATAGACCAACTTTCGTTCCCCGGTTCACACTTCACGTATAGTCATTTACCATTCCTAAATGGTCTTATTTCCACAGGAAATGCCTCATCAACTAGTCCGTCATTCTGATGACGGCCGCCAACCCGGGCGCGTGACTGAAGCCCGGGGGGCATGCACCCTCCTTTTCAAAATCGAGTCTTTCCAACTCAACCTTCATTCCATCCACTCCGTGAATGCCATGAAGATTGGGGTGCGTGTATCTTGATTTGCATTATTATGATGGGGGCATGAAAATTTATAACAAGCATAGTTTTTTGTTTCAAGCTTGCGTAAACATGAAACCGAATCCAAGCAAAGTTCTCTACGGTTCAAGCTTGGGTAAAAATGAACCCATACCCAATTCACATCTTGTGAGTGCCGTTTATCTGCTAAGTTCTGTTAGATGAGCCTTAGTTGTTTCATTCCACTGCCACCATCTCTTTGGCCGATCATATGCTTTCACTTGTTTGTTCACCCTTTCCTGAGGAACCGCAGCGATGAGTGGTTTTATTAGCCAGCCTCTTGACCATTACATGTTTTGAGGAGTTCCACCATTACTGGAACCAGTTGCTACCCTTTATACCACTCGTTCCTTCAGGACGAGTCGCCTTTACGCCTTTTTCTAACTCGTAAAATATGAAAAGATTGCCGAGTATTTTTCCTTTTTGACTCGTTAAAGAGAATAAAAATGGAGGTCCAGTTTTAAGCTCTTTTTCTGACCATTTAAAGAGAAAAGATTGCCGAGTTACTCCTCTTGACTCGTTAAACGTTAATAAGGGGCGATCGTTTTAAGTTCTTTTTGTCGACCATTAAAACGTAAAAAGATTACCGGGTTTTGTCGTTTCAAACTCGTTAATGGTCATGAAATGACGTGTTTTTGACCGCTTTTTTACTTTTTCAGGTCAGGAACACTACTTATGAAAAGTACTCCTCGATCGTAATGGTCGGGCGGTTCTTTCGAGCATTGTTTTATACTTTTTCGGGCTCGGGAGACACAACTCTACGAAAAAGGACACCCCTGGAGTTTCCTTTTATGCTGTCTTTTCAAACTCTCTAAACATGAAAAGACGCCGAGTTCTTCCTTTGTCAGACTCGTTAAAACCTCATGACATCAGATTTTGTCGGAATAACACACCACAAGCATATGATATCCCCATCAAGCTTGTTAAAAATAACTGGGGTACTCGCCAGAAATGGTGGGGGAAAAGAAAATTTTGGAACCATAATCATTGTCGTGTCGGCAGTATGTCGCTCTTGAACATGGCACTCATCTGTTTTCGTGTCTGGGTGGGGATATCTCATCTCAATTTTCACTGGCTTCCATGGATTTGGGTAATCCTATTTGACCTCTCATCTGCTCATTGTCTCGTCATCATGACCTATGATCCATTGATGTCAAATACTGCCAATTCCAATATCGTGCCGCCGATATGTTCAAGAGAAGTTGACCTCTGAAAAAAAAACAACCTCCATCTGATAGTTCACATAATCTTGATTCACAACATTATTTCTCTGTCTCGTGTCGATGATGTGGGAAACATTATGGCCCACCTTCAATCAAGGCCACTTCCTGTCAACTCCAGCTCATTATCCAGGAAGCTGATCTAGAGACTCCCTTCCGGTGCCTTGGAGCCTGCATGCCTTAATGGTAGGTTCTTCGTGTTCGACGTGAGGTTTTTCATCATTGGCCTCCGATCGAATGATTCTACGGGTGTTCGACATCAGCTCATTAATTCGCACGCCGTAGATTGTACCTATAGTACCTTGAGGGCCATTGTCATTATTGGTGGTACCTCTCGCGTCTGTTAACAGTTTCCACTATTGATTGGTAATCAGACGATGTTAATGCATGTTCGACTTCAGCTCATATATTCGCATGCTTGAACTTGTACTCTTGTTTGTATCGAGATGGAGCGCAAGACCCTGGATTGTGTCTGTTGTAATCCAGACATGATTCTTGATACATGACTCATTCACTGGATGGTTGCGACCACACCTGAGTCAATTTATTGATCCTAACTAGATGGCTGCATCCATACTATGGATCTAGATTATTTATGTACTCTCTTATGGATGGCTGCGACCATACCATGTACATAATGTAATTGAACTATCAGTCATATTTCTCAATGCAGATCCTCGGCGGCAGCTATATGTGTTCTTGTGTGTTCTTGTAAAGCATTTCACCCCTCTCCACCTCTCGGACCTCATGCTTTAGGGGGCATCTGTTACACAATAATTTGTCACCATCCCTGTTACTCCTCTTGTCGTACTTTGGAAGACTCATCCCGGGAGTTATAAGAAGTGACAAAGTCTAAAAACACTTGTATTATGTTCCCCTGAGTATGTACTTCATGTTCCCTGAAGACACCTTCTGCAAATTAACCCTGAAAAGTGCTCTTTTTCCAGTGGCGCGGGTTCATAGTGTCTCACTCGCGCCAATCATAGAAATCCTCAAAAGAGGGCGTGACTATTGGCGCTCTGTCTTAGAGCAACGGTCGCGCCAACCAAATTTGGTCATGCTTTTTGCCTTAATGCACGCCCGACTGTTGTTTCCTTCATTACATGGAGCTTTTTGAGGATAAAAAATCAGTCTTATGTCGAGCTCTATCCCATCTCCATCTTTTATGGCTTTCGGGGATAATGTTAATCCACAATGGGTGTCCCGGTTCATTGTATCCTCCTCCCTTCTTCATCTATATAAGCTTGTCCTCATGCATTTGACAAGCTAGTTTTTTGGTGGGAGTTTTTGGTTGGGAGTTCTGAGTTCTGAGAGTGAGTTCCGAAGTGCTGGAGTTCTTGAGTTAGAGTTTTGTTTAGAGTGCTAGAAATAGTGAAGCATAGAGAGGTGATGCTACCGATTGCAAGACACACATAGCTGCCCGCCCAGACAGAGGAGAGGTTCAACATCAAAACCTTGGTTGTACTCTTCTCTATTTATCATTAATAATAGAAGACTACTATTATGGTTCCAATTTCATTGTTTACATGGTGTTTGATGTAAAGTTATGTCCTTTCTGACTGACATATAATTGCCTATATCAGATTTCACGCTTGTGTTTGCATCGTTCTCTATGTGTGCAGGTGTCCGGTCGCGAGGATAGCGAAGGATTGTGACTGGCCAGGACCAAGGAACGAAAGTAGCTCCGCTTCTTCAACACTAGCATTGGATTCCAAGTAGGTCCTTCTTTACCTATTTCTGTTATTTTCAGTTAGGAACCTGCATAGTAGCTTTGTTTGATTGTTGCTAGACCCCTTTTGGGCTAGTGGGATCGCTTCTGTCCGCAGAAGGGATTTATCTGTCCAACACTATACATACTCAAAGGAGGACAACAACAATGCTATCTAAGAAAAACATATAAAAAATGGTTGTGGCATAGAAGATTAGGACATCTAAGATTTTCTGAAATAAGAAATGCATGTAGGCTCAAGGCAGTTCGTGATCTTCTAGATATTAGCATCCCAGAAAATACCATATGAAAACCATGTCAAATCAGTAAGAAACCAGAGTAAACTTCATTGAAAAGGAAGGGTCAGCAAGTAAGCCTCTTGAACTCATCCATACTGATTTATGTGGAGAAACAAGGAAAAAGTCACCTCGTGGAGAAGAATACTTTATCTTGTTTATTGATGGCTTTCCCAGAAGGTGTTGGATAGGTCTTCTAAAGCATAAAGATGAAGCATTTGAAAAATTTAAAGCCTTAAAAGCTTTGGTTTAAAATGAATCAGATCGAAAAATCAAATGTCTCAGATATGATCGAGGGGGAGAATTCATATCAGATGCATTCTTTGAATTTTGTGAACAACATGGAATAAAAAGGAAATTCTCCATCGCAAGAACTCAACAAAATGGTGTGGTAGAAAGGATGAACATAATAGTTCAACAAATGGCTCGAGCTATGCTAGATGAATCTGGAACTCCTGCAACCTTCTTGGGTGAAGTTGCATTTCCTGTCATGGCTATTCTTAACAAAGCGAATGTTCGGGTAAATAGCAATCAAACTCCACATCAACTTTGGTATGGTAAGCCTCCTACTGTAAAATAATTTAAGTTTTTGGAAGCAAATGTTTTATCAAAAGGACTGATGAAAAACTTGGTAAGTTTGAACCCAGAGTAGACGAAGGTATTCTTCTTGGTTATTCTTCCAGAAGTAAAGGATACAAATGTTATAATAAAAGACTTTGGAAAATTGTTGAAAGAATTGATGTTGTAGTTGATGAAGCATGCAGAAATCTGGAACAGATGAAATCAACAGAGGAATATGACAATGAGGAAGATGGGGGATGCTTTCCTACTTCAAATCAAAATGATATTGAAGAAGAAACCAATGAAGCATCAGAAGACAATACAATAGACAGGGAAAAGACTCCATGCAGGTATGTTTAGAACAATCATCCAGAATCTCAAATTCTAGGAGAAAAGTGGGTTGGTGGATAGACAAGAAGAACTCTTACATGGACCTCAAGCTATCTAGCATTACTATCCTCCACCGAACCTCAAAATGTCAATGAAGCCTGCAAAGATGAATGTTGGGTCAAGGCCATGGATGAAGAACTTGAGAAAATTGAAAAGAATGATACTTGGGAATTAGTTCCTAGACCTCATCATAAAAATATTATGGATATTTAAAAACAAGTTGAATGAAAATGGAGAAGTTATTAGAAACAAGGCCATACTTGTTTGTAAAGGGTATGCTCAACAAGAAGGTGTAGATTTTGAAGAAACTTTTTCACCTATTCCCCAACTTGAATCCATAAGGATGTTTCTTGCTCTTTCGAGTTTTCGAAAATTCAAAGTATATCAAATGGATGTAAAATCAACCTTCCTTAATGGAGATTTAGAAGAAGAAGTTTATATTTAACAACCAAAAGGATTCATTCTTGGAAATGATGAAAAACTTGTATGTAATCTCAAAAAGGCTCTCTACATCTGAAGAGGCTCCAAGGGCTTGGTATTACTGCCTTGACAAATATCTACAACGATAAGGCTTTACAAAAGGTTCTGTAGATAACAATTTATACACAAAGATTGAAAATCATAAATTGCTAATTATTGTTGTTTATGTTGATGATATCATTTTTGGTAGCAATGAAGAATCCATGAGTCAGAATTTTGCTTCAGTAATGCAGCAAGAATTTGAAATGTCCTTGGTGAACTTACTTATTTTCTTGGTCTACGAGTTTAGGAAAAAAAAGATGGTATCTTTATTTCAAAAACCAAATATCTCAAGCAGATTGGTGAGCACCAGTATTGCAGCAATAATGTTGCAACTCCTGGGGCTTCCTACTTTACTTTTATCAACCCGGTAGTTCGTAACAAACTTGGAAGTGACGGTGTTGTATGCACAAGTACTAGCTCTTATTGCAAACTGCCACTTGGTCAGCTGGTGCAAGATCACTAGGAGCTCAAGCCAATTTCTATGAATTCCAGAAGAAGCTTTTTAACTATTGATGAAAGAAAGCTAACTCTACAGGGGCTATTCTACTTGCAGAAAGAGAAAGAAGACTGGAATGTAAAGCAAACCCTAGCAAATCCTATTTTTTCTAACTAACCCTACTTTTGTAGAAAGAGAGGTAAAAACCCATGAAATGAATGCCATTACCTACTGAGAGAGCATACTACATCTAATTAAGCTATTTCTAGAAGAAAATAAGAAAAGAACATCCTTTTGAGGTTTTATGTGAAATTGTTATGCATGTGATTTTGTTTGTTTGTGACTGTGGTAGAGGTTTGGTGTTGATGGAGGGTGTATTTGGCATTTGCAGAGGTGGAGGAAGGTGTGGAGGGGTCCTAAAAAAATTCTCTGGTAACCCTCTAAAGACTTCCCCTGCAATCGAATTTTGAAAAATCACTCACAGGAAACTCTGCAGGAGGCTGCAGGGGATCTATAGGAGGATCTACAGGAGGATGCCGAGAGCTATTTTTAGAGGTTTTGAAGGTGGAAAAATGGTGGGAAGGGGTAGCTGAAGACTAGAGGGATGTGTTAAGGTGTCTGGGGCTTATCAAGGAAGGACTGTAAATGACTTGTGAAACCTGTGAGAAATGAAATGATGTTGGCTGCTTTATTGATGTATGGTGAGCTGAGGTGTGTTTTAAGAGATCTGCACATCTAACTACTGAACTGAGTAAGAAAAGGACTAGCTGCATTAAGAAAATGGAACCATATCTCTTGTTAACCTAATTTCTGACCCAGAAACATGAAGTGCTAAACAGTAACCTATGAATAGAAAAGCTTGCAAAGAGATTTATTATAGAAATAGGAAACAATATTGGAAAAATGAATCTGAAGCAACAATTTAACTTTTCAAATCAAATCATCCCACTAGAAATTGCATGGAAGAAGCAAAATTGTGTTTTTGGTGGCAACAATGGTGCCTTGACCTCAAATCATGGTCCCAGGAAGGGAGAAAGGAGATTAGGGCCTGTTTTTGGCCTTTTTGAATCTTATCCTATCACTTTATTAACCTACTTCAGAAACTGAAATGAAAGCAGCTATGCAAACCATCATAAGCAACCTATTCTAAACAAGGTAAAATGAATCTATGTAATAGAAATTAACTCATGAAATGAAGCAAAAAAATATAAGTACAAAGCAAGAGCTGTTGGGTAGCTTGGGTTGGGCCCTAACCCAAGATATTCAGCCCTCTGAAAGAGACCAGTGCTGGCTTAGAAAATATTTCATCTCCATTATCAAAAATAAAAGTCACATTACATAACTGTCCACAAAAAAAGGAGCTCGAAAATGAGCTAAACAAGAGCTGCACAAAAGTGCGAAAATTCTACTAATAATTGGCTAAAATACTAAGGCTCTAAGCCCCCCTATTTATAATAATGGAGTCCCCCAACAACCCTCCTAAAATCAAGGGGATCGACTTCCCAGAACTAGAGAGAGACAACAGTTCTTTTTTACTTGCTCGGCTGCCCCTTGGATGCATCGATGTGGCTGTTTGTGCTCCAAGTTTTTGATGGAGGGTTTGAGGTAGGGAGTCATAAATGAGGGTGACGCCCTCCTACAAATCCTCTCCCTTGTTTTCCTCGAATATTGGCTTCCAAATGCTCATTAATCCTTTGAATTTTTCCAAAATTGACCAAAAATTTGCATAAAGCACACATTAGACTTCATGGCATAATGACTAACCCAATTCACTCTATTACCATAAATATGATTAAAAAAATGCAATAAACTAATGAGAATGGTGGATTAAGTTGAGTTAAGAGGAAAAATGAGACCATATAGTTACCCATTTATGGGGCTCATCATCACCCCCCTACTGAATGTGTTTCTCATTCTCTGAGCAACTAATCCATCTCCTCATCCTGATGGCTCTGATGACCTCCCTGACATTCGATGCCTCAGATGTGAGATCCTCTTTCCTATCATGGAATCCAGCCTTTCCATCCACCTTTTCCCATTGATGTTTTTCTTCTTCTTCCTTTGTACCTTCTAGTAGTCCTAGCAACAATGGGGGACTCAGCTTTAGACCAATCCAATGGACCTTCAGACTTTGCATAAAGTGCTTGTACAGGGGCACTCTTAGTGATTCTTCTATTGTGTTTGGGGAGTGATACTCCCTAATCTGTAGGCCGTGTGGTAGTGTGTTCCACCTTCTCATGCAAGCATGCATGCAATCATTCCCAAGCAATCTCTCCATGTCTTCAAAATGTGCAATATCCTGGGCTTGATCATTGATGTACTTAGTGGTACTTTGAGGATTAGCTACAAGTTGTTGGTGGGTGCTAATGAGAGCCATAGGGTCTGATGGTTCTGCTCTAATCATCAGAGGTTCATTTTGTTCCTTTCCCATCAACTTCTGGATTTCTACTGCTCTTTTGTCAATCAACTGCAAGTCACCTAACCTTGCATTGGGGTCCCATAGGTTCATATCTGTAAGGACCATGTTATGTAAATAAAGCTCTGCCAACTTTGCCTTGTCCTCTGCTGAACTGTTTTCACATAAATCTATGAACTGTGCATAATC
Organism: Pinus tabuliformis; assembly: GCA_031772625.1. Taxonomy (NCBI): domain Eukaryota; kingdom Viridiplantae; phylum Streptophyta; class Pinopsida; order Pinales; family Pinaceae; genus Pinus; species Pinus tabuliformis. The sequence continues at coordinate 1,024,981,492 of CM062811.1, read as the reverse complement.
CTGAAAATGTATGGTGCCCCTCTAGGCTAGGGTCTTGATATGGAATTGTAGCCACTGATATTTGAGGTATACTGCATATGATTTGGTCGGCTGTCTGCACTGTAGTGCCTCCATAGCCAAGCTGGCCATGTAGGCTAATTGGGCTTCTCTTTCCTGTAGCTGTCTCCTTAATATTAATATTTCATTTTCTGCCTGGGGTTCCCTTTTCTGCAGCTGCTTCTTTAACATTTCATTCTCTGCTTCCAAGTGAGATCTTCTGATGCCTTCTGTATGTCTTACAGTGCTTAATTCTTTGCCCATTTCTCTCAACTTGTTTTCCATGTGCCCAATGTCTTTCACCCCTTTGGATTTTGCGATTGGAATCCATCTATGGCTTCTAACCCTTTCTTTTTCCATCTCAAAGAATAGTTGGACTACAAATTTCTATCGGATAATATTTTCCTCCTTCAAGAAGGGTGTAATAAGAGCCTAAACTAGGCTGCAGGTCAGGTTCTGGTATCTCTTTTGCCTTATCTTTCTCCTTGGTCTGCTCTTTTTCCTTTTTCTCAAGATTTTCAGTCTCTTGTAGCTTTGTCAATGTCTCCTATAGAGCGATCTGTGCCTCCTGTAGGATTGTTTTAGAGTCCTAGAGTTTGATCCTTTCTTTCCAAGTAAAAGATCTAGGGCTTCCTCTTTCATAAGTAATGGGGGTTTTGGATAGAGATTCCTCCATTTTGGTAGTAGGGGAATATTCAATGATGATAGGCTCTTTTGAGGGTGGCTGAGGCTTTCCCATCTTTATCTTGGTGCTTTTTCGAGCCTTGAAGTACATGGATGGTTGCCTTTTCCTTTTTTCCTTGGGCTTGACTGGAGTGTTGAGTGCAGCAAGAACAGCTGCTGCCTCCCTTGCTAGTGTCTCAGGAGACACTTCTACCTACTGTGCCTCTGTTTCTTCATTTGTTGTCTTTCGTGTCTCTGCTGGTTTTGTTTCTTCTATCTCTGATTTTGTTTGCTCTTCTTTTTTCTTAGTTTCTGCCTTCTCTGTGGTAACCTTTTTTTGGACTATCTTAGGCTTTTTCCTTTTTGTTCTAGGCTTCTTCTTTTTCTCTGTTGTGGTCTTATCCTTCTTTGTTTTTGGTTCCTTCTTCTTTTCTATTTTAGACTTATCTCCCTTGATGTCATGTCTCTCCTTCTTTGTTTGGATTTCCTCTTTCTTTTCTATTTTAGACTTATCTCCCTTGGTGTCATGTCTCTTCTTCTCTGCTTGGGTTTCCTCTTTCTCTGTTTTAGACTCTTTTCTTTCCACTTGGGTGTTCCTTTCCTCTTCTTTGGTTTCCTTCTCGGCTTCCCCTTTTTTTATTTCTCCTCACTCTCAGATGGATTGAGGTCATAAGTGAGGGCTTTTATATCATCCTCCTCGGTCATATTTCTAAAAATCTCCTAGGCTATGGGGATTTTGAAAGTGTGGAGGGAATATTCCACCAGCAATTTAATTAGCCCATGGTGAACCAACTGATCTGGACCTCCTGCCTTCAATTTTATGCTCGATTCTATTAAGGATTGGAGGAGAAAATAGGGAATATTGAGTTTTTGTGGTGTAAGAAGGTCCATGCTATACCTTAATTCATGCAAAAGTTTGAAATGGTACCCATAAACTATGTTGTACCTTCCTTCACAAGAGATGTACTTGATAATCTGATAGCTGACCTCATCCCAGGGGTAAGGTATGCTTGTTCTCCTGATGCCATTTTTGTCCTCCACAGGATGCTCATTAGGCTGGAAAAAGGTTTTCTTGGCAACTTGACCCAGTGGTTTTTCTTCCTTGCTCCAGGGTAGTCCAAGTGGGAGACTGGTAACCCTGCTGATGAATTCTGGGGTGATTTCTATAGTGAGACCCCTAAAACTGATAGTGGCATGAGTTTTTGAGTGAGGTGTCAAAGACAAGGAAAATTCCTCTGTTACTTCTTCATCATACCCATGAAGCTTTTCAAAGAAGGGCATCCAATTTGCTCTAGTAAAAAGGGCTACCACCTCTGGGTGTTCATGTAGCCTGGTTGAGTTCAGAGGTTCCTTCCTCATAAATCCCCCTGTCATGATGTTTAGAGTCTTCTGGAATATCTCAGGTGAAGAGGGAGACAACAAATTTCAAACCCAAAAACAGAGAAAAAACTGAGGCTTTCTTTCAAGAAATAGGGAGAGTTTTTAATGAAATTTTCCTTCCTTCTAGGCTCAATTTTTTTAAACTTGCATTACTCCTTTGTATATGTGAGTATGAAGGTGGTGAAAGAGATAATATCTTAGAAATAGAGAGCAGATAAAACTGTGTTTTTTAAAAATAAACAGGAAGACTTTTTATTTCAATTCTCCTTCCTTTTCACTCAATCCTTTGCTTGAAATCACATCAACCCTTGTATATACGAATATACAGAGTGGGTTTACCAGAGCCTACCTCTTTGAGCTTTAATTTTCCATAAAACCCCCTTTTTTCCTCTGCGAGACTGCTCACTGGACCTCCTGTGGAAAGGGCTCCTGTAGGATCTATTTTTGTTCCTGTAGATCCCAATAATGCTCCTGTAGAATTCGATAGGCAGAAGGGTTCTGAAAATGACAAAGAGTGTCTATTTCGAGGCTCTGGAGGTGGTAGGTAGCTTGTTGCAGTTGAAAGCGTGACAATACAAATGAAAACAAAGGTGGTGAGTGCGATCGAGAGAGCGTACTTAAGCTTGCGGGAGAGGTTTGCGGTGATGAGATGAGGTGGCAGGAAGGGTACGTTACCCTCATTTGGACCGTTGGTCCCCACTGCAGTGTCATCATGAAAATTTATGCTACCTTCCCACAATCATTTCCATTATTCGCGCTGGAGTTAAAAATATCCGTAACTACCTATTTTGAGATTCTTATGAGTTGACTGGACACACATGTAGAGTGAACTCCGCCTGAGCGCTGTTGAACTGGACGAGGGTGGCCAGTTAGCTGGCCATCGATCTAGTTTAATCTAAACCATCCCATTTGTTCATGCAGTTTTGGATCATACAGATGCAACAGAGGAATGGGTTTAGACACTTATCTATAAGTCGAAATGTGCACGCTACAGTGTTGTTGCATGCCTAGACTTTGGTGCTATATCCATGTATTTCTGTTACCATATGCTCGTGGCTTCTGGATAGGTAGCTCAGTTAACTTGTGCAAGTGATCTTCGATCAGGATATGGCTTCTTACATGTTTTACATACCTGTGGTTGCACCAATTATGCTTCTGGAGCTTTATTTTTAAGGGGATCAGCTGCTACAAGAATCCTACAGGAGTTCCTGTAGCTGCTTCTCCCTCTATAACATTTAGTTGAGGCTTATGCAGGGACTTGGGAGGAGTCTATTGAAGATTTTGATGGTCATGAAGAAGCAGTTGGTAGGCTATAGGTAAGTGGTAGGGGTGCTTCTTCTTTTTTTCCTCTTTAAAAAAAAAACAGGATTTCTGTGTTTTATTTGCATGGAGGAAAGAAACGATTAGAAATGTGGTGGTGCAGGTATGGAATGGCGGTTTATGATGACGGATGGTTGTAGGATGGCCCACAGGCCTTCTGTGAAAGTTTCCAGCTCTTCAATCCCTTCTTTGACTTGACGTCGAGCTCTCTGTGATTTCTACAGGAGCCTCCTATAGAACACACAGTGCCTCCTGTAGGATGCACAAATTTCAGAAAAAGTAATACCAGGGGACGGAAAAAGACAGAAACAATGGAAGAGGGTCTAGAATAGATGTAATAGGCTTGTGGCATGTCCCCTTTCCTTCTATGGTCCTCCTGCAACCTACAATGCACTCAAAAGAAGTTGATTTTTCTTTTTCTGTTTTTTTTTTAAGAGACGGTTAGGGCACCTCCAGGAGGTTTTCACCCTACTTGCCTACCCTGGGCACCTACAAGGGGAGGTTTTCACCCAGGGACCTTTATTCTCATCATTTTTTGTTTTTCGTTTTTTTTTTCATCTCTGGGCTGCCTCAAGAGAGGCTTTCAGCCCCAGGATGGGACTCAAGCACCTCATAGAGGTTTTCGCTGGAGTCCTTATTATATATATATATATATATATATATATATATATATATATATATATATATATATATATATATATATATATATATATATATATCATGAGTGGGTGAAGTGGAGGTAGAGGTTTTCTCCACTACCAACACTGTTTTACTCAGCTCTTCAATGAATTCTTGCTTGGAGAGGGGCTTCTTGTAGATTTTCAACCTATGCCCATTGACAAGCATGGGGATGGCTTCCTCATCAATAGTCCTGATTAGAACTGAGCCATTGTCATTGCATTTTTCTATAATGTATGGTCCCAACCATCTTGTCCGTAGCTTTCACTTAAAATCTTTGTACCTTGAGTCATACAGTAGCGCCCAATCTCCTTCTTGGAATTGTTTCCCCTTGATGCTTCTGTTGTGCCATATCTTCCTCTGCAGCTAGATTACTTCTGTGTGGAGAAGGGCCCACATTCTATGTTCATCCAATCCATTAAGCTGGAGTAGCCTTTCCCTTTATGCATGGCTGAGATCTAGGTCCAGTTGTGCTGCCATCCTTAGTGTATGGTATTCAAACTCTATTGATAGTAGAGCCTTCTTCCCATAGACCACTTCATAGGGTGTGAATCTAGTGGTGGTCTTCCATGTGGTGTTGTAAGCCCAAGTGGCCTCAACCAATCGATCTACCCAATATTTTCTGCTGCTGCTCACTACTTTGGTCAAAATTCCTTCTAAAGCTCTGTTGGTGACTTCCACCTATCCATTGTCTTATGGATGGTAAGGGGTGGAATTCTTGTGCTTGATTTTATGATGTGTGAGTAGGTATTCAATCAGATTGGAGGTAAACTGACTCTCTTGATTTGTGACTAATTCTCTTGGACACCCGAACTTACAGAATATGTTCTCCCTTAAAAACTCAGCTACTTTTTCTTCAGTTTCTGCCTTGATTGCCTTTTTCTCTGCCCATTTTGTCAGATAATTGGTGCACACAATGATGTATTGTTTTTTGTTTGAAGGAGGGTTGATAGGATCGACAAAGTCCATGCCCCACTTCTCAAATGGCTCAAAAGTCACTTGAGGCTGCAAGGGAATCTCATCCTATGGAGTAGGTTTCCCCATCCTTTGACATCGATCGCATTGGTTGATATATCTTCTCACATTTTGATGAAGAGTGGGCCAATAGTAACTTGCTTGTAGAATTTTGAAGGTAGTCGTTTTTGCTGCAAAATGGCCTCCATAGGGCCCATCATGACAGGTCAGGAGAATGTCAAAAACTTCCTCCTCCTTGACAGATATTCTCAAAACCTGATCTAGGCCAAGTTTGAAAAGATTGCCCCCAATCCAAGTGAAAGGGGCACTTTTCCTCACGATCTTGCTCTTCTCTTTTGAGGACAAGTGTGGTGGGAACTGTGCTGAAACTAAGTAATTCGCTATATCAACAAACCATGGAGAGAGTACTAAGATAGCGAATAGGTGTTCATCTAGCATTTGATCATCCACCATTCCTTCTTCACCTGCAGGTAGATTTATTCTAGACAAAAAGTCAGCAACAACATTTTCCTTACCAGACATATCAACAATTGTTAGATCAAACTGCTGCAATAAAAGCAACCACCTAATAATGTGAGCATTCACATCTGGTTTGTTCATTAAATACCTAATTACAGCATGATCAATGTGTACAAAGGTCTGATAGCTTGTGATGTAATGTCTAAATTTATTTAAGGAATGGATAACAGCTAGGAGTTCCTTCTCGGTTACCGTGTAATTTAACTCTGCCTTTGATAAATTTTTACTTATAAAGTATATGGCATAAGGTAACTTTTCATCAACTTGCCCTAAGGATGCTCCTATTACTTTTTTTGAGGCATCTGTGTGAATGTGGAAAGGTAGGGTCCAGTTTGGACCTCTCAAAATTGGGGCAGTCACAAGTTTACTTTTCAAGGTATCTAGGGCTTCTTGACAGTTGTCAGTCCATGTGAACTTGACATCTTTCCCCAAAAGACCAAACAATGGAGAGGCTAGCTTACTAAAATCTTTAATGAATTTTCCTATAATATCCCGCTAAGCCTAGGAAACTTTGGACAACTCTTACTTTTTGAGGAGGTGGGACCCTTTGGATGATGCCAATTTCGTTCGGGTCCACCTTTAATCCTTGCTGAGAGATTGCATGACCTAGCAAGGTCCCTTCAGTCATCAAAAATTCATATTTTTCCGAACTGAGAAATAGGTTCATTTCAGTACACTTGTCCAAGAATTTTCCGAGGTTAGATAAAGCTTCCTGAAAGTTAGAACCATAAGGAGTAAAATCATCCATATATATTTCCACTGCATCATGAACCAGTTCAGAGAATATACTCAATACTACTCTCTAGAAAGTGGCGGGACATTGCACAAACCAAAAGGAAGGATCCGATATGCAAAGGTACCCCAAGGATAAGTGAAAGTGGTCTTATCTTGGTCTTCTGGGATGATTTGGATCTGATTGTACCCGCTAAACCCATCTAGGAAGGAGAAAAACTTTTTTCCCGCCAGACCATCTAACACCTGATCTATGAAAAGCAAAGGAAAATGGTCCTTCTTGGTGGCCTTATTTAGTTCCCGATAATCGACACAGATTCTCCACTTACCTTTTTTCTTTGGCACTAGTACCAAAGGAGAGACCCATTCACTGTCAAAGATGGGGTAGATGAATCTTGCATCTAGTAACTTTTGCAATTCTTCCTTGACAATTTCATTAAGGGCTAGATTCATCCTCCTTTGAGGCTGCCTAACTGGTTTGCAATATTCCTTAATGTAAATGTGATGAGTACAGACTGAAGGGTGCACTCCCTTCATCTCCTTATAGCTCCAAGTGAAGGCATCCAAATGGTTTCCCAATAAGCTACACAGTTCCTTCTCCTAAGAGGTGGATAGGGATGAATTGATTTTCATGGTTCTTTCTGGGCCGAACTCTATATTCTTAACTTGGAGATAGGTCAGGTCGGCCACTCAAAAATCAACTAAAGGATTGTCTTGGGGTTTCTTTCACTAGCTCTTCTAATGGCAACATACTGGGGGGTGGGTTCTGAAACAATTTTTCAATGATATCATCCTCAGTTTGTGGTCCCCCCCCCCCCCCCCCCCCCCCATGGCAACTTCTACTGCACACAATGGTGCAAAATAGACTTCATCCTCATCTTCCTCCTCCAACCAAAGAGGTAGATCATGTTCTAACAAAGGTTGGGCAGGAGGGTATAGGACTAGCTGCTTGGACATATGCCAATTCTTGATTGTCATGTTCCCAGATCGATAGCTGATGTAGGCATCTGTAGTAGCCAACCATGGTCTTCCCAGGATGAGAGGATACCCAGTGAGCTTTGCCTTTAGCTAGAGAACCAGGAAATCAGCAGGGTACTCCCAAGAATCGATGGAGACCATTACATCTTCAACAATCCTTTCAGGGGTCATGGTGGAGTGGTCTGCTAACTGCAATACTGTTGTGGTATTTCTCAAGGAGCCCTGGAGGTTGAGCTTGAGCATAGTCTCCTTGGTCATCACATTAATGGCAGCCCTTAGATAAATTAGGGTATGGGGGATCATGGTGCCATTGATGTGGACATCAACTACTAGGCTTCTAGGGTCTAGATACTTCAGAGAGATTACCTGCCCCAACATCAGGTCAGGCAGTTGTCCTATGAAATTGATGGTTGGGGCATCTCTCTTGCGCCTACCTGGATGCTTGAAGCACTTCTCTTTTATCATCTTGTTGTATATAGGTACATCCTTTATGGCTTAGAGAAGTGGTATCTTTACACATAGTTGTTTCAATTCTCCTAGAAGTTCAGTTTCTTCTCAGGTACGCTGGGTTGTTCTGGATAATCTCTTAGGAAAGGGTGGAATGGATTTTAGTTCACTTTCCTCTTTATCTCCCTCATCTTCCTTAGGGGGAGGCTGGCTATCTGGGATAACCTTCCGAGATTAGAGGTTAATCTCCTAAATCTCCACAACATAGGTTGGGCATGATGGTTCCCCACTATATACTTGTTGAGTCTGTCTGTTGTTTGGGTTTGGGTTTGGTTGAGCAGGCATTTGGGGTTGCCTTGGTGGAGCAGGAGGTGATGGTTGAGGTGGAGTAGGTGGTGGAGGCAAAAGAGCAGGAGGAGAGTTGTACTGGGGCCTCCACCCCTGATGAGGTGCATTCCACTGAGGCTGTGGCTGAGCATAAGAGTGAAATGAATGAGCAGCTGGTTGAGCATGGTATTGAGATGGATATGACCAATTCAGAGGTGTGGACCAGGAAGGATGAGAAATGGAACCACAAGAAGGCATGGAAGTGGCTTGATTGGGGTTGTAGTATGCCTAGGATGTCCCTTGCATTCCCTACTGATAAGGTCTAGGCCGATGTGGCCTCCTTTGGTTGATGAAATAGAGTGGCTCAGTGGCTCCTTTGGCCCCTTGGTATACGACTTTAAGTCCAGGCAAGGAAGGGCACTTATCTGTAGAATGATCTTCTTCACAGACTGAACAAATCTCTATAGAGTTCAATGGAATTTTGTTCCGAGGATGCCTTCTGGTGCATCTTGGACAAAAAATGGCCAATGCCCTCTCTGCTTCCTCCTGTTTCCTTTTAATATGCAAGGTATCCATTTACATGGCAAGAGTCTGTAGCATCTCACTCTTGAAGTCTTCCAGCATGTTTCCAAGTTTGCCTTTGAGGGATGAACTGGATGGGGTAGTACTGGATATGTGTTGACTCCCCCTACCTTTCTTTTTGGCTGCCCTACAATGATTTCTAAACACAGTCTTGATTTCCTCATAAGGTAGTTGGTAGATGTCCCCCCCAGTTAGTAAATGGAGGGTGTCTAGCAGGTCTTCCAGGATTCCCCTAAGCAAGACCAGCTTCAGAGATTTGGGGTCAAGTGTAACTGAGTTGGAATCTCTCTTCATAATATTCGAGAGATTCATCACTTCCCATGGTCATTCAGAAGATTTCTTCCTTAGTATCTTTTGACCTACAGTAGTCCCGATTTCTGTTATTAAAGGCTTGCTACATCTGAGCCCAAGTTGTGATGTTGTTTCCAGGTAACCCCATGAACCAGCAAAATGCTGCATCCTTGAGGGTAGAAGGAAACAGTTTCAACTTCTGCTCATCTTCTGCATAGTCATAGGTTCGACAAATAACAACAAACTCAAACAAAAAGGTGTTAGGATCTTCTGTAGTCCACCCGTGGAAGTGACGTAGGGCTGAAGGGCTTATGTTATTCATTTTAGTGTCCCCATTGGTTTCTCAGATGGGAAAGGTACCCTCTACTCTCTCTCCATTTACCCTAGCATTTCTATTTTCAGCCATTGTCTTAGAAGGGATGGTTTCTTCCTCTTCTTCTCCTATAGGTTCTTCAAATATCTCAGACTGTTCTCCTAAATGATCTTCTGGATCATTGTCATCAAAGAAGAGAGAAGGGTGGCTTTGTGATGTGGTGGGGGTGTTGGGTAGGAATTTCCCTGAATTATCTCTGTTCCTACGAGGCATGAAAGGGAATCTCTTTTTTTGGTGATTTTTGTTTTTCTTCTTGTACTTGCAAAACTGAAATTGATTGAACAAACTAATTGCAACTACTAAAATGAACTTGCTGAAATGAAAATTGTACATGGAAATGAAAGAAAGGAAATGACTAATCTACTTTTGTTGAAATAGAAATTGCAGAATTGAAATGACTAATCTACTTTTGCTGAAATGGAGACTGCAGAACTGAAATGAAAGCAAGGAAATGCAGAAATTAAAAGAACAACTACTCTACTTTTGCTGAAATAAACTACTTAGCAGAATGTTGCAGTAGGAAATAGAAGAAAGTAGTAATCACAAAATACTCTGACGCTTCCCCGGCAACAGCACCAAAAAGTGGTCAGCACCAGTATTGCAGCAATAATGTTGCAACTCCTGGGGCTTCTTACTTTACTTTTATCAATCCGGTAGTTCGTAACAAACTTGAAAGCGACGGTGTTGTATGCACAAGTACTAGCCCTTATTGCAGGTTGTCACTTGGTCAGCTGGCACAAGATCACTAGGAGCTCAAGCCAACTTCTATGAATTCCAGAAGAAGCTTTTTAACTATTGTTGAAAGAAAGCTAACTCTACAAGGGCTATTCTACTTGCAGAAATAGAAAGAAGATTGGAATGTAAAGAAAACCCTAGCAAACCCTAATTTTTTTAACTAACCCTACTTTTGCAGAAAGAGAGGTAAAAACCCATGAAATGAATGCCATTACCTACTGAGAGAGCATACTACATCTACTTAAGCTATTTCTAGAAGAAAATAAGAAAAGAACATTTTTTTTAGGTTTTATGTGTTTTATGTGAAATTGTTATGCATGTGATTTTGTCTGTTTGTGACTGTGGAAAAGGTTTGGTGGTGATGGAGGGAAGATTTAGCTTTTTCAGAGGTGGATGAAGATGTGAAGGGGTCCTCAGAAGCCTCTAGTAACATTTTGAAGGCTTCCCTTGCAATTAGATTTTAAAAAATCACTCACAGGAAATTCTACAGGAGGCTGTAGGGGATCTACAGGAGGATGCCGAGAGCTGTTTTTAGAGTTTTTGAAGGTGGATAAATGGTGGGAAAGGGTAGTTGATGAATAAACGGATGTGTTAAGGTGTCTAGGGCTTATCAAGGAATATTAGGAAAGATGATGATGGTTGGATTTGTTCAAAGGACAAGAGGAGAGCTTATGGAAAAAGTGCAGAAATTAGGGCAGATTCGTGAAGGACTGTAAATGAATTGTGAAACCTGTGAGAAATGAAATGATGTTGGCTGCTTTATTGATGTATGGTGAGCTGAGGTGTGTTTTAAGAGATTTTCACATCTAACTACTGAACTGATCAAGAAAAGGACTAGCTGCATTAAGAAAATGGAACCATATCTCTTGTTAACCTAATTTCTGACCCAGAAACATGAAGTGCTGAACAGTAACCTATGAATAGAAAAGCTTGCAAAGAGATTTATTATAGAAATAGGAAATAATCTTGGCAAAATGAATCTGAAGCAACACTTTAACTTTTCAAATCAAATCATCACACTAGAAATTGCATGGAAGAAGCAAAACTGTGTTTTTGGTGGCAGCAATGGTGCCCTGACCTCAAATCATGGTCCCATGAAGGGAGAAAGGATATTAGGGCCTGTTATTGGCCTTTTTGAATCTTAGCCTATCACTGTATTAACCTACTTCAGCAACTGGAATGAAAACAACTATGAAAACCATCAAAAGCAACGTATTCTAAACAAGGTAGAATGAATTTGTGTAACAAAAATTAACTCATGAACTGAAGCAAAAACATATAAGTAAAAATAAAGAGGTGTTGGGCAGCTTGGTTTGGTCCCTAACCTAAGATCTTCAGCCTTTTGAAAGAGATCAGTGCTGGCTTAGAAAATATTTCATCTCCATTATCAAAAATAAAAATCACATTACATAACTGTCCACAAAAATTAGGAGCTCAAAAATGAGCTGAACAAGAGTTGCACAAAAGTGCAAAAATTCTACTAATAAATAGCTAAACTACTGAGGCTCTAAGCCCCCCTATTTATACAAATGGATTCCCCCAATAGCCCTCCTAAAATCAAGGGGCTCGGCTTCCCAGAACTAGAGATAGACAACAATTCTTCTTGACTTGCTCGGCTACCCCTTGGATGCATCAATGTGGCTGTTTGTGCTCCGAGTTTCTGATGGAGGATTCAAGGTAGGGAGTCATAAATGAGGGGGACACCCTCCTACAAATCCTCTCCCTTGTTTTCCTCGAATATTGGCTGCCAAATGCTCATTAATCCTTTGACTTTGTCCAAAATTGACCAAAAATCTGCATAAAGCACACATTAGACTTCATGGCATAATGACTAACCCAATTCACTCTATTAGCATAAATATAATAAAAAACATGCAATAAACTAATGAGAATTGTGGATTAATTTGAGTTAAGAGGCAAAATGAGCCAATATAATTACCCATTTATGGGGCTCATCACAGATCTTGAAAAAGTACGAAATGGAAGATTCTAAACCAATATGTACTCCAATGGTAATAGGATGCAGTCTCAGCTCTAATGATGAATCACCAATAGTAAACCAACCAACTTATAGATCTATGATTGGAAGTTTGCTTTATCTAACAAGTACCAGACCTGACATCATGCATGCAGTAGGAATTGTTGGAAGGTTCCAAGAAAATCCAAAGGAATCACATCTCCAGGCAGTCAAAAGAATTTTCAAATATCTTCAAGGAACTCAGGACTTTGGACTATGGTATCCTAAACATACAGACCTTAATCTTCATGCATATATAGATGTATATTGGGAAGGAAGTGTTGATGATCGAAAGAGCACTAGTGGTGGTGCATTATGTATGGGTTCCCGATTAGTGTCTTGGTTCAGCAAAAAACAAAGTTCGATTACCTTATCTATAGCTGAAGCAGAATATGTGGTTGTTGCATCTTACTACACACAACTAATTTGGATGATGAAAACTTTGCAAGACATTCATATCACGTGTACTCTACCCATCTTCATTCTATGTGATAATACAAGTGCCATCATTATTTCAAAAAATCCAGTCATGAACTCCAAGACCAAGCACATACCCATCAAGTACCTTTATCTACAAGAAAAAGTGCTTGAACAAAAGGTCAAATTGGAGTATGTTGCCTCCAAAGAACAGGTTGTTGATATATTCACTAAACCACTGCCCAGAGAAACATTTGAATATATTAGAAAAAACCTGGGAGTAGTTGTTGCATCATCCTGTTGTTAAATCCCGTTTTTCAAAGGAAGTTTATTATACGTGGGTTTCATGAAGTATAGCCAGGTAGAGAAGTGGGTTTCCGTGGCTGAAGAAGCATATATGCTTTTCTGATAGAAAAACAGTGGGTTAGACTCTGCTATGGGTGCTCTGTTTGATGTTGATGATTACAGTTTGACGATATGCTTTGTTCATTGATTTTTAACTGAATGACAAAGATGATGAATGACTTGTTGACAACGCACAAGTACCACAGGTTCAGGGGGAGCATTAGCCTTCACACGTGTTCTGCATTGTTGGCATTATGGTTGTTGAGTCAAGCTATGGCTTCAGATAACCATTTGATGCTTAAGTCATGTAAAGGTCTAGGGCGTGATATGACTTATCATATATTTAAATGAGTCCTATTGGGCAAATGATGTAATTTGTATCTCCACTTTGCATGGGATGAATGATGTAATATTTATTGTATTTCTGTCATGTATAAACAATTGGTATATCCCCACTTGGTTGGGTGATTGATGTATGTATGAGTCATTGGTCATAAGGAAGTCATACTCACTTAGTTGAGTTACAGAGTCATGCTATTCTTGTGAATCATATCTTTGCAGATTCGGCATGTACTCAGGGGGAGCATGGACAACATAATGTATATCAAAGGAGGAAAGTTGCTTGGTCTATCCTTTTCCCTTGATGTCAAAGGGGGAGAGTATTTTTGGTGTTAGTATTTTGGTGTTGCATGCAGTAATCAACACCATCATGGTCTCCATCAAGTCCAAAGGGGGAAATTGTTGGCATTATGATACAAGTGTTGTCCTTGATGACAACTCACTCACAGGTCAATTCAGTTTTTGGTAAAAGGAAACTCACAGTACAACAGGTATATTCATAGGTAATAGGGCAGTGGTACGGAAAAATAGGAAGATGGAACTAAGGTCTATTGATCAGAATAAAGAGAATAAAGAAAAAGGTTGATGTAAAGCAATTTAAGAAGTATACACAGGTCTAGTTAGTCAAAACAACATATACACACTGATCCACGGAACAAAAAGAGTGTATATGTATACACACATTCCCATAGGAGGAAAAGCGCATACACGTTGGAAAAGCAAGGTTTTGGTCTAAGGTATTTGGTCCAAGGTATTTGGCCTAAGGTATTGACCCTAGGTATTTGGTCCAAGGTATTAGTCCTAAGTGGTTTTTGGTCCGAGGTATTGATAAAGGATCTACGTATATAAGGAGGAGAAGATCAAAGGGCTAGAACACAATGAATGAATATCTCATGAAGTGTTATGTGCAAGTGTATGTGTTTTAAGGAATACTTCTATCTGAAGTATATTTTATGTTGCAGGGGTTATGTTCATGATTTTATCTGAAATACTTTGTGCACCTTGAATTCAACGTTGGATCAGGATCATGAGACCTGAAATGACTTATTATTGGACGATCTGATATTGGCTGGGCTAGATCTGATCATGTACTCCTATTTTATTATTTAAATGTCATGATTTGGGTTTGTCTGAAGTCTGAAAGTGCAACAAAGTGATGAGTTAATATTTTCAGATCTGTACGCTGGTTCGTCTCTTCAAAAGCACATCTACATGTAGTTACACTCTTCAAAATAGCGCATACAAAAGAAAAGCCTTTTCTCCAGATCTGACTGATCTATCTAATCAATTTTGTTGTTTTACTGTTGTCTGTCAATGAAGCCTTCTTAGATCTAAATGTAAGACTAAATGCATAAGTGTTGGGTTGTGTTATCTTCTTTCCACGACTAGCCCACGTAGTTAACCGGGGGGTTAGAAGGGGGGTGGAGCCCCCCCTCTTCATTGTGCCAATTACGTAGCGGTGGGAGTCACAGGGGGTTTTAGGGGTGCAGATAACCCCACAAATTTTGGTTTTGGATCTTATGTTAGGATGGGCGGACTTACCTATGGTTTTGTACATAATTTTCGCACATGGTTTTAGACGCAATGGTTTTCAGTCCATGGTTTTGGATGTGATGGTTTTAGGTCCATGGTATTGGATGCTTCGACATGTATAAATATGTATTGTAACATTGAAAGGAACATAATGAAAAATCAAGCTGGTAGTCCCAGTTTTGGGATCCAGGGGAAAATCTGTGTATATGTGTTTTATGTGTTATGCTCTCACATTGTTTATTTTCTATGCTTTAGACTTTGTATGTAGGTAATTTCTGTACGGGGTTAAAACCTACATTTGGTATCAAAGTTGTTTTGGCTTCAAGGGGATGCCTTTATTGCTGAGGGGTTTCACTCAGGCTTGTGGTAGACCCTGTTCAGTGGGAGATCTATGAGATCGATTCTGGTGGTGAAAGAAGATGGTGAATAGTGGAAAGATAGAGATCGAGAAATTTAATGGTCAAAGTTTTGAGTTGTGGAAACTCAAGATGGAGGATCTGTTGGTGCATAAAGATCAATGGATTGTGGTAGATCCAGGTATTAAACCAATGGGAGTGTCCGATGAAGAATGGAAGAAGTTAGATTGGAAAGTAAACAACACAATACGATTGTGTGTCTCAGATTCAGTATTGTTGAATGTGTCAGGGGAGGCTATGGCTAAGGCTTTGTGGAACAAGTTAGGGACTTTGTACCAATCTAAGTCTGGTGAATAAACTGTTCTTGTGGAAAAAGTTGTATAACCTGAGGATGAAAGATGGAGAGTTGGTGACAGAGCATCTGAACACATTTAATACTGTGGTAAGTCAATTATTACCCATTGATATTAAAATTTTAGATGAAGATAAGTGCATCAGTTTGTTGTGTTCTCTACCAGATTTTTGAGATAGTCTGGTTATTGCAATAGGTAGCAATACAACTGCCTTGCATTTTGATGAAATAGTCTCATCCTTGCTGACAGAGGAGATGATATAGAAAAATATGGAGAGTCAGAATGGTGAGGCCTTGTCTATACGAGGATGGTCCCAGAATAGAAACAAAAATAAGTCATCGAGCAGGAGATCTAAATCTAGAGGTAGATCTAAATCTCTAGGAAATCCTATAAATGTGGTGTGCTAGAAATGCGGAAAGGAAGGCCACTACAAAAGGCACTGTAAATCTAAATCTCCTGATAAAGGAAAGGGATCTGATGATGCTCCTTCTGCAGAGGCCAACCACCTCAGATGAAGCTGGGGATGTGTACCTAGCTTCTTCAAGTACACATGTAGATCATGAGGCATGGATAATTGACTTAGGTGCATCCTTTCACTTCACTCCCCATAAAGAGTGGTTCTGTAAGTATGAGAAATATGATGGTGGTGATGTCTTCTTAGGGGATGATAAGAAGGTTAGAATCATTGGTCACAGAAAAGTAAAGTTGAAATTGTAAGGTGGAAGGGTTAGAACACTTCCGGGTGTTATACATATTCTTGCATTGGCCAGAATTCTGATTTATGTAAGCAGACTTGATGATGTAGGTGTAAAAACAGTGTTTGAGAAGGATACCTGCAAGATGGTTCAGGGGGCACTGGTATTGATGCGGGGAGATTGAATTGGAACTATGTACAAGCTGCAAGGTAGCACGATTGTTGATGGGTGCAACAGTTCTGTGGTTCCTAAAAGTGGATTAGAAAATCTAGTGGTCTCTGGAGAGAATACCATGATGTGGCATCAAAGGCTTGGACATATTGGAGATAAGGACCTTCAAATACTTTATGGTAAAGGTATGGTAGAAGGTATGAGTAATAGCTCTCTGGACTTTGATTTCTATGAAAATTGTGTATATGGGAAGTAGAATCGGGTGAGTTTCCCCTTTGGTGGTAAGAGGGCGAAACATATATTAGAGCTTGTGCATAGTGATGTGTTTGGACCTGTGAAGGTTCCATCACTGGGTAAGTCTGTGTACTATGTATCATTTATAGATGACTTCTTAAGGAATACATGGATATATTTCCTTAAGAAGAAATCTAAAGTCTTTGACAGGTTTAAAGAATTCAAGGCCCTGGTGGAAAACCAGATAGAGAAGAAGATAAACGTGCTGAGGATAGATAATGGTGGATAGTTTTGTAGTAAGGAATTTGAAGGATTCTCTAAGAAGTGTGGTATAGCACGGAAAAAGACTACTCCATATACACCTTAGAAAAATGGAGTTGCAAAAAGAATGAACAAGACGTTGACAGAAAGGGCAAGAAGCATGCTCAATGGTGCTGAGTTAGGACGAGAATTCTGGGCAGAAGTAGTGGAGACAACATGTTACTTGGTCAATAGATCACCTTCATCAGCGTTGGAGGATAAAACTCCACAAGAGGTATGGACTAGTATCAAACCCTCCTTTTCACATCTAAGCGTATTTGGATGTGATGCATATGGACATGTTCCAAAGGAGAAATGAACCAAGTTGGATAGTAAATCTGAAAAGTGCATCTTTATTGGGTATAAGGATGGTTTAAAGGGTTATAAGCTTTGTAACCCAGTAACAAGGATGGTTGTGTACAACCGAGATGTGGTGTTCAAAGAGGTGAAAGATGTTATTAAACATGAAGGCCAACCAAAGGAACCTAAGAAGATAGAGTTTGAGCTAAAGGAGGAAGAATCAAACTCTACGGTAGAGGAGGAATCAGAAGATGAAGAGGCACAAACTCTGGGTGTGAGAAGATCAGTTCGAGAAAGAAGGAAGCCAGAAAGGTATAGTCCATCTACTTTCTGTTCAAATTTTTCTTTATCTATTACTGATGATGATCCCAGAACTGTGAAGGAAGTAGTAGATTCAGAGGATGGAAAACTCTGGAAAGAGGCCATGGTTGATGAAATGGCATCTTTGCACAAAAATGAGGCTTGGGATCTGGTGGAGTTACCGGCTAGAAGGAAACCCATTAGCAGAAAATGGGTGTTCAAGAAGAAGACAAATGCAGAAGGAAAGGTGGAGAGATACAAAGCTTAGTTGGTAGAAAAAGGTTATTCCCAGGTACCAGGAATTGATTTTGGTGATATTTTTTCTCCTATTGCCAAGGTAAAATCTATTAGATTACTTTTATCTATTGCTTCTTCTTTTGATTTTGAGTAGAACAGATGGATGTGAAGACAAAATTTCTTCACAGGGATATGGAAGAGGAGATCTACATGAAGCAACCTGAAGGCTTTGTGGTGAAGGGTAAGAAAGAATTGGTATGCAAGTTAAAGAAGTCTCTGTATGGGTTAAAATAATCACCAAGGATTTGGTATCATAAATTTGATACATTTATACGGTGACTTGGCTTCACCAGAAGCAAAGCAGATCACTGTGTGTATTTTAAATTAATTGGTGACCGTGTTATTTATCTAGTCTTGTATGTGGATGATATGTTGCTGGTTGGAAATGAAAAAGAAACTATCCAGGATTTGAAGACCCAATTGTCCTCCAAATTCAACATGAAAGATCTTGGTGCTGTAAACTATTTTTTAGGCATGGAAATTAAAAGAGATAGGGGAAAGAGGAAGCTCTGGTTAAACTAGAGGAAGTATGTCGAGACAATATTGTAGAGATTTAATATGCAGGATAGTAAACCGGTGAAGGTTCCTAATCTTGTAGGTGTAAAGTTATCTGTTGAACAGTGTCCCAAGACACAGAAGAGGAAGAGGACATGTCCTGTGTTCCATATGCAAGTGCAGTCAGTAGCCTAGTGTATGAAATAGTCTATACTAGACTAGACACTGCACATGCACTGGCAGTATTGAGCAGGTTTATGTCAAAACTAGGAAAGGAGAATTGGATAGCAGTGAAGCAGGTTTTCAGGTATTTGCGTGGTACTAGTGGTTATGGTTTGTGCTACCAAGGAGGATTGGATAGAGTGTTGGATATTTGTGGCTTTTTTGATGCAGACTGGGCTGGAGATTTGGATCAGAGAAGATCTACAAGTGGGTATGTCTTTAACCTATTTGGAGGTGCAGTCAGTTGGGTGAGTAAGAAACAATCAGTAGTGGCACAATCAACTACAGAGGCAGAATACATGGCAGCCACTCATGCAAGCAAGGAAGCAGTTTGGTTGCAGAGATTTTTTTCAAATATGGGGTTAGTATAGGGAGCTATAAGGACAGACCGTGACAGCCAAAGTGCAATTTTCTTGGCAAAGAACCTGTTGTGTTGTACAACAACCCCCCATTTCTAAAAAAAAATTACACAAAATTTTTAATAAGAAATGGGTTGCTTTTTAAATGAACTTAGTGATATTTGTCATTTGATAAATAAAACTGTTATTAACCTCATTATAGGAAAAACCTTTATCAAAAGACCCAATGAACGTAATTCATTTTGTAAAGACTTTTGAATAAAGTATAAAGTGTTCCTTTTAAAAACATCATAAGTAATTCTACATTGCGATAAAGCGATCGGAGATCGCATATCACAATGATAAAGGGATACACATAAAAATTCCTCATCAAATCCTCCGATCTGATAAAGATAATCGCAATCGGAAATAGGAGGTATCATATGAAGAAGAGCTAAAACACAAGACAAACCCTCAATTGCGATCAATAAATAAGGTGCACATCTCAAGAAGAAAACATTCACAAGAACGGTTTGCATGCATAAATATTTAAAAATTAATAAATCAAGCCAATTCAATGAAAACTTACCTCGCCTTATTATAATATCACTTTATCGCAATCGGAGATATTTGTTGCAAGTGATGAAGTCTTGCACTTTTGAAACTCCCAATTGCGATTTGCAATTTATCGCTGATCACTGATCGGGGAAATCCAAAGACACACTTGAAATAATCATTCATATATGATCGATGAGACGGGTATTTATGGTATTTATTCATCATGATTGGCGGCTTGAACAGCTATTAAATTCACAGTTAAGAGTGAATCCTTTTAGGATTTCACTCGTGGTGGTTCTTAATTGCATCTGACTTATCATATGTCAACTTCCTTAATTCTATTCATTTTCATATTGGCTTTCAGCAGCAATATCCCTGCTTTACGATTTGTAATAGTCTGTGTATAGTTTCTTTGAACTCATGAATCCCGAGAAGATGGGGAAGAAATCTAAGAAGGCCAAGGCAACTCCTGTAGCTAAAGAACTAGAACCGAGCAAGAAGGGACTAATATCAGATACAATATATGTCTCTATCTAGGAAATGTGAGCTAGGAAAGCATCTACAATTTGATAGAAGCAGAGGAGCCCGAAGAATTGGAAGAGGAAGCCACAGTCGATTCCACCAGCAAACCAGAAGGAACTCTCAAAGAACTGGCTTGTTCATACCTTCATAGGATAGCAACGCAGACCAAAATTTTGCCATACATTGATGTGGTTGGATGGGTCGTCCAGAAAATCCCAACTTTAGACAGAACATTTTCCATGGCTGATGGACGAGTATTCAGGTCATTTAAACCCTAAGATCTCAGGCAAATGTACCATATACCTTCGCTTGAGAAGCACTATAACAAGGCATTCCTGGAAGCATTTGCAAAAGAAAATGACTTGGAATCGGACCTGATCAGACACTGAAGCCATTTCCCGAATAAACATAAGCATGATTCATCGAGTAAGTATTCTATTGCCTCATTAGCTTCTCCTTATTGCTATGCTGGCGCTATTATGTGTAGACTATGGGGACAACATGATTTTGCAATATTTACTATAGATATGGTCTCGTTGATGGAAGCTGCAATTCATGGTTATGTTATGGATTTGGCAAATATTCTATTTGATAGAATAACCACTGAGATACAAGAATACAGAAGGAAAACGTATACAACTTCCCGGACCATTCCTCGTTTTTACTATAGTGCATATGTTCTTGACATCATTTGTTTTAATTCTGAATACCTTGTATTCGGATGGAGGTGGACTTCCAAAGATCCTAATCCTATTCATATCTATCACAAATAGTTGTGGAAGGCCCACTATAAGAATCACTTGTATAGAATTTGCAATGGTTTTGTCCTACCTGTATACTATTTTATCTTCAATAAGCCTGCCCCTAGGATATCTGATGAAGCATCAATTGACCTAACAGTAGTGGGTAGCTGGTTCAGAGAAGAGAAATTTACTTATGTAAGGATTTTTGGCAGTCTTACCAACCCCATGTTCTTCCTCTATATGTTCCTAATAAATTGTTAGCCTGAGAGTTGGCATATCAGGTAACAGTTGAAGGAACGTCAAAAACCCTGAGGGATTCCAAGAAACATATGTGGCCTACATTCCCCCTATGGTGTGGCATTTTTACCTTACATGATTATAAGCATGCAGAGAAAGAGGTAGAGAAGATTCAGATGTTAAATCTAGCCACCATTCTGAATAGAAAATTTGATCCAAGGAAGGTTGCCTATAATGTTACCTCTCAAGCTAAACTTACCAGATTTGATCATGAAGCAGATGACTTTGATGATTTGTTTGCTTCAGCTGAAATATTTTATCGGGTTAAAGGATTAGCTCATATCAAATATGGAGAAGAGGGGTTAGAAAAATTCAATAGGCTCAGAGCCCAGAGGTTGCAAACTCTGCCTTTGGATCTATTAGCTACAACCCCAATAGTTCAGCCACAGAGTCAAAGTGAACAGAAAGCTACCGATAATACTCCTGTAGTGGAGAAGGTTCCCGAACAGGAAAAGTTGCCAGAGCAGGAGCACAGACAAGAAACAAGTAGCGGACTCCTTGATTCAAGCATTTATGTTGATCCTAAACTAATCAAGGAATGGCAGCAATTTGATTCCATCATTAGTAATACTGAGAGCATTCAAGGATTCAGTACACCTGAGGTGACCACTACTCAAAAGTCAGTAATCAACATAGTTCCGACTGAAGGAACAAGCAGCCCACCCATGATCCATAAGGACATAGAAATAATCCCTGAAAATCCCTCCGATGAAATTGTTTTACACATAGAAGAGATACCACCATTAGATGTCTTCTACAACCCTAAGCATAGGGCTGTAATCAAAAGACAAAGGAAAAAGAGGAAAATTGATCAATCTCCTCTTTTGACTTCACAAATGGAGATAACAAATGTGGTATGGAGAGAGGAAGTTAATCCTTCTGAAGATCTCACCAAACTTTCTTAGTATGCTAGAGCATACACAACGGCCACAATGGATAAAGCATCGGAGGTCAGTAATTTGCTAAAAGAAAAAAGACAAAGCAATCAGTTTTCTATAAACACAGGCACAGGAGAAACAACTAAGTATAGAACAGCTGGAACAACAATTAGTAGCCCAGAAGCAGCTAAATGGCCAGTTGAATGAGCAATTTCTCAAAGAAAAGAAAAGGATAGATGAGCAAGCAATTCATAAGAAACAAGAACTATCCCAAGCATTGAGTAAGTTGCAATCATTAAATAAACAGTTGAGTAAATCGAAGGAAGAACAAATCGCTCAACTAACAGTTCAGATAGATAGATTCGAGGAATATCCAGAAGTGGGAGAATTCAGAATGGAGGCTCTACAAATTACCAGGGCATTGTCTAGTCAGTTGAGCCTATTATGTCATAATATCTCATTAGTTCTTCCTCTGTGTGAAATTTCATCATCCATGGTTGACAAATCAGTAGATGCAAGACTAGACTTGGAAAAAGCAGATGAAAGATTAACAAATTTTCTCTCTTGGCAAGAAACTAAAGAGGGAAAATCTACTAATCTACCACAAATCTAGGAATCGCATAAAGAAATTCTATTCACTGAATGGAAATCTCAGCTAATGAAGGCTGAAAGAGCAACATCAAGATGCAGATCAACAACAAACAACCTGGTTGAATTGATTAATAATAGTCTTTATTTATCAAATTTAATAACAGAGTGTTCTCTAGGAAAACTTCCACCAGTAAAAGCATTAGAACATACGTGGAAACAGGAGCTGGAGTAGAGGGAAAGATTGATCGTAGGTATTCAAAGTTTAACATCGGAAACCTTTTGGTTTTTCCTTGTCAAACCATATAGTCAGTGGACATCAATGAAATGCATCACCAATGCAATTGGACATATGATTCCCGAACTTAATGATGCAACATACACCACTTAGTTATACTCATGCATGAGTCATTCACTAGAACTTCAGTCGATGCTCGCCATTTGTCAGCTCCAATCACAAGTTGATCTACCAATACAGTGAACCATTTTTGACCGACCGCAACATGCCTATTTCAAGAAGATTTTCACATTTTTGTGATTTAGTTATACCAGCGCATAACATATTTATTTCGTAATTTGTTAGTTTAAGTAGTATTTATAGACCCTTTCATGTTTTTAGAAAAGGTCCTCAAATTTTTGTATTAAGACTTGATCGGAATTTGCACTACTATGCTTTCGATATATTTATTTTTTTAAAAACTAGACCTGAATTCTGAGTTTTGATGACGAATGCTTTTATGTGATATGCACTATTGCTTCTTGTGAAAGTATTCCTAAGTTAAAAGGTAGGATTTGAATGCGATTCATATCGAAGGAGACTCAAATGCATATGGAACTACTATCTTTGTTTTTGCTTCATGCTTTTATGTGAATCAACATTTATTTATTTTGCTATTATTTATATATGTATATGTTCTTACAACAATTCTTTGACTTATCACAATTGAATGTTTAAGAGTTGTTATCTTTCATATGTATGTGTATCAATAATATATAAAGATTAGTGTGATAACATTTTAATTATTACTTTGTTCAACTACTTGAACAAAGTAATTATCATATGAATGAATATTTTTATTTATGAGTAAGTCATCTATATGTTTACTTGTCAATAAGAACCATAAAAAATTGCACTAGGAGAAAGACTTCCAGGGATAGATTAGTTATTGCAGTTTAGAATAGATCATTCATCATTCCCATTAGATACTATAAATCGATCATTTATCCATCCCACTTATATATCATTGGGAAACTAGTCCCATTATATCTAGTCGGAGCCACCACACCAAACAGAAAAGGAGCTGCTTTAAGGTCTGGACCGGGTGGTTTTCCCCGATGTTGATGCAGTGATTTTTAAGGCATCAACATTTTTGGTGCTAGAAGGAGGGCTTGAACTGTGAATGGTGAGAAAATCCAAATCTATAATCCATTCTGAGAGTAAATCTCCCTCCACCTCACCTCCGACTTCTCCCTCGCATGCTAAATCTCTAGTTTCTAAGCGAGAAGTTGAGGAAAAAGAAACCACTGCTCAACCCCAAAACATCTCAGATAAATCAACTCTAGAATCTTCTGAATTATAGTCTCTAATTCATAAACTTCAAGGATTCTCAATATCACCACAAAAATCTGAGTTATCTCAAGGCAGTGTGACTTCGCAATTCATTCCTTCTCATCCCCTCACCAGACTTCAGAGTGAAAAGCTTGGTATTGAACCTACTGAATTACCTTTGCCTAAAAGGAAAAGAGCAAGGAAGACAACTGAAGGGTCTAATAGTGAAACTTTCTCATCATCATCATCCATTTCATCTTCTCCATTGCAAAGTCAACCATCCACACCCCTACTCCAGATTGTCATTCAACAGGGTACTAGAACTTCAACATCTGCTTCTCAACCATCTAGAACTTCAATAACATCTTCTTCTCAACCATCTGGAAATTAATCTACACTATCATCCATTAGTAGCTCAACAATGGCATAGAACTCATGGAACAATCCTGGTGCAGTCACAATGCCTGCACCTTTGAACCCATTGCCAACTCATCTCGAGAAATGGTTGCCAAAATTCAATCTAGATGCAGGCATTCAGGCAGATGAACACATAACAACTTTATGTTGTCAGTCAATTTACAAGGAGTTACTGAAGAAGACATGGTTGTCAGGATTTTCCTATATACCCTACAAGGATCAACTGGGTCTCGGTACTTTTCATTACCATTAGGATCCATTACTAGTTGGAATATTTTCCAAGAGCAATTCTTAACTAAATATGGTGATGACAGATCCATAACAACGTTAATCAATGATCTCTCAAATCTTAGAACGGAATCTAGAGAGCCAATAAAAGAGTTCAATTCATGATTTAATAAACTCTTAAATAAGATTCCTACTGCCTCAAAACCTAGTGAACAAGTTAGAAGTGAATGGTACATATCAGCCTTACCTTCAAACATAGCTATCTTTGTCGATAGAGCTACAAAGCCTACTTTAGTAGAGAATATGAAAGAGGCAATTACTGTGGAAAAACATATCATCGCCTTAGAAAAGAAAGTTGCTCTTGAAGATAGAAAATCTAAAAAAGTTACCTTCAAAGATGATTCAAAGAAGAAAATGGCTAAAGATCCATACGATATGGAAGGTCTCCAAAAGGTTCTAAAAACTATGTCAAATGAAATGATAGAAATTAAGAAACAAGTAGCTGAGACCTCAACTAAGAAGCCATTTAGAAACTTTAAGAAACCAGAATCAAAACCCCCTAATGCTATATCCAACGCAAATTCAGACCTCGAGAATGATGAAGAAGAAGATACAATCTTATCATCTGAAGAAACTGAAGAAGAGGAAGTTGTAGAATGTCATGGGATGTGGGACTTCATTTTGCCCAATTCTGATACTGAAAATGAACAGGAAGCTTTTCCAGTAAGTACCAGGAGTAAAGGAACTCCTGAACCTATTCAAGCGACTCAGAAGAAAAAGAACATGGGTACTACTACTAAAGAAAGGGTTCCCACAAAGAAGTCTACAACGATACCTACTCAAAATCAGCCATCAGCTTCCAATCCACCTTCAACATCTAAAACATTAGTAGTTGCAGACTCTATGGATTACAACATCATTGAAGACATGAAGAAAATGAAAGAAAATATCACTATTTTTGAGCTTAGTAAGCTTAAACAACATCATTCAGGCACAAGAGGTGGCGCACTCACTTACTAGCAATAGGAAGGCTGGAATGATCATGCAGCTGGACCTGGCCAAAGCCTATGATAAGTTGAATTGGACCAATATAAGGAGGGTTCTTATTGATTTTTGGTTTGATCATAATTGGGTTAGATGGGTCATGGCTCTGGTAACTTTTTCCAGATTTTCAATTTTGGTAAATGGTTCTCCCTCCGATATTTTTATTCCCTCAAGAGGCCTCAGGCAGGGAGATCCACTCTCTCCCTTTCTCTTTATACTGATGATGGAAGGACTTGGGAGATTAATCAAGCAGGAAAAAGAAGAATGCAAAATCAAGGGTCTTCAAATTTCTGACAATGGACAGACATTGACTCATCAACAATTTGTGGATGATACCATGTTGCAGGGTGTCCCTACAGTCAAAGAAGCTTTGGCATATAAACAAATTCTTAGTGACTTTGCTATGGCCACAGGTATGGAGGTTAATCTTTCCAAATCTAAGATCTTTTTCTTTAATACTGATATTGCTATTCATAGGAATATATCTAGAATTATAGGTTTTCAAAGGGATTCTCTACCTTCAAAATATTTGGGAGTCCCTCTAACTACTAAACCTCTACATAAGAGCATATGGGAGACGGTGATTAATAAGATGCAGGATGAAATCAGGAATTGGACCATTAGATCTTTAAACTTGGCTGGTAGGTTGGTGCTTACAAAGGCCGTTCTCCAATCTATCCCAGTGTTCATGCTATCAGCACTCCCAACACCAAAAGGAGTCTTACAACAATTCAGAACCATTCAAAGAGACTTCCTCTGGGGTAAGGGGAAGAAAAAAATGAAATGTGCCTTGGTAGCTTGGGAAAAGATTTTCAAACCCAAAAATCATGGAGGTCTGGGTTTGGATGATCCAGAGGTTCTAAGCAGGGCTTTAGGGGCTAAATTATGGTGGATATGGGTCAAAGATCCAAAAGCTTAGTGGGCTAGTATCTGGATAGAAAAATACGCTAGCAATTGGAAAATTAACGGTCATATAAGGATGTCTGGAAATATAAAGGGCTCATACATCTGGAACAAGGCTTGGGAGAATAGAGGCTTAGTACAAAAAAATAGCTTCTGGGAAATCAGAGAGGGGGATCTGGCACTATTTTGGGAAGATAAATGGGAACAAGAACGAACACTGCTAAAAGAGGAATCTTTGGACCTCAAGAGAGAGACAGACATCATAGGGTTATCAAAGGTCAAATATTTTTGGGACCAAACCAATAATGCAGGCAAATGGAGAAATTGGAGGAACATGGTTTATAGGGAAAATAGCCCTTGAAAGCCAAAGTAGAGGCTCTTATGCAAATGTTGGAACAAAGGAAGATTCTAATGATAGGTGGGCATGACCAGTTGAGGTGGAGCAACAATAATGAGGGCACCTTTAATCTTAAGGAGGCAAAATGCATACTCCTTGAGATGGATTCTCTTGCTCCGGATAGAATTTGGCAAAATCTGTGGAGGCATCAAGGCTGGATGAAGATTAAACTCTTCATGTGGCTAGTTTATCATAAGAAAATTCTGACTTGGGATAACATAAGGAAAAGGGGTGTTTTGGGGCCTTCTAGATGCCAGCTCTGTGAGGCCCAAGAGGAAACCATGGAACACCTCCTCAATAATTGTATCTTCACCTCTAGATTGTGGGATTCTTTTGCCAACATCTTCCAAAAGATCGACAGGGATAAAGGGAGTATCATCAACACCCTAACCAAGTGGAGGTGAAAATTTTCAGAGTATGAAATTCCTGGCTCAGCTTGGGCTCTTACCCCCAGTTTCATTATGTGGAATGTTTGGAAAGAAAGGAACAAGAGAATTTTCAAAAATGAAAAAAGACCCTTCCAATATCTTTTTGAGCAGACCTTAGCACAACTTAAGGAGACGGTTAGTACCATAGTGCGAAATCCCCCTAAGAGTCCACCTTCAGATATTGATATGAGGATTCTTAGACAGTTGGGCATGCAGGGGCCTATTCCGCAGGGCCTGAACAGTAAGGTTAAGATGAGGGACACTGAGTAGCACTTATGGCATCCTCCCCTTATGGGCTTTTTGAAATATAACATTGATGGGGCCTCAAAAGGCAACCTGGGCACTGCGGGCTTCAGAGGGGTGTTAAGGGATGATATTGGTAACATCCTTTCCATATTTCATGGCCATTTGGGTAGAGCCACAAATAACATGGTTGAATCCATGGCTCTGGAGCAGTGCTTAGAACTCCTGGTGTAGGAGAAAAGGAAAAATGTGATTATCGAAGCTGACTCTGAGTTAATCATCAACACAGTCAAAAGAATTAGTTGGGGCTCAGAGCCAGAGAAGGTTTCAAAACAATAGAGGTTGATCCAGGTCTTTCAAAGGATTTAGCTCCACCTCAGAGGCCTAAGCACGATAACTTTTAACCATGTGCGTAGGAAGGCCAACAAACTGGCAGATTTACTAGCTAATCAAGGGGTGAAGTGTACTAGTAATAGGGTCACGATGGGTTGGCAAGGATTGCCTCAGGATGGTCTCAAGGAACAGCGTGACTGCCAAAAAGACGAAGATATGAGGGTGTATCGAAACAAAACCATGGAGGCTCTGTCTAGTTAATTTGATTTAATTATGAGTTGCAAGTTTTTCCTATTTTTGTTCCTTCAAAGGTTCTTCGGAAGATTCTGATGCCCAGATAGTTGGCTAGAGGGTTGGGGTTCTACATCGCACAGGCTCACAGAAGGGTGCAAAGGAGAAGGCGTGAGCTACCGGAATCTGGGCTCTAGTGGCGGCCAGAATATTCCTGATTCTCGGTATAAGGACGGAAACCTGCCTGAAGAGTGGTTTTTGGTGTATCGGGGGCCTCTCGGGCGGGAAGTGGTTTCTAAGATTGGGGAGTAATCCTATTCTTCATGCTACACGTGGCTGAGGGGTGGGTTTATTTACTACCCTTACTGCACGTTAACTCGCAACACCTTTGATCCGTGTGATATGATCCTTGGCCGTCAGATCATGCACGGTGGATCAACGACCAAGATTCATCATGCATGTCAGTGGGCCCATAAGGTTAAAAGGCTAACTTCTAAGCATTTCGATATTTACATCAACCGTTGGATCAAGTGGGGGGGATCTACGGTCAGGATACTATGCGCATGTTGGGGGCCGAAACTATTTATTGGTGGGAGTCCTCCTCTGCCTCCTCTGTCGTTGGATTGGTCTTGGAGTACTGATAGTAGAGATCAAAGGCTTTGTTACCCATCCAGATTTGGTGGGTAGATTTTGTAGCCTTGGTACTCTTTGATTTAGAGGGTAGTGCTAGTTTGCGGGCAGGGTTCAGAGCTTTCATATTTAACTCAAGACCCTTGGGTTTTTCGAAATTAGTTTTTGCTATGTCCATGATTCCACATGGATGGTTGTATTCTATGTAAATATTTTCACGATTTAATGATAACGCAGGTATGACACTTGCTTTAGCAAAAAAGAATGCACACTCCCTATAAACCTTGGCATAGTAAATTTTGAAATGAATTTCTCAACAATAACATTCAAAACCAATCCATGGACTTGTTCAATGCATACACATTCTGTGTCATTTTTTTCTTCAAACAGCTAATCATTGCTTACTCTAATTGTAATGTAGGTACAACACACTAGCATGGCACTCTACCTCTCTGTCATCACACAATTTCTCAAAATTCACATATTAAATCAACAACATATTAATCTAGCTCCATTACACCTAGCTGGAGGATTTGGACTAGATCCATTTATTGAAACACTTTTAAATCAGATCATGTCTCTGCACACTTTCTCACAGGGTCAGAAAGGAGCATTGAAACAATGATTGAGGCTTCACTTCAAGTATCTAACGAGTCCCCCTTGAACTCATGCACTTTCTGTTACATACTCCCCCTAAGACCAAATTGGCTTAAATTATTTATTGAGGTCTCTTGGTGCTCCTTCCTCTTCCAAACCCTAATATTTTACTTTCTTGTATGAGAATCTCTTCTAGAGTTTCTTTTTTATCTTCTTTCATTAAGCTTCTCTTTTTTATTAGATCACAGAAATAAATTGGGAAACTTGCAATATTTGGCCATATGGCCAAGATTGTCACATGTAAAACATCTTATGTGACCAAGAAATGGTGGAAAAGGCTTAGATATTTTTTTGATCTTCATTCTATTCTTTTTCTTATTTGCATAGGTCATGCATTCAACAACCTTGTGCCAAAAAACACTGCATAAGTAATAATAACCATAAAAGGAATTTTTATACCTAATGACTAATGATGATATTCCTTGATTGCTAGGTTGAGAAATCTTTCTTTTTTACTCCAACTTCAACTTTCTATTCTGCTGATAAAAATTGATTATTCTATTTTTATGATCAGCTACTATATGTCCAAAAATTTAGCAAGTGAGGCACTTGATATCCTCCAATGATGAAGTGAAAGATCTTCTAGTTGAGAATTATTTTCTTGACTCTCTTCTTGGTTGTTGATTCAATTTTTGGCCTCATTTCTTGTTGGAGTCATTTTCCTTGAAAGTCCTTTTGGATGTTTCCTTAGAACTAGAT
The DNA here is from genome assembly GCA_031772625.1 of Pinus tabuliformis. Taxonomy (NCBI): domain Eukaryota; kingdom Viridiplantae; phylum Streptophyta; class Pinopsida; order Pinales; family Pinaceae; genus Pinus; species Pinus tabuliformis. The sequence continues at coordinate 1,024,951,399 of CM062811.1, read as the reverse complement.
TCTCCTTCCATATGATTGTCTTCTTCTGTAAATCGTTTCTCATTGAAAACACCTCAGTTTCTAATCTTTCACATTCATTTTCCTTTTATTTAAATTGTGTGCTCATTCCTTCTTCAATCCTCCTTCCTTCTTTTATTTAGGTTTTCAAACTAATAATTCCTTCCTTAAAATATTTCTATATTTCTTCAAGTATTTATAGAATATTTTTCAAATCTCTATTTTTCGCTGAGAGTTTTTCTATTTCAGCTAATACATAGCTAAGTTGAGCTTTATCTCCAACTGATCTCTCTTCTTAAAAATCTACCACTTTGATGTTGGGAGAGCATATCTCATATTGATGATCAATTTCCTTCTGAGGGGCCTTTTTCTTCTTCTTCCTTTTCTTTTTCTTTTCTCCACCATTGCTATTGGTGTATCCTTCATACAAGGCCTACAACCTTTCCCAAATCTCCTTTACAGACTTGAGATCCATGACTTTCTCAAGATCCAAATTATGAATATTGTTATAAATTGCAAACTTGGCTTGGGAAATCCATTGTTGAACTTGTTTTGTAGGGGTTTCTCCTTCATATGCATTCATCACTGCATTCCAGACTTTAGATCCAAGTGCAGATAACTGGAATTTCACCTTCTCTCTCCATTCTTGAATTTTTTTGGACTAAGCATCAAAGCACTTTGATAACCCATGATTCACCCAGATCCACCTTTCAGCAATTAAGTTGCAACAGAAAACACCTACTCTAATACCAATTGTTAGAATCAGATCACTATTGAGAGGAGGGGGTGAATGGGTAGTGATAGAAAATATACAAATTTAAAATATTTTCGCAAATTAATTAATCAAACATTACACAACATATTGTCAGTAGATTTGATCATATAAACCACATTAAACAATCAACATAGACATCATATCCAACATACACAGAGGACACAAAGATATCTAGTTGAAACCCTCAAGGGGAAGAAAAACACCCTACTATTTCTATGTTGCTTCTCTTTCTTTTACTATCAATTATTTTATTTTATAAATGCTAACCCCAACTAGCTAGGTTCCACTACTCCTCTACAATAGTTTGCTAGCCACCACCGGCTAGGAAGCCCCAACTCACTATCAACTATTTCTGGGCCACTACGAACAAGGAGTCACTACTCCTATCTTGGAAAGCCACCACTTGTTGGAGGTCCCAACCTCCTCAAATTGTTAGGGCCAAAATTTATTCATTTTTAGAATGGAAACCAAAACAAACAAACAAACTCTGCAACACATAAATAAACCAGCTCACTCTGCAACATATAAATAAACCTGCTCTCTCTACAACAAAATCTCAACCTCTCTAATTGTTGCTCACTACTATATATATACAAACTGTTAGGGTACAACCCTAACCCCTTTATTTATGTAATAAACCCAATAGGGTCGAATCATAGTCATAGTGAGTTAAAGAGTCAATAAAGCTCGTATTAATAATTGTAAGTGGTTCACCCATATTTAAGAAAGGGACCACAATTAGTTGCAAATGGGCCATAGTTAATAAATAAAGTGGTCAACCCATGTTATGCAAAGGACCACTAGTAGTTAGGTTATTGGAGGTCATTTAGCTATAAATAGTTGCAATTAGAAGGGAAATATCATCGAGTCTTATTTTGTAACCAAGCTCTGCTCGACTGGAGGTTGCCCCCTCAAAGAGGCAAGTGAACATTGCATTTATCTCTGAATAATAAAATACTTTTTATTTTTCTCATTTTATTCTGTGTTCTAGGTTGTATTTATTCGCATATTTGGTATTCTAGAATTTATCGTCAGTCAAGAGCATAACAAGTGGTATCAAAGCACTTTCTAGGGCCGGTTGTACATCCAATTTTTGCATAATTTATTTTAGGCTAGAAAGGTGTTCCGACATCTTTAAACCACGAGATTTGTCATTGAGCACATAAATCTACAAACTTGGGGAGGCATGCACGCAAGAAATACAAGAGGTGGTCATGCTTGTTGGACTCCCTTGTAACCCCTGTGGGTACCCCTTTTAGTAGTAGCATATTAGACAGAACCACGCATGAACTGCACTTCCACGTACCCTTTGGGTATATTGGAAGCCCCCAGGATCCCATGAAATGCTGCCTTAGATAAGTCGTCGATCGTCTTGCTACTACACTACACTAAGAACAAAACTCGAGGAGATTACTCATGCGTACGATAAGGTAGTCGAGTATTACGACTAAGGGTATAATTGATCCTCCATAGTTAGCGCCCTGAAAGATTGGGTCGAGTACTATTGTTGGACCCTTATGTATATTGTGATGTGTAGCACCTGACACTCCTTTGTTACCATAGTTCCCTCAACTCTCTGAAGATCACCCATTATCTTATCTTCTAAATCAGATCCACCAGTTGGGGTTCTACTGATGCAGTACAGTTTAGATCTAACAGTTGGGGTTATTTCGTTGCGCACTAATCAGATCCACTAGTTTGGGTTTTACTACCACAGTACAATTCAAATCTAGCAGTTGGGGTTCTGTCGCCAACACACCAATTAGATCCACCAGTTAGGGTTTTGCCACCACAGGACAACTGAGATTCAATAGTTGGGGTTTCACATGCAGATCTAACTCTTTACGCAGTGAGGCTTGCTGCTGCTATAGTTTGGGCCCGATTATTGTAGGACATTTGGTAGGATCAATTTTTCTAGAATTTGGCCACTGTAATATTGATCCACGAAGAGTAAAACTCCATTGAGAGTTATAAAAAAAAACTGAGTCCTCCCTGCGACACTTATAGGAGACTTAGCCAATAAGATTCGGGACGACGAGTTGATTGCAGTGGTACCATTCACTGGTTAGCCTCAATTTTTGGGCGGTCCCAAATTTTTTTGAAGTGACTTCAAGTGACCAAGATTTGTGTATGGTAGAAACCAGAGCTTAAGTCATGGCCAATGAGAAGTTCGAGTGTCTTGAAACAAGGTTGTATTCATTCAAGTAATAATTGGACAACATTTCAAAATCGCCTGAACAAGTCACCAAGAGCATGACGAGGTATCATCATGAGGTGCATAGTATTGATGAACACCTCGAAGGAGAATCTAGCCATAATATTCACTTCCATGGAAATCACCAACATTCTCACCCTCAGCCACCCAAGCTGGACATGTATAAATTTGATGTCTCTAATCTGGCAGTATGGGTAGCACAAATGGAACAATATTTCACCCTAAATGATATCCATGATGATCAAACTAAACTACGTGTGGGAGCCCTTTACTTGGACCAAGAAAGATGGCAATGGTGGCAGTGGCATCAGAAATGTTATCCTGGGAACATAACGTGGCACATGTTCTCAAAATCCCTTTGTGACGCTTTGACAAAGAATCTACTTTTTTGGGTGATCTCACTAAGCTCCATAGACATGGACAATAAAAGACTACATTGTAGCCTTTGAGACATTGGTGTTCAGAACAGAAGGTCTAAGAGCTGAATTCTATTTGGAGTGTTTCATCAGTGGTCTCAAAGAAGCCATCCAAGAACATGTCCAGATGCACCACCCACCTACATGGATAGACGCTTGCAAAAAGGTTGTCAAGGTAGAACTTGCCTTAGCTGCCTAGTTTACTCATCCAAATTTCGTAGCCAAGGGGCATTCCACCCAGGCTCAGGGCCCTACCCAAACACTTAAGGTTCAAAAGGTGTCTCCAGCAGAAATGGTTGAAAGAAGAAAACAATGATTGTGCTACTACTGTGATGACAAATACTCCTCGGGGCATAAATGCAAGGAACCAAAATTCTTTCAAATTGATGTTATTGATCACAACTCATCTAAGGAAGCCCCATCCCTTGGGGTGCTAGAGCATGAAGTTGAGGAAACCCAGCAGGACAATGATCTCACGGCTACGCCAGATGAACCAGTTATCTCAATACATGCATTGGAGGGCATTTTTGTGCCCCAAACTCTCAAAATCAGAGGCTTTCTTAAACATCGCCCTGTAGTGGTTTTTATTGATAGTGGCAGCACTCATAACTTTATCCATAAGCGAGTCACTGAAGTTGTTCATTGTTTTGTAAGGGAAGTCTCTAATTTCCAGGTCCTTATTGCTGATGGGGGGACAATGAAATGTGAAGTTCGTTGCGAAAATATTAAACTTCAGATGGGAGACTACCACCTAAAGACCCACATGTTTGCAATTAACATGGGTGGTTGTGACATTGTCATGGGTGTTGAATGGCTTCGCACACTAGGCCCAATCACAATGGATTTCCACGAGTTATATATGAGGTTTAAGCAAAATGACCACATTTATACACTACGCGGACTCAAGGTAGGTGCTCCTTCTATCATCAGCTCACATTGAATGGAAAAGTTGTTGAAAAAGGGCCATCATGGAGTCATTGCACAGTTTAATGCCATCCAGACCTTAGAATCCACTACTCTTCATCTTCATCCTACGATGCAACAGGTCTTAGACTACCACCAGTAGGTATTTGACAAACCTAAAGAGCTTCCACCCTCTAGAGGTGAACATGATCATAACATCCCTTTGGTCCTAAGGGCCCAGCTGCCTAATGTGCGCCCATATCGATATCCTTTCACCCAAAAGAATGAAATTGAAAAAATCATCAAGGAACTCCTTGAAGGGGTGTTATTCGTCCTAACATCAACCCTTATTCATCACTAGTGGTCATGGTGCTAAAGAAATATTGGGAATGGCGCATGTCAGAATTTCGAGCCCTCAACAAGCTCACTATCAAAGAAAAATTCCCTATTCTAGTTTTTGATGATCTGCTTGATGAACTACATGGTTCTCAATTCTTTACCAAGCTAGATCTTCGCTATGGCTATCACCGAATACGCGTGAAAGAAGTAGACATTTCCAAGACTGCTTTCCAAACTCATGAAGGGCATTATGAATTCTTGGTCATGCCATTTGGTCTCGGTAATGCTCCATATACCTTTCAAAGCCTCATGAATCACCTGTTGAAACCATGTCTTTGAAAATTTGTCCTTGTTTTCTTTGATGACATTCTCATCTATAACCTAACGTGGGAAAAACCTCTTCATCATGTAGACCTCATCTTGCAACTTCTTTGGTATCACAAATTATTTGTCAAATTGTCCAAGTGCTCTTTTGGCATGGAAGAAGTAAAGTATTTGGGACACATTGTGGGTCTTGAAGGTGTTAGGGTTGATCCCAAAAAGATACAGGCAATGCAAGATTCGCCCCAACCAAAAACCTTTACGAGTTTGAGGGATTCTTGGGTCTCACTGGTTAATGTTGCAAATTTGTCCGCAATTATGGTTAGATTACTAGGCCCCTCACTAACCTTCTCAAGAAAAATTCATTACTATGGAATGATGCAACATAACAAGCATTTGTGGCTCTCAAACAAGCCATGTGTTCCACTCCAGTACTGGCACTACCTGACTTCACCAAATCTTTTGTGATTGAATGTGATGCTTCAGGTACTGGTATTGGTGTTGTCTTGATGTAGAAAGGTCGACCCTTGGCTTTCATTAGCCAACAACTGAGTGGGAAACATATGAGTCAATCTACCTATGAGAAACAGATGATGGCCATATTATATGCAGTAGATACCTGGTGACCATACTTATTGGGGCGGCGTTTCCAAATCCACACAGACCATCAAATCCTCAAATATTTTTTGGAGCAACGTCTATCCTCGCCACAACAAAATAAATGGATGGCCAAAATATTGGGATATATTATGAGATAATTTACAAGAAAGGGTGCGAAATTGTAGTAGCGGATACTTTATCGCACCAATTTGAGGATGAAAGAACCCTGCTATCAATCTATCTTCCCATACAAGATTGGATTTAAGAAGACCACAATGAATGGTTTTCACACCCCTCTCTCTCCCAAATTATTAATAACTTGAGAGTATATTCTAATTCCTGAGTCGGCTACTCTTGGAAGGATGAGAATCTTTGCTACAAGTATCAAGTAGTTATGTTGCTGACATCCACCCTAAAAACTCGCATTTTGTTAGAGTTGCACTCATCTCCTACTTCAGGGCATGCAGGCTTTCAAAAGACTTATGTTTGCACTCATCGTTATTTCTTTTGGACAAGCATGAAAAGTGAAATTCTTACTTTTGTAGTTGAATGTGATACATGTGAACATCACAAAGGAGAAATATTCAAGTTACAAGGAACCTTACAACCATTTCCAATCCCTACCTCTGTCTAGACAAATGTTTCTATGGATTTCATTATTGGTCTCCCAAAGTCGGGCAACAAATTTTTCATCATGGTGGTTGTGGAAAAACTTTCTAAATATGCTCATTTTTGCACTCTACTCCACCAATTTACCCCCACTTTGGTGGCTCAAGATTTCATGGACCAGATCTTCAAACTACATGGCATGCCAGCTTCCATTGTGTCTCATCATGACCCGACTTTCACCTGCAAATTTTGGCAAGAACTTTTCAAGCTACAAGGCACACAAATCCCACTAAGTATTTCCTATCATCCCCAAAATGATGGTTAAACTGAAGCAGTCAACAAATGTTTGGATACATACCTAAGGTGCTTCACTTCAGAAAAACAACATCAATGGGTATAATGGCTACCTTTAGCTAAATGGTGGTATAATACTAACTACCATGAAGCCACCAAGATGACTCCATATGAAGCAATGTATGGCCAACTCCCACCTTCACCTATTTCTAATATCCCTAGATGCTCTAAGGTACAAGAATTTGATCAACTTGTACACCATGTCGTCATGCTAGCTCATCTCAAAGATAATCTCCATCAAGATCAGAAACAAATGAAATAATAGGCAGACCAACATCGTTCAGAGCACACATTGCAATAAGGGGATCAGGTATTCCTGCGACTACAACCATATAAGAAAACATCTCTCAAAGAAAAGGACTACCAGAAATTAGCTCCAAAATTCTATAGACCTTATCAAATACTTCATCACATTGGAGCAGTAGCCTACAGGTTGGCCTTGCCACCAACTTCAAAAATACATCTAGTCTACCATGTATCATGCTTCAAGAAAGTGGTGGGGAACAATTAAAAAATTCAAGCCAGCCTACCCAAATTGGATGATGAAGGTTCACTCTGGCTCCAACCAGAATAGGTCTTCTATACTCATGAAAGACATTTATGTGGCTGCATGATCAAGGAAGTCCTCGTCAAGTGGAAAGACACCTCTCTAGAAGATGCAACCTGGGAACCAACCACTATTCTTAGTAGTTGGCACTGCTTTAGCCTTGATGATAAGGTCGCTTTTGATGGGGGAGGGCATGTTAAGATCCAACCCTAACCGCTTTATTTATGTAATAAACCCAATAGGGTTGAGTCATAGTTAGTTATAAAGTCAATAAAGCTCATATTAATAATTGTAAGTGGTTGACCCGCATTTAAGAAAGGGACCACAGTTAGTTTCAAACGGGCCATAATTAATAAATAAAGTGGTTAACCCATGTTTGCAAAGGACCACTAATCATTAGTTTGTTGGAGATCATTTAGCTATAAATAGTCGTAGTTAGAAGGGAAGATCATCGAGTCTTATTTTGAAATCGAGATCTGCTCTACTGGAGGTTGCCCCCTTGAAGAGGCAAGCGAAAATTGCATTTATCTCTGAATAATAAAATACTTGTTGTTTTTCTCATTTTATTCTGTGTTATGGGTTGTATTTCTTCACATATTTGGTATTCTAGAATTTCTCGCAGGTCAAGAGCATAACACAAACAATTTCATTATGCATTGTAGCTCAACTAAACTCCAACATTAACATATCATATTTATGCTAATGTCTCGCTCATCAAGATAGACTAAATCAAATCTTTAATTACATACCATTTATTTTGTTGACCACATTAAATAATCCCTCACACCAAATTCCATGGGAAAACCCCTTGGTAATTTCCTCACAAGAATCTTCACCTAGGTCTGTACATATCCTCAATACATCATCACACTAAAATACATAGTTCCATCCATCTGCAACAATAGCAACATACCTACAATCATGATACACCCCAAAACAGACTTGAAGATTGACATCAATGTTAACCAAACAAAATTATTGTCAACAAAAATTGTAATAACATCATTTTATTTCTTTATTAAATATTTAAGCCATTTTTAAATGAATAAATAAATAAATTATTATTATTAAAAAAAAAAAAACCATAAAAAAAAAATAAAAAAATTATTAAAATTTATATCACAAAATATCTCGTGCTTTTCACTTAAAATTTCAAAATTGCTGAAATTATTTATATAAATAATAAATAATATAATTTCCATTCCAAATTTGCTAAATTGCTGAAATTCTTTATATAAATAATAAATAATATAACTTCCATTCCAAATTTGCTAGTTGCAATTAAAATATCGCCTTCCTCCGTGATCTTTTACATGTTATATAAACCATAAATTGTAGATATATAAAATGAATGAGAAATTTGGTTAAGCAAATATAAGTATATACTTTTATAGGGTTGTGTTGTGATTGTTATACGTATTATATTCATTGATATATTATGATTATTATTATTTAATGATTAGTTAATATATATTTCAATTTGATTGTATTTATGTTAGAAGCATTTTAATTGAGTCGAAAGATTCATTCTACACTCCGATATGATGTATATTGTTCATATATGCCAAAAATGTTTTGTTTTATATAATAGTTAAAGATTCATATTTTTAGTTTTCATTATTATTATTAAATATAAAATATATAGTAAGTTTTTATATAAAAATAGATATATGTTGATAAAAATGGTGATGAAGTTGTGAATATATTTATTATTCTATTTTTTTTTTTTAATTTATATCATTTTAAAACAAATTTGCATCTCTTGAAAACACTATCCAGAAACAAATAGAAAATAAAATAGAACTACTAGAGAATAAAATGGAGGCAATAGAGACTAGACTGCATGATATAGAAAAACAAAACCAAGATACTAACCAACCATCCCAGCAAGGAGACGCGGATACCTTAGAGGGGCCTAAAATAAAAGACATGATTAAAGAATTAGAAGAAAAAGTTAATAGCCGCCTCACCCTAAATAGTGTGGTAGATAAGTTAGATATTAAACCAATTAAAGACGAAATGAAAAAATTAATAGAATTAGACCATGAACGTAACAAAAGGACCTTAAACCTTATAATCTTCGGTTTAAAAGAGGAAGAAGATGAGGATACTTTAGCCTTAGTCCAGACAGAATTACATAATAGATTACAAATTGAAACAGCGTGTCTCACAGAAGCAACAAGGTTGGGGAAATTAACCGAGAATAAAGGAAGATTAATCCGCATAAAGGTGAGCTCTACTGATCACAAACACAACATACTTAGTAAAACCTCAAGTCTAAAAGGAACAGGAATATTCATAAATGAAGATCTCATTCCAGAAGATCAAGCAGAATTAAGAAAGGAGGTTCAAAAGGTAAAAGAAGCTAGAAAGGAAGGAAAATGGGCAATAATCAGAAATAGAAAAGCCCTTATTCGGGACAAAAACCAAAAAGATAGTAATCAATAGCAATTAAACATGCTCCGGATCCTTTCTTGGAACTGTCGGGGCTTCCCATGGAACAAAGGCCCCAAGCTAAGTTGGATTTCAAATGATGTTGATATTATTTTGCTTGTTGAAACTTGGGAGCACGAAGAATCTAAGGTCCCTAACATAGATGGCTTTACGCTATGGTCTACATGGAACAAGCGATCCTCCCGTAGAGGCATTGGGGGAATAGCTTGTTACATTAAGAAGAACATCTCCCCCTATGTTAGGCTTTATAAAAACGACCCTTACAACCAATTTAGTTGGATAGAGATCAGAGACATTAATAATAAAAAGTCCTACATAGCAATATGTTATTTCCCCCCCCATTAATTCTAACTTCTATAAGAAGAAGAATCTAGATAAAACTAACCCTTACAATAGTTTAGAGAACGATATTTCTATCCTAAGGAATGATGGTAATATCCTTTTAATAGGTGACTTCAATGCCCGAACTTCAAGCAACCAAGCTATTATTCTAAGCAATCGTTCCAACCCTAATCCTCTTTGGTTAGACGAAGACCCTACCCTGGCTAGTAGATACAAAAGGAGCTCTGAAGACCTCGGGGAAAATTTGTTTGGGTCAGAGCTTGTCAAGCTCTGTAGTGCTCAGGATCTCATAATTTGCAACGGTCTAAAAAAGTGGCCCAATTCCAGCAAGATGACCTGCATCCATGGACTTGGTAGCAGCGTGGTAGACTACGTTATTTCCGACCTTCCATTATACAATGAAATGATAAACTTTGACATCTTAAATGACCACGAGCCTGACTCCGATCATAGGCCTTTACTTATAACCCTCAATTTTGTCATGCATAGAGTTCCCATAGAAAATAATACTTACAACCAAAAGAACTTAATATTTGATAAAAATAAAAAGGACCTCTTTCTTAATGAATTAAAAATTAATTTGCCTCCTTTATCTAGCATAGATAATATAGAAGACCTATATCATAAATTTACTACAACCCTCTCATACTCTATTAAAAAGTTCTCAATTGAAGTCTCAAATAATAAAAGAAATAGCAAAACCAATCCTTGGTATGACAAAGATTGTAAAAATGCGAGGAGAGCAATTAAGGAAGCTGTTAATGATTCTCTTAAAATGGACAAGATAAGAATATACAAAGCCCTAATTAAAAGGAAAAAGAGGCAGTACATTCATCAAAGACAGAGAATCTCTTACACCTCTCTAAGGTAGCTCCTAAGAAATTTTGGAGGCAGATTCTGACCAAGAAGACTAAGGATAATAATAAAATTGCTCTTCATGATTGGAATTCTTATCTTAAAAAGATTTATGAATCTCCTAACGTCACGGATAATTTGGAAACCCTGCTCACAATGAAAGAAGTCTTCTCTTTAGAAGACATTAAGTTTGGGGTTAATCGCCTCGCGAATGGGAAAGCTAAGGACATTGAAGGGTACCAGGCAGAAATCTTAAAAATTGGAGGCCCTGTCCTCATCCCCCATATCCACAAGCTTTTCAATCAAGCTGTTAAGCAAAGGTTCCCTAAGCCTTGGACTGAGAGCCTCATTATCCCTATTTTTAAAAGTGGAGATACAAATAACCCCTCTAACTATCGAACAATTATGATCAGCCCTCTCTTAGCCAAATTATATGGTAGTATTCTGGAAAAAAAGTTAAGCATATGGCTTGAAAGTGAAGGTAAGCGGGCTAAAGGCCAAGCAGGTTTCAGAAGGCATCACTCAACAACTGACCACCTTGTTACGCTAAGGATCATTGTGGAGGAATGTCGTAATGATAAATCCAATTTATTTTGCTGCTTTGTAGACTTTAGAAAGGCGTTCGATACGGTTCCTAGATACAACCTCTGGAATAGGTTAGAAGAGCTAAAAGTTCCTCTTGAGTTAAGAGCTGCTGCTATAAGGCTATACGAGAACGTAATTGCCAAGCTAAAGAGCAATGAGGGGTGGTCAAAAGATATTAAGTGTAACATCGGAGTTAAACAAGGTTGCCCCCTCTCCCCTACTCTATTTGGCATTTACATCGATAAGCTCGAAGGTTATTTAGAAGAAGCAGGATGTGGTGGCACAATCTTAGCTGGGATAGTCATTATCCTTCTTCTCTATGCTGACGATATTGTTCTTTTGGCAAGGTGCCCTTCTGATCTTGATAAGAAACTCAAGCTCCTTAAGGATTTCTGCTCTACCATGGGTATGACTGTTAACACAGACAAAACAAAAGTTATGATTATCAAATCTAAGAAGGACACTTGCGCTAATTTTACGTATGACAATAATAACTTGGAGGAAGTGCATTCTTACAAGTACCTAGGAATTGATATCCATCACAAGCTCAACTGGAACCATAGCATTGAGAAAAGGATCAATGGGGGATGGAAAGCTTATTTTGGTCTTGAAAATAATTGTAAAACAGCAAACCTCGTAATGTGGGATAAAAAGAAGTTCCTCTTTGAAACTTTAGTCACTCCTGTTATCTTATATGGCTGTGAAGTTTGGGGCTGCAGCATCTCCAGAGAATCATGGAGGAAGATTGAGCAAATCCAGAAGCGTTTTATAACTTATAACCTGAAAATTAAAAGTAATACACCCTATCCTATTCTCCTTATAGAAGCAGGTCTTTCTTCTATTGAGAGCCTAGCTATGCTCAGGTTTCTGATGTACAAGCACAAGCTCAATAACATAGACAATCATAGACTTCCTAAGCTAGCTTTAAATTCCAGCCAAAATCACCTAAGGCTTAACCGAGGATGGCATAAGGACACAAAGGCCTGGTTAAACTATTGGGAGATCAATGAGAATGACGCTTTGCAAAATATAAATAACATTAAAGATATTGTTACTTCTAAGTTCAAAGAAAAATTGTGGTGTGAGAAAGATTTAGCGTCTAAAAGAAAATTAAGTTATTATAAGAAGGTCATCAACCCCACCCTTGAAGATCAAAAGTATCTCTCTATTCTAACTAGCTCAAAAAAGAAAATTAATATAGCAAAGATTAGAACGAATTCTCATGAGCTCCATAGTGAAACTGGCCGCTGGGCAGTTCCTAAAACACCATGGATGGAAAGGATCTGCCATATTTGTGAGAATAGGAGCATCGAGGATGAAAACCATTTCCTCTTAGAGTGCCCTGCATACAACCACATTAGATCTCAATTTCACAACCTTTGTTACAATACTGACCTTCCTAGCCTTTTACAATGCCAAAATTATAGTGATCTCGGGAGGCTTCTCTCCAAGCTTTTTGAGCATAGGAATAAAATCTTAAATCAAAATAAATAATTTGTCTTTTTAGGTCCGATAGATCATTATTTGGTCTCAGCGGACGTTAACCATCATCATCATCATCATCATAATGTAATATTTATGTTTTTTTTTAAGCTTCTAGATATATTTATATTACTGAAAATTTGATATTATATTGATAGATTCTATGGCCAAAAAACTCTATGAGATCCTATGTTCTAATAGTCGGAACAAAGTTTACCATTCCTATCAGTAACCTAGATTGTTCAAAAAAAACTTACAAAAACTTATAAAAATAAAGCTACATAGACAAGGCATTTCCCATAAATAGTTACATGCATAAGTGTGTTCAGAGCAAAGCAAAAAAAACAAAAACACCATGAAAACGATATAAGTATAGAAAAGCTAGGCGTAGCTTGTTTGCAAAATGAGATGCGAAGAACCATGAGATAATGTAATATTTATGTTATTTGATTGGAAATTAATTGAACCCTATAAAAACGATTAAGAGTTATAAACAAAATTAAGATTAATATGGATATGCAATCATACATTGATCACACTAAAAATTCTATATGTGAGAAGATAGTATACCATAAATATCATTTGGAGATTACATGATAATTTAATTCACCACATAGTAGAGCCAACACCCATTTCTTGGTTCTTTATGTAGGGAATCGATACATTCCATAGAAGAGTTGTGGTTTGTTAGGTGGTAGACCCAACACCCAGTGTCTAGCTTTGTTGCAAAAGATAAATACACCAACTACTCCCCAAATTCCAATCCCAAATTCGATCCCCAATGCCATTAATGACATCTTTTCATCTAGATGTTTGATCCATCCCATTTTCATATTGGCACTGCTACTATTATTGTCACCTTCTCTCACTGGGTTTTCCTTTCCATTGCATGAATTTAAAGGACACCCATATAAGCACTTATTCCTTTGAAATGATGTTGCACTGAATGTGGAAAATTGTGTTCCTCTAGGGATTGGCCCACAAAGGCTATTAGTTGAAACATCCAAAACAACCAAATTGTATAGCTTAGAGAGCTCTTCAGGAATATGTCCACTCAAATTATTCTTGCTCAAGTCTAACTGCTCCAAAGTAGATATGTTACTAAGATATATAAATTCTAACCCCAACTAGCTAAGCACTACTTCTCTTTCTTTTATTATCAATTAATTTATTTTATAAATCCTAACCCCAACTAGCTAAGCACTACTTCTCTCTTTGTTATTATCAAATAATTTCTTTATAAATGATAACTCCAACTAGCTAGGAGCCACTACTCCTCTGCAATAGTTTGTTGGCCACCACCATCTAGGAAGCCCCAACCCACTGTCAACTAGTTGTTGGCCACTACCAGAAAGGATTCACTACTCCTATCTTGGCAAGCCACCACTTGTCAGAGGTCCCAACCTCCTCAAATTATCAAGGCCATGATTTCATTCATTTTCATACTGGACCCCAAAGCAAACAAACAAACTTTGCAACACATAAATAAACCAACTCACTCTACAACATATAAATAAACCAACTCTCTTTGCAACACAATCTCAACCTCTCTAACTGGTGCTCACTGCTACATATATTCAAACAACTTCATTATGCATTGTAGCTCAACTAAACTACAACACTAACAAATCATATTTATGCTAATTTCTCCCTCATCAAGATAGTCTAAATCAAATATCTAATTACACACAATTTCTCTTGTTGACCACATTAAATAAGATCTCACACCAAATGCCATGGGAAAACCCCTTAGTAATTGCCTCACAAGAATCTTCACCTAGATTTATACATATCCTCAATACAACATCATCACACTAGAATACATAATTTTATCCATTTCCAACAATAGCAACACACCTGCAATCATGATATACCACAAAACACATCTGAAAGTTGACATCAATATCAACCAAACAACACTATTGTCAACAAAAATTATAATAACATCATTTTATTTATTTATTAAATATTTTAATTATTTTTAAAGGAAAAAACAAAGATATTTTAGTATTAGAAAAATAATTTAAAAATCATATAATTTTTTTTTATTAAAATTTATATCACAACATATCTCATGCTTTTCACTTAAATTTTTTCAAAATTAATGAAATTCTTTATACAAATAATATAACTTACATTCCAGCCCCACGGGGCAGGTGAGTTGGTAATCACAATGTGGTGAAGTTCGTTAGAAAGGCGGGCTCCATATTGAAGGTCACGAGTTCAAATCCCCCGGAATAGCCTGGAAGCTATGGAGAGGGGCGGGCACAGTTTCCCAGGGGTTATAGTGGTAGCGATCAGAATCGACCCCGTGTAACGCAAGTTGCGAGGCTGCTCCAGTTGCCCATTCCTCTGTAATAAAAATATATATATATATATATATATATATATATATATATATATATATATATATAACTTACATTCCAACTTTGCTAGTTGCAATTAAAATATCACTATCCTCTGTGATCTTTCATATGTTATATAAACCATAATTCTTGCAAATATATAAAATAAATGAGATCTTTCATAGATTATATAAACCATAACTCGTGCAAATATAGAAAATGAATGTGTTGCAATTAAAATATCTCCTTCCTGTGTGATCTTTCATATGTTATATAAACCATAACTATGGCAAATATATAAAATGAATAAGAAATTTTGTTAAACAAATATAAGTATCAACTTTACATGTTTATGTTTATGTTGTGAACTTGGTTAATGCTTACCTATTATGTTCATTGATATATTATTATTAATATTATTTAATGAAAGGTTAATATTATTTATATATATATATATATATATATATATATATTAATTAAATATTAAATATATTAAATTTTTATATCAAAATGATATATATTGATAAAAATAGTAATGAAGTTGTGAATATATTTATCATTGTGAATTATTTTTCTAATTTATATCAATTTATATAATGTAATATTTATGGTTTTGTAAGCTTCTTAGATATATTTATATTATTGCAAGATTTCATGGTTTAGTAGTGAGAAGAAAATTTTCCAACTTTATCAGTAATTTGGAATGTTCAAAAAACCAGTTTTTGCATATGGCATACTAAAACACTGTGAAAAGGATACTAGCATAAAAAAGCTAGGTCTAGCCTGTTTGTAAAATGAGATGGGAAGAACCATGAAAGAATGTAATATTTATGTTATTTGATTGGAAATTAATTGAATGCCATAAAAAATGATTAAGAGTTATAAATAACATTGAGATTAATATGGACATGCAATAAGACATTGATCACACTAAAAATTCTATATGTGAGAAGATAGTATACCATAAATATCATTTAGGACTTACATGACAATTTAATTCACCACATAGTGGAGCCAACATCCATTACTTGGTTCTTTATGTAGGGAATCAATACATTCCATAGAAGAGTTGTGGTTTCTTAGGTGGTAGACCCAACACCCAATGTCTAGCTCTGTTAAAAAAGATAAATACACCAACTACTCCCCAAGTTCCAATCCCAAATCTGATCCAAAATGCCATTAATGACATCTTTTCATCTAGATGCTCGAGCCATCCCATTTTCATATGGGCACTACTACTATTATTGTCACCTTCTCTCACTGGGTTTTCCTTTCCTTACATGAATCTAAAGGACACCCATATAAGCACTTATTCCTTTGAAATGATGTTGCACTAAATGTGGAAAATTGTGTTCCTCCGGGGATTGGCCCACAAAGACTGTTAGATGAAACATCCATAACAACCAGACTATATAGTTTAGAGAGCTCTTCAGGAATCTTTCCACTCAAATTATTCTTGCTCAAGTCTAACTTCTCCAAAGTATATATGTGTTGTGGGGAAAAGTATCCGACTCGGATGACCCTATCCCTACTCTAAAGGTGACAGTCTTTAGCAACAACTGAAAGTAAAGCTTTAATGTTTTCCTTTATGAAAGTACAGAGAGAAGGAAGAAAAGATTAACCAACCGGTGTCTTTCGCTTTTGTCGATCCTTATCCTCTCTCTTTGTCTCTTGTTCCCAGCTCCTTGCTCCCTTTGCCGGTCCAGCTACACACAGATCCTGCACAACAGAGAGAAGAAAACTACAAGATACATGTACTCATAATTGATGCATGGATTAGAGTGAATCAAATATACAAGTAAATACAATACATCAATGTAATACAAGTATATAGGAGAACATTCAAAGCTTTATTGATAAAAGTAACAGGGTTCTGAGAAGGTTACAACCATCAATGGCTCCAATCCAGCAGCACCTCCCCAGCAGCAAGAAGTCTCCTCTTCACCTCTGGAAAAACAATCACCCAATAGCTCTAACTGTAAACCAACAGCACTTCCTTACTTTGCACAAAATTCCAGCCTCCCTAGACCTCATAGAAGAGCTCTATATATAGGATAGAAGAAGAAAGGATGAGTCAGCTTGAGACTGACATAAAGCTGCCTTGTGTCCTCTCCCTCTTCAGTTAAACTTCAGTTCCTGAGTCCACTTGGAGATCCTTGCTTACACATGGAGATCAAGTACCTCTTACTCATCACAGGGCGAATCCCTTGAACCAAGTGTCAGTTTGGAAGCTTCCTGGGCAATTGACACCTTGCAGAATGACTGTGCCACTTGGCCAATCTCGCCCAGCGCAGGTAGCCTTCATTAGATTTGACTTTCAGCGCAGGTACAAGGAGGAGCAGTTGCATTCCAGCGCAGGTGCTCAGTGGAGCAGCTGACATGATCCAAAATAAGCCTGTTTTTGAGTGTTTTCAGGTGGAGAACTGATGGGAAGTGCTGTGGTTTGCTGACCTTGTTCTTCTAGGGGTAAGAACAACATGTTTAGGGACTGAGGATCCCTGTAATTATCGACATTTCATGCTCCATGTTGCGAGGCACAAAAATGTCTATAACAGTTGCCCCCTAAAGTATGAGGCCGTTTATCGGGTGAAATGCTTTATCCAGAGGGTCCGAAGTTCATTCAAGTGCTGAGAGGTGCCCTGTAATACAATACAATACAATACATTATTTTTCATTCTGTTTTCATGATCTAGCTGAGGCGGGCATTCCCATGCTCAGCTTTATAAATACATTTTGGTACATAGAACAGACGATCGTCTGATGGTAGACTGATAATTTTCTGCTGAAATTATCATCCTTTGAATAGGATGATCATCTGCTGCAATGATGTACACGACAAATGCTTTTATATTTCCTGAATATGTATCGCAGCCCGGATGGATGAAACTAGATCCAGGGTCTTCAAACTTGTTCGATCTTCACTCTAAGTACAAGTCGATCCATGTGAGAATTTCGCTGAAGTCGAACATGGAAAGACATCGCTTGACTACCGGTCAATGATGAAAACCGTTAACAAGCGCGAGAGGAATCACCGATAATGATAATGACCCTCAAGGTACTGCAGTACAATTCACGTGGCGTGAATAAAGGACTTGGCGTTGAACGCCGCGCAAAATCTTCTGGTCGAAGGTCATTGATGTATACCTGTCGCCGGAAGTGAGAAACTTGCCATTGAGGCATGCAAGCTTCAAAGTACTGATGGGGTTGTTCCTAGATCAACTTCTTGGATGATGAGCTGAAGTCGACAAGAAGCGATCCGTCAAAGGAGGGCCTTAATGAATCCCACATCAATGACACGGAACGGAGCTAATGATTTTAGTGGAGGTGAAAACAAACTGTGATATATGATTCAGGGTGGCGATCATGAATGGATGAAGGACAATGTATGGCAGTGGATGGGACACGGTTGACACTTTCAGAATGACCCCTCTTGAACATATAATGACACTGATGTGATGGATCGGTAGCATTACCCCAAATGTGGATGGTTTGGCGAGGACCATGGTGATGAGACCGGTGAATGAAACAACCCAACCCGATGTGGTACGGAGGAAAAGTGTCATGTTCAAGAGTGACTTGCTACCATTAAACTTTGATGTTCTCCCAATTTTTCCCCAGTCATTTCTGACCAGTACCTCTTTATTTTTGTCAAGCTTGAGGAGGATAACATATGCTTGTTCTATAACCTGCCATTCGGGCAAGCCCATCGCTATGATTTAACGAGCTTAGCGATAGGGAAACTCGTTCTCGTCTAAAGACAAGTTTGTCGCTATTTAATGAATTTTAACGAGTCTAACGACAAGGATAACTCGGTCCTTTTCATTTTTAGAGAGTCTGAAAAGGTACAGAAAGTCAACTCCATAATTTCTTTTTCGTCAGCTAATCCCTTAAGTCCGAAAAAGTATAAAACGATACAGAAGGGATGGCTGTTCGGTACTTTTAACGAGCCGAACAAGACAAGCGCTCGATCCTTTTGTGCAATAATCCCTCAGGTCCAAAAAGATTAAAATTTAGAGGAGGGATAGCGTTCCGGTCATTTAACGAGCTGGAAGGCCAAAACTCGGCAAACTACAAGATACATGTACTCATAACTGATGCATGGATTAGAGTGAATCAAATATACAAGTAAATACAATACATCAATGTAATACAAGTATATAGGAGAACATTCAAAGCTTTATTGATAAAAGTAACAGGGTTCTGAGAAGGTTACAACCATCAATGGCTCCAATCCAGCAGCACCTCCCCAGCAGCAAGAAGTCTCCTCTTCACCTCTGGAAAAACAATCACCCAATAGCTCTAACTGTAAACCAACAGCACTTCCTTACTTTGCACAAAATTCCAGCCTCCCTAGACCTCATAGAAGAGCTCTATATATAGGATAGAAGAAGAAAGGATGAGTCAGCTTGAGACTGACATAAAGCTGCCTTATGTCCTCTCCCTCTTCAGTTCCTGAGTCCACTTGGAGATCCTTGCTTACACATGGAGATCAAGTACCTCTTACTCATCACAGGGCGAATCCCTTGAACCAAGTGTCAGTTTGGAAGCTTCCTGGGCAATTGACACCTTGCAGAATGACTGTGCCACTTGGCCAATCTCGCCCAGCGCAGGTAGCCTTCATTAGATTTGACTTTCAGCGCA
The DNA here is from genome assembly GCA_031772625.1 of Pinus tabuliformis. Lineage (NCBI taxonomy): Eukaryota > Viridiplantae > Streptophyta > Pinopsida > Pinales > Pinaceae > Pinus > Pinus tabuliformis. The sequence continues at coordinate 1,024,931,619 of CM062811.1, read as the reverse complement.
GGTACAAGGAGGAGCAGTTGCATTCCAGCGCAGATGCTCAGTGGAGCAGCTGACATGATCCAAAAATAACCTGTTTTTGAGTGTTTTTAGGTGGAGAACTGATGGGAAGTGCTGTGGTTTGCTGACCTTGTTCTTCTAGGGGTAAGAACAACATGTTTAGGGACTGAGGATCCCTGTAATTATCGACATTTCATGCTCCATGTTGCGAGGCACAAAAATGTCTATAACAGTTGCCCCCTAAAGTATGAGGCCGTTTATCGGGTGAAATGCTTTATCCAGAGGGTCCGAAGTTCATTCAAGTGCTGAGAGGTGCCCTGTAATACAATACAATACAATACATTATTTTTCATTCTGTTTTCATGATCTAGCTGAGGCGGGCATTCCCATGCTCAGCTTTATAAATACATTTTGGTACATAGAACAGACGATCGTCTGATGGTAGACTGATAATTTTCTGCTGAAATTATCATCCTTTGAATAGGATGATCATCTGCTGCAATGATGTACACGACAAATGCTTTTATATTTCCTGAATATGTATCGCAGCCCGGATGGATGAAACTAGATCCGGGGTCTTCAAACTCGTTCGATCTTCACTCTAAGTACAAGTCGATCCATGTGAGAATTTCGCTGAAGTCGAACATGGAAAGACATCGCTTGATTACCGGTCAATGATGAAAACCGTTAACAAGCGCGAGAGGAATCACCGATAATGATAATGACCCTCAAGGTACTGCAGTACAATTCACGTGGCGTGAATAAAGGACTTGGCGTCGAACGCCACGCAAAATCTTCTGGTCGAAGGTCATTGATGTATACCTGTCGCCGGAAGTGAGAAACTTGCCATTGAGGCATGCAAGCTTCAAAGTACTGATGGGGTTGTTCCTAGATCAACTTCTTGGATGATGAGCTGAAGTCGACAAGAAGCGATCCGTCAAAGGAGGGCCTTAATGAATCCCACATCAATGACACGGAACGGAGCTAATGATTTTAGTGGAGGTGAAAACAAACTGTGATATATGATTCAGGGTGGCGATCATGAATGGATGAAGGACAATGTATGGCAGTGGATGGGACACGGTTGACACTTTCAGAATGACCCCTCTTGAACATATAACGACACTGATGCGATGGATCGGTAGCATTACCCCAAATGTGGATGGTTTGGCGAGGACCATGGTGATGAGACCGGTGAATGAAACAACCCAACCCGATGTGGTACGGAGGAAAAGTGTCATGTTCAAGGGTGACTTGCTACCATTAAACTTTGATGTTCTCCCAATTTTTCCCCAGTCATTTCTGACCAGTACCTCTTTATTTTTGTCAAGCTTGAGGAGGATAACATATGCTTGTTCTATAACCTGCCCTTCTGGCAAGCCCATCGCTATGATTTAACGAGCTTAGCGATAGGGAAACTCGTTCTCGTCTAAAGACAAGTTTGTCGCTATTTAATGAATTTAACGAGTCTAACGACAAGGATAACTCAGTCCTTTTCATTTTTAGAGAGTCTGAAAAGGTACAGAAAGTTAACTCCATAATTCCTTTTTCGTCATTTAATCCCTTAAGTCCGAAAAAGTATAAAACAATACAGAAGGGATGGGTGTTCGGTACTTTTAACGAGCCGAACAAGACAAGCGCTCGATCTTTTTGTGTAATAATCCCTCAGGTCCAAAAAGATTAAAGTCTAAATGAGGGATAGCTCTTCCAGTCCTTTTAACGAGCTGGAAGGCCAAAACTCGGCAAACTTTTCATATTTTATGAGTCAGTGAAAAGAGCTCAAAGAAGACTCGTCTTTTGAGGAACGAGTGATAAACAGGGATAGCAACTGATTCCAGGTACAGATTGGAATTTTCCAATCACGGCAGTGTCACAAGGATGGCTAGGTGAAATCACTCTTCGCAGCTGTTTCTCAAAAGAGGTAAACACACAAATGGAGGTGAATGATCGGCCAAATGAACAGTGGAGGTGACGGTGCACAAACACGACCAAGGCTTTTATGGCTGATGAATTTACGATCTCAAAAGGTTATTTACCGGTTCGTTTTTTCTGAATGAGCTTGAACTCTGAAGGAAAGCCTGCTCATAAACTTATGTTTATTTTTTAACGAGCATGAACTATGTGCTAAAACTGCTCGGATCTTGCGTTTATTTTTTAACGAGCATGAACTATGTGCTAAAACTGCTCGATATACCAGTCATAATAAGAACGCCTCCTGTGAGATAGCTATTTTTTAAGGAGCTTTATCTCACGAAGCTATGCTCCAATTTTGGCAAGTTTTTACCTTTGCCCCACAGGCTTTCTTCATGTAAGGTCGGAAACGGCTAATCCTACGAGTTTAAAGGGTTAGACCTACGGGTTTAAAGGGAGGACCTAAAAATTTAAAAAATAAATAGTCGTCCCTTGCTTACATTCCAAAAGTTTGCATGCCCCCAGGCGTAAGATAGAATTTCGAGGCTGCCCCTCCTCTCCCCTACTTCTGCTTTTCTTTGGGTGTTCACAGCTACTTGTCATCTTGCCAATCTAATGTTAACGATACTAGTCTTCTCGTTATTTTAAGGGGTCTTACGCGGTACTTGTCTTCCCGTCGGCCCAACTTTTAACGAACAGCTATTTGTGACAAGAGAAGAACACTACTCAAAGACAAAACATTGGTATTATTGAGGGAGGCTTGCCTCTTTCTTATTATCCGAAGAGGGTTCTATTCGCTGCCGCAAATCAATCTCTTTCTTCGGCGCTGTCTATCATTGGGTTGTCCAAAGATGGTTACCCTTTGTCACAACAATATAGTCCCCTTCTTTGCAGGCTGCCCCTGCTTATCCTTCAAAACATATGTTTTAATGGGCGAGGCTTGAATTCAAAGATGGCTACTACTTGTCGCAATAAAGGGAATTCCTACTTGGGCAGTGCCCACCTATTTAGACAAAGGTGAATGACTCTTTTGTCAAACACATAACTTTAACAAAAGAATACTATTCCAGAACAACCCCTCTTCCATTCACGGACGGGGTACGGACTAGTCATATTCTTCTGCGGAAATTCTACCTTATACCCAGGGTTTCTTCTGCCCGAAGCAGACCAGGGTGCATGCCCCCTGGGTTCCAGTCTTTCTTTCCGAATCACTCGCACTCATCGGGAAGGAGGACTGGGGGTGGAGGCGAATCTTGAGTGAACAGACCATTTAGGAATGGTATTTGACTATTTGCGATGCGAGATCCTGGAAACGAAAGTTGGTCTACGAGCTTGACCACCCTTCCTTCGTGTGGAAAACACATTACTCTAAAGAGTGAGGAGACTATCGCTCCCATGCAATAAATATAGTCACGTCCAAGGAGTAGGTTATAATCCAAGGGTCCTTGGACGACCATCACATTCAAATTAACGGTCTTCCCTTTCAACGTGACAGGCACATTGGGGAGGATTCCTAATGGTCGACTGGTTCCTTTATCAAAACCTGAGAGATTTCTTAACTCAGGTAAAAGCGCCGGGGAACCCAGTGCTTTCCAAGCAACAGAGGAAAGGATACTCACAGACGCCCCTTCATCAATGATAGTACCAGCCATGATCATTCTATAGATCTGGACAATGATTCTGAATGGTACACTGGCTGGTAACCGGGGTCTGCCTAGTTGATTCCAATCAAAGGATACAACCAGGTTGCTTGGTGGTGGGACCAAATATACGGCCGGATATGACCCTGATGATGTTCCTTCCTGCGATAAAGGAATGGGCGCATTGCCCTGACGCTCATCAGAGTCGGTGCTGATGAAAAGAACCTGGATGGTGTCATCCTTATTCTCTTCAGTGAGGGTGTCGCATGAAGATGACTCTTCGGCGACGGTGTCATTCGAAGATGAAACTTCTGAAGGTAGAACCGGGTCAACTGCCGTATCGACCTTTGGACTTTCGTCCGGTCTGGATTCAGTAGGTTCATTTTCAGTGACTGACGCTTCAGCTGACCACTTGAGCGGGCCAGCTGGATTTTCAACTATTGAGGGATTAGGCACGAGTTTTTGGTATCCAGGAGGAAGTCGTAACGGTGATACCGGACGATCTTCCAAAACTCTCTTCGCCTCATCTAAGAAAGGACATCGGTGAATGGCGTGATCGCCTTCACACAACATACAGGGTGATCTTGGTCTCCCTTTTCGTCCTTCACTCTCGCTAGTTGATGGACTGCAATCAACATGACTACCAGAGGTTGATGCTACCGGATTGTGCAACCTGGGGGACCAGTCCCTTAGTATCCGGGGAATACAAGGACAATCACGATGGAAGTGGGTCCCTTTGCAAATGACACATGGCGATTTAGGCCCGGTCAGTGCAGTGTGTGGGTTTTTGTCAGCTGTCTTTTGCTTGCCCCCAGTCGCCTTCGCCATAGGCCCCTTCTGCTTCTTTTCTTTCTTCTTCTTTTCCTTCTTCTCCTTGGGAGGTTGACTCTTGCCAACTCTACCTTGCGAAGATGAAGGATCAGAGGAAGTATTGTAAGAAGTGGAAGGCTGGTGGGTAGTTCTAGACTGTTCTGACTGTTGATTCGACTGCTCAGGATTAGTGGCGATCTGGACTACATTAGTCGAAAAGAGCCATACAGGTAGGCCAATTGTCAATCCTGGAAGTGACAATGTTGCCATATGAGGCGCACCAACATCTCCCCAAGAGGAGAAGGGATTTGGACTTCCGCCAAGGTTACCTCCTTGGTTGGTGGGCTCCATACTTTTCGACTGAAAGATCAACGTGGGAATAACAGGTGATTATGTTCCGCTTAAAATAAATTTTATTAACGACGCTTTTAGACACAAACTTGCTTTTTCATGTTTTAAGAGTCGAGAAAAAGCTAAAGATGACTCTAGTCGCCTTCGATGTATTAACGAGCCCGAAGTGACAAATGCTCGGTTGGACTTTTTCAGTTATAGAGTTTGAAAAAGGCCAAAAGAAACTGCTCTGGAGATCTAGGCAGAGGGTGTGCCAAACCTTTCGCGAAACCACAGAATACGTTTTACGGTACGGGTGGTCGATCTTCGTGAATGCTGTGTTCACTGCATCGCGATTAGTAGGGCGGCCGACACGGCTTCCTAAGGATAAAGGATAAATGCCTATAGGGGTCTCCCAATATACGCGACGGTACGCGGGAGCACAAGTCCGTATTAGTGCCACCGACTCTCAGGAGGAATCACCCACCTTCGTAGAGATCGACAGTCACTATGTTTAACGACGCCGGAACACGTCTCTACCTAGACCTCTAGATGTTTGCGTTATGTTACAAAGCGTTGTTATGTAAATTGGATTTATTTTAATGTTGATCTTGCTTAGCAGTTTGCCTTTAAGGATCACCACGAGATGTATATATACAACTTCCTAAATGCAATCTAAGATGAGAAGCAAAACTTTTCAATCTTTCAACTTTGAAAACCTTAATCTACTGAGGGAAAAGAAAGACACAACTTTTCGCACAGATCATAGAACACACACTAAAATGCAAATTTTCCTAAATCGTCAAGCACACAGTCAAATGCAAAATGCACAATGCAGATATTTCTTTTCTTTTTCCTTAATGTTGATGTAAGACAGAAAGGAAACTATTGTATAACTTCGAATCTAATTTCAAGCGAAAATAAACAAGCTTGTCCAAAATCAAAAGACACCTTAAGATCGACTTGTTTAGACACTGGAAATGTATAGATTCAAACCATAAGATGAAAAACAAACAAACTCAAACAGCCATGAACAGTAATAAAACTAGCTCTTAAGATCACAAAGACACTTTTACAGTTCAGGATCTAAGAGGCCACAGCTATACTGGTTCGCTTTTCACAATGGGAAACTGTAACTGAAGCAAGAAATACTGAAAGAACAATCACATTTTCATCACACAACTGAGGCGGAATAATGTCAAGGAAAGTTGGTTTACAGCAAGTACAATGACAAGCAATCAGCAGCAAAATAACAGTGAAAACAGGGCTCAGACACAGTGGGAAACCTCAGGAAGACATAGCCTAACTGGATCAGCGCAGGCTCTGGTCTGTCAAATTGACTCTCAGCGCAGTTCCCGAAGGGAGTACCTGCGCTGTAATGCAGACTGCCTGTGGACAGCCTGCTCTGGGACACGAGAGTTGCGTTTACAAGGATTTCCGGGGTCATAAAAAGCTCAAAAATGCATTGTTTTTGCTGAAATAAAAAGCTATAGGTCAAGTACAGGCTAAGGGATGATCAAGAGGATGAAAAGCTATCACAAAGAGTACAAGAGTCTTTTGTAGATCAGCTCTTCAAATCATGAATCTGCTAAAAAATGAGCAAGAGTAGCAGCCCCTCTACTTCGCTTTTGATATAGTCAAAAGCTTTTCGATTCGGTACTCTTTGGTTCAGGAAATGAATAGCAAAGATACTACAAACACCAACAAGATACTAGGCTCCCCAGTGGAGTCGCCAGTTTGTTGTGGGTAAAAGTATCCGACTCGGATGACCCTATCCCTACTCTAAAGGTGACAGTCTTTAGCAACAACTGAAAGTAAAGCTTTAATGTTTTCCTTTATGAAAGTACAGAGAGAAGGAAGAAAAGATTAACCAACCGGTGTCTTTCGCTTTTGTCGATCCTTATCCTCTCTCTTTGTCTCTTGTTCCCAGCTCCTTGCTCCCTTTGCCGGTCCAGCTACACACAGATCCTGCACAACAGAGAGAAGAAAACTACAAGATACATGTACTCATAACTGATGCATGGATTAGAGTGAATCAAATATACAAGTAAATACAATACATCAATGTAATACAAGTATATAGGAGAACATTCAAAGCTTTATTGATAAAAGTAACAGGGTTCTGAGAAGGTTACAACCATCAATGGCTCCAATCCAGCAGCACCTCCCCAGCAGCAAGAAGTCTCCTCTTCACCTCTGGAAAAACAATCACCCAATAGCTCTAACTGTAAACCAACAACACTTCCTTACTTTGCACAAAATTCCAGCCTCCCTAGACCTCATAGAAGAGCTCTATATATAGGATAGAAGAAGAAAGGATGAGTCAGCTTGAGACTGACATAAAGCTGCCTTGTGTCCTCTCCCTCTTCAGTTAAACTTCAGTTCCTGAGTCCACTTGGAGATCCTTGCTTACACATGGAGATCAAGTACCTCTTACTCATCACAGGGCGAATCCCTTGAACCAAGTGTCAGTTTGGAAGCTTCCTGGGCAATTGACACCTTGCAGAATGACTGTGCCACTTGGCCAATCTCGCCCAGCGCAGGTAGCCTTCATTAGATTTGACTTTTAGCGCAGCTACAAGGAGGAGCAGTTGCATTCCAGCGCAAGTGCTCAGTGGAGCAGCTGACATGATCCAAAATAAGCCTGTTTTTGAGTGTTTTCAGGTGGAGAACTGATGGGAAGTGATGTGGTTTGCTGACCTTGTTCTTCTAGGGGTAAGAACAACATGTTTAGGGACTGAGGATTCCTGTAATTATCGACATTTCATGCTCCATGTTGCGAGGCACAAAAATGTCTATAACAATATGTTACTAAGAGATGCAGGTATTAGCCCTTCCAATTGGTTTCCAGATAAATTTAGCAACCACATGTCTCTCAAAGTTCCTATTCTTGCAGGTATTTGTCCTACAAGATTATTGTTGGACAAATCAAGTATTGTGTTTGCAGGTGAGAGGTATGGCAGAGTATACTCACATCCTTTCATGTGAACTATGATTTCTTCTTCAAAGGGAATATAGTTTGAAGAATTTACAAATCCTTGAAGTCTTTCAAAATGTAATGACATTCTTCCACTAATTTTATTATTGGATAATTCCAATACATACAAATAGGTGAAATTTGTTATCCATTCAAGGATGCCACCATGAAAATTATTATAGCCAAAGTTTAAAATTGCCAAAAATGAAATAGATTTCAAGTAGTGAGGAAGTTGCCTTGTCAATTTGTTTTTCCTTAAATGTAAATACTCAATTCTAGTACAATTAGCCAAAAACATTGGTAAAGTCCCAAAAGTTTTATTAGTGTGATCCGAGAAAAAAGTTAAAAGAGTGTCACTATTATTAAATTCAGGAATTGATCCTTCTAAATTGTTTTTTGATAAATCTAACACTCGAAGATAAACCAAACTAATATTATTGGGTATAGTGCCAAAAATATTATTATTATATAGATCTAGTACGTGTAAATCCTCTAACTGACCTATACTAAGCAGGAGAGATCCAGTCAAATTGTTATTTGATAAAGCGAGAGAGTGAAGATTTCTTAATTGACCTATGTTAGGTGGGATAGATCCAATTAACCGGTTGTTTGATAAGTTGAGAATGATCAATTCCGTATTGGTTATAGTGGGGGGGAATGCTACCTCTAAGGTTGTTAGTGGCTAGTCTCAAAAAATATAGGTGAGTACAACTGAATAGGTGGGAGGGATGTGGCCACGGAGAGAGTTGTTGGATAAATGAATAATAGATATGCATTGAGTCAAACCAATAGTTGAAGGGATTGGAACACTCAATTTGTTTCCCTCACCAAATAGGTAATGGAGTGAAGTGCAGTTGCTAATCGAAGATGGAATGCTTCCACTTATACTATTGAAATTGAAGATGAGTGATTCCAACTTGACTAGGCGACCCAATTCTGATGGTATTGGACCACTCAAATTGTTGTCGTAAATCACCAAGTCCTTGAGTGAAGTGCAGTTGGTGAGAGAAGTTGGGATGCTTCCACTCAGAGCATTGCTATTCAAGCAGAGATATTCCAACCGGACCAGGCGACCGAATTCTACCAGGATTGAACCCCTCAAATCATTGTCTCCTATATTCAACGTTTGTAGCAAAGCGCAGTTGCCCATAAAGGGTGGGATACTCCCCGCCAAACTATTAATGGAAAGGTCGATCTGTTGAAGACGTGTACAATTAAACAATTTCTTTGGAATAGAACCCTAGAGCGCATTAAAACTGAGGTCAATTATTCCTAGCGCTTTCAGCTGCCCAAACGCTGCTCAAATTCTCCCACTCAAATAATTCCAGAAAGATCTAAATGTCGCAAAAGAGAGAGGCTCCCAATTGATGGGGAGAGCATACCATTCAATCTGTATGCAGGAGTAAAGTTGCAACCACTTGTTTCATGTTTGGCTTGCATGAAATTATGTTCCACAGGCAGACGTTAGGTGAGTTATTGGTCGTCCAGTAGGAGAGCTATCCATATGGATCGAATGTGATGCCCTTCTGGAAGCTTAGAAGCGCCTCCACATCCCTTTTATGGTGATTCCGTCCATTAAAAGGAATGCTTTCAACAGAACTGAATCCATCCGTCTCCTCGTACACATGTTCAGAATGAGTATGGTAATGAATAGGCATTGCTACACCCATCATCACAGAGCACACAAACATGATGATGACAAGCAGAAGAAGATCCATTTCTCACTCTACCACTCAAACTTCCTTCAGATTTGTTATGTATTTATAATCACAGGAGGAACAGGGTATATGAAACCCACCTTAAGAAACTTTTCAACCTCAGCTTTAATAACTGCTGCTTTCCTAGGGTTTATCGGTCGAAGCTTCTGGCGAATAGCTTTTTCATTTTCATATGTCGTGATCTCATGTTGGGCTATAGATGGATCTATCCTAGGCATTTCCTCATAAGACCAAGCAAGCACGTCTCGAAAATCTTTAAAGAGATCGATAGAAATTCAAATTTCTTCAGGGGAACAATCAGCTCCAATGAAGACATTCTCGATAACGTTGGGATTCCTAGAGATGTTCACTGGAACAGTTTTTGAAATGAAAAACATGTTAGCTTCAACCAAAAACTGCGCTAGAGACAAAGGATTTAAAACTGCGTGAACATAATTAGTAGATGAAGGACTGGACAAGCTTGATTCTACTTCTCACAAATCAGGGAGGAAATATGACCGATGATGCAAATCATCCCACGACCTCTCAATACCCGTCATTGCTTCTAGAATTGATTCTTCAGATGGAAAAACAGTGTCTAGGCAATCCATAGCAGAATTTGAATCTAGAGTCCAGGCCAGAGCCACTCCCCCATCCAGTTCCTCCAGTGAAAAAGGGTTCCATGCATTAGCAAAGGGAGAAAAACTATGAAATGAACTCATGAAGGAGTAAGGCATGTTCCCCTGTTGGTCGAAAGAGAACTGATTCCTGGCTCCCAAGATGCTAATAGCCAGAATAGTCCATCCATGGAAAGGATTATAACCTTGAACTCTGGAGGGAAAGGTATTGATCCTAGAGATGGGTTAGAATGTGGTATATGACCACTCCCAAAAGGGAAACCCTGAAAAGAATTTGACCCTCTCGCCATGGAAGTCATAGACGTGGAAGTAGTGGATGGAAAAGTTAAGGGAACCGAAGGAATTGTGCTGGAAAGCATTCAAAAAGGGAAAGAACCAGTGTTGGAGGAAAAATCTTGGGTGCCCCCACTCGAAGATAGAATGGATGTAGAAAAAAATATTGCAGTGATAGGAGTGATTGAAGGTATGGAAATTGTACCTCCTCTTTGTACTGAGAAAGGAGTATTTACAATAGTAGCACTCATAGTTGAAACCATGCTCCCAGTAGTAGTCATTGAAGGAAAATACTGATGTAGACCAGGGCTCAAAGGCCTGTGGTTCAGGGTCCCAACGTATAATAAAACGTATGGATAATCGAGAGGGAGAGGACAAGAAGGAGTCTTAGGAGACTCAGGGAGTTCTTCAACCTCTATAACATCTTCCGATTGGAAGAGGACTCTAGAAAGGACTGGAGTGTTCCTCTCCAAATCTTGACTTACACTAGGTCTATTCTGCGAAACAATAGATTGAAATGGAGGATCAATCTCCATTACGTCCGATGCCACTGATTGGAAATCATGGGCAGAATTTCTCCTATGCCTTTTGGAGGAAGGCTCTGCACTCGTAGGTGAAAGCCCACAAAGCCTCCTAGACTGAAGAACTGGTCGATCAACCACTTTTAATTATTTAAGAGAAAATTTATAAAGCTATGGCCAACTAGGAGCAAAGAGAACTCTCTAACAAATTCCCTAGAAGATACAATCAATCAAGCAACTTCCAAGTATCTCCGTTTCGGGTGATGAGGACTGGACACCAAAATACAAGAAAGTGAAATCAAGGACCTTCCAAAGATAGTTTGGGATAATGACGACCCAAGCCTACTAGTGAAGGTGACAGAAACAATTACGCTGACCCCCAGACAAAATACTTTGTTGGTGTAAGTACCCAAACTTCACAAGAGTACCCTCCAGAAGTACTAATGAGCATGATGCAATGTCTGCCTCAGGTGTCGCGGGATTCCCCTCTACAGCAACCTATGTGGTCCCTAGGAATAGCAACTATGGACACCAGTTTGTATCAAAATCTGGGCGGAACAGTCTCGGGGCAGGATCCAACAAGTAGGAGAGGGGGTATCTCTCTTTCCTTGTCTTCACTCTCCCTCGTGCTTGACTCCCAGTAACGGAGCTTTCCTGGTCTTTCTAATGACACTGGATTTCACTCATTATTCAACATCTATGTTTAATAGTTTGAGTGTCCTTGGAGAGTTAACTCTCCACTCACTTATTCCAAGGCCCTAAAGAGCTAGACTTGTTGATGTAATTAATGACAAATCAAAAAATGTTCTAGTTCTTTTTAATTAAGCGCTTGATTTTAAAAGGTTGTTCTTTAGGTCACGTGTAAAATGAGAGTGAAACTTGTGGTTTTTTGACGCAAAATAAATCAATATAAACTTTGTTATATGCAAATGAAATTATTTTTCTTCGATGAAAATAGATTTCTATAAGGTTCTACGAATAAACTTGTAAAATATTTTTTTTCTTTTTTCAGAAAACATGCTCCACACACTCAAAATCTAACAGAAAGACTAAAATTCCTATAGTAAAAACTAACTTAATGCAAACTATAATGATGGTGCAAGATTATATGGATGCTCATGTAAGAAAATGTGTTCCTTCACAAGATTGATAGGCAAACTTGGCTATAAGGAGGGCACAAATTCAATGACAAACATCCCTTGAAACCAATCGAAAAAGTTCACAATTGCTCAAAAAAAATGAAGAAACCAAAAAAAAATTGAAAAGAAAGAGAAAGGCAAGAACGATGTTTTTGTCTTTTTGTTTTTTAAAGAACCCAAAGAATTTTTTGAGAACACAAAGACTACTAAAATTCCAAGACCAAAACCAAGCATAAAGAGTCCCAAAATTTGCAAGTTATGCACATCATTAATATAATAGAACTTGAAATGACAAAGGACTACAGACTTGCATAGATTGATCTGAACAGCGGTATAAAGGACTTTAGCAAACCAAAAGAACATCAAGAAAGACTTTCAAGATTGCCAAAGAGGCACTCAAAAACCATGAAAAACAAAATAGGTCAACCACAAAAAGGAAAGGAAAGAAAAGCAATACGAAAGTTGGGTTATAAATAAAACTGCAAACAATTTCTTGTTCCGCAAAGTCAGAACAACCAAGAACTTCTACAAGAAGCCTTGAACCCAAACCCCAAACTGAAACTTTACTAAAAAATAAAGCCCTAGGTTGACTAGGTTTTTCAATAGGGAGAAGATTAGAAACTGAAAACTTGCATGAAAGCAGAGCTTTACTGACAGTGAATGACCAGAAAATAGAAAAAAACACCAAGCAACAACCTTAACTGGGTCCAATATTTTGAAAAATTTATTCAAAATAAGGTATACGCAATTGTGCAAAGACAAAGCAGCATGTATACACGACTGAAACAAAGGAAAATCGCGTATACGCGAGTTTCTTTAAAGAAATTGTCATGTATACACTACTGTATCCTCTGAAATGCGTGTATATAAAGCTCAATAAAAGCAAGAAATCAATCAAACAAGCCTTGATCAAGAATAAACAACCCAATCTAGGAAAAACAAGAATGCTTTCCCCAGCAAAGTTGCCAATTCTGTTCCGGGTAGAATCACCCTAGGGTCTTGGGTTGAGAACTCCAACATAGTGGAGGGCATATAGCATAAAGAGACACACAAACAAGTAGTCCTAATACTTAAACAATTAAGTTTGGTATAGAAGGTCTTACCGGTAGGTCCTACGTTTAAGGTCATTCCTGTAGGGTTCAAACCCTCTGCTTCTTCCTTGCACTTTAAGACCTGCAATTAATTCAAGGAAAAGCATATACACCAAAAATAATTGAAAGCATGTTCATGATATCAAGGTTAGATCATATAAGCATGTAAGAAAATAAGCATTAACGTGAGATTTTATAAGAAAATCATGACATAAATTAATGCATAAAGACCATAATCATCACGAACAAGACAACACCTCTTTATTAATGTAAGCTAAAGAAAATATGGAAGAACTACAACCTGAGTCATTTGCCGACTCCAAGAGAAACCGTCCTCTGGATCTGTCCTGCCTAGGCCTCAGCAATCCTCCTCAATAAGTATACACAAGGATGTCATGAAGGGATGATGAACATCTCAAGAAGGAAATAGGGGTTTCCTATGACTTGGGAGTGCACAAGGCACAGGGATATCTTTAGACTTGATCAGGGATGTAATAAACTATAATATCAATATCTAATCCTTTCTCCTCCTTTAGGCCTTCCCATGGAGATGTATTTATACTTCTCCAAATTAGTTTTTTCAGTTGGGAAATAGTTGGCCCACGGGCTATAGTAGGTGGGTATCCAGTCAAACCCATAATCCCCCCTGAATTAAGGGAGATTATATATATTTTTAATGTTTTAACACATATACGCAGGTTGGGTATAGGCTGACCCACGTGTACATGTGCTTTCGATAGGGCATAATCACGTATGGGATTTAAAACATTGTTTTTTAGAAAATGGGCCAAGTCTAGTAGGGAAGGGTTACCCTAGGCCATATCATAGAGCATCAAATCTACCAAGGGTGGTAAATGGTGCTATAAAACTAGTTGGGACTTCTTACCGGGGAGATACCCTGACATGTTGGTGGGTCCAACACCGTCAATATAGTGATAAACCCTGACTCAATAAACCAATCTGACCCATACACGAGAAATCCAAAACTTTGGCAGCATCTAAACATCGGTAGCAACATATGAACATTACATGGATTTATGAAACCATTACGTCTCAAAAACACCTCATCCTCTCTCACTCTCAACAATACATGGCTTTAGAATCATAACAGATACAAGAAATCATGTGCACATGATAATCACATATCCTCACACTCTTGACCCTCGCAACAACCCAACAAGACAATATTATCAAGCTCTCACACCAAGAAACTCACCACACAGAAGCATACTATTCTCATTCATGCAACACATACTCTCCTTATGACAACAACAACATACATACTCTCAATACAAAACTGGTTGCTTTACTTTTCCTATGTACTTTTGATGCCATTCTATGAAACCGACTTAATATTCGTAGAGGCCATTGCTAGAGATGATGCAAAACCCTACAAAAATGTTCATGAAAAAAAAAAACATGAACCTTCCTTGAGTATGTTGGGACTTCCCGTCTGGAAGCTATGTCAAGCAAACAACATGCTTTGCTACTTTACCCTAACAAAACTTCAGAGATTTATTACAACTCTAATACAATCACCAGGCCATGCTGATATATGCAAAACCCGAGACTCATTAATTAGAAGGTTTTTCTACTTGTGTATATAGTAAGAGTGTTGGCTTCGACGACGTAGACGTATCGAGTGAATGATCTAGGCCAACACAATTATTTTTCATGTGCACTCTAACTTCTACCATACACTCTCCAAACACACTTTACATGTGCATAACCTCTAGCAATGATCTCACTACCATCACACCATCTTTAGTCACTCATTCTACAACATCAAAAAACACATTCTCTGTCCATGTGCATTCTATAGGTAATGTTTTTAATTTCCAACCCTCTAATCGATACATAACACCATTATTTAAAATTGATTTTGCCAAAGGATCAATTTAGACCCCATCAACGACTAATTATCACACTAGATCAACCATTACTAAAAAGTTAATGTGTTCATGACATTCATAATGATTTGGTGATCAAATCTAGTGAATGTGTGACTAAATCAACAAGGCCTAATCGATCCACTATATGAAGGACCAAATCAAACATTGAAAGTTTTTCACTCCTTAACTAGATCCATGTGCATCCAACAACCAACACTATCATGACCATATCGATATTAAGGCGTTCCACTCTCTTTTGGTGACAACTCAACCATAACACCTAGATTAAACCAAATATTCATGACATAACAACTAGATAATTAACATGTTCACATTCTGATTAGATTAGATAGATAATGTGCTCCACTACATTGTTGCACCAACTTGAAACTAGATCTAGTCAAGATAACAAGAACTAATCACCATTTTGAACAAGATAGAGTGCCAAAAATACTAAATCAAACTTTTTATTATTTTCCATCATGCCCTTGAAGATCAAATTGATTCATTGGATGATTTTCAAAACATGAAAATAATATATCAAACATGAATCCCTCCCAATTTCCTTTGATCGATCTAGTTTAGATAACAAATGAAAGAATTCACAAATGTCAAGTGAAATTCCCTTCACATATTCCTCTTTTTTGTATGACCAGATTGTTCCTCAATAGAAATCAACCCACAGGTGAATTCTTTATGCGCTGAAAAAATGTTCGTTGGATATGAATAAGACAAACTATGTACATATTTGAACTAATTCAATGCATTCAAGCATCCAACCTGAATGCCCACTCCCTTCAAACCTTGGCATAATAAATTTTTAAACCAATTTTGTTGGAAATAATACTGAGAGGGGGGGTGAATCAGTATTATCAGATCAATAAAACCTTTTCAATTTCATACTCAGAAACATATACGCGACTTCAGTTAAGTGAACCCGCGTGTACACGCGTCTGTGTCTAAAGCAACTAGCGTATATGCAGATATCTTATGATTCAGTTAATCTTATCTTCAGTAAATGCATCAGAACATTATTAAGCAATTTAGCAGTAAACAGGTGCAGTATAACAGAACAGAACATCACACAAGAGCCACACACATGAACACCATGATATAAGGTGGAAACCCAATGTGGGTGAAAACCACCTGCTGCAATTCGTCTCTTTCTTCTTTAATGAGAAACTTCTTTTACAATATACTGGTGCAGTCCTTTACCAGTACGCAGGCTACAACCTGCAGAGGGCTACAACCCTCTCTCTCGTTTTCCAACTACTTTTGGAAGGGAGCTACAACCCCCTCAGCTCTTGTACTAGCTGATCCATTTACTAGTACGTAGGTGCTGACCCTACAACCTTCAGGGACCACGTTTCATCAATTTTCAGACTGGATCCAAGAGTACAAAGCAAACATTATCGCAATACAATCATCAACTTATACTTGCATCATAATTCATTAAACAACCCAATACCGAATCACTGAAACCCTGTCATCAAGAACACAAAACCCAAACCAGAATCTAGAACTCTGCAACAACCACCAGAATCAGCAACAACCTGAAATATCAACTTTTATCATGCATACGCTACTTCACTGTACCAAAACCGCGTGTATACGCGCTTTCTCCAAAGGCAACCCGCGTGCAGATCTAGAAATGATTACTTCTGCCTTTGCTGTCAGATCCGACCCTTGCCAAGCGTCCCGAACAGATAACCAGTAATACCAGATCCTCTCACTGCGTCAGATACACCACACACACCTATCTTTGCCTAGTGATCTTCTCCTTATATAGCCTTAGGCCTTGTTCAATACCAAGAGCCAAAACCATAGAAACACAATACCATCAACTTCAAAACTAGGGATCGACACGCCCGTCGAGACACAATGGTCCGAAACCATAGGCACAATTTCCAAGGACTAACCGCCATGGACCAAAGGTACTTTTCCACATACACGCGCTTTTTCTGAAGCCAACCTGCGTGTACACGCGGATTCTCCTTGCTGAACCTGCGTATATCTCTTTCTTGTCCTGCTGTACTGAGATCTGTCCTCTGATCAAGTTGCCATCACCTGTACCAACCTCTGAGCACCTGTACCAACCTCTGAGTGAGTTGCCATCAAGGACAACACTTGAAACATAATGCCAACAATCTCCCCCTTTGGACTTGATGGCAACCACCACACCAAGTCACTCTCCCCCTTTGACATCAAGGGCAAAGGGCGTACCAAGATATGCTCTTCTTTGGTATACCTTCTACTGTCCATATTGCTGTCCATACTCCCCCTGAGTACATGCTGAAGTTTCTGATTTGGCTCCCCCTTTGTATATGCCAAAGTGTACCAATCTATCCACGCTCCCCTTGAGCAGATGCAAGTTCTAAGACCAGCCATTCAGATCTGTATCATAAGCATCAGCCTGCAATATCATTCCTTTGATCAAACAACAAGATGTATCATCAACTTCTAACCATAGTGCCAACAATGAATTATTTGAAGAATATTCTCCCCCTGAGTGTGAGCCAACCATGTCTGAACCATTTCCTGAGTCTGTTCTGCTCCCCCTGAGCCTGAGCCAACCATGACTGAACCTCGGTCTGTTCTGCTGCCCTTTCTTCATATACGCGACTTTGCAGCCTGTAACTCGCGTATATACGCGACTTGTCTTCATTATATCAGCGTATGCAGGATGGAATACTGAATTTCATCACTTTCAGATTCCCCTGTGTCTGTTATGTCAGCTGACTGAGTTATCCCACACCTTTCTGTCTCTGTCTTCTTCAATTCCTGCAACTGTGATGATGTATGGTCCCCTTGTCTTGAATTTTGAAATCTGCTTCTGCATTCCCTTGCTTTATGCCCATAGTTGTTGCATGTATAACATCTTATATTTTTCATGTTCCTTTTATCACAATCAATTGCTTTGTGTCCATATGCATTACAGGCAAAGCAATACCCTCTGAAATACCTGGGATGAGATGATCTTTCTTGAACCATTCTACTTCTGCATCTGGTTGCAACATGTCCAAGATTATGACATACATAACATTCAACTTTATTCAGCGGAGGAAATAATCGTCTATCACGTCCATAGTTAGGAGTAAAGGATCTTCCTTGAGGAATTTCTTTCCTTGGTTGTTCCTTGAGCATTTCAGATTTCTCATTAGAGTTTCTTGTCTCACCTTGTGAACTAGATTCACCTTCAACATATTCATGAAAACCAAGACCAGTCTTGATAGCAGGAGATCTTTGACTATTAAGAATATCATCCAAGACTTTAGAACTATCTTGAAATCGTAAAAGCTTATCCTTTTCTTCTAGTTTACCTTTCAAGATATTTACCTCAACTTGATGTTGTTCTTCCTTTTTTAGATACTGCTTCCTTAGGTCTTCTTCAACTTTTCTCCCTTCTTCTACTTGTCGCTTTAGTTTGATCACTTCATGTTCTTGATCTTCAAGATCTTCTTTTAGAGAGAGGATCTTTGATTCAAGTCTCTGAATAGTTGTGCTCTGATCTTTTGCTATATCCTGCAATTTCTCCCTTACCCTGGTTTCTGTTTCCAATAGTTCTTTTAATTTGGCAGCTTCTTCAGTTTCTGCATTCTTCTCTTCATGTGCCATGAGACTTTTAATATCCTCGCTATCATTGGATGAAGCATTCTTCTTCTTGTGCGCCATGAGACTTCTAATATCTTCACTATCATTAAATGAACTTTTAATATGGGAATAATAGCTTCTACCATCTTCTTCATATATCCTTTCTTTGTTATGAGGACATCTAGCAGCATAGTGACCAACTCTACCACATAGAAAACATTTGAAAGGCAGCTTATCTTTGAACCGTCCAGTTCCCCGTTCAAGATTCTTGACAAAATTTACCTCATCTTCTTCCTCTGACACTTCGAATGCGGCCTCTGGTGGTACCTCTAGTCGCATTTCAAAAGCAGTTAAGATCCCGTGAAGCTGTGACATGGTAATTTTTCGCACATTCTCCTTTTCTTCTACGGCAGATACTTTAGAATCAAATTTAGTAGACAGAGATCTCAAAACCTTTTGAACTAAGACAACTTCCTCAAATTCTTCACCCAGATCCCTCATACAATTCACAATCTCATCCATACGCAGGAAATAATTAGCTACGCTTTCATTACTTCGCATCTTAAGAGTTTCATACCGGATTCTGAGAGTTTGAAGCTTCGCTATTTTTACCTGATCATCTCCTTCGTAGCTTGTAACGATTTTGTCCCATATTTCCTTAGCTGATTTGAGATGCATGATCTTCATAAATTCTGATTGAGTCAAAGTACTCAATAGGACATTAACTACTTTGGCATTGAGCTCATATTGCTTTTTCTCTGCTGGATCTGTAGGAGTTGCTGATGGGAATTTGTATCCTCCTTCTATGAGTCCCCAAACTTCTGCTCCAAGAGACTGTAGATATGCAGTGGTTCTTATCTTCCAGTGAGTAAAATTGTTCCCGTCAAAGACTGGTGGCCTGATGTGTGCCTCTCTTTCTGGATTAGCCATTTTGATGGATCTTTTCCTTCAAGCGATCAAGCTTCCTCTGAAGGACCTGCTCCGATACCAATTGTTGGAAATAATACTGAGAGGGGGGGTGAATTAGTATTATCAGATCAATAAAACCTTTTCAATTTCATACTCAGAAACATATACGCGACTTCAGTTAAGTGAACCCGCGTGTACACGCGACTGTGTCTAAAGCAACTAGCGTATATGCAGATATCTTATGATTCAGTTAATCTTATCTTCAGTAAATGCATCAGAACATTATTAAGCAATTTAGCAGTAAACAGGTGCAGTATAACAGAACAGAACATCACACAAGAGCCACACACATGAACACCATGATATAAGGTGGAAACCCAATGTGGGTGAAAACCACCTGCTGCAATTCGTCTCTTTCTTCTTTAATGAGAAACTTCTTTTACAATATACTGGTGCAGTCCTTTACCAGTACGCAGGCTACAACCTGCAGAGGGCTACAACCCTCTCTCTCGTTTTCCAACTACTTTTGGAAGGGAGCTACAACCCCCTCAGCTCTTGTACTAGCTGATCCATTTACTAGTACGTAGGTGCTGACCCTACAACCTTCAGGGACCACGTTTCATCAATTTTCAGACTGGATCCAAGAGTACAAAGCAAACATTATCGCAATACAATCATCAACTTATACTTGCATCATAATTCATTAAACAACCCAATACCGAATCACTGAAACCCTGTCATCAAGAACACAGAACCCAAACCAGAATCTAGAACTCTGCAACAACCACCAGAATCAGCAACAACCTGAAATATCAACCCTTATCATGCATACGCTACTTCACTGTACCAAAACCGCGTGTATACGCGCTTTCTCCAAAGGCAACCCGCGTGTAGATCTAGAAATGATTACTTCTGCCTTTGCTGTCAGATCCGACCCTTGCCAAGCGTCCCGAACAGATAACCAGTAATACCAGATCCTCTCACTGCGTCAGATACACCACACACACCTATCTTTGCCTAGTGATCTTCTCCTTATATAGCCTTAGGCCTTGTTCAATACCAAGAGCCAAAACCATAGAAACACAATACCATCAACTTCAAAACTAGGGATCGACACGCCCGTTGAGACACAATGGTCCGAAACCATAGGCACAATTTCCAAGGACTAACCGCCATGGACCAAAGGTACTTTTCCACATACACGCGCTTTTTCTGAAGCCAACCTGCGTGTACACGCGGATTCTCCTTGCTGAACCTGCGTATATCTCTTTCTTGTCCTGCTGTACTGAGATCTGTCCTCTGATCAAGTTGCCATCACCTGTACCAACCTCTGAGCACCTGTACCAACCTCTGAGTGAGTTGCCATCAAGGACAACACTTGAAACATAATGCCAACAAATTTCTCAACAATAACATTCAAAACCAATCCATGGGCTTGTTCAATGCATATACATTCTATGTTCTTTTTGTCTTCAAATCTATAACCATTCCTTACACTGATTGCATTGCATGTACAACATACTAGCATGGCACTATACCTATCCTTTATCCCACAAGTGCTCAAAACGCATAGACTAAATCAACAACTTATCAATCTAGTTTCATTACACCTAGTTGGAGGATTTGGACCATATCCATTTATTGAAACACTTTTAAATTAGATCATGGCTTTGCACACTTGCTCATAGGGTCATAAAGGAGCATTCAAATAGAGATTGGGGCTTCACTTCAAGTATCAATTTGAGCCACATAAAAAATAATGATTACATCAATAATAGAGCCATCAGAGCACCTTTTGAGGACATGATAAAATGACATATTAAAACCAAGACAAAAAATCTAGATTGAGACAATAAAATGATAAGAAAAACTTCCTTTTCTTTGAGGATCCCCTTGAACTCATGCACTTTATTTTACATGCTCCCCCTAAGACCTAATTGGCTTCAAATATTCATTAAGGTCTCTTGGTGCTCCTTCCTCTCTCAAACCCTAATATGTTGCTTTTTGTTCTAAGGACTAGGCTTCTAGACTTTCTTTTTAATCTTCTTTGATTAAGCTTCTCTTTTTTACTGGATCACACAACGAAATTAGGCATCTTGCAATCTTTGGTTAGATGGCCAATATTGTCTCATGTAAAACATTTTATGTGACCAAGGAATGGTGGAAAAGGCTCAGATCTTTTGTTGATCTGCATTCTATTCTTGTTCTTCTTTGCATTAGTCCTGCATTCAACAGCCTTGTACCTAAAAAACATTCATAAGTAATAAGTGACCATAAAAGGAATTTTTATACTTGATGGTTGATGATGATCTTCCTTAATTGCTAGGTTGAGAAGGCTTCCTTTTCTGCTCCAACTTTAATTGCCTATTTGACTGATATAAATTGATCATTCTTTGTTTATGTTCAACTACTATATGTCAAAAACTATGGCAAGTGAGGCACTTTATGTCCTCCGATGATGAAGTGAAAGATCTTCTAATTGATAATTATTTTCTTAACTCTCTTCTTGGCTATTGATTTAATTGTTGGCCCCATTTCTTGCTTGAGTCATTTTATTTGAAAGTCCTTTTTGATGTCACCTTAGATCTAGATTCTCCTTCCACCTGATTGTTATTCTTCTCTAAATTGTTTCTCATAGAGACAAACTCAACTTCTAATCTTTCACAATCATTTTCCTTTTCTTTAAACTAATTTCTCATTCCTTCTTCAATCCTCCTTCCTTGTTCTATTTGAGTTTTCAAACTAATAATTTCTTCTTTAAAAGCTTACTCTCTTTCTTCAAGTATTTGAAGAAGCTTTTTTAGATCTCTATTTTTGCAGAGAGATTTTCTATTTCAGCTAATGCAGAGCTAAGTTGAGCTTGATATCTAGCCTATCTCTCTTCTTGAAAATCTACCACTTTGATGCTAGGAGAGAAAATGTCATTTGGCTTATCACTTTCCTTTTAAGGGGCCTTTTTCTTCTTCTTCCTTTTCTCCACCATTAGTACTGGTTTCTCCTTCATGCAGGGCTTGCAACCTTTCCCAACTCTCCTTTGCAGACTTGAGATCCACGACTTTCTCAAGATCCAGATTATGAAGATTGTCATAAATTGTAAACTTAGCTTGGGCATTCCATTGTTGGACTTGTTTTGTAGGGGGTTCTTCGTCATAACCATTCATCACTTCATTCCATACTTTAGATCCAAGTGCAGATAATTGGGATTTCACCTTCTCTCTCCATTCTTGAAAATTTGCAGGACTAAGCAACAAAGCACTTTGATAACCCATGATTTTCCCATATCCACCTTCTAGTGATTAAGCCGCAATAGAAGGCACCTGCTCTGATAACAAATATAATAATTTAAAATAATTTTGTCAAATAATTAGTCAAACATTACACAAAATATCATCAATAGTTTTTATCATGTAAACCACACTAAACAATCAACATAGATATCATATCAAGCATACACATAGGACACAAAGATATATGGTGGAAACCCTCAAGGGGGAGAAAACCACCTTGTTATTGTTGTGCTACATCTCTTTCTTTTATTATCAATCAATTTGTTTTACAAATGCTAGCCCCA
Organism: Pinus tabuliformis; assembly: GCA_031772625.1. Classification (NCBI taxonomy): domain Eukaryota; kingdom Viridiplantae; phylum Streptophyta; class Pinopsida; order Pinales; family Pinaceae; genus Pinus; species Pinus tabuliformis. The sequence continues at coordinate 1,024,908,632 of CM062811.1, read as the reverse complement.
ACTAGCTAAGAGCCACTACTCCTCTACAACAGTTTTTTGGCCACCACCAACAATGAAGCCCCAACTCCCTATCCACTGGTTGCTTGCCACTACCAACAAGGAGTCACTACTCCTATCTTGGCATGCCACCACTTGTCGGAGGTCCCATCCTCCTCAAATTCTCAAGGCCACGTTTTCATTCATTTTAAGGCTAGAACCCAAATCAAACAAATGAACTTTGCAACACATAAATAAGTCAACTCCCTTTGCAACACAATCTCAACCTTGCTAATTGCCGCTCACTGCTACAAATATACAAACAACTTCATTATGCACTATAGCTCAACTAAACTCTAACAATGGCATATCATATTTATGCTAATTTCTCCCTCATCGAGATACACTATATAAATCATTAACTACACACCACTTCTCTTGACGACCACATCAAAGAAACCCTCACACCAAATACCATGGGAAAAACCCTTGCAATTTCCCGTGGTTTTATTTTCTCAAGAATCTTCACCCAAATCTGTAACATATCCTCAATAAAACATCATCATCACACTAGAATATATAGTTCTAGCCATCTACAATAATAGCAACACACTTACGATCATGTTACACCAATAAACCATGCCAAAACACATATAAAAATTGACATCAATACCAACCAAACAACATTGTTGCCATTAAATTTTTTAATATCACTTTATTTATTTATTAAATATTTTAATAATTTTTAAATAAATAAAAAAACATTATTAAAAAAACATTCAAAAACCCTAAAAAAATATTATTAAAATTTATATCAAAACTTCCCTTCCAAATTTAATGTGACAAGTAAAATATCACCTTTGTCCACAATCTTTCACATGTTATATAAACCATAACTCTATAAATATAAAATGAATCAGAAATTTGGGTAGACAAATATAAGTATCGCCTTTACATGTTTACCTTGTGAATGAGGTTAGTGTGATACCTCTTATGGTCTTTGATATATTATTTTTATTTATGATTATTTAATATACATTAAATAAATAATATAAAATGTGTTACATAAAATAATATAAAATGTGTTACGTAAAATATTATGGTATTTTTAATTATTTTATTTTAAATATTATGGTTTTTTAAATATTTTTATTTAATTGTATTTATATTAGAAGTAATGTAATGATTGTAATAATAAAAGATGGAATTAATCTTATGTTAATTAAAAAAATTCTCTCAATATTAATTTTACTAATTAAAATAAGCATAGTTTAATTTATAGATGAAAGAGCTTTTCTACTATGACATTTTTATGGTTAATTTTAACCAAAATCTAACAGAGACTAAAAAAAAGTGAGTTTAATTTGTTTAATCTATAATTAAAGTGCCCAAGTTGTTTAATCTGTAGAATTTAAGTGTCTGGGGGTGTTGAATCTATGCATTCAAAAATGTATTTTGAACAACAAAAAATCACATTTTAGCTTGAAATTGCATTGTTGAGTTCGTGTGAAAAAAACTATTTAGTCTATAAGTTAAACTACACCATTAATATATATTAATGTATGTCAAAGATTCATATCTTTAGTTTTCATTATTATTATTATTAAATATGAAATATATAGCAATTTTTTATATCAAAATAAATATATATTAATAAAAATGGTAATGAAGTTGTGAACATATTTATCATTGTAATTTTTTTCCCAACTTATATCAGTTATATAATGTAATATTTATGTTATTTGATTGGAAATTAATTGAACACGATAAAAAATGATTAAGAGTTATAAACAAAATTAAGATTAATATGGAAATGCAATCATACATTGATCACACTAAAAATTCTATATGTGAGAAGATAGTATACCAAAAATATCATTGGGAGATTACATGACAATTTAATTCACCACATAGTAGAGCCAACATCCATTACTTGGTTCTTTATGTAGGGAATCGATACATTCCATAGAAGAGTTGTGGTTTGTTAGGTGGTAGACCCAACACCCAGTGTCTAGCTCTGTTGCAAAAGATAAATACACCAACTACTCCCCAAATTCCAATCCCAAATCTGATCCCCAATGCCATTAATGACATCTTTTCATCTAGATGCTCGAGCCATCTCATTTTCCTATGGGCACTGCTGCTATTATGTCATCTTCTCTCATTGGGTTTTCCTTTCCCTTGCATGAATCTAAGGGACACCCATATAAGCACCTATTCCTTTGAAATGATGTTGTGCTAAATGTGGAAAATTGTGTTCCTCTGGGGATTGGCCCACAAAGGCTATTAGATGAAACATCTAGAATAGCCAAACTGTATACATCCAGAACATCCAAAATGTATAGCTTAGAGAGCTCTTTAGGAATATGTCCACTCAAATTATTCTTGCTCAAGTCTAACTACTCCAAAGTAGATATGTTACTAAGAGATACAGGTATTAGCCCTTGCAAGTGGTTGCGAGATAGATTTAGCAATCGCATGTCTCTCAAAGTTCTTATGATTGCAGGTATTTGTCCTACAAGATTATTGTTGGACAAATCAAGTATTGTGTTTGTAGATGAGAGGTATGGCAGAGTATACTCACATCCTTTCATGTGAAGTGTGATTTCTTCTTCAAAGGGAATATAGTTTGAAGAATTTACAAATCCTTGAAGCCTTTCAAAATGTAATGGCATTCTTCCACTGAATTTATTGTTGGATAAATCCAATACATACAAATAGGTGAAATTTGTTACCCATTCAGGGATGCCACCATGAAAATTGTTATAACCAAAGTTTAAAATTTTCAATAATGAAAAAGATTCCAAGTAGGGAGGAAGTTGCCCTCTCAAATTTTTTTTCCTTAAATCTAAATAATTAATTATAGTACAATTAGCCAAAAACATTGGCAAAGTCCCAGAAATTTTATTAGTGTGAGCAGAGAAAATATTTAAAGAGGCACAACTGCCATTAAGTTCAAGTATTGATCCTTCTAAATTGTTCTTTGATAAATCTAAAATTATAAGGGAATCCAGACTAATAATATTGGGTATAGTGCCAAAAATATTATTATTATATAAATCTAGTACTTGTAAATCCTTTATGTGACTTATACTAAGCGGGAGAGATCCAGTCAAATTGTTATTTGATAAAACAAGATCTTGAAGATTTCTTAATTGACCTATGTTATGCAGAAGAGATCCAGTCAAATTGTTATTTGGTAAAACAAGATATTGAAGATTGATTAATTGACCTATGTTATGCGGGAGAGATCCAGTCAAATTGCTATTTGATAAAACAAGATCTTGAATATTGCTTAATTGACCTATGTTACGTGGGAGAGATCCAGTCAAATTGTTATTTGATAAAACAAGATCTTGAATATTGCTTAATTGACCTATGTTACGCGGGAGAGATCCAATTAACTGGTTGTTTGATAAGTCGAGTTAGTTCAAATATGTATTGGTAATATTGGGGGGAATGCTACCTCTAAGGTTGTTAGCATGTAGGGACAATTGAATAGGGTTAGAGAGTTGTTGGATAAATCAATATATGATATGCATTGAGTCAAACCAATAGTTGAAGGGATATTGTTTCCTCTACCCGTCAAGTCAGAGAGTAAAGTGTAGTTTCTAATCGAAGTAGGAATGCTTCCACTTATACTATTGAAATTGAAGATGAGTGTATACAACCTGACCAGGTGACCAATTTCTGATGGTATTGAACCACTCAAATTGTTGTTGTAATTAAACAATTCTATAAGTGAAGTGCAGTTGGCAAGAGAAGTTGGGATGCTTCCACTCAGAGCATTCTGGGACAACTTGAGAGATTCCAAGTGGACCAGACGATTGAATTCTGCTGGGATAGAACCCCTCAACTGGTTATCTGCAATATTCAATGTTTGTAGCAAAGCGCAGTTGCCGATAGAAGTTGGTATACTCCCTGTAAAACGGTTAAAGGAAAGTTCGATCCATTGAAGACGTGTACAATTAAATAATTCCTTTGGAATATAGTCATGGAGCGCATCATTCTCAGAGAGGTCAAGTATTCCTAGTGCTTTCATCTGCCAAACTCTGCTGGAATTCTCCCACTCAAAGAATTCCAAGAAAGATCTAAATGCCGCAAAAGAGAGAGGCTCCCAATTGATGGGAAGAGGGTACCATTCAACCAGCAGTGAGGGAGTAAAATTGCAACCACTCGTTTGGTGTTTGGCCTGCATGAAATTCCGTTCCACAGGCAGATGTTATGTGAGTTATTGGTCATCCAGTCGGAGAGCGATTCATATGGATCGAAAGTGATGCCTTTCTGGAAGCTCAGAAGTGCCTCCACATCCATTTTATGGCGATTCCATCCATTAAAAGGAATGCTTTCAACAAAAGTGAATCCACCCGTCTGTTCAGAATAAGTATGGTAATGAAAAGGCATTGCTACACCCATCATCACAGAGCACACAAACATGATGACAATGAGCAAAAGAAGATCCATTTGGGTCGCCACACGTACTGCTTTGTCCTCGATGCTGGAGATGGCGTAGCCCCTTTTCTTATTTTCCAGCTTGTACTTTTTCTTCATGGCCTCTGTGATGGCCAAGTCACTACCCTTCCCTTCCGAGATGTCTGCGGGGTCCTTTCCTTTGCATGGAAGCTGGGAGATGCGGTGAATCAAGTCTGTCATGATGGGGATGGGCTCCTCCAGCCACAAACACCCATCATGCACTAGGTAGAGCAGCTCCCTGATGACAAAAATGGTTATTGGGGTGTTGTGGAAATGCGGCACCCAGAGCAGATTCGATAGCCTAGCCTTTTCCACTCCGCGCAACCACTTTCATGGCTCTAGTTCTGTAACCCCCGTCGCGGTATTCTGCTTGGGCTTCATAAGGTGCCTAGTCTCAAGGTGAGGGAACTTCTCGTGGTTAGCGAGGTCCCAATCCTCGAACTTCAGGCTTGGCATGTGTTCCAGGTGTGTGCCCTCAAACATAATGTTGTTGGGGAGGAGCGGGGTCTGGAGCGAGCTCTTGGTCTCATCTAGGTCCTTGGGCAATTTAGCCTTCCCTTTTCATGGGGGGACATAGACGGGAAATTTTGTCGCGGGGTGCGCAGGCTGAGTGTCCTCCTCCATGCCTTCATCCTCATCATCTACAATGATAAGATCCTCCAGGTCTTCTTCTTATTCATCGGTCTCTATGAAGATGGCTTTCCCCTTCTCCTCCATTGACAACTTGGTGTGTAGCAGGTTCCGCGGGGACACACGTATGAGAACCATTGCTTGTTTGTCCTTCTTTGGTCTTCACATGCGCAGTGATTTCAAGATTTTTTCCACAATCCCAATGCCTTTCGAAGCATCCCCCACAGTCAGGGCCTCCGCGGCCTCTTCGACAATCATTTATGTTATGTCCATAACGTTTGCAGTTGTTGCCATTGTGTTTGTCCAGGAATCTAGCACTCTCGAACTCAGGGGCTCAATCGACGCTTGGCTCACAACAATCAAGGCTTTTCTCAATGGCTCAATTCGCCAATGACCAAGTTTTGTTTGATGGGCTTTGTAATTTATAGCGCTTTTTGAATTTGAATTCGACACTTCCCCCCACATATAGTTCATTAATGCTCCCTTGGTGGCAGATTTTTCCAAATCTTGTCCATAAATCGTGTCTTAAATGCCTTTCGCCCATTCCATTTGGCCTCAAATCGAGCATCCCATCATGAATAGTGACTGCAATGGTCACCTTTTGGTCAACCTGCGTGGTAGCACAGTCCCTCGTGTGTCGTCGCGGACCTTGTGACTCTTTGCTTCTGCACGCAACTCCAACATTGCGTGGCTCTCAGACATAATGGTTTATAGTCCTGCGCTCCCTTTCAACTCCCTAGAGCACTAAGACTACACTCGCTTTGACTAGTCAGGTTGTCACACCACCCGTGTAAAGTTTCATCCAGACATCCATCATGTTTCCTAGAGAATACCCACCTTTTATTGTTGCAGTCGTCATCACACACTTTACCATTTGCAACATGTTATCCTCGTCAATATGCGTGACAATGTGCGGTCCAATCCAAGTCGTTAGATTGATCATTTTGTGGCGATAGGCCTTAAACCTGTCATCACGATCGTATGCACCCTGCCTTTCCACCTTGCTCTTTCTCTAGAGAAAATCTTCCTTTATTTTGTCCTCTAGCTTCTTGACTTCCACATCCACCAGAGCGCTTTTATTCCTTAACCCTACCCTTTCATCTTCAAGTTCTTGGAGTCTAAGATTTCCTAGTTGGATTTTTGCTTCCAAGGTTCCACAAACTGTCATATCTATCGATGCTATCATGTGTGGTCTAATTTCTTCAAGTACTATAGGGCTTACTATGGTTGCTTCATACTCTAGACTTGCCGATGCTTGCGTGGTCAGGTTTTTGCACGCAGTCCTATAAGCCCAGAGAAATGCTTGTACGTGTAGGTCCCAGTCAGTTCGCTTCACATTATGGACCTTGTTTAGTGATTTGTGTACTTTGTTAAAATCTTCTGCATGGATATTCTTCTATGCACTTGGCCTTTCCATACTTCGTGGTCCCAACTGTAGGGTCCATTCACGCCATTGCCTTACCCACACCTGCTTTCCGATCATGTCTCCTACCACGAGGATGGTGTGCATTCGCACATGTTTTGCACCATATGCCTGTATCCACCTAGATAAGTGGGTGCGCGGACTGGTTCGTTCGACGATTTTGTCTGTTAATCACATTTGAGGCTTCCCAAACTGCATGTGCTTCATCCTTCTGCATTCGTGCCAATCTTCAAAACTTTGTTGGTGCGTACCCTACCATCTTGCGGGCGTAGCTTGCAGTACCCATTTCAGAGCGTCGAAACACTCTTGTTCCGGTACTTCCCTTTCAAATTTATTTAGGAAATCATCCACCTCGCTCAACCCATCATACATAGGCAGATCTCTTACCTCTATTGCTACGCAGCTGGTGGGCTCTAGTATTGCAGCAATAATGCTGCAACTCCTGGGACTCCCTTCTTTACTTTTATCAACCCGGTAATTCATAACAAACTTGGAAGCGACGGTGCTGTATGCACAAGTACTAGCTCTTGCCGCAGCTGTCACTTGGTCAGCTGGCACAAGTACGCTAGAGGCTTAAGCCAACTTCTATGAGCTCTTAGAAGAAGCTTTTTAACTGATGGAAGGAAGCTAACTCAAAGGAAGCTAATCTACTTGCAGAAAGAAACTGAAAGCCAAAAAGTAATGCAAACCCTAGCAAACCCTAATTCTACCAGCTAGTCCTACTGATGCAAAGGAGAGAATGAAAACTATTAAAAGATATGCCATTACTTCTATGAAGGTAAAATGCATGTGTCTAGACTACCTCTATCTGAAGAAAACATCTTTTTTGTATTTTTGAGTAAGTTATTAGAATTATCATGCATGTACTTTTAACTGGCTTTTTACTGTGCAGGGGTGGATCAAGGAGGAGAAATTCTTGGGAAAGGTTCGGAAGGTTCAAAGAGGGTCTAAGGAGTCCCTAACACCCTTCTAGGGAGTCTCGCAGAGTTTGGCTATCAAGAAACCTCATTCTTGAGCTTCTACAGGAAGTCTGCAGGGGTTCTACAGGATGTTTCAGGAATTTCTACAGGATGTTCAGAAATTTCTACAGGATGTTTAAGAATTGGATTTTGGAGGATGGGTGAGTGAAGGAAGATGCATGGATGGATATGGAGGTAGGAGAGGGGTCTGAAGTGACCAGGGGCTGATAGATCGAGTGGTGAGAGGGTGTAGAAGGTTGTCTTGGCTTAAAGAAGGCTAAGACAATGGAGGAGCAAGAAGGTATGGTTACGTGGGCAAAAGAACAGCTGTGAGATGAGGAATATAACTAGGAGATGGAGCAGCTGGCCTGGATGAAGCTTAGGCGGATGAGAGAGTAGTGGAGATGCCCTGCACGGTGTACATTTAACCGAATCAACAAAATCCTACAAATAATCAAAGTCCTAGCTAATCTAATCTAACTGTCAGTGAGACAAAGGAACACCAGCTTTATTTGGAAAGAAAACCATGTACATCAATCATGCAAAGAAACATTTCAGAGATCTGAACCCATAACTAACTTCTGCAAATGAAAACAGTACACTAAGGACTGCATGGTCAAGCAAACTAGTGTTTTTTTGGGGGCAGCATTGTTTCTGCAATTCCAGCCCCTGATCCAATAAGGATGAGGTGAAAATGAGAGTGTTGTCGACCCTTTTCTTGGAGCTTCTTTCTGTTATTATCCTACCAATCTATTTTAAACATATGAAGCAATTCTATTCATAACTAGTGACCTATTTAACCAAGACAACTAAATCTGCCCAACAGAAATACGTTCAAATGCATAACAGGGAAACAACGATGCATAAAGGAAAGGTAACAGTACAAAGGAGGCCCTAGGCTTTCAGGTTGGGCCCAACCCCGAGAGTTATGGCTCCTATAGAAAACTCAGAGTTGATATCAAATCGGACTACTTCTCATTATCAAAAAATAATCATAAGTCAAGAGTTATGCCAAAAATGGCTACAAGAGAACAAAATGAAGCTAGCAGCACTGTAGTGCAAAGTATGCAAGAGTTTCCAAAAGTCCCTCACAAAGGCTGAGGCCTTAACATTTATACACCACGAGGCCCTAGCTGGCCTCCTAAATCAATGGGATTTGGCTGCCCAAACTGTGAGTGAACAACTCCTTCCAAAATCTGCTTGGCTGCCTTCTAGATCCGGTTTTGGTGGCCTTTGGGGCTCGGAGTTGGGGGTGAAGATCCCGAGGGAGGCTATTTAATGCCATAGACAACCCCCCTATGAATCCTCAACCCAAGCTTGGCTGTCTTCTAGCCCATGACTGCTCGGTTTTGCTCCAACATATGTCAAAAAACCTGAAATGAGCACGTGTTAGCCACCTAGGAAGAGTGACTACCCTTATTCGTACAAATGACATAAACATACTGGAAAATAATGCATAAGCTATGAAAAATGAAGGATTGAACAAGGATAATTAGGCCAAATGAGCCCAAAATGTTACCAAATTTGGGGCTCATCATCACCCCCCTGCTAAAATGATTGCTCATCCCTGAGCAACTAGCCCAGCTCCTCGCTTTTCATTGCTTTAATCGCCACCCTCACATGTAATATACTTCATAATCTGGAGGCTAGCTTCACTTCAAAGCGGCTGTAGGCTAGTTCTTTGAACTCCATTCTTGTCCTCTGAAAATTGTTCCTCTGGCAAGAAGAACTCTTTTTTAACTTTCTGACACAATTTTCTCTCCTCCTTATCCCAGGGTAACCCCATTGGTACATCAATTACTCTACTAATGAACTATGGGGTGAGTCTAAGGGTCAATCCTCTAAAGTTGACAATGGCCAATGTCTGTGACTTCGGCTTTAAAGACTTCAGGAATTCTTCTGTAATTTCGTCATCATGACCTTGCAGCTTGTCACAGAATGACATCCATTGTGCATGGGAAAACAAGTCCACCACCTTAGGGGTTTCTCGTAATTTCTTGGAGTCCGAAGGCTCTTTTCTAATGAACCCTCCCGGCATGGTAAAAAATTGTTTTTGGCTGTTCTGAGCTTGCCTGCTCGTGTACAGAAGGAGAACTTCGGGGTTTATCCGCACAGTGCGTAGAGCTATGTATCTGTTATGCACACAGTCATATAAAATTCACAATTTCCCAGCGGTGGTCCCTAACAGTGGCTCAATTTTAACTCAAAACCCTGGAGAAAATCCCACATGCAGACTACGACGACAATTTCATGCAGTGATAAAAATAGCTTTTGAATTCATGAGCAGACTTTATTCACATTCTCCCTACCCTCTCAACACGTCGAATTCACCACCTTTTGAATCATTTGCATGGGAGAGTTATGTTCAGGCCTACCTTATTATAGAATTGTCACCCTCGACGTGAACAGTCCAAACTTCTCCGTAATGCCAGGTTCCCTGTAGCGCAGCTTCCTGTAGAAATCGTGCACGGCTTCTGGGGAATGCTTCAGTGGTTTTGGACTTTCTGAGCAGCATTAGGATGTTAGAACAGGCCGAGAACTCAGGTTAACAACCTTCAGAGGATTGAGGACACGTACTCGGCTGCAAAACGGTTGTGAGTAAATGACTGCAGTGCATCATAAGTGATCCAACCGGCCGAATTTGAATTGCTGCGGAATTCATGGCGTGGGGGTGAGTTGTCCCAGTTGATCCGTTGGCCGACGTCACCGCCATCATCCCGCAGCATGTCCCTGACCACCGAATTCTTCCCTCTGCATTCACCACCACCACCATCCCGCAGCATGTCCCTGACCACCGAATTCTTCCCTCTGCATTCACCACCGCCATTCTTGTTAGACTGTCACTTCTCTCCGACTGGACGCTTCCCACGTGTCCAATTCCCGTCTTTTCGACATAACCAAAGCCATTCGGATCCAACGAGGCCGTCAGACTGGTTGTGGTGGCCAGTTGAATGGCTACCCGACTTGTTCAATCCGTTCATTCTCACAGTCATGCACATTTAGAGTAATGCTTATGTAATTTGATGAAATAAGGTTAGGCACTTACCTGTGCGGCCGTGGACGTGGTTTTCTCAGGCTTCAGGACGAGGAATGCTGGATCTGCTTGCTGCTGCTTCGTGCACGGGCGCTGGAGCTCCTCTTCCTTGGCTGCTGGTGGCTACGAGACCTTGAGACCTGATTTCCTGGTGGTGAATGCTGCATGCACCGACTTCATGAGCTGCTGGTGTCTCCATGGGATGTGCTCTAGCTGGATTAGCTGCTACAGGATTCCTGTAGGACATCTTGTAGCCGTTTCTCCACCTGGGGTGCATCCCGAAATGATTGAGTCGTGTTCACAAAAGTAGGGTCCTGAGATTGCCTTGACAGGTAAAGCGTTGAGTTTCTGCATGCTTTATTTCCCACCTAAGAAAATATTTTTGCTGAGAAACCAAAGTTCTGGTATGACTGTGTAGGTATTTCGATCATATGGTAGCAATGGTGGTGAAAGGAGGTGACACAAGTGGAGGATGGAAAAAAAAGAGTGGTTGCATGCCTCCTCAATGGACTTCGAGCTTCAAATTCTTCTTCATAATCGGTCCTGGCCCGCTCAAAGGCTCTACAGGATGTTTCCTGTAGAAACACAGAACTTCCTGTAGAAAGTCCTGTAGCTTCCTGTAGAAGGCTAAACCATGACCAGATTGTGTCCAAACCTTGGAAGAAATGAGTGTTCATGGAGGGAGTGCATGTGAGGTTTCCTGGTAGCTTGGTAGGGACCCTTGTCCTTGAGTTGAGAGGCCTCCTTTTTGCATTGAGTTCTTGCAACCTGCAACAATTTCTAGAGATTAAACTTGTTTTTTCTGTCTCTTCTTTTTCTCTTTTTCTTTTTCTCTTTCTTTTTTTCCTATTTTTTTTTTAAAGAGATAGTAGGGGCACCTCAATGAGGTTTTCACCCCTACTATCTTCCTTGGGCGCCTCAGAGAGGTTTTCACCCAAGGATCTTTTTATTCCAATTCTTTTCAGAGAGACAGCAGGGGCGCCTCAATGAGGTTTTCACCCCTACCATCTGCCTTGGGTGACTCAAAAAGGTTTTCACCCAAGGATTCTTTTTTATTTGCTTTTTTTTTTTTTTGGTATGATGCTCAGGGTATGCCCAAAACAGAGGCAGAACCCTTCTCTATGACCAGCACTAATTTTTCCACAGTTTTGATGAACTCTTGCCTCGAAAGAGGTTTCCTGTAGATCTTTAGTCGATGCCCATTGATGAGCATGGGGATGGATTCTTCATCACTGATCCAAATAAGGACAGAACCATTGTCATTACACTTCTCCACTGCATATGGTCCTAGCCATATTGTCCTCAGCTTCCCTTTGAAATCCTTATGTCTGGAATCATACAGCAGCGCCCAATCTCCTGGCTGGAATTGTTTGTCATTGAGGTGTCGGTCGTGCCATATCTTCCTCTAAAGTTGAACCACTTCTGAGTGAGGGAGGGCCTACATTCGGTGTTCATCTAACCCATTCAGCTGCAATAACCTTCCTTGTTGAGCATGGCTAAGGTCTAGGTCCAGCTGAGCTTCCATCCTCAATGTGTTGTACTCGAACTCGATTGACATAAAAGCTTTCTTCCCATAGACCGACTCATAAGGTGTGAAGTCGGTTGTGGTCTTCCAAGTGGTGTTGTAAGCCCAAGTGGCCTCAACCTAGCGATCTACCCAATCCTTTCTGCTGCTACTCACCACCTTAGTCAAAATCCCTTCTAATGCTCTATTGGTGACTTCCACCTGCCCATTTGCTTGAGGATGATATGGGGTGGAAGTCCTATGCTTGATCTTGTGATGAGTGGGCAAGTCTTCAATTAAGTTGGAGGTGAACTAGATTTCTTGATCGGTGACTAACTCTCTTGGGTAGCCAAATTTGTAGAAGATGTTTTCTCTTAAAAACTCAGCCACCTTTTCTTCTTTCGCTGCTTTGATTGCCTTGGTTTCTGCACACTTTGTCAAATAGTCTGCGCACACAATGATGTAAGACCTTTGCCTTGAAGGAGGGTTGATAGGACCCACAAAATCCATACCCCACTTCTCAAATGGCTCAAGAGTCACTTGAGGTTGGAGAGGCATTTCGTCCCTTGGAGTTGGTTTCCCCATCCTTTGGCATCGGTCACATTGGCTGATATATCTTCTGACATCTTGATGAAGCGTGGGCCAATAGTAGTCTGCTTGTAAAATTTTGAAGGCAGTCCTCTTGGCTACAAAATGTCCTCCACAAGGCCCATCGTGACAGGTTAGGAGGATGTCAAATACTTCCTCCTCCCTTACACAATGCCTTAAGATCTGATTGGGTCCAAGTTTGAATAGGTTGCCCTTGATCGAAGTGAATGAGGCACTTTTCCTCACGATTCTGCTCTTCTCCTTTGAGGATAGATGCGGAGGGAATTGTGCTGAGACCAGGTAGTTTTCTATGTCAGCAAACCAGGGAGAGAGTACTGAGATAGCGAACAGATGTTCATCTGGCATCTGGTCATCCACTGTTCCTTCTACACTTGCAGGTAAATCCAATCTAGACAAGAAGTCAGCAACAACATTTTCTTTACCTGGTTTGTCAACGATAGTCAAATCAAACTGCTGCAACAAAAGTAACCATCTAATAATACGAGCATTCACATCAGGTTTATTCATTAAGTATGTAATTGCAGCATGATCAGTATGTACAAATGTTTGATAGCCAGTGATGTAGTGTCGGAACTTGTTCAGGGAATGGACCACGGCCAAGAATTCCTTCTCAGTTACAGTATAATTCATTTCTGCCTTGGATAAGTTTTTGCTGACAAAGTATATGGCATATGGAAGTTTTTTTTCAACTTGTCCTAAGGCTACCCCTATGGCTTTGTTCGAGGCATCAGTGTGGATGTGGAAAGGTAGGGCCCAGTTTGGACCTCTCAAGATCGGGGCGGACACCAACTTATCCTTTAATTCATTCAGAGCCCTCTGACAGTCGTCAGTCCATTTAAACTCAACATCTTTTGCTAAGAGGCCAAACAATGGCGAGGCTAGCTTACTGAAGTCATTAATGAATCTTCTGTAATATCCTGCTAAGCCTAGGAAACTCCGAACATCTCTTACCTTCTGAGGAGGTGGAACCTTTTTGATGAGAGCAATTTTGTTAGGATCCACCTGTAATCCTTGGCGAGAAATGGTATGTCCTAGCACGGTCCCTTCAGTCATCAAGAATTCAAATTTTTTAGGATTGAGGGACAGGTTCATATCAATGCACTTGGTTAGAACTTTTCCCTGATTGGAAAATGCTTCCTGGAAGTTGGACCCATAAGGAGTGAAGTCATCCATATAGATTTCCACCGAATCATGGACCAGCTCAGAAAAGATGCTCAATACTACTCTCTGGAAAGTGGCAGGAGTGTTGCATAGCCTAAAGGGAAGGACTCGGTAAGCAAAGGTACCCCATGGTCAAGTGAAGGTGGTCTTATCTTGGTCTTCCGGGCTGATTTGGATCTGATTATACCCACTAAACCCATCTAGGAATGAGGAAAACTTCTTTCCTGTCAGTCCATCCAACACTTGATCTATGAAAGGCAGAGGGAAGTGGTCTTTCTTGGTGGCTTTGTTCAATTCTCTGTAGTCCACACAGATTCTCCACTTCCCATTTTTCTTGGGTACCAACACCAGACGGGAAACCCATTCGTTGTCCGAGATGGGGTAGATGAATCCTGCATCCAACAATTTTTGCAATTCTTCTTTGACAATGTCCTTAAGGACTGGATTCATTCTCCTCTGAGGTTGCCTGACTGGTTTACAATCTTCCTTAATGTAGATGTGATGGGTACAGACCGAAGGATGGACACCTTTCATCTCCTTATAGCTCCAAGCTAAAGCATCTAGATGACTGGCCAGCAAGCTACACAACTCCTTTTCCTAGGAAGGAGATAGGGAGGAGCTGATCTTTAACATTCTCTCGGGGCCAAAATCCACATTTTTAACTCTGGGAGAGATTGGATCAGTCATACAGAGGTCCACTAGGGTACTGGCTTGAGTATCCTCCACCAATTTCTCTAAGGACAATGCATTGGGAGGCAGATTTTGAATCAAGGTCTCAATCAAATCATCCTCGGTTTGAGGACCTCCACTGGTGGTTTCTAAGGTGCACAAGGGTGCAGAGTATACCTCATCCTCTTCTCCTTCTTCCAACCAAAGTGGTAAGTCATGCTCTAGCAGAGGTTGGGCAGGAGGGTATAGGACTAGCTGCTTGGAAATAGGACCATTTTTGATGGTCATGTTCCTTGCTCGGTAGCTTATGTAAGCATCCGCAGTGGCTAACCAAGGCCTTCCCAAAATAATGGGGTATCCAGTAAGCTTTGCCTTTGGTTGAAGGACCAAGAAGTTTGCAGGATACTCCCAAGAGTCAACAGAGACCAGGACATCCTCCACAATCCCTTTAGGAGACACGGTGGAGTGATCTGCCAACTACAGGACTATCGAGGTCTTCCTTAAGGAACCCTGAAGGTTGAGTTTGAGCATGGTGTCCTGGGTCATCACGTTAATGGCAACCCCTAAGTCAATCAAGGTATGGGATATGATGGTGCCATTGATGTGGACATCAACTACAGGACTCCTAGGATCCAAATACTTTGGATAGATTACTTGCCCCAACATAAGATCAAACAATTGTCCTATGACATTGATAGTTGAGGCATCTCTTTTTCGCCTGCGTGGGTGCCTGAAACACTTTTCCTTAACCAACTTGTTGTATATCGGTACATCTTTGATGGCTTGGAGAAGTGGTATTCTCACACACAACTGTTTGAGTTCTCCCAGAAGCTCATTCTCTTCTGAGTATGGTTGTGTGGTTACTGTTAGTCTCTTAGGAAAGGGTGGAGTGGCTTTGGGTTCACTTTCCTATTTATCTTCCTCGTCCTCTGGGGGAGGAGGTTGGCGATCCGGAAGAGTCTTCCCAGATTGCAGGTTGATCTCCTGGATTTCCACAGCATAGGTAGGGCATGTTGTTTCCCCAGTATATACCTGCTGGGCCTGTCAGTTGTTGGGGTTCAGGTTGGGTTGAGCAGGCATTTGGGGTTGTCTTGGAGGAGCAGGAGGTAATGGTTATGGTTGAGCCGGTGGTGGAGGCAAAATGGCAGGAGGAGTGTTATACTAGATCCTCCACCTCGGTTGAGGCGCATTCCACTCAGGCTGTGGCTGGACATGTGAGTGAAATGAATGAGTAGTGGGTTGAGTATGGTATTGAGGTGGGTAAGACAATGGATGAGGTGTAGACTAGGAAGGATGAGTGGGGGGACCCCAAGAAGGCATAGGAGCAGATTGGTTGGGGCTATAATAAGCTTGGGATGTCCCTTGCATCCCCTGCTGGTAAGGTCTAGGTCCATGCGGCCTCCTTTGGTTGAGGAAGTAGAGAGGTTCGGTGGGTGCCTCAGTCCCTTGGTATATGGCCTTAAATCCAAGTAAGGTTGGGCATTGGTTTGTGGGGTGGTCCTCCTCACAAACGAAACATACCTCTACTAAGTGTAATGGACACTCGTTCTTAGGGTGCTTTCTCGTACACCTGGGACAGAAGATGGCCAAAGCCCTCTCAGCTTCCTCTTTCTTCTGCTGGATTCGGAAGGTATCTAGTTGCATGGTAATGGTCTGTCTCACCTCACTTTTGAGGTCCTCCAGCTGATTATCAAACTCATGCCTGGAGAAAGTAGTACTAGCTGAAAGTGGGTTTCCCCTACCTCTTTTCCGGGCTACCCTAGAGTGGTTTCTAAACACAGTCTTTATATCCTCATAAGGTAGTTGGTAAATATCTCCTCCAGCTAGCATGTGAAGGGTATCTAGAAGGTCTTCAGGGAGTCCTCGGAGTAGGACCAGCTTTAGAGATTCAGGGTCAAGTGTGCACCTGGCCCACTTATAGCTAAGCTGGAACCTTTCCTCGTAATCTTCTAAAGACTCATCATTTCCCATGGTCATCCGAAAGATTTCTCCCTTGGCTTCCTTAGACCTACAGTAGCCCCGGTATTTGGTATTGAAAGCTTGCTACATCTGAGCCCAAGTGGTGATACTGTTTCCAGGTAACCCCATGAACCAGCGTAATGCTGCATCCTTGAGGGTAGAGGGAAAGAGTTTCAATTTTTGCTCATCTTCTGTATAGTCATAGGTTCAACAAAGGACAACAAACTCAAACAGGAAGGTATCAGGGTCTTCAGTAGTCAATCCATGGATGTGAGGTAAAGAAGAGGGGCTTATGTTTTTCATTTTCATGTCTCCATTGGTCTCTCGGATGGGAAAGGCACCTTCTATTCTCTCATCTTCTCTTCTACCGTTTCGGTTTTCAGCCATGGCTTCAGATGGAGTGTTCTCTAACTCTTCTTCCATTATAGGATCTTCGTATATCTTAGGAGGCTCACCTATAGGTTCTTCTGGATCACTGTCACCAAAGAAGAGAGAAGGGTGGCTCAATGAAGTGGTGGGGGTGTTGGGTAAGAATTTTCCGGTTTTATCTCTATTCCTACGAGGCATGAAATGGAAAGACTTTTGATTTCTTTTGTTTTTTCTTCTGGTACCTACAAAACTAAAATAGATTGAACTGCAACTAATCTATCTTGCTAAAATGGAAATGCAGAATTGAAATGAAAGCAAGAAAGGACTAATCTATTTTGCTCAAATGAAATTGCAGGAATGAAATGCTAGTCTACGCTTGCAGAATTGAAATTGCGGAATTGAAATGCTAATTATTGCGGAATTGAAATGCTAATCTATGAAAGCAAGGAATATCTACTTTACTTTTGCGGAAATGAAATTGCAGAATGGAAATGAAATAAACTATTTAGCAGAAGGTGAGAGTAGGAAAATAGAAGAAAAGCAACAATCACCAATACTCTGACGCTTCCCCGGCAACGGCACCAAAAATATGGTGGGCTCCAGTATTGCAACAATAATGCTACAACTCCTGGGACTCCCTTCTTTACTTTTATCAACCCAGTAGTTCGTAACAAACTTGGAAGCGACGATGCTGTATGCACAAGTAGTAGCTCTTGCCGCAGCGGTCACTTGGTCAGCTGGCACAAGTCTGCTAGGGGCTTAAGCCAACTTCTATGAGCTCTTAGAAGAAGCTTTTTAACTGATGGATGGAAGATAACTCAAAGGAAGCTAATCTACTTGCAGAAAGAAACCGAAAGCCAAAAAGTAACGCAAACCCTAGCAAACCCTAATTCTACCAGCTAGTCCTATTGATGCAAAGGAGAGAATGAAAACTATTAAAAGAGATGCCATTACTTCTATGAATGTAAAATGCATGTGTCTAGACTACCTCTATCTGACGAAAACATCTTTTTGTATTTTTGAGTAAGTTATTAAAATTATCATGCATGTGCTTTTAACTGGATTTTTACTGTGCAGGGGTGGATCAAGGAGGAGAAATGCTTGGAAAAGGTTGGGAAGGTTCAGAGAGGGTCTAAGGAGTCCCTAACACCATTCCAGGGAGTCTCGTAGAGTTTGGCTATCAAGAAACCTCATTCGTGAGCTTCTACAGGAAGTCTGCAGGGGTTTTACAGGATGTTTCAGGAATTTCTACAGGATGTTCAGAAATTTCTACAGGATGTTTAAGAATTGGATTTTGGAGGATGGGTGCGTGAAGGAAGATGCATGGATGGATATGGAGGTAGGATGAGGGTCTGAAGTGACCCAAGGGCTGATGGATGGAGTGGTGAGAGGGTGTAGAAGGTTGTCTTGGCTTAAAGAAGGCTAATACAATGGAGGAGAAAGAAGGTAGGGTTACGTGGGCAAAAGAACAGTTGTGAGACAAGGAACCTAACTAGGAGATGGAGCAGCTGGCCTGGACGAAGCTTAGGTGGATGAGAGAGTGGTGGAGATGCCCTGCACGGTGTACATTTAACCGAATCAACAAAATCCTACAAATAATCAAAGTCCTAGCTAATCTAATCTAACTGTCAGTGAGACAAACGAACAACAGCTTTATTTGGAAAGAAAACCATGTACATCAATCATGCAAAGAAACATTTCAGAGATCTGAACCCATAACTAACTTCTGCAAATGAAAACAGTACACTAAGGATTGCATGGTCAAGCAAACTAGTTTTTTTGTTGGGGCAGCACTGTTTCTGCAATTCCAGCCCCTGATCCAATAATGATGAGGTGAAACTGAGAGTGTTGTCGACCATTTTCTTGGAGCTTCTTTCTGTTATTATCTTACCAATCTATTTTAAACATCTGAAGCAATTCTATTCATAACTAGTGACCTATTTAACCAACACAACTAAATCTGCCCAACAGAAATACATTCAAATGCATAACAGGGAAACAACGATGCATAAAGGAAAGGTAACAGTACAAAGAAGGAGGACCTAGGCTCTCAGGTTGGGCCCAACCCCGAGAGCTATGGCTCCTATAGAAAACTCAAAGCTGATATCAAATCGGACTGCTTCTCATTATCAAAAAATAATCGTAAGTCAAGAGTTATGCCAAAAATGGCTACAAGAGAACAAAATGAAGCTATCAGCACTGTAGTGCAAAGTATGCAAGAGTTTCCAAAATTCCCTCATGAAGGCTGAGGCCTTAACATTTATACACCACGAGGCCCTAGCCGACCTCCTAAATCTATGGGACTTGGCTGCCCAAACTGTGAGTGAACAACGCCTTCCAAAATCTGCTTGGCTGCCTTCTAGATCCGGTTTTGGTGGCCTTTGGAGCTCGGAGTTGGGGGTGAAGATCCTGAGGGAGGCTATTTAATGCCATGGAAAACCCCCCTACGAATCCTCAACCCAAGCTTGGCTGTCTTCTAGCCCACGACTGCTCGGTTTTGCTCCAACATATGTCAAAAAACCTGAAATGAGCACGTGTTAGCCACCTAGGAAGAGTGACTACCCTTATTCATACAACTGACATAAACATAATGGGAAATAATGCATAAGCTATGAAAAATGAAGGATTGAACAAGGATAATTAGGCCAAATGAGCCCAAAATGTTACCAAATTTGGGGCTCATCAGCAGCGAAATGACCTTATCATCATGTTACAGTTGAGCGTAGTTACCTTGTGTAACTGGTTCTGTAATTGCTCTATCTCCAAATCAAAATTTGAGGTGTAGGAGCTTTCACACTTCCATGAGATTCGACCATACATGGTTGGATTTACTCAGTCCTAATCCCGCGCGAATATTTTGTAGATACAATCCAAGTCATCATCGTTGTTGTACTCACGCACTGGATCTGTGTAGCGTGATCCTTCTGCAAGGTCTAAGGTACCACTATGCGCAGTGACTTTTTCTCAAAGATCATCTTGCACTTCTTTAGATTTATTAATCCATTCATGTTAGTGGCCCAAACTATTCCCAATAGTGCAAGGTAGGGATTGTTGTCATCAACAATCTCTATCACTTCGAAATCTGCTAGCGCGCTTGCTCCTTCGATGTCTACTATGATTCCCTGCAATCTCCCCATCGGTAGGATCTTTTGCTAGTTCGCCATTCGCGGTTGGATTAGAGACCATTGCAGTGCAGGCCTACCCATGTTCTCCCATGTCTGTTTTGGTAGGACGTTTGCGTTCGATCCTAGGTCCAGAATTACTTGATCCATCTCATATTTCCCGATCGACACAGTCAATCTCATCTCCCTTCTTATTTGCGTCGTGTGCTTCCCAAGCTTCTAGACTATGTGCAGTTCTCTTGATGCGGTCCCAACGCATCTATTTATGAGTTCTTGCAGCTGCTTTATAGCCTTACTATCACATAGTAGCTTCATGCATGTTTCCAGGAATGTAGTGAGCATCGATGCTCCATTTCCAGCTCCAGTCTTTCTTTACTCCCTGAAGTGGAGGCCTTAGCGAAGCTCCTCTTAGCTTCCATGAAGTTCTCCTTAGTGTGCTCCAAATCAAATTTTGGTTCATTCGTTGGAGCCTTGCGAACCCAGGTACTTTCTTCAGGCTGCTTGCTCTTGTCATCCCCTGTTGTAATACCACTCCGAAGCACGATATTTACATTAGGGTATTCCTCGCAAGACTCAGACCTCATCATTTGTAGGTTTTAAGTCAGGGGACGCTAGAGTGCTCCTTTATCGCGCAACCTCACTATCAGTGTGGGACAGTCCTCCGTCTCATGATCAAACAATGTACAATACAAGCATGATGGTCACGTTAGATTGGTACAATCACAGGCATAGTGCCCTGGCCCTTCACAATTGTAACATATCAGCTGTCTGCGACCTCTTCTTGGTCATCCTCCACCTTGGCCTCATCCGTGCCCCTGAAATCCAGTGTGCGCCATCCCTATGTTTTGATCAAGGGCCCGTGTTTCACCCTGAAATCTGTAGGTAGAAGTCTAATCCATAATAGCTCATAACTTCTACAGGTGTGCTCATCATGGCTTACTAACCTGCAAAAATTATAGAACAATTGCTGGGAATTTTGCATATACTTCTGTAATAGATGGAAGTTATCTGTAGCATTATTTCTTCTTATCTAACAAATCGTGCACCATAATGCAAGAACCGCGCTTGGTCCTACTTGTGCCTCCAGTCTCAATGGCATTGGTCCTCCTCCCATGAGGTAATTCGTGAACACTGGGCAGTGGTCTTGTCATGCCCCTAGCCCTTGCACTTTACGCACCATACCTCGTTGCACACTTCTGGATGAGTCATCCTGTCTTGTTTCAAACTCTGCATCTCAAGGCATAAGCCTTTTAACTATGCATGAATCCATTGGACTCCCAAGTTAGGATCTTGTATCGAAGTCTCGTACAATCTCATTGCGATCTCCAAAGCCTCAGCTTGAGTGGTTAGCTTTTGTTGCGACAATGCATTTTGTAGATGCGGTGTTAACAAGGCTACAAACCATTCGCAATGTTTCCCATCTACTAAGGTCATGTTCGCTTCAGAATTGTGCACTTCAGTCTTTGATCCAACTACCACGTGGTTTTGCCTGGTAGCATTGTGATTTCCTTAAATCCAGTGATCGACTGTGCCTCCAATTTTAGCCTACTGAATTCTTTGTTTAGGGCAGCTTGGATATCCACTATCCCTGCATTTTGATTGTCATTGGAATGCTTAATGTACCAGGTCAGTGCGTGATCTTGCAAAGCGATGACCAATGTTGCCTTCTTTATATTGTCATCTGTGACACCTTGTGCTTCCCATATAGCTTTTATCACAAACCGAAATTGGTCTGGATCTTCATTCCCTATTCCCTTGAACACTGGTAGCTTTATTGCTGGCCATACTGCTTCGTAGTGGTGGCAGAGGTGGTATGGGAAACGTTGGGGGTGAAGACGGTGAAACTGGTTGTGGTGTGGGTGAGAGTGGTATGCACAGAATTCTCTATCTTATTAGATTGATCACACTTCTTGGAGAAACCTTCGTGAGCTCTTCCTCTCCCCCTTACGAAGGTGAAATCAAGGGGCTAGTTTCTAGTTCTATGCTACCTTCATTTCTATAGATTCTCCCACTTCCTGTAGCCCCAAACATCAATTTATTTGCATAACCCACTTTGCACACAGTAGCATTTCAATCCAAGTGTTCAAAGATTTAACGTACTTACCTCGCGGTCCCCTAAGGAAGCATTGTTCTGCCTCACTATAGCTGATTGAAGTATCTACCATGAATTCGGTAATGAATCCTCCTATGATTTGATCGAGCCAGTGATCAACAACACGTGCGATCTTATCTTCTAATGCTTCTAGTTTGCACACCAATTCTAGAGTCCACATAATAGGTTTGTCGAGCTTACACCTTCCTTGGCTATCTGCTAGCTTCGTGATCCACTTGTACAACTCAGTAGGGAAGGATGCAAAGAAAATTTTGTGGATCTCTGTATACAAGTAGCAGTCTAACCCCTCTTCCTCTGACAGTCGCAAATTCTTGTTTTCCTGCATCACGAACTCGTGGATATTTCTATCCAACTACTCCTTAATTCCTTTCTTTGTCGAATTCCAGTGATACGACATCAAACATCTCTATGCAAATCCTGATCCTGGAAACGGAACCATTTGTTGGCTTATTGGGGCCCGACCTAAGTTCAGATTTAATTAGCCAAACAAATCCTTGTACTACTGGCCCTTTCAACAACAGTCCATAGAGCGTGGACTGAGGTCTCACCTGAAGTAGTTTGGGAGGGTGTTGGAACTAGGTTTCCGTACCCTTGAGATGTCTGAGAAGTTTGACTGGTTCTTTGTTTATTATTGCATGCATGTGGCTTCGTGCACCTTCCGTTCCTCGTGGCCCATTACGTTGCCTTCGCACAGTCCTAACCAGGGGTTATGTCACGCTCTGTGCTATTACCTGAGGTCTTATTTATCTTCCAGTATTATTTAAGCACCTTTGCCTACTTAAATGACTTAAGTTATCCTTAACAATACAAAACATTCATATAGTTTTGCGCAGTAAATAAACTGTATACTTGCAAATTATATCCAATCATGCATTAAACCAAGAAAAGATACACATAATTATAGCAAAACTTCTCTTTATTGATTCTCCAATGGTTACAGACTCGATCCACCCTGCGCACTCAGCTGCAGGGGTCCGTGCACTTAGCTGTGGACTACTAGGCCTATGCACACTCATCTGCAGAGCCTTCTCCTACTCTACGACCCACAAACACCCTTTTCACTTTGACTCAATCACTTAGACTTCTCATGCTTATATTCATTGCTGCTTTTCATTTGTTTCTACACTTAGAGCCTCGCTCTATTTATACAATCCCATGGTCCATGGACCATGGGTAGGTCTATCCAGCCGACACTACATTACAAAACTAGGGCGGACAACCCTGTGACTCTATCATACTTTCGCGCCCCCCGCCCGCAATTCGCAGAGCTTTTACAACAAGATTTGGTCAAAACTTGGGCTTTAAGCCCTAAAACATGCCTTGGGGGGGATTCCATGCCCAACACAAGCAACCACATCTCACACATGTAGTAGCATATGCAATGTCTCCAAGACATTTAGAGACATATGCAACATCTAGAGAAGCACTCCAACCACTTGCAACAATAGCATCTCCAAGCTACAACACAACATCAACACCCATAGCAACAATCCAATCCTCCTGCAATAACAACATCTCCAACCAACTCAACATGTCTAGAATCCATCTCCTCAACAACCACAACATCATCTCCACTAGGTCTAGTCATAGGTATGTTGACATCAATGCCAACTAACAAGACCATCGCCAAAACATCCAACACCAAGCACTCAACACACATGCATATGACCAGTAGCACCAAGAGCTTGTTGACATCAATGCCAACATGGAAACCCTCAAGGGGAAGAAAACCACCCTGTTGTTGTTGCACTACTTCTCTTTCTTTTATTATCAATTAATTTCTTTTATAAATGCTAACCCCAACTAGCTAGGAGCCACTACTCCTCTGCAATAGTTTGTTGGCCACCACCATCTAGGAAGCCCCAACCCACTGTCAACTATTTGCTGGCCACTACCAGCAAGGAGTCACTACTCCTATCTTGGCAAGCCACCACTTGTCGGAGGTCCCAACCTCCTCAAATTATCAAGGCCATGATTTCATTCATTTTCATACTGGACCCCAAAGCAAACAAACAAACTTTGCAACACATAAATAAACCAACTCACTCTACAACGTATAAATAAACCAACTCTCTTTGCAACACAATCTCAACCTCTCTAACTAATGCTCACTGTTACATATATTCAAACTTCATTATGCATTGTAGCTCAACTAAACTCCAACACTAACATATCATATTTATGCTAATTTCTCCTCTAAATCAAATATCTAATTACACACCATTTCCCTTGATGACCACATTAAATAAGCTCTCACACCAAATGCCATGGGAAAAACCCTTAGTAATTGCCTCACAAGAATCTTCACTTAGATTTATACATATCCTCAATACAACATCATCACACTAGAATACATAATTCTATCCATTTCTAACAATAGCAACACATCTGAAAGTTGACATCAATACTAACCAAACAACACTATTGTCAACAAAAATTATAATAACATCACTTTATTTATTTATTAAATATTTTAATTATTTTTAAATGAATAAATAGAAATATTTTAGTATTAGAAAAATAATTTAAAAACCATATAAAAAATATTAAAATTATTAAAATTTATATCACAACATATCTCATGCTTTTCACTTAATTTTTTTCAAAATTAGTAAAATTCTTTATACAAATAATATACTTACATTCCAACTTTGTTGGTTGCAATTAAAATATCTCCGTCCTCTGTGATCTTTCATATGTTATATAAACCATAACTCTTTCATAGATTATATAAGCCATAACTCGTGGAAATATATAAAATGAATGTGTTGCAATTAAAATATCCCCTTCTTGTGTGATCTTTCATATGTTATATAAAACATAACTCTGGCAAATATATAAAATGAATGAGAAATTTTGTTAAACAAATATAAGTATCAACTTTATATGTTTATGTTGTGAACTTGGTTAATGCTTACCTATTATGTTCATTGATATATTATTATTAATATTATTTAATGAAAGGTTTATATATATATATATGTATATATATATATAAAAAGAAAGTAATTTAATAATTTTGAAAATAAAATCAAATTTATGGTAATCTCTAGCTATCAAGTTTATATACATAGTAAATATGAAACCTATTAAATTTTTATATCAAAATGATATATATTGATAAAAATAGTAATGAAGTTGTGAATATATTTATCATTGCAAATTAATTTTCTAATTTATATTAATTTATATAGTGTAATATTTATGGTTTTTTAAGCTTCTTAGATATATTTATATTATTGCAAGATTTTATATTCTAGTAGTGGGAAGAAAGTTTACCATTTTTATCAATAACTTGGAATGTTCAAAAAACTAGTTTTTGCATATGGCATACTAAAACATTGTGAAAAGGATATAAGCATAAAAAAGCTAGGTTTGGCCTGTTTGTAAAATGAGATGCAAAGAACCATGAGAGAATGTAATATTTATGTTATTTGATTGGAAATTAATTGAACACGATAAAAAATGATTAACAGTTATAAAGAAAACTGAGATTAATATGGAAATGCAATAAGACATTGATCACACTAAAAATTCTATATGTGATAAGATAGTATACCAAAAATATCATTGGGAGATTACATGACAATTTAATTCACCACATACTAGAGCCAACATCCATTACTTGGTTCTTAATGTAGGGAATCGATACATTCCATAGAAGAGTTGTGGTTTGTTAGGTGGTAGACCCAACACCCAGTGTCTAGCTCTGTTGCAAAAGATAAATACACCAACTACTCCCCAAATTCCAATCCCAAATCCGATCCCCAATGCCATTAATGACATCTTTTCATTTAGATGCTCAAGCCATCCCATTTTCATATGGGCACTGCTACTATTATTATCACCTTCTCCCACTGGGTTTTCCTTTTCACTGCATGAATCTAAAGGAAACCCATATAATCACTTATTCCTTTTAAATGATGTTGCACTAAATGTGGAAAATTGTGTTCCTCCGGGATTGGCCCACAAAGGCTATTAGATGAAACATCAAAAACAACCAAATTGTATAGTTTAGAGAGCTCTTCAGGAATTTATCCACTCAAATTATTCTTGCTCAAGTCTAACTGCTCCAAAGTAGATATGTTACTAAGAGATGCAGGTATTAGCCCTTCCAACTGGTTGCCAGATAAATTTAGGAATCGCATGGCTGTCAAAGTTCCTATGCTTGCAGGTATTTGTCATACAAGATTATTGTTGGACAAATCAAGTATTGTGTTTGTAGGTGAGAGGCATGTCAGAGTATACTCACATCCTTTCATGTGAAGTGTGATTTCATTATTCAAAGGGAATATAGCTTGAATAATTTACAAATCCTTGAAGCCTTTCAAAATGTAATGGCATTCTTCCACTGAATTTACTGTTGGATAAATCCAATACATACAAATAGGTGAAATTTGTTACACATTCAGGGATGCCACCATGAAAATTATTATAACCAAAGTTTAAAATTTGCAATAATGAAAAAGATTCCAGGTAGTAAGGAAGTTGCCCGGTAAAATTGTTTTTTTCTGAAATCTAAATAATGGATTCCAGTACAATTAGCCAAAAACATTGGCAAACTCCTAGAAAATTTATTAGTGTGAACAGAGAAAAAACTTAAATGGGTGCAGGTACCATTAAATTTAGGGATTGATCCTTCTAAATTGTTCTTTGATAAATCTAAAATTATAAGGGAATCCAAACTAATAATATTGGGTATAGTGCCAAAAAAATTATTATTATATAGATCTAGTACTTGTAAATCCTTTATGTGACTTATACTAAGCGGGAGAGATCCAGTCAAATTGTTATTTGATAAAACAAGATATTGAAGATTGCTTAATTGACCTATGTTACGCGGGAGAGATCCAATTAACTGGTTGTTTGATAAGTCGAGAGAGTTCAAATCCGTATTGGTAATACTAGGGGGAATGCTACCTCTAAGGTTGTTAGCGTGTAGGGACAACTTAAATAGGTGAGTACAATTGAATAGGGTAGGAGGGATGTGGCCACTGAGAGAGTTGTTGGATAAATCAATATATAATATGCTTTTCATCAAACCCATAACTGAAGGGATTGGACCACTCAATTTGTTTCTGCTACTGCTCAACTGATAGAGTGAAGTGCAGTTGACGAGAGAAGCTGGGATGCTTCCACTTATACTATTGTCGTAGAAGTAGAATGTTTCCAACATGGTTAAGCTACCCAATTTTGAAGGTATTGGACAACTCAAACTGTTGTTGCTAATATCCAAATCTGTAAGTGAAGTGAAATTGCTATTCAAAGCTGGAATGCTTCCACTTATATTATTGTCGCTGAAGTGGAGTGTTTCCAACTGGACCAGACGACCGAATTCTGCTGGGATTGGACCACTCAAATTGTTGGAGTTAATAAACAATTCTGTAAGTGAAGTGCAGTTGGCGAGAGAAGTTGGGATGCTTCCACTCAGAGCATTCTGGGACAACTAGAGAGATTCCAAGTGGACCAGACGACCGAATTCTGCTGGGATAGAACCCCTCAACTGGTTGTCTTCAATATGAAACGTTTGCAGCAAAGCGCAGTTGCCGATAGAAGTTGGTATACTCCCTGTCAAACTATTAGAGGAAAGGTTCATCATTTGAAGACGTGTACAATTAAACAATTCCTTTGGAATTCTCCCACTCAAATAATTTAGGGGAAGATCTAAATGCCACAAAAGAGAGAGGCTCCCAATTGATGGGGAGAGGGTACCATTCAATCTGTAGTCAAGGAGTAAAATTGTAACCACTCGTTTCATGTTTGGTGTGCATGAAATTCCGTTCCACAGGTAGACGTTATGTGAGTTATTGGTCATCCAGTCGGAGAGCAATCCATATGGATCGAATGTAATGCCCTTCCGGAAGCTCAGAAGTGCCTCCGCATCCATTTTATGGCGATTCTGTCCATTAAAAGGAACGCTTTCAATAGAAGTGAATCCATCCGTAGGCATTTCTACACCCATCATCACAAACATCATCATGACGAGAAGAAGAAGATCCATTTCTCACTCTACCACTCCAACTTCCTTCAAATGATGAGAAGAAGAAGAAGATGTATAATCACAGCATAGATCCTCCAACTTCCTACCACTCTACCACTCCTTCCTTCAAATACAATTAGCCAAGTTTTGTTGTGTATTTATAAAGACCCGTGTGTGTGAACAACAAGGAAGTGATTTGAGTTGGAAAACTGTAATGCAATGAGAAAATTCAGAGAGAAGACGCTTGACTCCGGAAAATTAAGTGGAATTTTGTGCCATTCATGAAAGACGAGGAAAAAGAGGGCTCTCATATAAAGTTCGGCGTATGAACAAAAATGAAGAATATAAAAATCATTTAAATTGGAAAATTGTAATGGAATGCGAAATTTAGGGAAAGCAAAAATTGCGGTGTATTGACTTGATTCAGTGTGGGCCACTGCCTGAGGAAATCACGGAAAATCTTTCCCAAAGTTAATTGAAATTTAGGAAAAGTGAGAATGGCAGTGTCTTGACTTGGAGCAACTGCGTAAAGAAAGTGGCCGAAATCTTTCCAAAAGTTAATTGGAATTTTGTGGCATTCATACATTAAAAAAATTCGTAAATTTTACGGATTTGGAAAAAGGAAGGAAGAGGAGGGACCTCACGACTTGACCCGAGAAAAGAGGAAACGTTGAACTAGAAAATCTTTCGGAACAAAATTTATTTTCACCGAGAAAAGAGGAAACGTTGAATTAGAATTTCTTTGGGAACTTCATCGAAATTTGGTTAGATTTAGAAAAAAAAAAAAAACTGAAATTTGGTTAGATTTAAAAACAAAAAAAATGAACCGAGTAGAAATTCAATCCCCACTCTTACGGAAAAACCAGTGACTGACAGTAAAACCTGGCATTCGATTTCGATTGTACTGTTTTCTTTGTTCCTGGATAAAACGTCCTCATATTTTGGGGTTTTATATCTTTTTCAAAGTTTTCGTATGTAATTTTTATTTTTTAATTACAGTACAAACAGGAAAATTCGGATATTATTGAAATTTTGTTTAGTTCGTAGAAATTCAATCCCCATTCTTACGGCAAAAACAGTGAAAGCAGTAAAATCGGGGGATATTCTTAATATTTTAATTGTACTATTTTCTTTGTTATTAGATAAAATGTTCTCAAATTTTGGGGTTTGAAATTTTTTAAAGTTTTGGTATGTATTTTTGTTTTTAATAACTAAAGAGTATTTGTATTGTATATGATTTGCAACAAATATATTTGATATTATAAAATTAATTTATTAAAAAAATTTAAGTGTTTTTTTTTCCAATAGAAATATATGATTTTTTTGAGGAAGATATAACTGAGCAACAAAAAGAGGGGTTTTGTATGTGAATACCTCACAAAATTGCTCCACCAAAATACAAATTTTACAATATTTTACCCTACTAATTGTTTTTTTTTAGTAAGAAAAAAGCATGATGATATATTAATAGATAAACTATATGACAGTAAAGTCAACCTTCTACAGATTGATTAATGTCATCCCAAATCACTTGATAAGGAGGATATGGTGTGTCTGTATCACATTTTCAACATATCTTATACATCTAAAGAAGCTATATCATCAAAACATATATAGTCATGAATGTATGCCACATTCTCTCAATGTGCAGTAGGAAATAGATTATAGACATATATACCAAAATTACAAAAAAGAGTGTGAACAAGAAGATAGTCTTTTAACCAGGAAATGGAAAGTCGCACATATCAAAAATGTATTTTTCCCAAGTGATATCCAAATACCATTTGCCAATCATTTCCAGTAAGCCTTTCTTGGATAATCTGTCAGATTCCTTCCAATATGTTGGATTGTGGAGTAGCCATGTAGTTGCCATAGAAATTTGATCCTTTCCAGCCATCCCTAAAGAATGGGCTTATTGATGGATGCCCTCCCCATGACTTGATCAATGATAATCTTTGAGTCTCCATAAATGTGCAAAATGGGGTTCCCAAGGACATTATTGAGCCATAGGAGCCCCTAGAGTGCTAATGTTTCAGCTTTGGTATTGGTACCACCACCACTATTCCAGTAGACCATGTATGACAAATTAGCAGTCATAGCAATCCAAAATCCACATGCACAGGAGTTCCTTTGGGCAACCCCATTAAAAAACCCCATAGGGTATATGAATTGTACATTATTATGCATTTGTTGACTGATATTAGTGCATGGTGGTTATGCATAAAAAATTGAAATATTAGTGGTGATTCTTTCAATGACCAAAAATAAATCTTCCCTAGAGTTCTAGAATATACTTTTATTTCTCGAATTCCATATTGCCCAGAAGAGGAAAAGAGGGATGGCTCTCCAGGAATATTTTTGAGCACTCCACCATTTTATTGAGTCCCTGATGCAGGTATGTTGAATGTACGGGAAACCAAAGAGGGAAGCTATCTTTTTCCATACCTGAATAGTATATCGACAATGCAGAAAGATGTGGTCATTATCTTCACTGTCATTTTTGCATATAGTGCATATCTTGAGGCCATGCCAATTTATTTTCTACAGATTCTGCCATACAAGATTTTTATTATGATATACCAGCCATATGAAAAGTATAACTTTTACAGGAGCTTTATTTTTCCAAAAGGTGTATAAAATTTGGTGTTCCCCCTGTCTGGCGACCATGTTGGATAGAGCATAGTATGTGTCAGCAACTATAATGTTATTAGTTGCCATCCTTCCCAACCATACAATTTTGTCTTACGATCCTATGCAACAAATGCTGAGATGATTTATTATAGATATAGTCTGATTCCACTCTCGTTCCTTTTGGCCAGTGGACCCCAATTCCTAGGCTTTTTTTCATATAGGGAGTGGTCCATGCTAGCCATTTATAACTTGACCCTAGAAGAAAATGCTTCACCCATTCAAATGTTGGATAATTCTCTTAGAGATGGTGAAATCCATTCCAGCACCCAAGATTAGGTCAATGTCAATAAGAATACAGTTGCTTCACTAAAATCTCCATGCAAGGTGGTGGATAAAAAACTTTACAACTTTCAGGAAACTTAGCCAGATAGCAGATCCTTGTTTGGTGCCAATGGTGCCATTTCTATACCAAACGTTGAAATCTTTATCCTTTAGATACTTGTATTGAATGATCTTGATTCATATACTAGTTCCACATAAACCACTCCAGAGGCATTTTCTGAGCAATGCTCCACTGAAACAATGAAGGTCCATGATTCCCCAACCACCCATACCCTTTGGGAGAGTGATGTTTGATAATTTGGTCAAGTGATATTTTTTCCCATTTGGGCTTCCCCCCCAAATGAAGTTTGCCATGAGGCAGTTTAGATTGTTAATGATGGAAGCAGGGATATGGAAGAGATGAGCCCAATAGACCCCCAATTGCGACAGAACAACTTGTGTGAGGATAACCTGTCCCCCTAAAGATAGGCATCTAAACTCCCAGCCAGAGATCCTTTTGAAGAATCAATCAGCAAGCCATTGCCAATCAACGATTCTGTAGTAAGTGGGTTTGATACGATAACCAAGATATTTCAAACCATTTTGTATAGGCCTTGCCTCAATACCAAATAAATCTTTGATATATGCAACAATCTCCAAGTCAGATTGTCCATGATATATAATAGATTTATTAACATTCATGTGCAATCCAGATGCATTAGCAAATCTACAGAAAATGTGAATTAGCAAATCTACAGAAAATGTGAAAAAGGTATAACTAAGAAAAACAACAGAGCATACCCATAATAAGAATGTCATCAACAAAGAGGTTATGTGAAATGTTGATGTTATTTCCCATCTTCAGTGGCTGAAATTGATCCTCCAGGACCGCTTTTTTAATATGAAAACTTAGACAGTCCATGACAAGAATGAATAAAAGAGGGGATAGTGAACATCCCTATCGGAGACCCCTGCCAGCCCAAAAGAACCTTGTTGGATACCCATTAATAATGACAGCATAGTTTACATTATCCACACAGGCCATAATCCAATTAACACATCTAGGGTGTAAACCAATCTTGATAAGGACGAGTAAGAGAAAACCCCAGTCCAGATAGTGATATGATTTTCAAAGATCAATCTATAGTGTAGAGCTTCAAGATGGTTGGTGTGAATCAAGTGCATTCGTTCATGTGCATTTGCCACAATATCATGGATGAGTTTGTCTAGGAGAAAACCATGTTGTTCTGGGGTGAT
Organism: Pinus tabuliformis; assembly: GCA_031772625.1. Taxonomy (NCBI): domain Eukaryota; kingdom Viridiplantae; phylum Streptophyta; class Pinopsida; order Pinales; family Pinaceae; genus Pinus; species Pinus tabuliformis. Next base: position 1,024,876,442 of record CM062811.1, on the reverse strand, counting down.
GTACCATGAGAGATTTCTATGCATACAGCCAGCAATAGTCTTTGAAATGATTTTGTAAATGACGTTGCACAGAGAAATACGCCAAAAGTCAGTGAAACCCTTTGCAGAGTTGTTCTTAAGAATGAGGGTGATATATATGGAAGTTATCTTATGATGGATGAAGCCCGTGGTCCTCGATTCCTAAAGAGCAGAGTCATGTTTCCCTCCATCACCAAACTGTGATGTATCCCTTCTTCACTAAACTAACTGAGGAATGTTGGAAAATATAACTAGTTTTGGTCTTCATAATTGTCAATGTATTCAAATCATTATGTATAGCTTATGTTACAAGAAAAAAAAAAAAAAAAAAATATATATATATATATATATATATATATATATTATATATATATATATTATATTTTAAGCATGGGTTTCATGCTCCATTTTGATGGCCATCTAGGTCAAGCATGTTCTGCATGATTCTAGGGTTTGTCATGTCATAATAATATTTTTCTTCAGTCAAGAGAAGCCTTGTCAATTTTATAAGATCCTACTAAGCAACTTGTAACATGTAAAAGATGTTGATTTTGAGTCTAGAAATTTCTATGAGCCTACAAGCACAATTCGGTCCTAGTAGTGATATGTTGGCCTAAAAGAGGGTATTAAAACCCCACACATGTGTATAAATAGAAGAAACATCAACATTATTTAGCACCAATTCGATCTCTCTAAAGAAGAAGTTCGATTTGAAGCTGGGAAAAAGGCTAAATCAAGAGAAAAGGTCTAGGAAGGAAGGAGAAACCAAGAAGAAGAAAGAAAGTTTTTTTTGGCTCTATTCTCTCACATGTGTGAATGTTAGGGTTTATGCAACTTCTAGAAGGCCGGAAATTGCAAGTCGAAGTTGGGGGTCGAAATTTGTAGTTGGAAGCTCCTTGAAGCATACTTAATCCTCGTTGATTAGGTTGATATGTGACCTAATTGGAAGGGATTCCTCGAGGGATGAATTTGTGATTCGAGAATATATTGGTCTAGGGTTTAGGTCTTGGTTTTCTCATTTGAAGTATATTCTATAAGAAGAGAAGAGATTATTTCCATATTTACCCTTGGAGTAGTTTTTCCCTTGCTTGGAGCCTAATTTTTGTGTCCATTGTATTTATTGTTTTTTCTCTTAATAATTCTTTGATGAAAAGTTCTAATAAAGGAACATAAGAAGATAACTAAAAACTCATAAATAATTATTAAGGTTAAGGGGAATTTGAACTAATAGCTTCCCTACTCCAACATGGTATAAGAGCTTGGATGAACAAGAAAAATTCAACTAAAGGATCATCTTGAAGGGTTTGTTAAGGGGAATCATTTGAAAAAGGACAAAAGGAAAGAAAAAGAAGATCTATTGACCTAGAAGGAGGATTACTACATCAAGCCTTCATTGAAGAAGACCTCATCATCAAAGGAAGGAAGGAAATGTCTTTGTTATAGATTCTCTAGTGCATCATCTTGAAGAGTAGGAAGCATTAAGAAATATTGGTATTATCTTGCACTCTTTGAATTTGTTGAAAGACACCATTGTTGAAGAAATCCTAGAAATCATCATTCTAGGGCATTGTTGAAGTCTCCTTGAAGTTCTTGAAAGCATCAAGATAGTTGGAGACATCATCAAGGAGGACTCTTGGTAAGAGTTATATTGTCTTCAATGTCTAAATCTACTTATAACATGGCTACATTTTTCAAGGAAAGAAGCAAGCTGGTTAGGTCAGCAAATTTCCTAGCATAGAAGAAAAGGATTGATTTGGCACTCACAAAGAATGAAGTCATGGAGTATGTCTTTTGGAGATGTAGTTGAACATACTAAAGATAAAACTCAAGAGTTGGAAAAATACAAGAAGGGGAAAGTAAGAGCACAATGAATTATTGTGGAACCAGTAAAATATCATCTTGTTCCCTTTGTTTCCTATTGAACACATCAAAGGCTATGTATGATAAGTTGGTAAAGTTGTACTCTATAAGTACACAAGGTCAAAATATTTCCTTGAGGAATCAACTATATAGAATAAGGAAATTAAAGGATGAAGACATGGCCACCTATGTGATGAAGATCTCACAAATAAGAGACTAGTTGCAAGGGCTTGGAGATATTTTTATAGATTTTGAGATGACTATATGTGTACTAAATTCTTTTCCACTTGATTAGAGTAGTTTTGCAACTAGCATTTACTCAAAGAAAGATAATACACCTTTTGTTGAATTATGGGCTCAATGTATCTAGCAATAATCTAGGATCAAGGCAAAGGATGATACTGAATCAAAAGAAAGATCTCAAGTCACTTGGGCTCCCAAATTTTCCATTGTTTTATTTTCTTGTATCTACCAATTTAAATAATTTTCAAATCCGAGTCTAGATGACAAAGTTAGAGCAAGTAAAATTTTTAGTTTGACTTGTCCAGGTAGCAGTGAGAAGATGACATGGCATAGTTTCAACGAATAAGGGAGCACCATGTGGCAGGATGCCACTAGACCTCAAATATCGTATATCGTCGAAAAGGAGGAGCGCTTAAGGAAGAATTAGCCCATGGCGTTCCCGACTGTGATTGCAATATCACATATCACATGCTAGAGGAGTTACGAATCGGCCCCAGCAGGACTTAGATGCGATGTGATATACATCGCATATCGCAATCACACAAAAGAGTTGGTGCTTGCGATGCAATTCGGGACAAAGTGTCGAATGCGATTTCACGGTGAGCGTTGATTGCGATACTGTGATAAGGGGCCTGGACCCGATATACTATATATCATGATTAATAAACCGGTGGGCCCGTAGATGTTGCAGAGTGCTAACCAGTGCGTCAAGGGTTTCACGCCAATTGCGATAATGCGATGGGAGTGCGGACGCGAAACATTATGGAATACGGTGAATACTCCTGTCAGATCTATAGTTATCGTGGGATGCCTATGTCCGAGCTTGGATTATCCTCCGATAAGTTGGAAGCATCGATAAACCCGATGCCGAGACTCATGCATTGTTGTAATGGGTTTCTTTATTAGACATTGTCTTTTCTATTACGGAAGGATTGTTGCCATGAATCCTTCCACCTGCTAACCTTGGGTATTATGTTGGAACTGCCTGATTGTGAGGGATGCCGACATGATCTTATATATATGATTGTTATGTCAGAGAAAGGCAGGGAGGAGAGGACTGGCCAAATACATAGATTTTATTGCATACAATAGACCCTGACCCTAGCAGCAGGCTGGAACCTTGCCTTAAGCAGCAGGGAGGTTCCGAGAAGGTTGCAGAAGGCCCGATTATCCAAATTGGGAGTTTGGATAGGTGTTTTTGCACTATTTTTCGCTAGGATTTCAGTGGTTTTATCTGTTTTCAAAGTTGGGCTCCCTATTCTTTTCCCATCTATCATCTTGGAGGTAAAAGGGTTGTAATTGCTTGTTGCTATAATTTTATCTCTTTTATGCCACTAATAAAAAGAAGGCCTCCCCGCTATTGACAAAGGCTTGGACACATAGTCCAAACTGGACGAACTTCGTAATCAAATCATTGTGTCATGGTTTTTTGTGTTCTTCTGATTATTTTCCACATTGTTTATGTGCTTTTAAGTTCCATGGTTAATTAACTCTGTTATATGTAATTCTGATTCATCTGTAAGTAAAAGATCTTGGATCAAGTTTGGTATCAGAGTAGGTCTTTGTAGATGCGAATTGCATGAGTTTATGCTAACTCAGAACAAGTTGCGAAAAGGAGAAGGAACACTTAACTCCTTTGATCCTGAAGCAGGACATGCACATCGAAGAAGAAACATGGCCAATGAAGAAGCTCATTGGGAAGAGGAACAAAATTTCCGAAAGGTATTCTATAATATAACAGGAAAAGTAGACAAGTTGTTCGCAAATTATGAGAAGGCACTTGGGCATGAGAAGAAGGATACCGATGATCATGAATCAGCAAATCAGGAAGGTGGTGGAGAAGATCCTCCTCCCTCTCCTTCTTCCAGTGATAGTTCTCATCACTCTCATAGAAATTCCAAACAGACCTCCAAGAAATCGTTCTTCAAGTTAGATGTGAAGTTAGACCTACCCATGTACAATGGAGAATGTAGTGCATAAAAACTCAATAACTAGATAAGGCAGATAGAGGTTTACTTCTGAATCCAGTAGATTGAAGAAGATGGGGCAAAAGTCCAGTTAGCATCTCTTCGGCTGAGTGGCACTGCCCTCATTTGGTGGGAGAGCAAGTTACAGAAGGGAAGCACGAAGTCAGGTAACCTTTTGTCCTCTTGGTCTAGCTTTATTTCTGTATTAAAGGACCAATTCTACCCTCTGGGTTATAAGCAAAAGGAATTTATGGACTGGAAATACTTAAGGCAAGGTAAGGGCCAGAATGTACAAAGCTTCATGTAGGAATTTCATAAACAAGCACTGAATCTAAGCATCTCATTAGATGTGCCCAAAACTGTAACTAAGTACATAGGTGCACTATATAGTTACATTAGACACTCATTATTTTTTTTTCTCGTTAAAACTGAGCTAATTATATTACAAAAATGCCAAAATTACAGCAAAAATTACATCTGGGCCGAGGCCCTGTTTCTTCAGAGAGATTTTCCATGAATTAACAGTCATAACAGAACTTGCATAGAAACCAGTTTACCTTCCTTCTGACATGTCCGACACGGTGGATACATGATGCAACACGGTGGATACATAATTCGACACGGTGAATACAGAAATCGACACGGTGGATACATAATTCGACACGGTGAACATATAGACTGACACGTGGACTAACACTGTGGTGATTTTGACCGACGCTGTGAACATAAACCCCATGACAAACATACAAAGTGAGCAAAATGAAATGGTCAGAGAGATTCATTCCTTGCCGCGATGACATGGCGTCTTCAAAGTTAATCTTCATCCGTGGTATGAGGCTCGTCCTTTGCAGGACCCTTGAGCTTTTTCGAGTCTTCCTCTTCCTGGCGCGAGCTCCTCTGAACAGGTTCACTAGGGCCGGCCTCATCCTTCTGAATTGGACGCCTGAAATCGACAGTGGGAGTCTCCATATCAACCCTCGGTACATTCACAGTTTCCAAACTTCCCCGAATATTGCTGCAATGCTCCACGGTGACCGAAACTATAAGAGTATTGTTTGCAAATGCGCAGGGGATTCTGTAACGAATGGCCGGGTGTTCCGTGTGACCACACTCCGGAATGCCCCAGCTGCCTCTTACATTGCTGCCCGGAGGCCTGTTTTGCTCAGAGGTGATCTCATTATTACTGTTCAAGCCTACTTCAATTGATATGGCCAGCGTTAAAGCTATACATCTTGAAAGTCAAGGCAAGAATGATTGAGATGACCAAACCAAGAAGATTCCATTCAAACCTCAGCATGGAAAATTCTAGAAGAAAGGAAAATGGAAGAATAAGAAGACTGTCGCTACCAAGAAGGGGGGCGAAGCAACACCGTCATGCACTCACTGCAAGAAGGATGGGCATGATGAGGACCAATGCTAGAAGTTGCATTTGGAACTGAGACTAAAGAGATTCGGTGGAAAGGGGAAGCAGAAGATAGTGGCAACAACACAGGACCTTGGATCAGATTCCAGCGATAAAACATTGATCACAGTCGTGGGCGCAAAGAATACTCTTTCTATTAATGATAGTTTTGATTCAGTTGCAAACACTAGTTATTTGAATGAGCTTGTGAGTCGTGAGCAAAAGAGAATTGAGTTGTTCCACATTAGAGTTGTCATAAATCATACAAGGGTGGAAACTCTATTTGATTCAGGTTCCTGGGCAAACTTAACCTCATATTCCTTAGTAAAAAGGCTAGGCCTTGAAACTAAACCTCATCCGAGTCCATACCCACTTGGTTGGGTAAGCGATAAAGCCAAATTGTAGGTCACCAAGTAGTGTAGGGCCAGGTTTGTAATCGCTTCTAAATTAGTTGATGAGGTAGAGTTAGATGTAGTACCTTTGGACATCTGTGGAATCATCTTGGGAAGCCCATATTTATATGACAAAAATTTTGTTTTCTTTCGGCATGAAAACAAATACCACCTCACCAAGGATGGGGTAGAATATATAGTCAGATCTCATCACATAAAAGTTAGTGCTAGCCTTGTCAGTGCATGGCAGATTAAAAGACAGGTTAATTCCAGTAAAGGGTGCATGCTCATGGTAGTGAGGGAGAAAGAAGCCGAGATGGTTGATACTTTCATAGGTTCTGGTCCTGATTATAAGAAGGAATTATTTGAATTTTTTTTTGACTATGATGAATTGTTTTAGGAACCTAGAGGATTTCCCCCTAAATGGGAAATCCAACGTGAGATCCATTTGCAACAGGATGCTCCTTTATCAAATGTTGGCATGTACAGGATGGCTTCTATCGAGATGGAGGAGATCAAGAAACAGGTGCAAGAACTGTTATATCAGGGAGTCATTAGACTGAGTTCTTCTCCTTGTGGCTCACCAATCGTGTTGGTGCCCAAGAAAGATGACACATGGAGAATGTGTGTGGATTACAGGGTGTTGAACAAGATCACAGTGAAGACTCGATACCCTCTCCCTCGCATTGATGAATTGTTAGATCAATTAAAAATGTTCTTTATTTTACGAAGTTGGATTTGCGTAGTGGTTACCACCAGGTGAGAATTGCAGAGCAGGACATGTGGAAAACTGTGTTCAAAACCACGTAGGGGCTATTCGAATGGATGGTGATGCCATTCAGACTATGTAATGCTCCAACCACGTTCATGAGGGTAATGAATGATTTATTTCAGCCATTTCTTGATCATTTTGTTCTCGTGTATCTGGACGATATTCTTGTGTATAGTAGGACATGGGAGGAACATATGTGTCACATAAAGAAAGTGCTTTATGTTCTGAAGAAAGGGAAATTATATTTGAAATTTTCAAATCATGAATTTGAAAATAATTCTCTAATTTATTTAGGCCATATTTTTGGTAATGGGCACTTAAGGATAGATCCCTCTAAAGTGGAGGTGATAATGAAGTGGCATGAGCCCACGAATGTCATAGAAGTCTAAAGTTTTATGGGCTCGGTGCAATATTGGAGAAGGTTCATAGCAAACTTCTCCATTATCACAGCCCCCTTGCACGCCTTGACTAGTGTGAAGCAGGCCTTTCAGTGGGGAGGAAAACAGCAGAAATCCTTCGATACACTGAAAGAGAAGATCATCATGACACCGGTGCTAGCCTTACCAGACCTTCAACAACCTTTTGAAATTAAAATAGATGTCAGTGGATATATCATGGGTGTTGTATTGATGTAACAAAGAAAGCCAGTTTGTTACCATTTAGAAACTTTCTCCCAGGTTGTTGTGAATCATCCTACGTATAACCAGGAGTTGTATGCCTTGGTTCAGAGTGTAAAGAAGTGGAAACACTATCTGATCGGCAAGGAGACCATCATCCACACGGATCATTAGCCCTTGCAGTATCTTCAGTCATAGACCAAGCTTCAACAAGCTCATCACTTCAGATGGATGGGATTCCTCCAACAGTTTCATTTGGTAATAAAATATAAGAAGGGCGCCAACAACAAAGTAGCAGATATGCTTTCTCACCCTCCTATTTCTACATCTGTAGTTTTTCAAAATGTTTCTTTTTCATTAGACAATTATGCTGAACAGTATGCTAACGATAGCGATTTTAAATAAATCTATGCAAAATTGACTCGTGGATTGCAGGTGGAAAATTATTACTTGCAGGGAAATCTATTGTACCACCTTGGAAAACTGTGTATACCCAGTGATGAAAGGGTTCATGTAATCTGAGAGGCTCATACCTCTCTGGTGTCTAGTTATTTTGGCATTGAGAAAACTTTACGTCATTATAGAGGATTTTTTTGCCTCATATGAAAAACATCACAACTCGCTTTGTAAAGGGTTTTGTGTCGTGTTCTGTTTCAAAGCCCTCTAATAGAAAACTTGGGCTCTACACACCACTCCCTATTCTAATTCGACCATGGGAAAGTGTGTCCATGCACTTTTTAGGAGGTTTACCTATGTCTAGGAAAGGTCATGAATATTTGTATGTCATTGTGGATAGGTTTATAAAATGTGTATTTTAATGCCCTATAAAAAGCAGGTCACTGCTGAGCAGAATTATTTTCTTTTGTTTCAGCATGTTTGGGTCTATTTTGGGTTGCCCACATCTATTGTGTCAGATCGAGACTCCCGCTTTCTTAGGGAGTTTTGGACCAGCTTGTGGAGAATGATGGACACCAAGCTAAAAAGAAGTACAACATTTCATCCACAGACCGATGGACAGACAGAGGTTGTCAACTGTATCGTGGTACACTTGTTGTGAGGCTATTGTGGGAAACATCCCAAGTTGTGGGATGAGCAACTTCCTTATGTGCAACATGCGTACAATTGAGTAGCACATTCATCTACACAGAGTTCACCATTTGAGACATGTTTTGGCTATCTACCCATATATCCCTTGCACATAGTTTTTGGGAAATAGGAAGATGGAAATGGATGAGATGATAGGGACAAGGCACGAAATTTCATTCAATGGATACAGGTAATTCATTAGGCAATGCAGGAGTAGTTGGAGAAGAGTCAAGTTCGGTATAAAGCTCAACATGATAAGCACTGAGTTGATCATATGTTTCAATTTGGGGACAAGGTATGGTTCCATATCAGAAAAGATAGAATGAGGGGAGAAGCGAATAAATTGAGACACATTAGATATGGTCCCTTCACCATATTGGCAAATATTGGAGACAATGCTTTTCATCTTGACTTGCCTACTTATATGAAAATGTACTCCATGGTAAATGTGGAAAACCTAAAGCTTTATGAACCTCCATTGATTATGGATACCGAGGAGGTAGCACAGATTCCTACAGTGGATGATTTTTCACTCGAGTATCTAGATAAGTTGCCCGAAGATATCATACTCGACTGGAGGACCAGAACTTCACAACGGGGAGGCGTGGAGTACATCCATGTTGGCGTCAAAGGAATGCATCCAAGAAAAGCTCGATGGATGGAGAAGGAAAATGTGAGGGAGTAATTTCCTCACTTACCAATTGATTGAAAAGTCTTTTGGTGGTCCAAAAGCTCTTAGTGGGGAGGAATGATCCAGGTGGATCTTCAGAAAAGTACCAGTGGCATGACAAAAGGCTTAAAAATTAAAGTGGTAGAATCTCGATAAGATTAGAATTAGATCAAAGTGCTCATCATCTTGATTCCAACGGTGCGAACGACACTCAAATCTGAGTCCAGATGACAAAGTTACAGCAAGTCAAAGTTTGAGTTTGACTTGTCCAAGTAGCAAGGAGAAGATGACATGGCATAGTTTCAGCAAATAAGGGAGCACAACATGGTAGGATGCCACTGGACCCTACATATCACATATCGGTGAAAAGGAGGAGCGCTTAAGGAAGAATCAACCCTTGGTGTTCCCGGCTGCGATTGCGATATCACATATCGCAGGCCGGAGGAGATACAAATCGGCCTCGGTAGGACTTAGATGCGATGCGATATACATCGCATATCACAATCGCACAAAAGAGCTAGTGCTTACGATGTGGTTCGAGACAAAGTTCCAATTGCGATTTCGCAGTGGGTGCCGATTGTGATACTGCAATAAGGGGCCCAGACCTGATATACTATATATCATGATTAATAAACCCGACAGTTCTGTAGATGTTGCAGAGTGCTAACCAGTGCGCCAAGGGTTTCACGCTGGTTTCCATAATGTGATGGGAGTGCCAGATGTGAAACATTATGGCATATGGTGAATACTCCTGTCAGATCTGTAGTTATTGTGGGATGGCTGTGTCCGAGCTTGGATTGTCCGTCGATAAGTTGGAAGCGCCGATAAACCCATCGCTAAGACTCATGCATTGTTGTAATGGGTTGCTTTATTAGACATTGGATTTTCTATTACGAAAGGGTTGTTTCCATGAATCCTTCTACCTACTAACCTTGGGTATTATGTTGGAACTGCTCGATTTTGAGGGATGTCGCCATGATCTTATATATATGATTGTTGTGTCAGAGAAAGGCAGGGAGGAGAGGACTGGCCGAATATACAGATTTTATTGCATACAACAGACCCTGGCCCTGGCAGCAGGCTGGAACCTTGCCTTGAGTAGCAGGGAGGTTCCGAGAAGGTTGCAGAATGCCTGATTATCCAAATTGGGAGTTTGGATAGGAGTTTTTGCACTATTTTTCGCCAGGAGTTCAGTGGTTCTGTCTGTTTTCAAAGTTGAGCTCTCTATTCTCTTCCCATTTATCAACTTGGAGGTATAAGGGTTGTAATTTCTTGTTGTTGTACCTTTATCTCTTTTATGCCACTAATCCAAAGAAGGCCTCCCCACTATTGAGCAAGGCCTGGAGACGTAGTCCAAACTAGACAAACTCCATAATCAAATCATTGTGTCATGGTTTTTTGTGTTCTAATTAAGTTCTGCATTTTTTATGTGCTTTTAAGTTCTATGGTTAATTAAATCTGTTATAGGTAATTGCGATGCATCTGTAAGTAAAATATCTTGGATCAGGGAGCACCCTCTTGAGGCTTAAATTGAATCTAGACTTCTTATTCTTTCTCGAAGGTATTTTTCCTTGAAAAATAACTTCCACCAATCACTACAATAGAAAAGGTCATTGGTGAGGGGAATGCCTGTGATGGACCTTTAAGGTCCGTCACCAATGTCACATATGGTGACGGTCCTTAAAAAATAGTTGTTGTAAGTGCATATAGTGATGGTTCTTTAAGGTTTGTCACCAAAGCCATTTTTAGTGACAATTTTGGTGAGGGTTGTTAAAGGCCCGTCACTAATTCTTTCTTTGGTGACACTTCTAGAAACAATCTTTTATTGACCCTCATCAATGATCTTTTTGGTTACTTTTGGTGATGGTAAAAAAATGTCTGTCATCATTGATCATTCCAATGAGTTTTTGATGACGCGACGTGCATGCTACTATATTTTTTGTCAAAATATAATGATTTAAGACCATTATCGTGGAGTATTTTTCATTATGTGTCCAAGGCCATAGTGGTTAGAGTCAGTGAATTTGTTAAGAAGTAATTAGTGTTTATCATTTCCCTCAAGTAATGAGAATATAATTTCCCTATGAGTCAATGCATGATTCATCTCTATTAGGTTTATTATCTAACAAATTCCCTTTAGATAAAGTTCCATTGGTGTGTGTAGGAACTATATTATTTAATACATAATCAATCTCTGAAAATTCTATTAATGAGAGAGACCTACCACTCCTCAATGCTCTTGGCACATCTTAACACATTTTTCCACACAATAAGATTCCTTGGCACCTTGAATGTCTTGGTACATCTTTGTACCTAGATATCATACACTTCCTAATGACAGGAACTGCCTTGGAAGGTTATACGTTCCAACAGAAGAAGGAGTTAGTGATGCGCACGACAAAGTTTTCTATCATTGCTGGGCATTTGTACGAAATGGGGTTTGATGAGTTATTGTGACGATATGTACTGGAGTTTGAAAGAAGTAGTATCCTTGTGGATGCTCATGGTGGCGCTGCGAGAGGACATTATGTAGAGAGAGTGACTATGTAGAAGATTCTACGCGCAGGGTTGTGGTGGCCAACCCTCCATAAGGATTCAAAAGTGTACTACAAAACATCTAATGTATGTCAAAGGACTGGAAGACCCTCACGAAGGGATGAATTGCATTTGAATCCATAGATGACATTACAACCCTTTGAAAAATGGGCTATAGATTTTGTTGGACCCATTCAGCCCCAAGGGGAGAAGACGGGAGAGAGGTACATTATCACCACAACAGAGTGTTTGACTCAATGGGTGGAGGCACAGCCTGTAAAGGATTGTATAGGCACGACTGCTGCGAAGTTCCTCTTTGAGTATTTACTGACGCAAGTCGGGTGTCCAAATATTTTGATGAGTGATCACTATAAAAGCACGCCTTATCACCCATAGGCTAATGAGATGGTGGAAACATTCAATAATATGTTGTACAATGCGCTGACCAAGGTTTGCAACGCTCAACAAAGTGATTGTGACCTACGCATACATGTAGTATTATGGGCCTATCGGACGACATGCAAAAAGTTGACTGAACAAACACCCTTTAGGCTTATATATGGTGTTGAAGTAGTAATTCCCATAGAATACATTGTAACTAGTTTTTTCACAGTAGCACTCGCAGGTATGATGAATCGCGGAGCCCTAGAAGAGAGGCTCGTGCAGCTGGCTGAGCTTGAGGAAGAAATATCTCTAGCTGGATTTCACAAACAGGTCCAAAAGCAGTGTGAAAAAGCATGGCGTCATTAGCACATTAAGCTGCACACCTTTAAGGTAAATGACTTGGTTTTGTTATATGATAGCAAGTTTGATAAATTTCCAAGGAAATTCAGAATGCACTAGTTAGGGCCCTATGTCATTAAGGAGATTACTAACAGAGGAGCGATTCAGTTGGTCAAATTGAATGGAGATCCCTTTCCAAGAAAGGTGAATGGCAGTCAATTGAAGCCATACACTAGTGGTCCAACCATGTGACTATATGAAGGTAGCGCAGTCTTAGCACTCCAAGTAGTTGAAAGGAGGTGCAAGACTATAAACTACAATACTTGGGTTGGGGAGCTGCGTGATTAGAGGATTACGCAAAGCAAGGAAGTGTCACAGGGCTCGCGACAACGCAAAGGGAGTTGCACTACCTAGGGAGAAATAGCACAAGTTATCCGGAAAGTGACCATTAAAGTCATTGTTCATGATTTGACGGTAGAAATGTGGCCAAATGGAGTGATCAGACGACAGTTAAAATAGAATTTATGGATTAGATCCTTGAGAATCTGCTGCCAATCTAGCATTAATGAACTGAATTTGGGGGGAATGGTCGGATTTGAATTCAAAATGCCCTATAAATTACAGGTGGCTGTCCAACAAAAAACACTTGGCATTTCAAGAATTGAGTTGTTGAGTTCTCAGGCGCACATGGAAAACGAGCACTTCGAAGTTATGATAGCCAGTTCAGTATTTGAAACATTGTCGAAGGAGACACAAGAGTTCTTGCAGAACATCATGTCAGTGCCCACAGAAGCTATAGATGCCAAAGCAGAGGAGTCAGTGATGGAAATTGATATGGAGGCTGAAGAAGTTGCTCTAGAGGTTGCCGAAGTATTAACAGAAGTCCCCAAATCACCAAGGACGCCGAGACCAAAGCCCACCCCAACCAAGGAAACTGTGAAGGATAAGAAGGGCAAGCAGCCTGCGATACCAGTGCACACATTGCCTAGAAGAAACCCATTGAAGCCCACTACACAGGAGAAGGGAAAATCCATCAATCTAGAGCAGGAGGAGGAAGAAATCGAAGACATCCCGATGGATGATGAGGATGTGGGAGTAGATGTGGAGGAAGTTGAAGCCATGGTCTTGACCCTATCACTCGGTTGCCTGCGTACATCCCTCTGTGCAAAGGCAAGACCAAGGTCCTGAAAGATATCGACGAGAGCAAGGTCCGCTTGCAAACCCATCCACTACCAAATGAAATTGTTTTTGAAGGGCAGGGTTTGGGGCGGGTTCCTCTATTAAAGCTCGAAGACTTGGACTTGGCCGACCATGAGAAGTTCCCACACCCCAGGACCGAGTAGCTAATGCACCACATCGTCGATACAACCACCAGAATGACTGCATTAGGGCTGTGGAGGTGGCTCAGAGAGTAAACAAGGCAGGTTTTCTCAACTTGCTATGGGTGTCGCACTATAATCGTACCCCAGTTACCATACTGGTGATCAAGTAGCTAATATTCTTGGTGCATGATGGGTGTCTATGGCTGGAGGAGCCAATATCCATCACTGACAGATTGATCCACAGGATCACACAGTTTCCTTACACAGGAGAAAATTTGGCCATGATATTTGGTAGAAAAGGTGGTGAGCAGGTCCTCGTGAAGACCATGAAAGAGAATTTTAAGTTGGTAAAGCATCCACATGGATATGCCATATCCAGCATCTGTGACCCTGCTATAAAGGTGGCTACGCAGATTCTAGATGGGAAGGTGATGAGGAAGTGCTGCGCTGATGAGGTACCAATGCCTGTTGTTGCACTAGCAACCCAGTGCATCGAAGGAGTTCAGTTCAATTGGGCATACTATCTCCGCGGTGAGTTCCTTGCGAACTGCCATGAAGCACAGGAGCTCAGCAAGACATTCCACTACACGTGTCTCTTGCTGCGATTGTGCTGGTAGCATGGGAGTTGCTAGAGGAGAGCTAATTCCCTTCGGTCAAGCCAGACCTACCAGAAGCAGTGAACTTCACATCACTATGGGCGACCAAGGATGTCCAAAAAGTCAAGGACAAAAAGATCTTCTGGATCTTGATGGAGATGAACATTCGCATGGCTATCAATCACAAACCATGGTTGTTGCCTAAAGTGTTTGCCAACCTGCAGGGCTAAGCAGAGTTCAAATCATATTTTCACCATGTGGCCATCAGGGCGCGGAAGGATGCTATGCAGCAATGGTATGACTTGCCTTACTTAGCATCGGATGATGCCATTGATGCAGTACTTGATCGATGGCTGGTAGAGTGGTGCACTACAGTAGACTTGGTGATGGGAGGGAGAAAGTCCACCATGTAAAGAAAGAAGGAGGAGGCCAAGCTAAAGATGATGTAGCTAGCCAAAAAGAGAAAGAAGGAGGCCACTGATAAGGCCTAGATGGAGCGTGATGCCGCTTAGTAGAAACAGAAGCAAATGGATGGAGCAAAGCGAAGCTCTCACAAAGGCACAAGGTCACCTTCACCTGAGACATAGGAGGAAATGGACGAGCGGACAAAAAAACAAGGCACATACCCACAAGCAATGTATTCCCGCATCAAGCGTCCATGGGAGTAGGAGAAAGGAGGGTCTAGGAAGAAATCAAAGGCTACTAAGACATCACTAGACACAATCACCCTAACAGAGGGTGATTTGTACAACATCTGTGACATGTTGTGGGATGTCACCGCGGAGACCCTACAATAGTTTGAGTAGTAGCAGTAAATAATCTTGGGGGATATCCAGACAGGTCTACAGGAGCTGCAAACCCACGCATTACAGGCTGGCACGGTGTCTACCAGCCCTGATATTGGTAGTTCAGAAGTTACCGAGATGTTATGCGCGAAGGCCTCTAGCGCGATAGTGTTGCCTGATGGAGCACTGACCATGAAGAATGAAGCTGATAGGCCCACTGTCAGCACCCTCAAGTGAGTAGGGTTGAATCTGGCAGTGCTCCCTGGTGAAGCGCTCCACCTCTTGTAGGATCGAGTGATTGCAGAGCTAAGGGCCTGTGAGCACCGTGCCCTCCAGGTGATTAGTGAGCAACGACTTAACAATGAGTAGATGCCACTACAGCGAGACTATGTCATTGCTGTTGTGATTGAGTTGACTAACCAGAACAAGCATATAATGCAGGTCGTGGAAGAGGCATGCTGAATGGTCCCAGTGTTGGCCATTCATGAGGAAGAACCAGTCGAGGTGCGTGACGCTCGTACAAAAATGGCGAGGGTTCAGTTGGAGTTGAACTTGTAGATAAAAGAGTTACAGTTGAAGGCCCAGCCTTCAACTCCACCAGAAGTAAAGGAGCAGCGGGTGACCGCTGTCACAGAAGTAGTAGTGGCGATTGACAGTGCAGTAGCAAACTGCACACAACTATTTGAGCACTTGTTCGAGGTCCTGAAAAACTTGTAGGAGGATCCTAATATACAGTGACTGTAGAGAGAAGTGCGCGAGCTGCAGCAGCGCTATGATGAAGTCAAAGGCACAACGTGAACCATCATGCTCACACAGAGACTGGAGAAGCTATAGGAGGCCAAGCAGCTGAAGGGACAGGTGGATGCAACGCTACACAAGGAAGCAATGTTGAAGGCACGACTAAAGCCCTGGTTGGATGAGGCTTACACAGTGATAGTCTCTATTGAAGGAAAGCTTGCGACTCCACAAGCAACTCAACAAAAGCTTCAGGACAATAGTTCAGGAGCAATGACCAAGTAGATGGTTGAAGACGCGAAGTAGGCAGCCACACAGTGCACTGCTGAGGTTGCGGTCATACGGGTCGAGCTAGGAGGTCTTCGTGCTAACATATCCACACCTGCCAAGTGACTCGAGGGCAAGTCACAATGTTTTTGTTGGGGGCCCATTGGGAACGAGACCCCCCAAGGACTGTTTTGGGGCTAAAATCCCATGTTTGGGTTGAAGTTTGTAATAAAGTTGTACAGACTCCGCATTTTGTGGTCGTGGAGTGGGAAGGTGTCATGAGTCATAAAGCGCTGTCTGCCCTTATTTTGTAAAGTAAAGTCAACTGTAAAAGATCTACCCATGGTCCACGGACCATGGGATTGTATAAAAAGATTTAAGTAAAGCTCTAAGTAGTTAGAAGTCATAAGTTGTAGATGAAGTCTTGAGCGACAAGGAGAGAAGTATAAGTTTTAGGTCTTAGCGTAGGTAGAGGCTCTGCAGCTGAGTGCGCAGATACCTAGGGTAGAAGTATGCAACTAAGTGCGCGGACCCCTGCAGCTGTTTGAGCAGGGTGGATAGAGTTTGTAATCGTCTGAAGATATCAATAAAGAGAAGCATTTTACAAATTTTGTGTCTTTGTTTCTTGTTAATGGATCTTGTCATATTGTGTATGAATTTCATTTATAATGCTTATATGATGCGTGAATGTATGTAATTACGTGGGATAATTGAACGCAAATAAGGATATTTGTTTACACAGCACTAACTGTGATTGTTTAATAAGATAAGTAAGATACTTAAGCTAGTTTGGGAATCTACACGATACGCTACCCTAGCAACGTGAAAGTACCTGAACCACATGTTAGTGTTGCACAAAGGCCAATCGTACCCCTTTGTGGAGGTACTGAAGGGTGGAATAAAGGGCTAGATAGATAGAGCCCTAGAACTTAATGACCTGTGTGAAATCAGGAATAAGAGGAATAAACCGACATCATGACCATCTAAGGGTTCCAACATCCCCCCATACTACTTTGGGTGAAACTTCGATCCATGCTCCACGGGCTAATGCCAAAAGGGCCAGTAGTGTAGGGATTTGTTTGGCTAACTAACGATGAACCTGGGTCAGGCCCCACCAAGCCAACACTAGCATTTGTTGAGATGCCTTGGTATGCTTTGGCATGGTTTAATATTAAAGTTATTTGATATCAACTATTGGAAAGTGGATGAGAAGTAACATAGGAATATTTGGAATTTAGAATGCACTAACACTTGGCACTTGGCACCTAGTGTTAGCGTGCCTAGCCTAACCCTCTTGGAAAAAGTAAATTGATGAATTATTAATCCTATTATGTGTTCATTTCCTTGTATTTTAACATGTTTCTCCTTTTTGTTGCCTTGACAATCCCTGGCACGTATTATGACACCCTTTCACATCTTGGCATGCCTTAGCACTTGGCACATCTTAACATATTTGACATGCCTTCGCACTAATGGGAACATGTTAGCATTCCCTAGAACACCTTGGAACTCACAGCCTCACAACTAACCTTACATTTTTTCATGACTTGGGAACCCAGTCAAGTCCTTAGCTACTGAAGTTCATGTGACATTGGCCTGCTTCAATCGAAATAACTTGACCAATTGCACCTATTACAAGTATATTGTGCCTTGTTCACCTAAGAACTACATATAACTCATCTTAGGCCACTCATGTACAAGCTCAACTTGTCCCACTTAAGAACTTACCAAGATAAGGATATAAAACAACTAAGCAACATAGGGCCTTCACTAGAATTTAGGGCTAGAACGGAAGTAGCCGCAGGTGTAATATTGACTGAGGTAACCATAGTTTGAGGGTCATAGAGATCTAAAGTTTAGGTCAAGATTCAGTAAACTAAATGCCCAGAATATATGGATCCATATGAGCTAGGTTGAGTCTCTTATGGAGGCAAGAGTTGTTGTTTTTTCTATGGGTGGATAGGATTTGTTCTAAAGCAATTAGAATATAAGTATAATGCCCTAGTAAGGGAAGTTTCCTAGCATGTTTATTCCATAAGGTATTCCCTTAAGACTTTGACAAATCTATGTAGAAGAAGAGGGGTCATGACCCTTAGAGCGAGGTTTATCTCTGCAATATAGACCACATATCTGGAAGATGGTTTGCATAATTATGTGTGGAGATAGTAGATCCAAAGGAGGGTGGAACCTGAGTAGAATATTGAACAAAAGAAATTTACCATATGAGGAGTGGATTGACATGAAGAGGAGTTGATTTTGGTGGATTGTCCATAGAGTTTTGGATAGATATTTGAAGTAGCCTATAAAAAATTAGTCAATGAACTATTAGTGGATGATTTGTGACCCTAGATCAGTTATATACAAATTATTAGAAGGATGACAAGAGTAGTTTAGATTTTTTCATAGTTTGGACAATAAATAAATTTGTACACAAGAATAGCGATTTTGAGAGGAATAAAATCACTGTTAGGTGGAAATTTTGAAGATCCCTAGATGAGGGCAGTGTTGTGGGCCCTAGATCGATAAAAGAATTGATTGTGGTTGGGTATATTGATGGAAATTCTAGTACAGTTGGAGGGTTGTTAGGTGATTTTCAGAGAAGAGCCCTAAGTCATGTGCTTGTGAAGGACACCAAGACTAGTAGAAGGGTAGGTTTATTGGGCCTAAGGACATGCATACTTTTAAGGACTAAAGTAGTAGTCAAGTGGGCTAGCCAACTAGCCCTAGTTCACTGTGTTGTAGAGGATTGAGTTAGTGAGAAGAAGGGTAACCTCCATAGCCCTAGACTTGTCATATTGGATAAAAAATAAGGTAAAAATGGGAATACCAAAGAGTTGTTCAAAAACAGAGTTATGAACAACTGATCGAAGACCCCAAGTGTTGCAGACCTTGAAGGAAAAAGGAGGTAGCTAGAGGAGAAATTTTGTTGAGTCGAGTTCAGTAACCTAAAGGAGATGAGTTCATTGATAGAGGTAGACTGTGGAGCTCTAGAATGGGAGGCAAGAGGATCTGCTTGATGTGTTCAAGACACATGGACTGAAAGGGTTGTGTGTGGCCACCATCAACAATTAGGTCAAGTGTTGTCTTGTTTAAGGTAGATTGGTTGTCAAAGGACTAACACCAAGCCCTAATTGTATTCCTTGCATCAATGTGATTTAAAGGGTTGTGTTCCCTAGTATGAGAGATCTAGCCTTTTCTATTATAGTTTTTAATATAACGAAGAAGGGTTTGAAAAAGTTAAAGATTGTCATGTGCACTAGTTGATTCCATGATGTGTGTAGATTTCGTTGTGTAAAGTAGATGTGTTGTGGCACTTGAGTTTGTTTGCATTAAATATTTTAAGACCAAACCCATATTCTCATGTGTCATGGAAATTCATCATATGCCTTGTTCACCTAAGAACTACCAGTAACTCATCTTAGGCTAGTCATGTCCAATTTAAACTCATCCCACTTAACAAGTTACCAAGGCAAGGCTCATCACATCCAACCATGGCCATAAAACAACTAAGTAACACAATTTGCATCTTGACATGCCATAGCACTTGACATGTCTTAGAATGCCTTAGCACTATGTTGCATGTGTTAGTATCCCCTACATTCCTTGGCATGCTTTGACACTCCCTAGAACATCCTAGCACTTCCTGACATGCCTTGGCAGTTTATCATACCTTGGCACTAACTAGCATATAACCTTGTCACTCCCTCCTTAACACACCTAGAACTCATTGATACTCCCTGTCACACACTCTTATTCGTTCATTTCCATGAATTTTGACCTAGTGCTTCCTTGTGTTTCCCTAACACTCCCTAGCACGCATTGGCATACCCTAGCACCTGAAACGTCTTGGCATGTCACCCTAGCACTTTAGCATTCCTTGGTGCCACACCCTGACGCCTAAAACATCTTATCATGCCTTAGCACTTGGCTTGTATTGGCATGCCTAGCATGCCTTGGAGCTGCTTAGCATGTGTTAGTACTTCCTAGCATTCCCTGGAACACCTTGGCACTTCGTAGTTGTCATGCCCTCATTGATAGCCTTACTTTTCTTGCGGCTTGGGAACCCAACCAAGTCATTGGAAAAACAGTGTTGTGCCCAACCCAAAGTCTCCCTTTGTTTGAAACTTCTTTTTCCATCCCCTTATTGCAACCATAGTCTTGCCTCCTGCAAATTCTATTATGAAATTCTCCTAACATACTTCGTCCTTGGGACACTTAGAATTCACTGACACTCATTGGCACACACTCTTATTCGTTTCTTTCCATGCATTTTGACATATTTATCCCTTGTGATGCCCTAACACTTCCTATCACTCCTCAACATGCATTAACACTGTCTGGCATGTGTTAGCACACCTTTTCATTCCTTGGTATGCCCTAACACTCATTATCTATAATGCCCACACAACTACCCTTACTTTTTTTGGGACTTGGGAACCCAACCAAGTCCTACCTCAACTACAAAAACTTGACCACATTACGATTACCATAAATAAACTATGCCTTTTTCACCTAAGAACTACCTGTTATGAAACCAGCTCAAGAAAAGATAGAAAAGAAAGATCAACGCCTTAGAATTCAGCCTCTTCGAGGGGGCAACCTCCTTTACATTACATAAATGAACAATTCTTTGATGATACAAATGACAAAACCTCCTTTCTATATATAGGAGTCTAAGGAGTCACAATATAATCCAGCCGACCTAAAAATAATAATATAAAGCCACAAAAATAACAATAGAGGGATTCTATGGGGCACAGAAATAACAATATGGGGGTAATAGGGGCACAACAATATAAATAAGGGGTATAACTACAATAGTAATGGGGTAATCACTAGTATTATAGGGACCCAACATGCCCCTCTCCTTCAAAAAAGTGTTGTCCTCAACGCTTGAGTAGTTCTGGATACTTCTGCATAAAATTCTCATCCTCCCATGTGGAATCTTCAGCGGATAAGTTCTTCCACTTGATAAGATACTCTGAAATTGATCGATTTCGTAGCTGTCGAGTTCTTGTTTCTGTGACTGCTTCCGGTTCCAATATAATTTTTCCTTCCTCGTCAAGTTCTGGCAATATTGTTTGAACTGGGAGCTTGTCGCCTATAACCTTCTTTAAACATGAAACATGGAAAACTGGGTGCAATCGAGAAGCTGCAGGAAGCTCCAATTTGTATGCCATAGTACCAATCTTTTGCAACACCTTGTACGGACCATAATACTTTGGTGATAATTTATTATCCTTCTTAGCTTGCTTTAGGGACATTTGCTTATATGGTTGTAGCCGTAGGAATACCCAATCACCTACATCAAAACTTCTTTCACTGCGATGTTGATCTGCCTGTTGTTTCATTCTATTTTGTGCCAACACGAGGTTATCCTTTAAGAGTTGGAGGACTTGTTGTTGATGTTCGATGTGATGTTCCACTGCCTGAACCTTAGAATTTTCTCTTAAATATGATGTGATGGATGGTGGTTGATACCCATAAAGTGCCATAAATGGGGTCATTTTTGTTGCTGTATGGAAGGAAGTGTTATACCACCATTCAGCCAGAGGCAACCATTTGACCCATTGTGTCTGTTTATCAGATACAAAGCAACGAAGATATCCTTCCAAACATTTGTTTACTATCTCAGTTTGCCCATCAGATTGAGGATGATAAGATGAGCTATGAGCTAACTGAGTACCAAGACAAGAAAATAATTTTGTCCAAAAATTTCCAGTGAAAATGGGATCTCTGTCACTTACAATAATCTTTGGGTTTCCATGTAGCTTTTGAATTGTTTCCATAAATGCAGTAGAAACTGTACTGGCTTTAAATGGATGTGATAATGCACAAAAGTGTGCATACTTGGTAAGTCTGTCAACTACCACCATGATGACACTCTTTCCCTCAGACTTGGGTAAACCTGTGATAAAATCCATTGAAACCTCCTCCCAACGTTGGCTTGGAATGGATAAAGGTTGTAATAGACCCGGTGTCTTAATTGTTTCAACTTTATTTTGTTGGCAAACCAAACATTCCGCCACAAACTTTTGAATATCTGATTTAAGGCCATCCCAAAAAAATTCCTTCTTAACCCTGTGGTAAGTTTTTAAAAATCCTGAGTGCCCTCCTAAGGGAGAAGTGTGCAATTCCATAAGAATCTTTTGTTTTAGCTGGGAATTCTTACAGAGGTATAAGCGATCTTTGTACCATAACGAATCATTTTGCCAGCTAAATGTATCAGACGTACTGGAATCTTGTTGTAGCTTTCGAATAAGTGCCCACACTTCTTCGTCATTCTTCCATTCCTCCCTTGCTTCGTTTATCCAATCTGGTTGGATAATAGAAATGGCGCACAACAATGCTTCCACATCCTCATCCTTTCTTGAGAGTGCATCTGCCACCACATTTTGCTTCCCTTTTTTGTAGATGATTTCAAAGTCATAACCCAACATCTTTGTGACCCACTTTTGTTGCTCTTCAGAGGATAATCTTTGTTCTAAAAAGTATTTAAGGCTATCATGATCCGTTTTTACCTTGAAGTGTCTTCCCATTAGGTAGGGTCGCCATTTCTTAAGTGCATGGAGTATTGCCAACATTTCCTTCTCATAAATAGCTTTGCTTAAAAACTTTCCCTTGATTGGACGACTTTCAAAAGCAATGGGTCTTTCATCTTGCATTAGAACAGCACCAATTCCATTTCCTGAAGCATCACATTCCACAATAAAGGTTTTTGTGAAGTCCGGTGTAGCTAAGACCGGTGCTTGGCACATTGCCTCTTTAAGATGTTCAAAGGCCTTTGTTGCTTCCGGAGTCCATGAAAATGCATCTTTCTTCAATAATGTTGTTAGAGGTGCTGCTATTCTCCCATAATTCTTAACAAACTTGCGATAATACCCTGTCAACCCAAGAAATCCTCGCAGATGCTTTATGGATGTGGGGATTTTCCATTCCTTAATGGCTTTAATTTTGCTAGGGTCTACCTTAACTCCTTCATGAGATACAATATGACCCAAATATTCCACCTCCTGGACTCCAAAGAAACATTTGGATCTTTTTGCATATAATTGTTTCTCCTCCAATAGTTGTAGCACCCTGTCAACATGTTCAACATGATCCTTCCAAGACTTGCTGTAGATTAGTATATCATCAAAAAATACTAACACAAATTTTCTAAGGAATGGTTTGAAAATTGAATTCATCAAACCTTGAAATGTTGAAGGTGCATTGGTAAGGCCAAAAGGCATGACCAAAAATTCATAATGACCCTCATGAGTTCTAAATGCCGTTTTCGGAATGTCTTCAATCTTCATTCTGATTTGATGATATCCCGAACGAAGATCCAACTTGGTGAAGTAAATTGATCCATGCAATTCATCCAGTAATTCATCAATGACAGGAATGGGGAACTTATCTTTAATAGTGAGCTTGTTGAGCTCCCTATAATCTGGACACATGCGCCATGATCCATCCTTCTTGTGCACCAATACTACTGGAGCAGAGAAAGAACTTTGACTCGGTTGAATTATACCAGCCTCTAGCATTTCTGCAACCATACGTTCAATTTCACTTTTTTGGACATAGGGATATCTGTACGGCCTGATGTTTGGAGGAACACTTCCTGGAATCAGATGAATAGCATGATCATGATCACGCATAGGTGGGAGACCTTTGGGAGTCTCAAATACCTTGGAATGATTGTCCAGGACTTTTTGGAGATCTGGAGAAATAGATGATTCCAATGTGGAAACATCTAGCGAACATAATTGTGCAATTACACCTCTTTGCTCCTTTTTTAGAAGCTTTGTCATACCATTAGAGCTGATTATCTTTCCTGGTTTCCCTGCAATACCCCTTAATTCAACTTCCTTTCCTTCCGTAGAAAATTTGATGAAAAGTTCTTGAAAATTAAAAGCTATTGTACCCAAGGATTGTAGCCATTGGACTCCTAGTACAACATCAGCACCTCCCATTGGAATGGAAAGCATTGGGCTAGTCAATACATATTCTCCCATGGATAGCTTGATATTATGGCACTTTCCAGAGCAATTTATTGTTCCTCCATTTGCAATCATCACTTGACACTCTGGTGCTGGATATAGGAAGCAATTCAATTCTTTTGCTACCCTACAATGAATAAAATTGTGGGTGCTTCCTGAATCAATCAACACTATTACCTTTTTCTTCTTGATTTGTCCTTCTATCTTGATGGTTTGAGGAGTGGTAATTCCCGCCAATGCATTACAAGATATGGTCGGATTTATTTGTTCTTCATCTAGGCTTTGTTCCTGGAGTATATATTCTTCTTTTGACCTTTCTTGCTCCTTTTCTTCTTCCTCTTCACAATCTATGTAGAATAATTTCTTCTCAGCACACTTATGACCTTTAGTGTATTTGCTATCACAACTGTAACAAAGCCCTTTTGCTCTTTTTTCTTCCAATTGTTGTGGTGTCAACCTTATAGGTTGTGGAAGACTAGGGGCAACAACACTTCCGTCTTTATAGTTGTGAGTGGTATGCTTCCTGGTTGCCATAATTTTGCTTTCCATTTTTCTTGCTAACCTGAATGCCTTCTCTAATGAATCAGGTTCCCAAAGGCGAACATCATGTTGGATATTATCCTTTAAAGACCCTATGAACACATCAATCCTATGCTCCTCTGGAATATCTTTTACCCTTATGTTCAATTTTTGGAACTCCTCAATGTGCTCCATTATTGAACCCTTTTGTTTGAGACTTATCAATTGGCTAAAAAAAGTGTTGCTTTTTGTATCTTCATAATGTGCTATCAATTCTTCCGTAAAAATTGCCCAAGTGATAAATTTTTTACGAGAGCAAAGCCATTGATACCATACAAACTGATTTGGTTCCAAATATACAGTTTCCATACGTACCTTTTGTGTGTTTTGCACATTATTGAGATCGAAGAACTGCTCCATCTGTAATATCCATGTGGCGGGATCCTTGCCATCAAACTTCCTCATATCGATTTTTGGAATATGGTGGGTCTTCGATCCAACATTAGAGTCTATGGAATCATGATTAACATTAATTTTGTTCACATCATGAGTTTCCTTTACAACCTTTTCACCATTAGTAAGTATTTCTTGTAGAAAATTTGTCAAATATGTCTTCAAATCTGCCATGTTTGTTTTCAAATCGGTCTTCAAATCTGTCTTCAAATCTGCCATCTCTCTCTTCAATTCTGTCTTCGAATCATCCATCTTAGCTTCCATGCCCTTTATCTTAGATTCCACGCCATTTATCTTAGATTCCACGCCATTTATCTTAGCTTCTGTTAGCTTTTGTGAGCGTGACATTTGTTGCACTTGTTCTTGTAATTTTGATATATCATGTAGCATTTCTTCCTCTTCTTCATGAGTCATGCTAGAGCTTTCAGGTTCCTTACTAGGTGTTTGCATTTTCTTTCCTCGGGGCATCAGTTACCGATAATAATGCTTTACTATGCCCTTTGAATTCCGTTAAACCAAGCTTACACAAAAATTAAAAAAAAAAACTACACACCTTTTTTCACTTTATAGAAGCCTGATATTGAATCTGATGTATCTCTGTAATTTTGGATCATCCAATTCTGAAGTTGTGACCTATAGTAGCCTTCTGCGTCCTCTTTCCAATGCCACAAGTCTGACCCAAATTGGATTCTCCAAGGAAGAGTTATGTGAAATCTCCCACAGTGACTTGCTTTTAGACTAGTTCAGTAGAGCGAACTTGTACTACGTTCCACGAGTCACTGTTTTAGCTTTTGGATCTAAAAGACACATACAAGAAACTACAATCCGTCTGCTTTCTGTACCTTCTTACAAAATTTCAATCCAATCCCCAGAGAGAAAGTTATGACGATTTTCCCTAGGTCACCTGTTTTGAATGTAATTCAGGAGTCTGCAAAAAGACCAACTTCCTCAGATCATATCTCTGCAAATATTGTGCGAAAAGCTCTGAAATTAGGACCCAAGGTTCAGCGCGATTTCTTCTCAAATGGGTTTTTCTTGCGACTTCTGAAACATCATATAAGAAAAGTTATAGATAAAATTCCACGATGACCTGTTTGGAGCAGCGAAACCCTAGAATCCAAAGCTCTGATACCGAATGTTATGAAACCAGCTGAAGAAAAGATAGAAAGGAAAGATCAACGCCTTAGAATTCAGCCTCTTCGAGGGGGAAACCTCCTTTACATTACATAAATGAACAATTCTTCGATGATACAATTGACAAAACCTCCTTTCTATATATAGGAGTCTAAGGAGTCACAATATAATCCAGCCAACCTAACAATAATAATATAAAGCCACAAAAATAACAATAGAGGGTTTCTAAGGGGCACAGAAATAACAACATGGGGGTAATAGGGGCACAACAATATAAATAAGGGGTATAACTACAATATTAATGGGCTAATCACTAGTATTATAGGGACCCAACACTACCTATAACTAGTTTTAGGCTACTCATTTCCAATCTCAACTCATCCCACTTAACAAGTTACCAAATCAAGGCTCACACCCAACCATGGCCATAAAACAACTAAGAAACATAGTTTACATCTTGACATTCCATAACACCTGGCATGTCTAACAATCCCTTGGCAATCCCTATGTGGCACATGTTAGCATCCCCTGCATTCCTTGACATGCTTTGGCTCTCCCTAGCACACCCTAACACTCCCTAACATGCCCTAGCACTCTAACATGCCTTGGCACTGCCTAGCATATAACCTTGTCACTTTCTCCTTAACACACCTAGGACTCACTGTCACTATCTATCACATACTCTTATTCATTCATTTCCATGAATTTTGAACTAGTTCTCCCTTGTGTTTTCATGGCACTCCCTAACACTCCTTGACATGATACTTGTAAGAGGTTGGCTCATTTTATTTTTCAACAAGTCTAAAGAGGTTCAATGGGTCTGAATAAGGTCTGGAGTATTGACTCAACCCCTTTCATGCTTAAGCATTGGACTCTTCTTTTTTATCCCACTCGGGAGAGACTAGACAAGGCCCCTATCTAGGTTTAGCTTCTACGATTAAATGTACAATTTTGGTCGAAGCAAGCTCTCAAAGAAATTGGGAACAAGTGGGGGAATGCTTGGAGGTCAACCTCACTTTCAAATACGAAGTGGAGATGAAGGTGGTGAGGGTATTGGTAAATTTAGATATCAAAGACAAGTTATGGGGTGAAATGAAACTCCAACATCAATGCATCACTTCTCTTAATACTTTAGACTACGAGCGCATCTCATTCAAATATCGTAGATGTCACAACATTACCAAAATGCTATGAACTATCCACTGGGGTTCCATGGCAACAAAGTCTAGGAAGTATCACCTAAAAAGTCAACTATTTAAGAACCAATCCTACTCTAAATCACACCTACCTTCTAATTTTTAAGATCTTTGTGAACTTTCACCTATGGCCCTTAAATTCAATGCCCTCTAGCACCTCAAATGGTGGAATAGAAGGCATTGCAATAGGAGGTAAACTCCATTCCCTTTTACCATTTTTAAGACCTCTATAGACACCTATGATACATACTCCTTTGACTCAACATGAAGTTTTGATTTTTTCCACTTACTTTGAATTATGTCCCTTCAACGACATCCTCACAAGAGAGCTTGTGGTTGAATATTACGATAACAAAATGGGGCACACCATCTTCTTACAAGGTTTCAAGGGAGGGGTATTGAAAATAACTATTTTATCCCCTATAGCCCTTAATATCTTCTGATCAACATGGAAATGAAAAGACAAACTGATAAATTGACCCAAAGATAGATCTTGTCATTCAAGGCCAAACCCAAATAGAAATTATCCCACCATGGGTTAAGCATTGGCATTGAGTTTTGGTAAAATCAAGGACCTCCTTTCAAGATTGTGACATTGTTTTTAACATTCTAAAATGGAAGTTTTAAAACCCACATTAAAGAGGGGAGATTTTACCTTAGCCTTTGCAACCTTTTCCCAAGATGATTCTATCTAATGGACTAGCTAAGATATGTTAGGTCTTGGATTTCTAGAGTACCCAATCAATGTTTTTGACGCTAAATCCCTAGCCACAACTAAGATTTAGTCCTATTTGAAGACACATCTTGAACAATCTTCCTAAAATGAGACATTTTCACTTCCTTTTGATTAATTTACAACAAACCTCAACATCTCACCTTTATTATTTTCCTCTCCCATTCACCAACAAAAAATCATTAATCTTATATCGTAAACACTTTAAAATAGGTAAGAATAGTAATCATTTTCCTCAACTCATAAGGTACCTTTACACCTCAACCCATGTAAGTGGACCTAAGTTGATGGCACAACCCATCACACTCAAAGATGGTTCCAGTTGTCTCCTCCAAAATAGGGCATAACACACCTTACGATGCCAAATGGTTAAGTCATTTCTAACTTGTGGGATTTTTGCCTTCACAGAACACATTCTAGCTAGTAATCATTAAACACAATTCACTAACTCCACTAATGCACACCAAAAGTTCAAGATACCATTAAGATATGGCATGCACCCAAGTGCTTAGACTACATTGCCATAAAATGCACCTTCAACTTTGAATATCCAAAAATAGTAATATCTTAACCCAATGTTATAGATCTGATATGAAAATATAAGACAATGAAAATAAACCCAAGAAATAACAAGATCTGAATATAGATAGAAATGATTCACTTTATTGATCAAACCCTTAAGGTAGGGCAACACCATATATTCACTCCTTAAGGAAGGAGAACACTCCACAAGCCATATGCCTGTTTGTACAATAATCCTTTACATCCCTCAATGTGGAGTCTCTAGCCTCTTTATAGGCCTCATACATACAATACCATGGGTCATTACCATGGTTCCCTCAATACCATTAATCTAATACCATGGGCCCATTACATTATTACTAACTACTTGTGGTCCCTTACATGATATGGGTTAATCACCTTATTTATTAATATGGCCCATCCCATTATTACATTATTCCCTTGGATACCTCCCTTTGTACCCCATGTTTTCCCCCTTAGGTATATAACACCCAATATGGCCTATTTGTTGGATTTGTATAATTCGCTCCTTATCAGATTATTGCACCTGCTTGGAACTCCATGAAAAATCTACTCCAATGGCCACCTTCCAAGTTCCAACACCTCCTTTTGAAACACGGCATAACCATCTATATATGTTGCAACAACCTTGCCAACTTCTTTAGTGGGTCACCCATGTATTTCACATTTCTTCTTTATCTCGCAAAATGGTTGTGCCAAGGAGAGGGTATCAACATTGATAAAGGAATTTTCACTTAATACCAATGCCAAGTCACCTTCATGCAACTCACCAAATGTCTTAAGCTTTCTTCACAACTATTCCACCTATTCAACCCTTGTTAGAGTCTTCCTAGACGTGCACTCTTGCCTCAAGTATAACATAACACTAACACTCCAAATCTACATGGTTGTTTCATCTGTTAATGCCTCGCTGAAACAATATTATCACACTACCTAAAATGAAATGCTCACATCTTAAGGCAAATAACCTATTTTGCTTATGACAACTTAAAATATGTAAGTGACTAGGAGAGGACTCCATTTTCTCAAGATGAAAACAAAGGCTGTTACAAACCCATTCACACAAAAAATTGAATTTATTTAACATAGAGAAGGATACATACCTTACCCCTTCCAAATTTTTCCTATGACTTTTAAGAAACTAACACTTGTTTTCAAGAATACATAAATGTTTTTAGTACAACCACGTTAAAAGCACTTGTTTCCTTCGAGAGATTTCAAATTTTGTATAGTAAACTTTAACAAAAAAATCATTACATATAAACCCCAACCTTAAAATTAGATAATTATTGTTATTATGATAAATACCACTATGTGATAAATGTTTTGGAACATAAACCAAAAATATATGTGAAAGTAAGAGTAGTTAGTTGCTCAAATACAACTAAAATTGTATCTATTGTTTTTTGGTGAGGGAAAATTTCCACATTTTTGAAAAAGAAACGTGCTAATTAGTTCCCGTTCCATGGGAGGGAAATTTTCAACCATTTTGAAAAAGCTAAGTGCTAATTCATTAATGTTCCAGGACTAAAGAGGATTTGTTCATTTTAAGGAAAGAGCCAAACGAGATTGTTTTGTACCTATCATAGATCTATATGAGTTCTACATGGTAGTAATGTGCTATGGAGTTGCAGCTTGACCAATTATCACATGTGGGGAAGCAGTTACGTTTTGGAGAATATCGATAATCGTTGAGGGATTTGAGGGATGTGGGTTTTCCCAATTAAGGAAAACTGATTGGAAATATAAGGAAAAAGTTGTGTTTAAACAGGGTTTTGAAACGAGATTGCAGAGAGTTTCGAATGAGGTTTTACGAGTAGTAGACCCGGTATCGAACCCCACCATTGGATCTTCATCAGATCTCCAGTCTATTGATGGCGCCAAGGTATGTTCCATATGTTCCATTTGTAACTTCAATGCATTTTCACCCCACATTGTCTTTCACAAAGAGAGTACATGCACGCCAGACTTCTGATTCAAAATCCATTACATTTTCCTCATATTTCAGGAAAATTCCTTTGCTACTGTTTCATCAAATCCATCTTTTCAAAAAGTTTCACCACCGTATGTATGGAATCGCACCAAACACAGAGTCTGTAATCAATTTCTTTCTAAGTATGTAACCACACCAAACACATATGATGAAGACAAGTCTGTTGTAGCAGATGGAGATTTTTCTTTCCCGCCGCAGCAGCCAGTCAACCAATTGATGAAGCAATCAAATATGTTTCTACAGTTGTTGTAATTGTTTCTGGGCCACAGTTTTTTATATTCTTTGTGAGTTTCCAACTGGCCTCACAACTGGGTATAAACAACAGTAAGTAAACAACTGGTAAAAAAAAGCCTTGTGCAACACACTTATGATCATGATACACCAATAATAACAACACACTTACGATCATGATACACCAATAAGCCATGTCAAAACACATAAAAATCGACATCAGTGCCAACTAAAAAACATTGTTGCTAATAAATTTTTTAATAACATCACTTTATTTATGTATTAAATATTTTAATCATTTTTAAGTAAATAAAAAAACATTATTGAAAAAACATTCAAAAACCCTAAAAAAAAATAATTGATTTTATTAAAATTTATATCAAAACATATCTCATGCATTTGACTTAAATTTTTGAAAATTGGATTTTTTTTATATATAAATAATATAACTTCCCTTCCAAATTTTCCAAAATATCACCTTCGTCCATAATCTTTCACATGTTATATAAACCATAACTCGATAAATATAAAATGAAATTTGGGTAAACAAATATAAGTATCGCCTTTACATGTTTACGTATGGTCTTTGATATATTATTTTTATTTATGATTAGTTA
The DNA here is from genome assembly GCA_031772625.1 of Pinus tabuliformis. Classification (NCBI taxonomy): domain Eukaryota; kingdom Viridiplantae; phylum Streptophyta; class Pinopsida; order Pinales; family Pinaceae; genus Pinus; species Pinus tabuliformis. Next base: position 1,024,845,048 of record CM062811.1, on the reverse strand, counting down.
ATATACATTAAATAAATAATATAAAATGTGTTACATATTTTTTTTAATTATTTCATTTAAAATATTATGGTTTTTTTAATATTTTCATTTAATTGTATTTATATAAGAAGTAATGCAATGATTTTAATAATAAAAAATGGAATTGATCTTATGTTAATTAAAAAAAAAATCTCAATATCAATTTTACTAATTAAAATAGGCATAGTTTAATTTATAGATGAAAGAGCCTTTTCTACTATGACATTTTTTATGGTTAATTTTAATCAAAACCTAATAGAGATTTAAAAAAACATGAGTTTCATTTGTATAATTAAAGTACCTAAGTTGCTTAATCTGTAGAATTCAAGTGTCCCCAGGTGTTGAATCTATGCATTCAAAAATGTATTTTAAACAACAAAAAATCACATTTTAGCTTGAAATTGCATTGTTGGATTCCTGTGAAAAAAACTATTTAGTCTATAAGTTAGACTACACCATTAATATGTATTAATGTCTCTCAAAGATTCATATTTTTAGTTTTCATTATTATTATTATTAAATATGAGATATATAGCAATTTTTTATATCAAAATAAATAAATAAATATATATATATATATATATATATATATATATATTAATAAAAATAGTAATGAAGTTCTGAATAGATTTATCATTGTAATTTTTTTCCCAACTTATATCATTTTATATAATGTAATATTTATGTTATTTGATTGGAAATTAATTGAACACGATAAAAAATGATTAAGAGTTAAACAAAATTAAGATTAATATGGAAATGCAATCATACATTGATCACACTAAAAATTCTATATGTGAGAAGATAATATACCAAAAATATCATTGGAAGGTTACATGACAATTTAATTCACCATAGACTAGAGCCAACATCCAGTACTTGGTTCTTTATCTAGGAAATCAATACATTCCATAGAAGAGTTGTGGTTTGTTAGGTGGTAGACCCAACACCCAGTGTCTAGCTCTATTGCAAAAGATAAATAAACCAACTATTCCCCAAATTCCAATCGCAAATACGATCCCCAATGCCATTAATGACATCTTTTCATCTATATGCTCGAGCCATCCCATTTTCATATGGGCACTGCTACTATTATTGTCACCTTCTCTCACTAGGTTTTCCTTTCCATTACATGAATCTAAAGGACACCCATATAAGCACTTATTCCTTTGAAATGATGTTGCACTAAATGTGGAAAATTGTGTTCCTCCGGGGATCGGCCCATAAAGGCTATTAGATGAAACATCCAGAACAGCCAAATATGTCCACTCAAATTATTCTTGCTCAAGTCTAACTGCTCCAAAGTAGATATGTTACTAAGAGATACAGGTATTAGCCCTTGCAAGTGGTTGCCAGATAAATTTAGCAATCGCATGTCTCTCAAAGTTCCTATGCTTGCAGGTATTTGTCCTACAAGATAATTGTTGGACAAATCAAGTATTGTGTTTGTAGATGAGAGGTATGGCAGAGTATACTTGCATCCTTTCATGTGGACTGTGATTTCTTCTTCAAGGGGAATATAGTTTGAATAATTTACAAATCCTTGAAGCCTTTCAAAATGTAATGGAATTCTTCCACTGAATTTATTGTTGGATAAATCCAATATATACAAATAAGTGAAATTTGTTACCCATTCAGGGATGCCACCATGAAAATTATTATAACCAAATTTTAAAATTTTCAATAATGAAAAAGATTCCAAGTAGTCAGGAAGTTGCCCTGTCAAATTATTTTTCCTTAAATATAAATACTGAATACTAGTACAATTAGCTAAAAACATTGGCAATGTCCCAGAAAATTTATTAGTGTGAGCAGAGAAAAATGTTAAATAGCTACAGCTGCCATTAAGTTCAGGTATTGATCCTTCTAAATTTTTCTTTGATAAATCTAAAACTAGAAAGGAATCCAAACTAATAATATTGGGTATAGTGCCAAAAATATTATTATTATATAGATCTAGTACTTCTAAATCCTCTATGTGACTTATACTAAGCGGGAGAGATCCAGTCAAATTGTTATTTATTTGATAAAAGAAGATAGTGAAGATTTCTTAATTGACCTATGTTACGTGGGTGAGATCAAATTAACTAGTTTAATAAGTCGAGATAGGTGAATTCTGTATTGGTAATAATAGGGGGAATGCTACCTCTAAGGTTGTTAGGTTGTTAGTGTGTAGGTACAACTCAGATAGGTAAGTACAATTGAATAGCGTGGGAGGGATGTGGCCACTAAGAGAGTTGTTGGATAAATCAATATATGATATGAATTGAGTCGAACCAATAATGGAAGCGATTGGACCACTCAATTTGTTTCTGTTACTCATCAAGTCAGAGAGTAAAGTGCAGTTGCTAATCGAAGCTGGAATGCTTCCACTTATACTATTGTAGTCGAAGTAGAGTCGTTCCAACCTAACCAAGCGACCGAATTCTGATGGTATTGGACCTATCAAACTATTAGAGGAAAGATGGATTCATTGAAGATGTGTACAATTAAACAATTCCTTTGGAATATAGTTGTGGAGCGTATTAAAACTGAGGTCTAGTATTCCCAGTGCTTTCAGCTGCCTAAACTCCAGTGGAATTTTTCCACTCAAATCATTACTGGAAAGATCTAAATGCTACAATAGAGAGAGGGTCCCAATATAAGGGGATAGCGTACTTTTCAATCCGAAGAAATGAAGTTTAATGCCAACTACTTGTTTGATGTTTGGCCTGCACCAAATTCCATTACACCGACACACGTTATGTGAGTTATTGGTTGTCTATTTGGAGATCCATCCATATAGATCGAATGTGTTGCCCTTAGGGAAGCTCAAAAGGGCCTTTAGAAGCTCATAAGTGTTTTTTCATTTTCTATTAAAAATATATGATTTTTTTTAGGAAGATATAATTGAGCAACAAAAAGAGGGGTTTTTGTATGTGAATATCTCACAAAATTGCCTCATCAAAACACAAATTTTACAACACTTTACCTTACTAATTGATTCTAAAAGCTTTGATGATACCTTGATTCCATGCATGTGTTTCCTTCATATTGCCACGAAGTCACTAAGTCTCTTAGCACATGGAAATATGGCTTGGATGGGATATTTTGCAATTTTCCCGATTCTTTTCATGATGTTTTCCATAGATCTCTCTTTTGGGAGGAATCCTATTGACCAAATGATGCAGCATTTGGAGAGAATATCCCATAACCATAACTGTGTCCACCTATTGCTCTTTAGATAACAAAAGTCTCTGGTAAAGACCATATATCTTTGAATGATTATTTGTCTATGACTAAGAACCCATGAATACCTAAACACTTAGTCCTCCTTGGGGTCATAGAGTACCCGTCCCTCTCCTACAACCCTTGGGTTCCATTTGGATGCCCCATAAAAATAGAGAACCCATCCTTGTTTCAAGCCCTTCCATGTTCTTAATTATACCTCTGTCAGTCTTAACTTCTAGCTTTTATCTATTTCAAGCTTGCTTCTGGGTTTTGGGAAAAGTTCTCCAAAACTATAAACTTTCTAAGCCAATCCCATTCCATTTGGTCTAAGGTTTGCTGAGAAGAGTTCTAGCCTATCTTTTGAGATCCAAACTCAACACACAATGAGATTGCTTTCATCAATGTGCTATGGGGAGGAGTATCCATGTTATTAAAGATTTCATTATTCCTTGTTAACCATACTTTCCAACATATAAATTTTGAGAGAGCTTCCCAATAATTTTTGAAGCTATGTTTCTTCAAAAAGCTTCTAGAATAATTTTTGGTCTAGGAAGAGAAGAATTCTTGAAAATTAGAGTGTCATTCCACTCTACTGAAGAGTGGGGAAATTGTTTCCATCCAAAGCGCTCTAGTATAATCACAATTTAGAAAGGTACAGGAGGTGTTTTCTGCTTGATGCAAGCAAAGAGGACACCCATAGGGGCCATGAATGCCTCTCTTTCTTGAGTTCTTAGCTATAAAAAATTTTCTATTGAAAGAATATAGCAAAACAAGTTTACCTTTGGATTGGCATTAGCTTTCCGTATTTTTTTCCAAGTGTTAAAATTTCAGGGAACTTGAGACTGGAAGTGAAAAGAGACGTATCCCTCTTTCATCGAAATAACTAAGGAATTCCATCTTGTCTGATCTGCTTCCTCTAATTTCTATGGCATGCATTCCACCAGTTGATCATGAAGCTTGAAGGCCAAGTGTCGAAGATTATGTGGAATATTTCTAAATTTCCATCTAGCCCAATTAACTTCCTCGTCCCAACTAGAAATATCAGCTAATGTGAATTTTCTTTGAGCACATAAGAATTCTCTTGGTGGAAGAAACTCCTAGAAACATTCCTGTGGGTTGTTGATACATTATTTTATCAGTCCACAGATTTATATTTCCCCATTTATTGGCTTCCAATACAGACCTGAACAAATGATAGGGACCGCTAATACAAATTATTTCCAGATCGGGGAGCACCCTCTTGAGGCTTAAATTGAATCTAGACTTCTTATTCTTTCTCGAAGGTATTTTTCCTTGACAAATAACTTCCACCAATCTTCTTCTTAGGTATCTTTTTCCCCTATTGCTTTATTCATTAGCATAGGGTCCTTATTGTCAAGCCCTTCATGATTTTTAGGATGCTTCACAATACCCCCATTTAATCATATGGAATTTACTTATACTTATTTTGCCTCCTTCCCATAGAAACCTGCAAATTTCTTTTGTGAAAACAAAGAGAATACTTTGTGGAGAAAGAAGCATTGAGAATCGATAAAGTGGTAAAGCAGAGAGGACTGCTTTGATCATAACAACAAGCCTTGCAATATTGAGCCATCTATCCCCCCAAGCAGCTAATTTTCCTTTGAACTTTGAAATAACACCTTCCCAAGATTGGGATGAATGTGACTTTAGGCAAATAGGAATTTCTAAATACTTAAATTCTTCCCATGTTTCCTCCAACTAAAAGCCCATTATTCTTCCAATTAGTCTTTGCTTTCTAAATGAAATATTCCATGTATAAATATGAGATTTCCTATAATTTGTTTGACCTCCTGAAGCTTCAAGAAAATTATCCAGAACCCTTTTAAATCTTCTTGTTGTTATTGAGGAAGCTCCAACCATCAAAAGTGTATCATCAACAAATTCAGAGTGATTGATGCTCTTGCTAGCTGTGACTGACTTGATTCCTGGGAGGTGCTCACATATTCTTTCAAATTCCAATATGTGACTGAGGTAATCTTCCATAATGATATGCAAGGAAGGAGATTAGGGGAAACCTTGGTGAAGGCCTCGCGAGGCATGAAAAAACCCAACCACTCTCCCACTAACAAGGGGGAAATTTAGTGCAATTTTATGCAAAGAGAAACCCAATGAATCAATTTAGCATCAAGCTAGATTTTGTCATCACCTTAAATAGGAATTCATGACTCACTCTATTAAAGTCATTTTCCATGTCAAGTTTGACAATCATGCCTTTGTCTCCTTGATTTTAACTAGAATTGATAGCCTTTTGAACAAGAATGATTTATCATTTTCCTCTCATGCACAAAAGCTCCTTGATTTTTCGATATTATTTTTGGAAGAAAGGGCTTAAGTCTTCTGAAAAAATCTTAGAAATCACTTTATATGAAACATTACAAAGAAAAAATGGGTCTGAATATTGAAAAAAAGCAGGGCTTAATTATTTGGGAATCAACAAAGGAAGAGTTAATTTCAGCCCCTATGTAATTATTCTTAAAAGTGTAACCCACCATTCTGAAAAAAATAAGTCTTATTATCTCCCAAAACTAATGTTTGTAGTGGGTAAAAAACTCTTTGGTCTTGGAGCTTTATCTGAGTTGAAAGGAGAATACTTCTTGATATATTTCCTCTTCTGTGGGCTCTTTTATCAAAGCAAGGTTATTCTCCTAAGATACAGATTCCAGAATCTGTTCCAACATTGATAATCCTGCTCCAGAGTTGCCTAGGGATTTGGTGTTGTACAAATCACTAAAGTGATGGACCACCTCCTCCTTGATTTGAGCAAAGTCTAATATTTTAGTATCTATTTTTGTTATCTCTTTGATGTTATTTTTCTAGACTAGGTTCTTTGCCTGTTAATGAAAATATTTTGTATTTATATCTCCTTACTTTAACTAAATACTTTGGGACTTTAAACACCAAATTTCCTCTTCCTCTTTTACTGCTTTATGATAATTTGGAAATTCTTCCCTTTCTTCCTTAGGCAGGTCATTTGTCATAGGGCCATCCTCTATATTGGATTGTATAATTTCCATTCTCTTTTCATGTGCCTATATCTCTGATTGTCTCTCTATCTATTTTTCTTGATCCTGCTTTTTTAATGTGATTTTTAATCACTTGATCTTTTGTTCTCGAGTCATCACTCGGTTTCCCATGATCCATTCACTTCAGAGTTTCTTTACCAGATCATTGAAACCCATTGTTCATCCCCATATTGGATAATAACATAAGGGAAGGAGCATAAAATCAATATTTTCACTGATTTCAAGAAAAAATGGTCTGTGATCTGAAATATTTCAAGGAAGGATTAAAAAATAGACCAATATATTTTGAGACAAGAGTGAGTGTGCTATTAAGAATCTATATAAATGAGTAGAAATATAACACAGTCCATATATTTTTTTGCTCTAAGTAAGTTTGTTAGAGGAAGGTTTTATGTCCAAAAAATTTAATTTCTGAATGAGATCTTCCAAATTTCTTGAAACTAATCTCTAACTTGATATCCCCTTTTCTTTTCCCACGAATGTTATTTGAGGTTGATATGAAGAAATCTGGTAGCAAACTAGTGGGTGGGCAATCGATGATCAAGCAACTTGAGAAATGATTTATCCCATAGGGTGGACACACCACCCAAGGCTTACTCTTTAACTAATAGAAAGAATCCCATTGTCATTCCAAATCTTATGTTGTTTTTGAAGGATACCTTGATCCCCCATTTTTGTCTCCTAGAGTAGAAGAACTAAGGGTTATTCTTTATTGATTAATGAATTTAGCTCCTTCAATATTTTTTCCAATGATAATACCCTACAAATCGAGGAGATAACCATCATTAATTATTGCATGTATGGTTTTCTCCTTTCTAAGGGGCAGAATTTCCTCCTTTTCTAGTGTTCCTCTAGCCTTTGAGTTTTGGATCTAGAATCCTGTTGTAGCGGCTACAACCACCCTCCAAAAATTTTCCTTAGCTTCATTTTGGAGCCTCCCTACCAACCATCTCTAGCATCATGTCGTGCATTTTCAAGTACATAGGTTTCAACTGAGTTGTAATGGATCACCAACCTGTGCATGTCAACTTGTTTGTCTCCCACCCACAAGCTGTCATTTTGGACTTAGGCATTTTTCTGGCTGAGATTCTTACAAAAAAATATCGTCACCATGACTATTTGTAGTCAGTATGGGTCTATCATCACTTGTACTGTCCTCCTAAGAAAGTCTCAGACCTCAGCTCTTCAAGTTAAGCTTTGAAAATGAGAGAAAGACATTGAAAATCAACAAAGCTCTGGTTCCGCACTTTCTCTCACTGTTGCCTGCGGTCCCGCACCCCTTGTTCACATTACCTATGGAGATGCCCGCTCTGTCCCTAAAGGAGTGGGTGCGAACCCCTATGAAAGTAAAAAAGGCGCAAGTTTATTCTAAAAAACACACTTTGGGTTAATTCTAGATGATTCTAGAAGGAATTTTAACGTGGATTGTTCGCTCTTAGGTGGTTCATGCATCCCAAAAGAGAAGGAGCTAATCCCTTGATGAGAGTAGCTATCCCTTTGAAGGAGGGCTTTATCCCTTTGAAGGAGGACCTAGTAACTTCCCTCCATTGCACTATAAATTAAGGCATTGGGCTGGTTGCTAGGGAGGTTAGAAGCTAAACATTTTTGAGGGTAAATGCTGGTGGAATTGAGACTTCCTAGTTAAGCTTGAGAGGAGAGATCACATACCTTTTTGGCTTCATTAGGAAGAGAGTGAAACTTGTCAAAGTAGAGAAGACTTCTTGTTGGACCCTGGGAGGAGCTTGTACAACATCAAGGCATAGGTTGTAAAGTTCTTCTTTGATTTGAATTAATACAGTTAGATTCATTTTTCTCAACAAATTGTCTTATTGTTTAGAAAATCTTCGGCAAAATCACTATGATTATTATTATTAACAACTTAATTCTATTATTACTTTTATTACTCTCTTCCATCTTATTTGTTTATTATAAGGAATGGTCCCTCATTACCTCTAAAAACACTTTATAATTCTTCATTTATATATTTATATTTTTTTATGATTATTCTATAATCCTTTATTTATATATTTATATATTTATTTATTTACCTTACACCTAATATAACTAAATTTATATATAAAAAATAATTTTTACCTACTAATGATTCCAATTATTTTTATTAAATAAATTATTTTATATTTTTTCATTTATTTATTTATTTAATAGATAAATAATTTATTTATTATTATTTTATATTGCTTCATTTATATATTTATATATTTATTGAATAAATAAATAATTTATTATTATTTTATATTTCTTCATAAACTAATTTTATATATTTATATATATTTATTTAATTATTATTATATTATAATTTATTTATAATTTTATAAATAAATAATTTATTATTAATCTATAATTCTTTATTTATATATTTATTTATCTTATACCTAATATAAAAAAAAATAAAAAAATAAAAAAAATTACCTACTAATGATACCATTTATTTTTATTAAATAAATAATTTATAAATTTATATTTATTTATTTAAATAATTTATTATTATTTTTCTTCATTTATATATTTATATATTTATTTAATAAATAAATAATTTATTATTATTTTATAATTCTTCATATTTTTATTTTTTATCTTACACCTAATATAACTAATTTTATATATTTATATATAAATTTATTTATTTATTATTATATTATAATTTATTTATTTATTCATTTTATACCTAATATAACTGAATTTGACCTTGCTCCCTTAGTCAGGTAACCGTTGGTGTCTCTGCTCTACCTATTTAAACAGGCTAAGCTGGATCTGTTTTTCAACTTGTCCTGACAATGAACCACACTAGTTGGTTCGAAACGCGTCGACAAAAGATTGATTATGTGATTTTGCCGAAGATTTTCTAAACAATGTTATGGATCACAGAAGTCTAAATTCCTTAATAAATTGTCTTATGTCATTTGTTCCATGAATTCCTTGATTATCATGATAAGTATGCTTTATGATATTGGCTTTTCAGGTGCTATTTAATTTGTTTGTTTGTTTGTGTTCGCAGATTCGCTACAAGGGAGCTCATTCGGATCAAAGGAGCAAGGCTTCCACAAACTTGCATTGGACCCAAGGTAGGCCTACAACATTTGTTTGCCTTTATTTATTAATTGCATATTTAGAGAAAGATAGTTTTTAATTGGCTTGCTTGTCACTAGATATTGTTAGATTCTAGGAAGGTCAATCTTGTCTGCAAGATCGACTCATTCCGTGTGACAAAATGGCGACTCCACTGGGGACTTGATTTCTTTATTTTCTTTACTTTGACCTGAGAAACTGTGTTTTTGTTTCTGTTTTTGGCTTGTTGTGTGTGGAATTGGGTAGATTTAGTAGATCTAGGATTATTTTTTGTTTTTCATAACTTTGGGAGACGATCGCACCCTCGGCTTGCAACACAGTGTGGACCTATCCGCACTTTTTCTTTTAGCACAGAGCGGTACCGCACCTGTGTGAACTGTGGGCCTACGGACCCTGCTAAAATTTTGAAAAACTTAAGATTTTCTCTTTCAGTCAGTTTAGTTTTTGTTTAGATGTTGTTATCCCCTGCCCAGACCTACATATGAATTATTAAGAACTTTTCTTACGTTAATTCCATTGGTGTTAGGGTTTTAGGTGAAATTCCAAGAAGTTTTGGTTGTCGGGCTTGGTTTTCATTTTGGTCTTATAGTAGCTCAGAGCTTAGAAGCTGTAGAAGCCTCAGATCACCTTGGCTTTTACTGGCCTTCTTATGAGTCTGACCATTTACAAAATCTACCTTTGTTGAGGAACCCATCTTGTGTTTTCTCTTTGCGAAACTTCGAAAAGGCTTGTGTTAAAAGTTTGGATTTCATTTTTAGAAAAGAAAACAAAAATTGGTTGTTTTTTGACTGATTTGTGATTTTGGACAAATTATTCCTTAGTTTGTTTATAGCTAAGTAAAACATCCTTGAAAAAGACATCTTGTAAGCTTTGACTTCAAATAGTTTTTTATAGTTTATAGATCGCAAGATTAGAATTTTCTATAGTTTTGAGTGTTTTATAAAAAATAAAAAATCTCTTTTGGAAAAAGTTTGTTTTTGTAGTATTTGAGTGTTTGAAAGAAAAGGGAAATTTTTGTGAAAATAACTAGTTGTCTCGTTTTGAGTGCATTGGAAAAGACAAAAAGCTCTTCTTTTAATTTGTTTGTTAAAAAAGATTTGTGTTTACAAGCATTTGCATTCTCAAACTCTTTCCTAGCTAGAAGTTCATTGAAGGGAAAAGATTGCTTAATCATCTTAAGTGCATTTTTTAGTGATTTCAAGTCGAGTCTTCACACCAAAAGTTTCATCTCCGCACCTCTTGACCTAAACAAAAACCAATAAAAATAACGCTTAAAGTAAAATCTATCTAGTAATCTTTTTGTTTCTAGGGCTCTAATACACCAACATAGCTTAGGCTAGTGTCTTGGGGTAGGGAGTAATTAACTCTCCAAGACAGTAAAACAAACAAGTAGCTGTATCTTGCGGTAGGAGAAAAATCCAATTGTTGCATTTATGCTCTGGGAAAGTTCCTCTTAAAGGAGAAGCACGAGATCGTGTCTGAACCAGTGTGGGAATCAATCCTTCCTCATTGGGAATGACGCCAGATATTCACGTATTAAAAACGGTAAACCTCGGATTAACCATTGTCGAGGAGCCTGGGGTCACTTGTTGGTAAACCTTCGATTATGCCAAGGAGCCTTCAAGGGGATTGAGCTTGTTACTCTGCCCTTGCGTGTGTATCGGATCGTAGACTGTTCCCCCAGGTATATTTGTTTCCGTTGGTAACCATAGTGACCATATTGTATAGGATTCTTCCTAAGGTGACGGTGGTGGGAAGATCCCACTGTACCTGGAGCAGACATCGGCTAGACTCACTTGGATTTTTTGGGGGGTTCTCTTCACTCGAGACGGTTTAGTGGAGGAACTTGTGCCAGTCTATTCATTAAGCAGGTTGCTGAGGTAACTATTCCAACCGCCATTTCTGTATTGAACTCTGCGATGTTGGATTTCATCACCAACTAGTGTTTCCAGTATGGAAAGTTATTGTTTGTGTGTGGTTTGATCTCCTAGATTCTTTAGGCATGTGATTCAAATTTGTTTGGTTCTTTAGAGGCATTAGGTGGTTTTCATTGATATTTTACTTTGTTTGCGTGTGAAGTAGTTAAAATATTTAATCGTGGCTGAATTACCGAGGAAGTTCCGTAGACTTCGGGGCCAACCTCCTGAGTTTTCACCGAGCCAGCCTGAAGGGTTAAGAGCCATCGTCACTCCTAGAGACAGTAGAGTTGGGTCACCTTAAGAAGGAGAGTCTTCTTTGGTGGTACATCCTGATTTTCAAGCTCTAGTAGCAGATTATAATCCACAATCTATGTCTGTTTCCAAAATTACTGGTAGCTTTTCATCTACTAGTGATTTAGGTGAGGAACCTGAAATATTCGAACCTGAAAGTGAATTTTCTACTACTCCAACATCGGGGTTTACCTCTCCAACTTCTAGTGGTCCTGGTTCACCCAGGGTAGAAAGAATAATTACCCAAAATCTTCCTTCTGGACTTATAGCTATTGAAGAACTTGCTACTCCGGAAGAAGAAGTAGGCATCCCTATCCCAGAAAATCAACCTGTTATAGAACTTAGGGAGCGTGAATCAATCTTTTATAGTCCACCTAGGAGCAGTGCTTGGTATCTTTCATTGACCAATTTTTTGGAAAACCCGGGACTAAGTTTTTCACCACCTCGTATTCCTTATCACCCAACACCTAGAGGTTACTATCCTCCATTAAATATGTCAAGATAGTCGTCCATGTTTTCTCAATCTCCAGAATCCTTTTTGTCTGGTGATCCTTCTGTTCCCTCTAGGTATCAGTCACTTACTGGTACTTTTTCGGGAGCATCTCCTCAACCCATTGAGCAAGGGTTATTAACTGGAAACAATGGTACTAAGCCGTTGAGTGTAGAAGATATTCTCATGATGTCAGGTACTATTCCTAATCCTCAACCTCAAGGTGGCCAGTTACCGCCTGGGGGGCAGCCTCAAAATCCTCAATTATCGCCTGGGGGGCAACCTCAAGGACAGTACATACCTACGGGACAGTATGTTCCTCAAGGTCAACCCCAGACTCAATATGTACCTCAGGGTCAACCCCAGTATCAATATGTACCTCAAGGTCAACCCCAGTATCAGTATGTGCCTCAGGGTTATCAACCCCAAGGTCAGTACTTGAACCAAGGTTTCCAACCACCTTCCGGTCAATCATATGTTCAAGGAACTGGAAATGTACCTCTGAATTATCAACCCTACCCTTAACCTAGTTATGGTCCTCAATATTCTCAACCTGTTATAGGTCCATACCCCAGAATGAACTTAGTGTGGGATCCATCGCAAACTCAACAAGTCTTGCAACCGAATGTACAATTGGCATCTCAAACTAGACAACCCTTAGTTTCTGGTTCACCCCAGCAACCTGTCCAGTCAACTATTCAAACTTTTGTACCTTCTGTAGTTTCTCAGCTTGGGCCTAGTACGCCTCGTACTTCGCCTCAAACGGCTGCTACAACTGCTGCAACATCTGTTCAATCTACCCCACCCACTTTTGGAGTATCGACAGCTTCGCTTTCTACTGTTCTTGTATCAACTCCTCAGACATCTTTACCTCAGTCTAGATCCACAATTCAAGCTTCAGTTCAAATGCCTGTAGGACAACCTAGTTCAAGTACGGTTGTCACAAGTCAACCTAATTTACTTATCAACCATACCAGGGACAATACCAATTCGGTCTAGTTGTGCAGCAGCTAGTCTATCAGTATCAACAGTACCCTGGGTATACATATCAACAACCTCAGCAACCCGAGTACGGTCCGGTTAATCCTGGTTTTCCGGGAGGATACAATATCCCAAATGCAATCCCAATTCCTAGTTATCCTGGATATCCTCCTCCTGGGGCTGGTCTCATGGCCTAGAGTTTTAGGGACCCTAATCATCAGTTACCGTTTATCACAACTTTGGACTTGCCTGACCTGTCATGACTAACGAACAATCCCATTAACTATCTTCCGTTTTGGACGCCAATGCCGAATAAGTTGCCTAGTGATATTCCTAAGTTTGAAGGAAAATCAGAAGAAGACCCATCGAACCATGTGATGACTTATCACCTCTGGTGTGCGTCTAATTCCATTTCAGATGATTCAATCCGTTTAAGACTTTTCCAACGCACTCTAATTGGTCTTGCGGCCAAGTGGTACATTGAGTTACCGCGAGTCACTTTTTATAACTTTAGTCAGTTAGCTACTTCGTTTTTAACTCATTTTCAGTTGCTTGTCAGATATGACAATGGCACGGAATTGTTAACGTCATTAAAGCAGTCAACATCCACTTACATTTCAGATCACATTCATGAATGGAGACGTCGACGGCGTTTAGTGAAGGTTTTTATTCCGGATCAGATCTTAGCTGAATGGTTTGTAAAATCTTTATTGCCAAAGATCACTGAGGATGTAGCTAAGGACAGAGTCGTTACTGAGGAGCAAGTAATTGCTCAAGCATAGTACCTTGACTTAGTTTATACGTAGTCAGGTACGTTACATGAGAAAATCCCCGATCTTCCTAAGCAAAATCAAATCACTGCAGCTCCTTCAGTGTCTCATGCCGCTGATGGTATGATTGGTACGGTTAATACCAAAAGTAAGAAGAAGTCTTCCAAGAATTCTTCTCCTATCATAACCTTGCTAGATTCCCCGATAGTATATTCTTCGGCGGAAATTTACGCCGATATTCATGTTGTAGAGTCATCTACAGCCAAATCAAAATCTGGTGGTAAGAAGAAAGGGAAGAAGAAAAATAAAATATATAAAAATTCGAAAGAGAAACCAGAAAAAGAGAATCAAATGATGAGAAACGCAAACCTCGTTATCCTTGTCTCATTTGTGACGAAGAACATTTTACAAGAGATTGCCCTCATCGTGTAGAGGTTACGAAGATTGTCAAAGGTTCCCAAACGCCTGCTGTTTTGAAGGATCCTTTTCCAAGTCAAGACAGTAAGATGATAGGTTCTTCCTAAAATGCCAATGAAGAACCCATACTGATGATTTCCCATGTTAGGATTGCGACTCGATCGCATGATTATGGTAGTAAAAGTCCTGTTGATAGAAAAGAAGCAGAATCTTCTCATTCTAACCCATCAACCTCAGCTCCCAGTTCCGATCCACTACAGATCGAGAAACCTAACCCAGACTTAGTAATCAAACCGCCCACCAAGGGTATACTTCGAGAGTCAGCTTTCAATCCACATGTGAGAGCGGATCAGAACTATAACATTGTTGAAGATTTAGTTGTTTCACCTTCATTAATGTCGGCTTTCGAAGTGCTGCAATCATGTCAAACATAACATAAATTATTATTGTCGGCTATAGGAGTTGTTGATGTTCAAGACTCGAACCTTATAATTTTCGATCTACAAAATAGTACATCACGCTTACCTCATCAAATGGCTTTCCAGATCCCAGTGTTAGTCAAAAACAGACCTATTTATAGGACTGTGATTGATGAGGGAGCCTCAACATGTATTATGTCGATATAGTGTTGGAGATCGCTTGGTTCTCCTTCTCTAAATCAATCCCCGACGATTCTAAAGGCCTTTGATGGCCGTGGGTTTCATTCGTTTGGCATTATACAGGATTTACCTATAGGGGTAGAAGGCAAAATTGTTAATCTAGATGTGGATGTGGTTGATGCCCCTCTAGATTACAACCTTCTCTTGGGTCATAGTTGGTCTTACGCTATGACAGCTATCGTTTCATCGGTCTTTCGGCTTATAAAGTTCCCTCATAATGGAAAGATCATAACTATAGACCAGCTGACTTACTTTTCATCCGACCCAGCCTCTTCTGAAAGTATTCAGCATGTCAACAAAACGACTATCCCGTATAAGGATGTTGGAGTAGGACTAGTTAAAGATGCTGGTTTACTGGAAACTTTTCCTTTTCCTCCTATCAATGCATCGTCTTCTACTGCAGCCATTCATATGATTTCGTCAGACACCATTGTTTATGATGATCCTTGGATCGTACCTTTTGAATCTGAGATAGACTCATTTGGTGTTGTTATGCCTTTAAATCCATATGAAATTGCGTATCAGGCCGTGCAGTCATTTTCCGACCCATCTTCAACCAAAATTGACTTAATGAATGTGGTCCATGAGGAATCACTTTTCACATCAAACTCGGATTCAACAATGTTTTCCAAACTTGTTCACACTGATGAGAAAATTCGTGAAATCCTATGTGTCGATGATTTACCATGGGAAGATCTCCATCATAGATCTTCATTTTTACCCGAGAGTGATCATTTTGAAAATTATTTTTCATCAATTTTTACGACTGAATATGTCAAGGAACCTCAGAATCCAATGAAATATCCTGATTCAGAGTTAAATTTGGGAAACATTTCTCAAACTTTTCCTATTGATATTTCGGTTAAGCCTGGAATTGTTGAAAACATTCATATAGGTGCCTCGTGTACGGAAGATGAAATTCAAATATATAAGGTCCTATTTCAAGAATTCTACGACGTGTTTGCCTGGTCATATGAGGAAATGCCACGAATTGACCCCGCAATTGTTGTTCATGAAATCAAAACTTACCCGGATGCTAAAACCGTCCAGCAACGTTTGTGTCAGATTCACCCGAGAAAAGCTACTGCTATAAAAGCAGAAGTTGAAAAATTACTCAAAGCAGGTTTCATTTATCCGATTCCGTTAACGGATTGGGTATCGAATATTGTTCCTGTTAACAAAAAGCAAGGGACAATAAGAATATGTATCGATTATAGGGATATTAATCAAGCCTGTCCAAAAGACAATTACCCAACTCCCTATATCGACCAAACCATTGATGATTGTGCCGGCAGCGAAATATTCTCCTTCATGGATGGTTTTTCCGGATACAATCAAATCAATATTCTACTTGTTGATCAACCAAAAACGTCTTTCATTTGTCCATGGGGGACATTTTCTTATTGAAAATTACCTTTTGGGCTCAAGAATTCCAGAGCAACGTTTCAAAGGGCCATGTCTTATGCGTTTCATGACATCAAGCACATTGTGCAACCCTCTCTCGATGATTTTCCTGCTCATTCATTACATCGAGCTGATCATCTCGTCCATTTACGAGCAATCTTTATGAGGTGTAGGCATTATCGGATCAGGTTGAATCCACACAAGTGTGTTTTTTGTATAGAAACGGGTTGATTAATGGGGTTTGTTGTTTCCAAATCTGACATTCGTGTCGATCCCTCGAAGGTTGAAGCTATTGTCAAATTGCCTCCTCCTTCGAGTCTTCGCCAACTCCAAAGTTTGCAAGGGAAATAAAACTTTTTATGACGATTCATTCCTAACTACGCCGAGATTACAAAGGGTTTTACCCAGTTGTTGAAACAGAATACTCCATTCTTTTGGGATGAGATAGCTCAGAAATCTTTTGTTGCACTAAAACACGTGTTGACCCATGCACCGTTATTGCATCCTCCCAACTACAACCAGGACTACTTCTTGTATCTCGTCGCCTCGCATTCCACCATTGGAATGGTGTTAGTTCAGGAAGATGAATTCGGTACTGAACATGTGATATATTACCTTAGTCGAACTTTAAGTCCAACTGAGCTAAAATACTCACATGTGGAGAAATTGACATTGGTAGCTGTTCAAGTTGTCCAACGTTTTCATCATTACATTTTACTACGTAAAACTACTATAATTTCTGATTGCAACCCTATGATCTATATTTTGACCAAGCAATTGCTAGGGGGCAAGTACTCCAAATGGATTGTCATTCTACAGGAGTTCGACTTGGAATTTGAAAAGTCTAAGTCGAAGAAATATTTAGTTTTTGCGGAGTTAATGTGTGACTTCCCGCGTGATGACACGGAAACTGTGGCGGAGGAGCCCATTGGGGACGAATCCTTGTTTCTAATTAGCACTTTAGATCCATGGTATGGGGATATCATCGTTTATCTCCAGACCCAATCCTTTCGGCCAGAAATATCAAGGTCAGAATGTCAAAAAATACGATTCCAGTCCCAACAATTCAGAATTATTGTTGGGAGACGGACTCTGTTTTTCGACGTTGTTTAACTCACGAGGAAGCTAAAAGGGTTCTAAATGACTGTCACTCTGGAGCGTGTGGCGGTCATATGTCTGGGTATGCCACAGCCCAAAAGATAGTGCAGGTTGGCTACTTCTAGCCATCTTTGTTTAAAGATTGTATTAACGCGGTTCGAAAATGCCACAACTGCCAAATTTTTGATCGAAAGATGCGTGCTCCACCTGCTCCTCTCCACCCTATAATTTTCGTCAGTCCGTTTGCAAAATGGGGTGTCGATTTTATTACATGTAACCCTCACTCGTTTGGGGGGCATGCGTATATAATCCTCGCGGTAGATTATTTTACCAAGTGGGCTGAGGCGATGCCTACATTTGAGGCAGATGGCAAAACAGTCGTGATTTTCGTGTTCAATCATATAGTTGTTAGGTTTGGTGTTCCACAAGTGATTATCACTGATCATGGGCGTCATTTTCGAAACGTTATGATGGCTGAACTTACAGGCCAACTTGGCTTGCGTCACGATAGTTCAACTCCTTATTATCCACAAGCTGATGGTCTTGTTGAAGCCATCAACAAAGTTTTAGTCATCATGATCCGACGAATCATTGGGATTCATAGGTCAAATTGGCATAACATGCTATTTTCAGCGCTTTGGGCGTATCAAACCTTAGTAAAAACGTCAACAGGGTTCACTCCTTTCCAACTAGTTTATGGTTTGGAAGCTGTGTTACCCATTGAATGCGAAATCCCATCATTGCAAATGGCCATCGAGTTACTTCCAGCCACTTCCGAAGATGAAAGACGTTTGTTATACTTGGCTCAGCTAGATGAGAATCGACGCAATGCTGCATTAGCGATCGAAACTCATGCAAAACGTATTAAAGCTTAGTATGATCGAAATGTGACCCCTCGAAATTTTTTGGAAGGAGACCTAGTCTTATTGTACGATCAAGCTAATGACATATTAGGCGCTGGAAGATTCATTCCTATGTGGCATGGTCCCTATGTTGTCAAGCGAAAGTTAGCAAAAGGGGCCTATGAATTGGTAGACTTTGACAGGGACTCTTTAGGTAAACCCAGAAATGGTCTTTACCTGAAGAGGTATTATGCTTAAAAATGGGTGTGGAGATTTTTTTAGTTTTCTTTCTAGCTGGTGTGTTTTAGTTTAAAAAGTGTGCTTAGCTTAGAGAGTGTTTTTTCATCATTATTCCTGCTTATCTTGGTTTTACTCTTGATAGTGAAGATGTCGATGCCTCTCCAAACATACATTGGTTTTGCTGATGGTGCTTGTCATAATACACGGAACATTTCTTCCGCAGCTTGGGTTATCTATTCGCCCTCTGACGAGTTGGTATCTATGCATGGGGTAAGCCTCGGTCAAACAATGAACAACATTACCGAGTAAAGTGTAGTGATTGAGTTATTATCTGAATATATTTCATTTTGGATTCGGAGTTTGATAGTGAGGTTAGATTTTGAACTCGTTGTATTACAGCTTAATAGAGTATATGCCATTAGAAATCCAGTGCTATTGAGATTATTTTTGAGAGTGCGTCTCTTGGAATGTGAATTTGATTATATTGAATATCAGCATATTCTAAGATCTTTAAATACATGAGCAGATGCAATTGCTTCTCGAATGTTAAGTAGACATTTGCAATAATCATACATGTAAATTTAAAAGCATTCCATAACATGTTTTAGAAGATAAGACGGTAATAGTGATATAGTATAATATAGGAGTGTGTCAAAATATACATCTTCCTCGATCATAGGTTGAAAAACACCTTATGATCGGCAAAAATGATAAGTACAAAAAGTCATATGTGTCTACAATAGGCGATCATCCTATTACTGGTGATGATCTCGATAAAAAACCACTGTATGGGCCACCTTACAAAGGAACCTCCTAAAAGGTCCTAGGACCCCAATCACATAGCGCTGTAGTCGACGAGGAATGTCATCTATGCCAGTCTCTGGAATGTCTCCTGTC
Organism: Pinus tabuliformis; assembly: GCA_031772625.1. Taxonomy (NCBI): domain Eukaryota; kingdom Viridiplantae; phylum Streptophyta; class Pinopsida; order Pinales; family Pinaceae; genus Pinus; species Pinus tabuliformis. The sequence continues at coordinate 1,024,825,681 of CM062811.1, read as the reverse complement.
AAATTCTCTAGATTACTCTCCAATTCGGCCAAGGTCTCTGCTGATTCGTCCTATGGGACTGGTGCCGCTGCAGCTGGTTGTTTCCTCTCGTAAGGCCGGAGAGCGACTGGTCGCTGTGGACCCACATCTGTATTTGAAACTTTTACTATCAATTTTGGGACGAGATAAAAACAAAAAAAATATTAAATTAGGAAAATGTTGAAAATGATTTTACCTAAGTCATCCCATTGCTCTCCTGGTGGAAGAGCCATGTCTGGGTCACCACGAAAATCTACCCCAGCGTAATGAAAGTCCTAAATAGAAAAAACCTAGCTTTCCAACCAATGGAAATACTCAGGTTTGAATCAAACGACCTCTGTCCCCTCATCAGGATGACTGGCCATAACTGCAACCCATCGCATCAGTTTGGGCTCTCGAGGAAGTCCAGCTCCAACAGTGAGGTGCTGTGGGACGAACATTGGGACCCTCTCTAGACCAAAGCTCACAACTAAAGCACCATATCCAAAGGTCTTCAGTTGTCCGTTCTTGGCTCTATTTAGTTGGCCTTTTACATTAGCCAACACAGCATCGCACCAGTTGAAGATGGTGCCTCGAAAGCAGTCAACTGCCATCCGCATCTTGGATCCAATGGCTATATGTAGTGCGGTTCTCCCACAGAGCCTGGTAACAGTAAACGCGATCACCATGAGTTCAGGATGGGATATGGTTTTGATGTATATCCCTTTGTCTCTAGTCTAGTTGTTACAGAACTCTAGTCGGAGGCTATCGACAGACTGGCCACCTAGCCTAGTCCCGAATAGAGTCAAGTCTTCACCTCTCTTAGGAAAACCAGTCAAAAAGTATATGTCTGTCAGCTCCATTTCGAGCTGGTGACCACCAGAGAAGAAGCATTGGTCTTGTATGCTCCACCTTTCTACCAGCCACTGCAAGAAATCCACCTGGGCCCTCATGCCAGGTATGGCCCAAAGTTTGTACAAGCCGCATGCCTTCAATGCATCGATCAAAGGTTGGTGATTTAACATGGAAAGATCTATGTCCTCATGCTCCCGTTCTCACCAATCAAGCATGATGTATACTCTACATCCAACAAAAAGGCGAATTAGAATATAAAAAATTGAATTGTTTGGGTGAATTTTGAGAAATTTAGGGTTAAAAACCCTTGCTGCGGGGACTGCACCCTCTCTGTTAGAGACAGTGCGTGAGTCCACACCTTGCCTTCATCGCAGGTGCGAACCCGTGACTTTTTCCCCATTGAGAAAAAGTCGGGGTCCGCAGGCTGCCTGTGTTATGCCCGCGAACCCCCGTGCGCGGGTTTCTAGCCTAAAAATCCTCTAAAAAATGAAATGAAACCCTAAAAAACAAATTGAAATGGATGAAATAGAAGAGTAGGATGATGTGGATTACCTGGAGGAGATGACACTCAATTCCGATGGACGGATTTTCCGCAATCTTCACGGGAAGTTTCTGACCAAAAGCTCTATTTTCGCACCCAAATCTCAAATGGTAAAAATGAATTGACGAAAGTCCTTTTTATAAGTTTTTTGAATAAATGAATTGTAAATTTGTTTATGTTTCACTTTAGAAAGGTAACTTTTGCAGCATTTTTATCCATTTTAAATAGGTATCAGTAATGTTTGAGTTTTTGTTCAGGATAACGGATTTTTCAGGTGAAATCGGTCATTTTCGACGAAAAAACATTAGAGTCACCTTTAAGCTCTTCTCTGACTCCTAAAACATGAAAAGATTGCCGAGTTTTTCTTTTTAAACTCGTTAAAATGGAACTAAAAAGATGGTCCACTTACAGCTCTTTTCCTGATCGTAAAAACATGAAAAGATTGCCGGATTTTTGTCATTTCAAATTCGATATTGGTTATAAAACGACCTGTCATTGATCACTTTTTATTTTTTCGGATCAAAGGCACTAATTACGAAAAGTACTCCTTGGTCGTAAAGATCAAGCGGTTCTCTCAAGTATTATTTTATACTTTTTTGGGCTTGGGAGACACAAATTTACGAAAAATGTCAACCATGGAGTCTTCTTAAGTTTTTTCAGACTCTCTAAAATTGAAAAACGTCGAGTTTCTCCTATACTGGACTCGTTAAAATTTAACAGTAAAGGACCTATTCAATTACAAACAGGAATGGACCACTCCTTCTTAAGGTTCGAATTTAAACTAAGTTGGACTCATCCGAAGGATGAGCTTATAATCAAGCAAATGTTATCCTCCTCAAGATTGTCAAAAATAAAGAGGTTCTTGCCAGAAATGGTGGGGGAAAGAGAGGAAAATGAGCCTGTTTGTCATACTTTGTAACCACTCTTGAACACGACACTTTTTATTCACCTGGGTTGGGAAATCCTTTGCCTAACAGTTGATCAAACCACATTGAAAGTCTTCAGCTGGTTTCTGGGTATTAACTTTGGGTCAATCGTCACCAAACCATCTGTTGTGTCATTATGTGTTCAAGAAGTCAGTGCCAATAAGTCATTCATCTGAAAAATATCTGTCAATCATCTTGACCATCCCTGAGTCAGTCCTTGCAACTAAATTTCTTCAACTTGATCTATGATTTCGTGTTGTGGGCTTACCTACGACGGATCGCTTTCTATCGACTTCAGCTCATTATCTAGAGAGATGATCTAGAAATGATCAATACCTTGGGATCTGCATGCCTCAATGGCAGGTTTCTCGCCTTCGATGATAGGTTGCATCATTGACCTGCGATCAAAGGATTCCGTGACATGTTCGACATCAACACATCTATTCACATCTCATGGATTGTACTGAGTACTTTGAGAGCCATTGACATTACTGGTGGTTTCTCTCACACTTGTTAACAGTTTACATCATTGATTGGTAATCAAGTGGTTTCTACCATGTTCGAATTCAACACATTCATTCGCATGGATAGAATCGTATTGTTTCGGGAAGTAGAAATGAAGACCCTGGATCTAGTTTCCGCCATCCAGGCTGCGAGGAATTTTGTATTCATTATACTGTGGACTATTCATAAACAGATGGCTGCGTCCATACTGTGTCTACACGTGTCTATACTTGTGATGTATTACAAGATCATTCCTATATCAGAGCAGTAGTTAGTTTTCTAGTCAGTTTTGATCTGAGTATGGGAATGCCTACCTCAGTGATGATATGATCTCATATATATATTTTGCATTGAATGTTTTTACAGGTTCCAACCGGGCTCTCCACAAGATGATCCTCGAAATGATAAAGTACTTCACTCTTCCTAGATGATAAATGAAATCATCATCTACTACAGACTTCACACTTTAGGGGGCAATCTGTTACACAAAAATATCATCACCATGACTATTTGCAGTTAATATGGGTCTATCATCATTTGTACTGTCCTCCTAAGCAAGTCTCAGACCTCAGCTCTTCAAGTCAAGCTTTGAAAATGAGAGAAAGACATTGAAAATCAACAAAGCTTTGGTTCTGCACTTTCTCTCACTGTTGCCTGCGGTCCCACACCCCTTGTTCACATTACCTATGGACCTGCCCGCTCTGTCCCTAAAGGAGTGGGTGCGGACCCCTGTGAAAGTCAAAAAGGTGCAAGTTTATTCTAAAAAACTCACTTTGGGTTAATCCTAGATGATTCTAGAAGGAATTTTGACGTGGATTGTTCGCTCTTAGGTGGTTCATGCATCCCAAAAGAGAAGGAGCTAATCCCTTGATGAGAGGAGCTATCCCTTTGAAGGAGGGCTTCATCCCTTTGAAGGAGGACCTAGTAACTTCCCTCCATTGCACTATAAATTAAGGCATTGGGTTGGTTGCTAGGGAGGTTAGAGCCTGAACATTTTTTAGGGTAAATGCTGGTGGAATTGAGACTTCCTAGTTAAGCTTGAGAGGAGAGATCACATACCTTTTTGGCTTCATTGGGAAGAGAGTGAAACTTGTCAAAGTAGAGGAGACTTCTTGTTGGACCCTGGGAGGAGCTTGTACAGAATCAAGGCACAGGTTGTAAAGTTCTTCTTTGATTTGAATTAATACAATCAAGTTCATTTTTCTCAACAAATTGTCTTATGTCATTTGTTTCATGAATTCCTTGATCATCATGATAAGTATGCTTTATGATATTGGCTTTTCAGGTGATATTTAATTTGTTTTCTTGTTTGTGTTCGCAGATTCACTACAAGGGAGCTCATTCGGATCAAAGGAGCAAGGCTTCCACAAACTTGCATTAGACTCAAGGTAGGCCTAAAACACTTGTTTGCCTTTATTTATTAGTTGCATATTTAGAGAAAGATAGTTTTTGATTGGCTTGCTTGTCGCTAGATATCGTTAGATTCTAGGAAGGTCAATCTTGTCTGCAAGATCGACTTATTCCGTGTGACAGAGATGCTTCCCTTTAAAATTGCGGAATTTTGGAGGGGAACCATCATTCCATCTAGAAATTGGGGAATCCTACTGGGTTGCCTGCTGGGCTCTAGAAATTCACAATCCAGCCAGGCATCCCTCCCTCCAAAATTGCCCAATCCAGCCCAACATTGGGCTTCAGCTCAAAATTTGTGCAATTCTGGTGTGCAGTGCCTTGCTGACCCTAGAAATTGCGTAATGCATGAGGGACAGTCAGTCTTTCTTAGCCCAAAAATTGTGCAAACTCCATCCTCAGGCTTGCATACTGTTGACTAAAAGGAGAGGAATCATTTCTTTTTGTGGGGAGGGTTCATTTTTTGAATTGTATTTTCATTTCCCTCTTGAAAGCACTCCAATCATTTTATGTTTCTTTTTTAGCAAGTTCTGTGGGCACTGTAACTGATCTCTTTAGGCATGCAAGATTTCTCCAGGCTCCCTCTGAGGTAAGAGGATAGCTGCATGTGTTGTTAGGTTGACCGGTTCCCTCCAAGACTGAGAAATCCTGATTTGCATGCATGGCCTATTTTTGTCGAAAAAGGAAAAAGAAAAAGAATCCCTATATTTTAGGGATCTATTTTTAATAGCTAGAGGTTAGATGCAAAGATCATTTTAGAAACCTCCTGCTAAGTGTCACTTTTTCCTAGATTTGTGGCATGCACGTCATAACCTCGATCTTATCAAAAAATCATTTTCCGGATGCAACAGAGCTCATTCCTCACATTGGTCTTGTAGCTCTGACATCCCACATCGCATCTAGGAGTCTTCGGCACATTCAGCTCATCTTTTTTAGGGTAGGTCTGCATTACATATCTTTTGCTACGTTTCTATTACTTTCTACATTTAACTTTGTGTAAGTTCTTTCTGCTTGGTTTCGATGAACACTTGTTGCCGTTTTGATGCATGTTAGCTTGTAGAAGCATTGTTTTAGTTTTTCATTGCATTGCGCTGCTGTCGCATGCATGACACTATTCTGCACTCACAGTCACTGTTGTGGCGACTCGCTTCAGACACATGCAGGTTTTACCATTTTCTGATTCTTGCACTCACTATTTTCATGCATGATCATTCACTCTTGTTTGCACTCAGCTTCACCATGCATTCAGACTTCTCATGTTTCAGTCGCTCGTCGATGGGTCTAGGTTGCCTTGGCCCAGAATTTGCCTTGCCCAGCTAGTAAATGTGCATTTCTGGAAGTGAAGGCTTTTCCTTCCCTCCAGAAATTGTGCAAATCTGGCCCAACACTGGGCTCCAGGCTTGCATTCCACAATTCTCGGAGGCAGTGCCTTGCTGGCCCCAGAAATTGCACAATGTAGTTTGTTGGTTTGCATGTCACTACTAACTAAAATTGCGCATTACGCAGTTTCAATCCTCAATAGGCCATGCTGGACTGGGAATTGTGCAGTTCGAGTAGCCAACCATCCTCCTGATAGACCAGAGTGTGCCTTGCGCAATTTTGGCAGTCAGTCTCCCAGCCTCTCGGTGAAAATTGCGCAATCTTCACAATCAGTCACACAAGTATGTTGCATGTTAGTCCAACATTTTGTTTTGGTTTTAAACTAACATATCTCTTACCATGAGTGTTTCTATGTCTCTAGGTATCATAGGTGTTTGTCTACCTCTCAGCAGTACAAGTACAATGGCCTCCCAAAGAGCAGGGTCAAAGGACACCATTGAGAGCGCAACTGGAGATGCAGTTGAGTGAGTGTCTATGATATTCCCTATCTATGAAGACACCAAGTTGTTCATAGACAAGGATATCAAGATGAAATGGCAGTGGCATCGTAGAGAGAAGCACCATCAGAAGCAGCATAAGGTAGAATACTTGCGCATGACCAAGGCAAGAGGAAGGTTGTTGACATCACAAAGGCAGAACAAAGCTACAAGTTGAAAGTAGATCCACTCGTGATGAAAATAGCTTTGGATATTGAATCTAAGAGGTGGTAACGTTACAAGAGGATTGCACAAAGGCAAACAGATAAACATAGGATGAAGGAAACAAAGAAGGAGTTACAGGAGTTGAAGAGGAAACTCAGGGAAGAAAAAGAGTTGCAGTAGTTGAAACAGAAACTCAGGGAAGAACAGGAGTTGCATAGAGGAGAGAAAGGAAGCGCAATAGGTACAGTAAGAGGAACAACATACATAGATTGATGAAGCTGCACCCATACAGGTTATAGACCCATTTGAGCAACTGGCACATAGCAGACAGGGTAAGCAATGTTGTTGATCACATGCACGAGTGTTTAAGAGCATGGATGTCATTGTGTGCACGCATGCAATCCCATCCATAGCCACACTCACCAAGGCAAAGACAAAGAACCAAGTCTGACTGGAGTTGGGCATATACTTCAATAAGTTGAGGCACATAACCACTAGCACAGACTTGAAGATCAACACAGACACTATGTGTTAATATGTTCTTGGTCCAGCTACACTCAAGACTATGATGCACATATTATAAGACGAGTTGGACAAATGAGCCAGATTAGTGTACCAAGATGCAATGGAGGCAAGAGTTTTCTTCCAGAAGGATGTCACCACATAGTACACGGACACCATCATGGGCTACCAAGCTTGGCATCGGTTCACTATAGTCGATCATCGTGAGGATGTCAAAGAGTTGGTCTTCCCACAGTTGTCCAAGTCTTAGTGATGTGTTGCATGGCTTACTCAAGCCTATTTTGTCTCACATGGGTACATGTGCAGATTGTAATGTAACATCTTGTAAAAGTGAAAGAACAAGTGTCGATAGTAGAATGTAACAGTCATCTAGTAGTTGAAGAGTCATGAGGGCAGGTGAAGAGTCACAAAGGGGAATGTCATGGGTCACCCCACCCTTTGCTATTTATAGAACCTCATAACTCATTCTATGTGCTTTTTGGGAGACAAGATTCATATAGGTGTAACTTGTAGAAAGCTTGGAGTGTATTGTAATGCACTTTGTCTTCTTCATAGTGAAAAGTTAGTACATCTCTTTGGAAGAACAGGCGGCAATGACTGTAACGTTCCACTTTCGGAACTAATGATTGGTCATCATTGTATTGTATGATTGGATCTTTCACTCTTAATATAACAAAGCCAACATGTTTCATGCATATGTTGTTATTGTATTTCAGCTATATTGGTTACTCTAATAATATATGTAGTTGTTTTCTTACGCATGTATGTATGGAATCTTTCTATATATGTATGTATGAATCTTACTGAGATGTGTTGTTGGTTTAACCATTCACTTTGGATCATTGGATTCCCTGCCTTCTAGCTTGTGATGTATCTTTTCTCGTGTGTTCCCTTTCAAGCTGCGTGTTTCCATAGGTTTCTAAGGGGCGCACTCATTCCCATTTCCGTGTGTTAGAACCCTTCATGCACCTTCCTTGGCTTTCTGCGCTGGTCACACCCTTGCTACCAATAAGGACATCCTACATACCTCTGTGTGCAACTGTGGTCAAGGCAATACCGTACGACCCACTGCTGGGACTCCTACACCAAACAATCTAAGGTCTAGTTGGGACTTCTTACTAGGGAGATCCCCTGACATGTTGGCGAGTCCAACACCGTCAACATTTTGGTGCTAGAAGGAGGGCCATATGACAAGCTAAGTCCTCACAATCTATTTTGAATCTCTGCATACTTATCATGATTAACTACAAAGTTTGTCTTCCGAAGTGTATGTCTTATGGAAATGACTTTGAAATCTCAAAAGAGCTATGGAATAAATTGTCACATAAAACATATGATGGTGGAGGCCAAGTAGCCTTGGTCAGACACACGGTCAACATTGTAGGCTCATGTGAAAGACATGAAATCTTTGAAGATTACATGACCTGTGCATTGCTCGTGTACACGCTTCGAGGGCACCCAATGCATTGGTGTGCCATGTTGCCTGAAAAATCTATTCATTCTCTTTCTCATATAGTCATAGAGATAGACCGTGCTTTCAATCATTTTGACCATAAAGCACTCAATAAAGAAATTCTGAAATTACGGAAAGCACCCAATGAATCTGTTGAACAATTTTACATGCGCTTTTGTAATCTTGCATACCGATTTCCCGAAGATGAAATTGATTGGGATTTCTTGATGGAAGATTTGAGTATCTTCACATATCCAAAAATTAGCAATTATTGAAATCATTCGAACCCTGCTTAGCATATCACAGGCAGGCACAATTTTTGTCGCAAGTGATTGTTCACCTTCACCTCATCGAACAACTCCACCACCGTAAAGTGATGTGGGAGAACATGCACACACATCTGCTGAACGGTCATATCCTTCCACCCCACCTGCTCTTGATATGTACATAGATTTGGCTTGCAAGCCTGCTGGTTGTCACATGGATTCATTCCCTCAACTTTTATCACCATGTTCCATTGATCCTCCTGGATTGTACTGTCTTGTGTTCTTCCATTAAAGACTACACACTTATTGTGAACAAGGATCAAGTTGTGGATGAAGTTGGTATTGTGCAACCAAGCTACGCTATCATTCATGATGTGTGTGTGTGGGAATCTAAAGAAGAACCAGTGGTGAAGGATGACTTCCTTCCACCCACGCCTCATTGCTCCATCCTGACATCCCTTGTGATTCTGCCACTATTGATTTCCCCTGTGAAAACTCATTTCTGGATGTTTCTACTTCCGATCATTCACAGGACACATTGGATGTTAGTCTCTCATTACATTGGGGAGAGGACACATCTTCCTCTGAAAATCTGTCCAATCTGTCATCTATCATATATGAAAAGACAGAGGGTGAACATCCTTGCTTCTCATATACCCCTTTGCACAATTCATCAAATCATGAGGATGTCTATGAACATCCCGAATTTTCTTATCATTGTTGTCATGATCTCTGTACTTCTTCATTTGGTCATGATGTTGATTCAATCATTGTTAATATGTCTAGGCCACCAGTCTCCGATGATCTACCTGTCGACGAAGTCGAAACTCCGCAGGCTGTCGAGGCACTTCAGCCTGAGCTAATGGTTATGTCAGACCCTCACTGTCCTGAGGTTGGTTTCACTTCCTATCAAGAAATTGTTGAAACACGCAAGGCTCCTCATCACTCTCTACTTCACATTGAAGATCAACCAAACACCCAGATTTTTCTTCCTCCACTCGAATCACATGATCCCATCGCTCTTGCAATGGAGGAATATTACACAGCAAGCACACCTGCACAATGCAAGTGGTCTAACTTTCTCACATTTTCTCTCATTTCATAGCCAAGAGAATGTGTATGCTTAGCATCTGCATGCAGTGTATCACAACACCATGGAAATTCCACAGAGTGCATGTCATGCACTTTCACTCATTTCTTTTTTTGTGTACACATTTAAAACCAAAGTGTGCTTTTCTTCATCGTTATATCCTTCATGTTTGTTGGTTTGTGTGAATTTATTATTCGTGAACCAGGCCTTCACCAACATGGGTTAACTAATGCGCTAGTGGCTGCATTCGAAGTATCACTTCACGTGAGCAGACCCATGCACTGTAAGCTTAGGAGTAGGAGTAGTGATTGATTCTTATTGGTTTTCATTCATGCATGTTTTCTTTATTTTTTTTTTGTTTTCCCTCTTGCTTGTTTTCTTACTCCCTTTTCTTTCACATTGGCTTTTTCTCTTCACTCCTTTGTTGTTTTTTGCTTGTTTATGTTTGTAGGTTAGTTCCACATGAACCATGTGCAACTCTTGAAACAAGTTGGGTAAAGTAGAAGAGGACTTGTGCAATTATCAATACTTGGTTATATGTCATCCTGTATCTGTATGAAGAACTTTTTGTCTTTATTCGATGATACACCAATGGAAAATACACTCTTTTCGAAGTGAACCTTGATAAAAACACAATTCTTATGTGCTAACTAATATCACCTACTCTAGTCGGTTGTTTTGGGGTCAACCCTTGCCAGCTCAATCAAGTAGAGTAAGGTGGGGGGGGGGGGGGTTAACATGTTTGTCAGAGGCATATAAAAAATAATTCTCTAAATGAACAACCACTTCTTCTCTCAATAATTGGGGATCCCTCTTCTGCCTCTGAAATGAATAAGTGTAATAAGTGCTATGCACAGTTATGAAAAATTGAAAAATGAAAAATGAATAATGCAAAAGAAGAGAAAGGCTTCCTATATGGAGAGGTGATGCAAGTAACTCTGCCGGGGCACTGACCAAGCTCACTAGTAGTGGAGCGATGCTTATGTTCCTGTGTGACTCTGGTGGGGTACTGTCCAGGCCTGTTGGCAACGGAGCAACACCAGAGATGAAACTTAAACTTTAACTATCATATTACTTTTGCACTAATATACCCCTCATCCCTAATTGAAACAACTATGTTGACTCGGCTTGGAATGTGTGCTGACTGACCAAGAGCATGGCACGTGCTACATGTTAAAAATAACAACAATAAATGATAAAAGTAGAATCTAGAATATTCCAATTTGAATTTGTCCTTGAAATAAAATTGTGAATTAAAATTTGAATTTAGTCTCACTAGTTGCTTGGAAATAATTAACTAATTCATCTTGGATTAATCAGTTGGAGAAATTCAAGATAGAAGTCTTAGTGAAGTCATGCAACGTTATCCCTTAAATTAAGGATATTATCCCTTAATTAAGGAGATAAGGATGAGTTATAATTAGTTAGCTCAATTTACTAAGTTAATTCCAGTTAAATTAGTTCCAAACAGTTTGAGGAACTAATTGTGAATTCAGTCAGTTAATTCATGCATAAATCCAACTAATGTACTCTAGATAACTAAGGATTCTCTCATAAATATCTCATGCATGTCTATTCAAAGAAAGACCCAGTTGAGCTAAATATCAAGGACATGTTACTATCAGTTGCATGTGTTTTCCTATAAAGGTAACTCATCCATGCAGTCAAGGTAGAGGTTCCTTAAGGATTGCACAGTTTTACAGGGTGTGAGATCAATGTGAGTGATCAGTGTTACACTTGGTAACAGTTGGATCACCTAGGGAAAACTGCACAAGCAAATAGGAGGCTTGGAGGGTATAGGAGAAGGTTTGTGAGAAGTCTTGTTTACCTATGAGCATCTTGGAGGATTGTACTGAGAGCTGGCTAGTTGTGAGAGTTAAGGCTTTGTGTAATTCTGAGATATTTCCACCTTGTATGATAATACAGATAGTGGGGTTTTTAGTTGAGGCTTTCCCCTGAGTATTTTTTGTGTTTCATGTGCATTGATTCTTCTTCTTATGGTTATATGTGTTTAGATCTGTTTCAGCTAGATCTTTAAGCTCCACAAAACAAATTGATAGTAGAAGTAGATTATAGTATTTTTCTTTGGTATATTGCATTATCGGGTCAATCTATAATCATATTTTCTACATGATCTTAGAGGTAGATTTGTAGAGAATTTGCAGAATTTCTACACATCTTTTAATCAAGCTAGTGTGGAAACCAAGATGATCAGAAAATTGAACAATACCTCTGAAGGAGTTACACTTTCTTTTCATGAAACAACATCCATTCAGAGAGCTGGAGTTCTACCATTGTGTCGCCAAGTGTTGTAGTGACTACAAACACCCTCCAAAATTTTTCCTTAACTTCGTTTTGGAGCCTCTCTACCAACCATCTCTAGCAGCATGTCTTGCACTGTCAAGTACATAGGCTTTCGTTGAGTTTCAGTGGCCCACCATCCTTTGCATGTCAACTTGTTTATCTCCCACCCGCAAGCTTCCATTCCCAACTTATGCATTTTTATCTCTAAGATGATCCCCTTGAAAATTTCACAATTCTGAAGGGGAACCAACCTTCCCTCCAGAAATTGCACAATTTTGTTGGGCTCCAGAAATGTGCAATCTAGTCAGGAAGCCCTCCCTCCAAAAATTATGCAATCCGCCCCAACATTGGGCTTCATCTCAGAAATTGTGTAATTCTGGAAGGCAGTGCCTTGCTGACCCTAGAAATGCATGAGGGACATCCAGTCTTTCTCAGCCTAGAAATTGCACAAATTTCATCCCCAGGCTTGCAGACTACTACATGTGTTGTCAGGTTGACCGGTTCCCTCTAGAACAAAGAAATCTTGATTTGCATGCATGGCCTATTTTTCCAGAAAAGGAAAAAGCAAAAGCATCCCTAGATTTTAGGGATCTATTTTTAGTCGTTGGAGGTTACATCCAAATATCATTTTAGAAACCTCTTGCCTAGTGTCGCTTTTTCCTAGATTTGTGACATGCGCATCATAATCTCGATCTTATCAAAAATCGTTTGTTGGATGCTATAGAGCTCATTCCTCACATCGATCTTGCAGCTCTGACATCCCACATCGCATCTAGGAGTCTTCAACACATTCGACTCTGCTTTTTTAGGGTACGTCTGCTTTACATGTATTTTGTTGTGTTTCTTTCAAATTTTTCATTTCGCTTTATGTAATTGTTGTCTGCTTGGCTTCGACAAATGTTTGTTTTCGTTTTGATGCATGTTAACTTGTAGAAGCATTGTTTCAGTTTTTTATTACATCTCACTCCTGTCGCATGCATGACATTGTTTCTATACTCACGGTCATCTTTATAGCGACTTGCTTCACACACATGCTTGTTTTCCATTTTTTGAATCCTTCACTCACTATTTGCATGCATGATCATTCACTCTTGTTTGCACTCAGCTTTGCCATGCATTCAAACTTCTCATGTTTCAATCGCCCATCAATGGGTCTACGCTGCCTTGGCCTAGACCTTACCTTGCCCACCTAGCAAATGCCCATTTCTAGAAGCGAAGGCTCTGCCTTCCCTCTATAAATTGTGAAAATATGGCCCAGCACTAGCCTCTAGACTTGCATTGCATAATTCTGGGAGGCAGTGCCTTGCTGGCCCCAGAAATTGTGCAATGCAGTTTGCTAGTTTGCATGTCACTACTAACTAAAATTGCACATTGCACATTTTTAGCCTTCAATAGGCAAGGTTGGACTATGCATTGCATAATTCCAATAATCGGTTAGCCTCCTGATAGCCCATATTGTTCCTTGCACAGCTTTGGCAGTCAGTCTCCCAGCTTCCCTGTGAAAATTGCGCAATATTCACAGTCAGTCACACACGTAAGTGGCATGTCGGTCCCCCATTTTTTTTTGGTTTTCAGCTAACATATTTCTTACTATGAGTGTTTCTATGTCTCTAGTTATCATAGGTGTTCATATACCTCTCAACAGCATAGGTACAATGGCCTCCCAGAGAGCAGGGTCAAAGCACACTATTGAGAGCGCAATTAGGGATGCGGTTGAGCGAGTGTCTATGAGCTTGCCTATCTATCAAGACACCAAGTTGTTCATAGACAAGAATATCAAGATGAAATGAAAACGACATTGCAGAGAGAAACACCATCAGAAGTAGCGGCAGGTAGAAAACCTGTGCATGATCAAGGAAAGAGGAAGGTTGTTGACAGTGCAGAGGTGGAGCAAAGCTGCAAGTTCAAAGTAGATCCACTCGTGATGAAAGAAGCTTTGGAGATTTAGGCTAAGAGGCAACATTGCGACAAGATAAATGCACAAATGCAAAGAAACAAATAGAGGATGAAGGAAATAGAGAAGGAGTTGCAGGAGTTGAAGAAGAAACTCAGGGAAGAATAAGGGTTGTGCAGAGGAGAGAAAGTAAGAGCATCAAGAACATGTACAGTAGGAGGCGCAACATACATAGATTGATGAAACTATGTCCATATAGGTTATAGACCCATCCCAATAGCTGGCACAGAGAAGACATGGTGAGTAGTGTTGTCGATCACATGCACGGGTGTTCAGGAGCATGGATGTCATTGTGCGCACGCATGCAATCCCATGCGTTAGTATGTTGTTGGTTTGGCTGCACTCAAGACTATGATGTGCATGTTATCATATGAGTTGGACAGAGGGGCCAAATTCATGCTTTGTGTTTGGCCTGCACAAAATTCCGTTCCACAGGCACACGTTATGTGAGTTATTGGATGTCCCGCTAGATAGCGAACCGAACAAAAATGAAGAATATAAAAATCATTTAAATTGGAAAATGCAATGGAATGAGGAAATTCAAGGAAAGAAAAAATTATGGTGTATTGACTTGATTTAGTGTGGTAAACTGTGTCGCAGATTTCTTTTCCAAAAATTAAGTGGAATTTTGTGTCATTTATGTATAAAAATTTGAGTTGTTTTATGTGAAACATTTGGAAGTTTTTTTTTACGATTTTTTTTGTCCAATTTCTCTAAAATATCACACAAATTTATTGAAATCATATGATTATGGGTAACCTCTACACAATCTAAGTTCCATAAAAGTTTTTGAGGGTGCTGAATCCATATATATAGTGAAAAAAAATAGTTTAAATAACACAAATTAAGATTTCACCTCAAAATTTTCTGTGGAATTCCAGCACCAAAAAGTACAAAAATTCAAACTAAAAACAACTCAAAAAATATCCAATTTAAATAAAATTTTGTGCCATTCATATATAAAAAAATTCAATTTTACGGATTTCGAAAGACAAGGGAGGAAAAAGAGGGCTTTCGATTTGATTGGGAATAGCAGTAACTTTGAACAGGAAAATCTTTAGGAAGTTCACTGAAATTTTGTTAAACTAAAATACAAAAACATGTACCAAGTGGTGACCGGAAAATCCGGATATTATTGAAATTGTGATCAGTCGATAGAAAACCTTTTGACTTGACGTGGAAAAGGGAGTAGGGAACCCGAAATTATAGGTATGTGGAAATAAACAAATAGAGGAAATGAGCCAAGAAAAGAAAAGATAGTGGATGCAATAGCAGTTGTCGTATAAAGTTGCAGGTACGAACAAAAATGAATAATATAAAATCATTTAAATTTGAAAATTGTAATGGAATCAGAAATTTAGCGAACACGAAATTTGCGGTGTATTGACTTGATTCAGTGTGGGCCACTGCGTGAGGACATGGCGGAAAATCATTCCAAAAGTTAATTGAAATTTTGTATAAAAAATGAAGAATGAATATAAAGAAAATTGTAACGCAACGAGAAAATTTAGGAAAAGTGAGAATGACAGTCTATCGATTTGATTCAGTGGGAACAACCGCGTAAAGAAAGTGGCCGAAAATCTTTCCAAAAGTTAATTTGAATTTTGTGGCATTCATTGGTATTTATCGCCTTTATTTATTTATTGTTATTTTTTGTTAATCTTAATTTTTCTAACCATAATTCCAATATATATATATATATATATATATATATATATATATATATATATATATATATATATATATATATATATATATATATATATATTATTTAGTTTTAAATTGAAAAGAAGATAATGATTTATTTCTTAATAAATATTTATGGGATTTAATTCTTTCGTTTAGGTATATAAATTTTACTCATATATATTTCTAGTTTTTATTTAATTAAACATTATATATAAAAATAAATATGTTTATATATAAATATAGGTAAAATAATTTTTAGTTAATTTTTAACTAAATAAATTTAATAAACAAATTAACTAATTAATTAACTATTAATAAACTTTCTGTTAACTGTTGGTCCAATAAAAAATAGTCATTTCTTTTCTTTTTAGCTTTTGGAATGATCAGTGTCTCTATTTAACTTGATGACATGATCTAATTCTTCATCTTGTCCTCACTATGAACCACACTTGCTGGTTTGGGTCGTCAAATGAATTTTGATGTAATTATTTTGGAAAACATCTCAAATTTAAGTTAACAAATTTGCCATTGTAGTACTATTATTATTTTTAAGTTTTGGTAAATTAGTAATTTCTTTGATTAATTTGGTTAATTTTGTCCACAAAGTGCATGTCATGCGTTTTCACTCATTTCTTTTTTGTGGACGCATTTAAAACTGGAGTGTGTTTTTCTTCATCGTTATATCCTTCATGTTTTTTGGTTCATGTGACAATGTTATTCGTGAACCAGGCCTTCACCAACATGGGTTGACCAATGCGCTAGTGGCTACATTGGAAGTATCACTTCACGTGAGCAGACCCATGCACTGTTAGCTTAGGAGTAGGAGTAGTGTTTGATTCTTGTTTCTTTTCTTGCATGCATGTTTACTATATTGTTTGTTTGTTTGATCGCTTGCTTGTTTGCTTACTCTTTTTTCTTTCGCATTGGCTTCCTCTCTTCGCTCCTTTATTTTGCCGCTTGCTTGTTTGCTTACTCTTTTTTCTTTCACATTGTCTTCCTCTCTTCACTCCTTTGTTGTTTGTTACTTGTTTATGTTTGTAGGTTAGTTTCACATGAATCGTGTGCGAATCTTGAAACAAGCTGGGTAAAGTACAAGAGGACTTGCACAATTATCAATACTTGGTTATCTGTCATCCTGTCTCTATATGAAGAACTTCTTGTCTTTATTCCATGATCACCAATGGAAAATACATTATTTTCAAAGTAAACCTTGATGGAAACACAACGTGTATGCGCTAAATACTTTCACCTACTTTAGTTCGTTGTTTTGGGGTTAACGCTTGCCAGCTTAGTTAAGTAGAGTAAGGTGGGGGGGGGGGGGGACCTTAACATGTATGTCAGAGGTATATACAAAATACTCTCTAAAGGAACAACCTCTTATTCTCTCAATAAGTCGGTATCCCTCTCCCACCTCTGAAATGAATAAGTTCTATGCACAATTATGAAAAACTAAAAAATGAAAAATGAAAATGTGAAAAATTTTGAAAAATGAAAAATGAATAAGGTGAAAGAAGAGAAAGGCTTCCTGTGTAGCGAGGTGGTGCAAGTAAATCTATCGGGGTACTGACTAGGCTCACTGGTAACAGAGCGATGCGTATGTTCCTGCGTGACTCCACCGAGGTATTGTCCAGGCCTACTGGTAGCAGAGCAATACAATAGATGAAACTTAAACTCTAACTATCATATTTCTTCTGCACCAATATACCCTTCATCCTCCATCAAAACAACTATGTTGACTTGGCTTGGAATGTGTGCTGACCGACCAAGAGCATGGCAGGTGCTACATATTTCAATCAAGCTAGTGTAAAAACCAAGATGATCAGAGAATTGAAAAATACCTCTAGAGGAGTTGCACTTTCTTTTCACGAAACAACATCCATTCAGAGAGCTAGAGTTCTACCATTGTAGCGACTAAAACCACCAGCCAAAATTTTGCCTTAGCTTTGTTTTAGAGCCTCCCTACCAACCACCTCTAGCAGCATGTGTTGCATTGTCAAGTACATAGGCTTTAGTTTGTTTTCAATGGCCTGCCATCCTGTGCATGTCAACTTGTTTCTCTCCCACTCGTAGGCTGCCATTCCTGACTTACGCATTTTTCTAGCTGAGATGATCCCCTTGAAAATTGCATAATTCTGGAGGGGAACCAACCTTCCTGATAGAAGTTGCACAATCGAGCCAGGAAACCCTCCCTCCAAAAATTGTGCAATCCATCCCAACATTGGGCTTCAACTCAAAAATTGCACAAATCTACGAGGCAGTGCCCTGCTGACCCCAGAAATTGCGCAATGCATGAGGGACATCTAGTCTTTCTCAGCCTAGAAATTGCACAAATTTCATCCCCAAGCTTGTAGACTGTTGCATGCATTGTCAAGTTGACTGGTTCCCTCCAGAACTAAGCAATCCTGATTTGCATTCATGGCCTATTTTTCCAGAAAAGAAAAAAGCACAAGCGTCCCTAGATTTTAGGGATCTATTTTTAGTCACTTGAGGTTACATGCAAATATCAATTTAGACCTCCTGCCAAGTGTCTCTTTTTTGTAGAATTGTGGCATGCGCGTAATAATATCGATCTTATCAAAACTCATTTACTGGACATTATAGAGCTCATTCCTCACATCGATCTTCTAGCTCTGACATCCCACATCGCATCTAGGAGTCTTCAACACATCAACTCTGCTTTTTCAGGGTAGTTCTGCTTTACATGTCTTTTGCTGTGTTTCTTTCACATTTTGCATTTCACTTTATGTAAGTGTTGTCTACTTGGTTTTGATGAATGTTTGCTATTGTTTTGATGCATGTTAACTTGTAGAAGAATTGTTTCAGTTTTTCATTGCATCTCACTCCTGTCACATGCATGAGACTGTTTCTACACTCACGGTCATCTTTGCGGCGACTCGCTTCACACACATGCTTGTTTTCCCATTTTCTAAATCTTTCACTCAGTGTCTGCATGCATGATCATTCACTCTTATTTACACTCAGCTTCATCGTGCATTAAGACTTCTCATGTTTCAATTGCCCGTCGGCGGGTCTAGGCTACCTTGGCCCAAACCCTTCCTTGCCCAGCTAGCAAATGCCCATTTTTGAAAGTAAAGGCTCTGCCTTTCCTCCAGAAATTGCACAAATCTGGCCCAACAATGGCATCCAGGCTAGCATTGCGCGATTCTGGGAGGTAGTGCCTTGCTGCCCCAGAAATTGTACAATGCAGTTTGCTGGTTTGCATGTCACTACTAACTACAATTGAGCAGTTTCAGCCCTCAATAGGCCAGGCTGGACTGTGCATTACACAATTCCAGTAGTCAGTCAGCCTCCTAATAGCCCAAACTATTTCTTTCACAATGTTGACCACTACGTGTCAATGCCCATAGCAGTACACCCCTTTTTTCACAAAAGGGATAGTGCCTGATCGACGTGTCTGTGTCATTCAACTATCATCGTCAACCTTATCATCATGTTATAATGTAAACCCATTCTGCATGCTTATAATATAAATAATCTTAGCAGATCCGTTTCGTGTATGTTATTGCCTAGGTAAACCTACATTTCTCATGATGATCTACATTCCGGGAGGTTTTTTGTCTCACAGATCCATTCTCGAATGGTCAACAGAGTTTTCCTTTAGCCTTACCCCAAATCCAGAATGGATTTTGGCACTGGGATCTTAGGCGAGTCCTAGTGTTATAGATCGAGTCTATGTAAAAGTGATTTTGGAATGATCCTAACTATTTTCTTAAGTCATTTTATTACAATTTGCTTGGTCTGCTCGCTTATATTTGTGTCGCAAAAATGGGTAGTCTGTGAGGGTCTTTTACAAATGGGTTTTCCCCCTTGAGATGTAAAAATATGAAAATTATGATGTAAAGTGTCTTGAGGGTTGGAAAAAAATTATCCCCTCATAGGTTAATTAATTAAATTTTCTGGCAAAAAATTAATTAAAATCCTAGGCTAGAAATTTAATTAATTCTAGGTCCTAGGTAAATTTAAATTTTCCAAAGGCAAAATTCATTGGTCCTTCAAATTGAAAATTTAAAAGGTCCCGGGATTAAGGTAAATTAATTATTTTGCTAAATTTTAAGCCTTTGGTCCTTGGGGTATAAGTCAAAGTCAAATTCTTTAGGAAATTAACTCAAAATTTTTATTTTAGTTAATTAAAATGCATTTAACTGAAAAATTTGAATATCCTCAAGAATTTAAAATTTTAACGGATGAGATTAAAAGAAATTTTAAACCTCATCAACGATAAATATTGCTTTGTCGAGGATCACTCAAACTAGCCGTTGGATGATTTATCTTTAAATAGGAGGTCATTTGTCAATTAATCCATTCGATCTCTGAATCATGTACTAATCTCTCAAGCTCTCTTGTATACTTTTTTAATTAATGCAAAAGCCTTTGGGGTTTCAACGTGTTGTAGTGTTCCTCTTCATGAATTTATGGTAACATTGTTTTAATTTCTCCTTAATATTATGTGAAAGATATCAATCAATAGCTCTCTTAGAATAATTTGAATAGATGTATCTTATTCAGTGTGTTGGATCTAGGGTAACATTTTTAATTTTGTGTTATGAAACCATCTCACAAAAGATAGAAAAGCTAGATCAACGCCTTAGAATTCATCCTCTTCGAGGGGGCAACCTCTTTTACATTACACAAATGAACAATTCTTAGATGATACAAATGACAAAACCTCATTTCTATATATAGGAGACTAAGGGGTCATAATATAACCAATACGACCTAACAATAATAATATAAAGGCACAAAAATAACAATAGTGGGATTCTATGGGGCAAAATAATAACAATATGGGAGCAATAGGGGTACAACAATAATAATAAGGGATACAATTACAATAGTAATGGGGGAATCACTAGTATTATAGGGACCTGACATTCCCCTCTCCTTCAAAAATGGGTTGTCCTCAACGCATGAGTAGTTTTGGATGCTTCTGTATAAAATTCTCATCCTCCCATGTGGAATCTTCAACCGGTAAGTTCTTCCACTTGATGAGATACTCTGAAATTGATCGATTTCGTAGTTGTTGAGTTCTTGTTTCTTTGATTGCTTCAAGTTCCAATATGATTTTTCCTTCCACATCAAGTTCTGGAAATACTGTTTGAACTGGAATCTTGTCACCTATAACCTTCTTTAAGCATGAAACATGGAAAACTAGGTGCACTCGGGAAGCTGCAGGAAGCTCCAATTTGTATCCCATAGTACCTATCTTTTGCAACACCTTTACAGACCATAATACTTTGGTGATAATTTATTATCCTTCTTAGCTTGCTTGAGGGACATTTGTTTATATGGTTGTAGCAGTAGGAATACCCAATCACCTACATCAAGACTTCTTTCACTGCAATGTTGATTTGCCTGCTATTTCATTCTATTTTGTGCCAAGGTGAGGTTATCCTTTAAGAGTTGGAGAACTTGTTTTTGATGCTCGATGTGATATTCCACTTCTTGAACCTTATAATTTTCTCTTAAATATGATGTGATGGATGGTGGATGATATCCATAAAGCGCCATAAATAGGGTCAGTTTTGTTGCAATATGGAAGGAAGTGTTATACCACAATTCAGTTAGAGGCAACCATTTGACCCATTGTGTCTACTTATCAGATACAAAGCAATGAAGATATCCTTCCAAACATTTTTTTACTATCTTAGTTTGCCCATCAGATTGAGGATGATAAGATGAGATATGAGCTAACTGAGTACCAAGACAAGAAAATAATTATGTCCAAAAATTTCCAATGAAAATGGGTTCTCTGTCGCTTACAATAATCTTTGGGTTTCCATATACCTTTTGAAATGTTTCCATAAATGCAATATAAACTGTACTCGGTTTAAAAGGATGAGATAATGCACAAAAGTGTGCATACTTGAAAAGTCTACCAATTACCACCATGATAACACTCGTTCCTTCAGACTTGGGTAAACTTGTGATAAAATCCATTAAAACCTCCTCCCAACGTTGGCTTGGAATGGATAAAGGTTGTAATAGTCCTCAGGTCTTAATTGTTTCAATTTTATTTTGTTGGCAAACCAAACATTCCTCCACAAACTTTTGAATATCCAATTTAAGGCCATCACAAAAAAAAAAATCCTTCTTAACCCTGTGGTAGGTTTTTAGAAATCCTGAGTGCCCTCCTAAGGGAGAGGTGTGTAATTCCTTAAGAATATTTTGTTTGAGTTGGGAATTCTTACATAGGTATAATCGATCCTTGTACCATAACGAATCATTTTTCCAGCTAAATGTATCATATTTACTAGGATCTTGTTGTATCTTTTGAATGAGTTCCCATACTTCCTTGTTATTCTTC
Organism: Pinus tabuliformis; assembly: GCA_031772625.1. Lineage (NCBI taxonomy): Eukaryota > Viridiplantae > Streptophyta > Pinopsida > Pinales > Pinaceae > Pinus > Pinus tabuliformis. The sequence continues at coordinate 1,024,803,827 of CM062811.1, read as the reverse complement.
CATTCATACCTTTCTTTGTTTATCCAATCTAGTTGGATAATAGAAATGGCACAAAGAAATGCTTCCACATCCTCAACCTTCTTGAGAGTGCAATGCCACAACATTTTTCTTCCCTTTTCTGTAGATGATTTCAAAGTCATAGCCCAACATCTTTGTGACCCATTTCTGTTTCTCTTCTAAAGACAATCTTTGTTCTAAAAAGTATTTAAGACTATCGTGATCTATTTTTACCTTGAAGTGTCTTCCCATTAGGTAGGGCCGCCATTTCATAAGTGCATCTAGTATTGCTAGCATTTCCTTCTCATAAATAGCTTTGTGTAAATACTTTCCTTTGATTGGACGACTTTCGAAAGCAATGGGTCTTTCTTCTTGCATTAAAACAACACCATTTCCATTTCTTGAGGCATCACATTCCACAATAAATATTTTTGTGAAGTTCGATGTAGCTAAGACTGGTGCTTGGCACATTGCCTCTTTAAGATGTTCAAAGGCCTTTGTTTCTTCTGGAGTCCATGAGAATGCATCTTTCTTCAATAATGTTGTTAGAGGTACTTCTATTCTACCATAATTCTTAACAAACTTGCAATAATACCCTGTCAACCCGAGAAATCCTCGTAGATGCTTTATGGATGTGGGGATTTTCCATTCCTTAAATGGTTTTAATTTTGCTAGGGTCTACCTTAACACCTTCATGAGATACAATATGATCCAAATATTCCACCTCTTGTACTCCAAAGAAACATTTGGAGATTTTTGCATATAATTGTTTCCCCTCCAATAGTTTGAGCTCATGTCAACATGTTGGACATGATCCTTCCAAGACTTGCTGTAGATTAGTATATCATCAAAAAATACTAACAAAATTCTTTTAAGGAAGGGTTTGAAAATGGAATTCATCAAACCTTGAAATGTAGAAGGTGAATCAGTAAGGCCAAAAGGCATGACCAAAAATTCATAACGACCCTCATGAGTTCTAAATGATGTTTTTGGAATGTCTTCAGTCTTCATTCTGATTTGATGATATCCTGAACGAAGATCCAACTTGGTGAAGTAAATTGATCCATGCAATTGATCCAATAATTCATCAATGATAGGAATAGTAAATTTATCTTTAATAGTGAGCTTGTTGAGCTCCCTATAATCTGGACACATGCACCATGACCCATCCTTCTTGTGAACCAATACTACTGGAGTAGAGAAAGAACTTTGACTAGGTTGAATTATACCGACCTCTCGTATTTCTACAACCATATGTTCAATTTCACTCTTTTGGGCATAGGGATATTTGTAAGGCCTGATGTTTGGAGGAACACTTCCTGGAATCAAATTGATAGTATGAACATGATCATGAATAGATGGGAGGCCTTTGGGAGTCTCAAATATCTTGGAATGATTGTCCAAGACTTTTTGGAGATCTAGAGAAATGGATGATTTCGATGTGAGAACCTCTAGTGAACATAATTGTGAAATTATGCCTCGTTGTTCTTTCTTTAAAAGCTTTGTCATCCTATTAGAGCTGGTTATCTTTCCTGGTTTCCCTGCGATACCGCTCAATTCAAATTCCTTTCCTTCTAAAGAGAATTTCATGAAAAATTCTTCAAAATTAAAAGCTATTGTAACCAAGGATTATAGTCATTGGACTCCCAGTACAACATCAACACCACCCATTGGAATGGAAAGCATTGGGCTATTCAATACATATTCTCCCATGGATAGCTTGATATTATGGCACTTTCCTGAGCAATTTATGGTTCCTCCACTTGCAACCATCACTTGAAACTCTGATGCTGGATATAGGAAGAAATTCAATTCCTTGGCTATCTTACAATGAATAAAACTATGGGTACTTCCTGAATCAATCAACACTATTACCTTTTTATTCTTGACATGCCCTTCTATCTTGATAGTTTGAGGAGCAGTAATTATAGCCAATGCATTACAACATATGGTTGGATTCATTTCTTCTTTTTCTAGGGTTTTTTCTTCGTGTATATCCTCTTCTTTTGATGTTTCTTGTTCTTTTTCTTCCTCCTTTTCACAATCTATGTAAATATTTTTTTCTCGGCACACTTATGACCTTTAGTGTATTTGCTATCACGACTATAACAAAGCCCTTTTGCTCTTTTTTCTTCCAATTGTTATGGTGTCAACCTTGTATGTTGTGGATGGCTAGGGGTAGCAACACTTCCATCTTTATGATTGTGAGTGATAGGCTTCCTTGTTGCCATAATTTTGATTTCCATTTTTCTTGCCAACCTGAATGCCTTCTCCAATGAATTTGGTTCCCAAAGGAAAACCTCATGTTGGATGTTATCTTTTAAAGTCCCTATGAACACATCAATCCTATGCTCCTCTGGAATATCTTTTACCCTTATATTCAATTTTTGGAAGTCCTCAATGTGCTCCATCATTGAACCCTATTGTTTGAGATTTATTAATTGGCTAAAAAAAGAGTTTCTTTTTGTATCCTCATAATGTGCTATCATTTCATCCGTAAAAATATCCCAAGTGACAATTTTTTTACGAGAGAAAAGCCATCGATGCCATACAAATTGATTTTGTTCCAAATATAAAGTTGCAATGCATACGTTTTGTGTGTTTTGCACATTATGGAGATCGAAAAATTGCTCCATCTATAGTATCCATGTTCCGGGATCCTTGCCATCAAACTTCCTCATATTAATATTTGGAACATGATGGTTCTTCAATTCAACATTAGAGTCTATGAAATCATGATTAACATTTATTTTGTTCTCATCATGAGTTTCCTTTACTACCCTTTTGCCATTAGTAAGAATTTCTTGTAGAAACTTTGTCAAATTTGTCTTCAAATATTCCATGCTTGTCTTCAAATCTATCTTCAAATTGTCAATCTTAACTTCCACGCCATCCATATTAGCTTCCACGTCATTCATATTAGCTTCTACACCTTCTTTAAACCATCTATCTTAGCTTCCATGCCATACATCTTAGCTTCTACATCTTTCTTTAAACCATCCATCTTAGCTTTTGTTACATTTTGCGCGAGTGACATTTGTTGCACTTGGTTTCATAATTTTGATATATCATGTTGCATTTCTTCCTCTTCTTCATGAGTCATGCTAGAGAATTTAGGTTGCTTACTAGGTGTTTCCATTTTCTTTTTTCAAGGCATCAATTACCGATAATAATGCTTCACTATGCCTTTTGAATTATTTTAAACTAATTTTTCAAACCAAGTTTATGAAAAAAATTAAAAAAACTACACACCTTTTTTTCACTTTGTAGGAGCTTAATATTGAATCTGATGTATTTCTGTAATTTTGGATCTCCAAGATCTGAAATTTCTTCCTGTGGTAACCCTCTGAGTAATACTTTTAACTCCACAAGTCTGATCAATATTGGATTCTCCAATGAAGAGTTATGCCAAATCTCCCACGATGACTTGAGTATAGACTTTTTCAGTAAAGCAAATTTGTACGACGTGCTGTGGGTCACTGTTTCAACCTTAGGTTCTGAAAATGGTACCCAAAAATTACAGTCCATCCTCTTTCTGTAACTTCTTACAAAAACTCAATTTGATGCTCAAAGAGAAAGTTATTATAATTTTTTCAAGGTGACCTATTTGGAATGTAATTCGGGGGTCTGCAAAAACACTAAATTCCTCAGATTATATCTCCAAAAATATAGCGAGACAGGATCTGAAATTCGGATCTGAGGTTCAGACCAATTTCTTCACAAATGAGTTTTTTTTACCTTTTGAATCTTCGTATCATAAGAGTTATAGAAAAAATTCGACGATGACCTATTTTAGATGAAATTTTGGAGCTTGCAAAAACCCTAATTTCCTCAGATCATATCTCCAAAGATATAGCGAGACAAGATATGAATTTGGTCCCGAGGTTTAGCAAGATTTCGTCTCAAATGGGTTTTTTTTTCACTTCTGAAATGTTGCAAAAAAAAAGTTATAGAAAAAATTCCACGATGACCTATTTGGAGCAGCGAAACCCTAGAGTCCAAAGCTTTAATATCAAATGTTATGAAACCAGCTCACAAAAGATAGAAAAGATAAATCAACACCTTAGAATTTAGCCTCTTCAAGGGGGCAACCTCCTTTACATTATACAAATGAACAATTCTTAGATGATACAAATGACAAAACCTCCTTTTTATATATATAAGTCTAAGGGGTCACTATATAACCAAGCCGACCTAACAATAATAATATAAAGGCACAAAAATAATAATAGTGGGATTCTATGGGGCACAATAATAACAATATGGGGAAAATAGGGGTACAACAATAACAATAAGGGATAAAATGAAAATAGTAATGGGGGAATCACTAATATTATAGGGACCTAACATTTTGATTGAAGTAGCAGGTATATCTATTTCTTCATAATTTTATTGTTGTTCTATTTCTCTACTTGATTTGATGGTTGATCTAATGTTTGTAGAAGATCTCTCAGGTTCTCATTGAGCGTTTGGGGATAGTCCTCGGTTGGACAAGCCAACTCTCAACACACATTTTCTGAAGAAGCTACTTCATATAAGCCTTAGGATTTATCTAACAATAATTTTTTTTCTACAGGGTGTTTTTGGGCTAGTACCTCTCTAAAATTTCAAAATCTTTTAAATATTTTGTCGAAATTTTGATATATCTGGCTATTAAGAGCCTTAGATTATCAGATCTGGGAGTGGAGTTGGACTCATAATCCTCAGATCTGAAATATCTATAAATTATTTGTATAGATTTGTTATTTACTTGTGTAGATCTGAAATTTTGTAATATAATTTTGAATTTTAACACTTGGGTTTTTTGGATTTTCTCTATTTTTTTACATATTGGGTATTGGGTTTTTCTCTTTTCACTTGTGCAGGAATAGATCTGAGAAATCAGGCAAGAAAAGCTTCAGATCTGAGCTAGATCTAGACCCTGGAGGGCAAGATCTAGGCTCAAAGATTGTTTGCAGGAATAGATCTGAGAAATCAGCCAAGAAAATCTTCAAATCTGAGCTAGATCTAGACCTTGGAGGGTAAGATCTGGACTCAGAAGTTTGTTTGCCCAGCTAGTCACTAAATATTTTGCAATAAATATGAAGATCTGAAGCAAAATAATTTTTTCAGAACAAGGGTTTCAACTTTTGGGGCTCCTAAGCCCAGATTTTCCTTTTCTTAGCCCAACGCTAGTTCTATTGGCCCTGTGCTAGCTCCCATTGGCCCAAGATTCCCCTTGCTCCATTTTTTATTTGAATATTTAATTTTTTGAAGCTAATCATTGGTGGGTTTTTTGCAGAAAATTTGGTAAAAAATTGTGTTTCACGTATTGAATTTTTTTTTGGCAACTTGGGTGAGTGATCTTCAAGGTCTAGGGCCTAAGGGTTTGATCTCTAAACCATATTTTTCCCCAATGTTTGTTACAACAATCATATACATTTATAATAGTGGTGAAAAAACACATCTAAATGGTTTGAAATTAATTAAAAAAATTCTAAATACATTAATAAGCCATTTATGTTTGATGTGTATAAAATTCTTGGCCTAGATCTACATTTTGGGTGACTGTTATCTTTGAATAATTATGTTTCTGAAGTTTGAAATATAACAATGGCAAGATTCCATGTGGGTTAGCCTAAAATCAATTCCTAAGTTGTCTAATACATTAAGGAATTAATTTCTTGAGTTGGGCATTCATCATTAGGCTTATTTCATGTTTTAATTGATGGTTGCAATAAATATATCAAATATGATATAATTCTAGAAATCACATCATAACAGGCTAATTTTTTTTATAATTCATGTGGGAAAGTTTGGAAACTCTTTGGTAAATTTTTGGCATAAAGATATCATTGATAGTTTACTATTTTCATCATCATATTTCTGTTGTCATAAAGTTTTTCTACTACTGTCCTAAAAACTAACTTCTGAAAATTAAGTGGTGTGTCATGGAATTGTGATAAAATGCATATCTTTTGCTTCATAAACTAAGTATTTTTTTTAGCATCTGTTGACATTGATTGCAAATAATTTTTTGTTCTCTTTAAGCTATAATTGTATCAAAAAAGATTTAAAATAAGCTTATGGTTTGATTATAATATTTTCAGGGGTTTATTTTTAAGTCTTCATCCAATAAAGCAAACATTTTATTTTGGTGATTAAAGGCTTTTGTGACACAAATGTTTCTAATCCTCAGATTTGACTTCTTCTCATCATCTAGTGCATTTCCATATTAAGTTAGTTCTGCATAATTAAAATTTACTTCCAAGCATAAGCTTGGTCGATAGAGAGATAGTTATCCATCCATCTTTTCTTGAGAAGCCTGCTTTTGATAGTACCTAAAACGGTGACCTTGTAGTTGTCAGAGCCACAACTTTCTGCAGCGTTGGAGGCACCAGGTATCTTAGATTTTCAGGAGAGGTATCGTTAATCACGCCTTAGTGTGCTTTGCCTTATTTTCTCTCTGTCAATTACTACGAAATCAAGCTCAATACAGAAAGGATTGAAGGATTCACATTTAAATAGGCATTTAAATAAAATTAACCAAGACTCTTGCATCTCACATTAGTTTTAGGATATGCATTTCAGATAAGATTGTCATTCATCTAAGAAGCAATTTCTAATCGGTTACTTGATCTTAATTTTCCTAGCAAGATAATTGAGTCCACAAGGCACTGGTATCAATCGTTTAAAATCTAATCAAATCCTATAAGTCTTGCTAAATATTAATCAAGTACCTGATTGCTTCACTGTGTCTCCCAAACTGGTTGGTTCCCAACTAGTTCTTTTTCATTCCATTTTTCCATAGGGTCTACCCCCCTTAGCCTGCTGTAGGGAGAGAGCTTAAACAAAGAGATTGGGGATCAAGGTGACAACCCTCGATTTGAGTCATTGTCATGGTACTTAGACATTCTGTATGACAACATTTTTGGTGCCATTGCCGAAGATATTTCATTCCTGGTGCTTCAATGACATTTTATATTCATTCTCCTCATATCATCTTTATCATTTTTACTGGCAATGCCAACATTTTTCGATGTCGTTGACAGGGACATTTTATTCTTGGTGTTGCAATAAAATTTCCTCATCATTCTTCTCATTTCTCATCTTTCCATTTGAGCTGACAACGACAACATTTTTTGGCGTCGTTTCTGGGGACCAATTTATTGGACCTTGGCTCTACGACATTCATATTTCATCTTTCTATCATTGATTTTCGCCGGCAATGCCAACATTTTTGACACCATTGCTGGGGATAGAGTTTTTTCCATCCTTGGTTTTTTCGACATTGTTTTAATTGTCTCATATTTTTCGCCATTCATTAGCCAGTCAAGCAGAACAACATTTTTTGGCATCATTTGATCTTTTCATCGCTTCATCTTTCGTCATCTCATTAATCATTTCATCTGCACTTTTAGCACCTAGACATTTCGGTTCGTTTCTTGTTTGGGTGGTGACTCCACTTCTTTCATTTATTATTTCTTAGACAAGAAGCCCTCCCTTATATCTAGTTGTTTTTGCCTTTTGGATCCTAGAGCTAGATTCATGTTCAAGTGGTGACTCCACTTCTTTCATTTCTTACAAGAATTTATACTAGAAGCTCGCTTCTTTTGGATATTTTATATTTTCTTGAGAAGGGGTATCTCCCTAGCATCCATTTGGTCTCTCCTTATCCCTTCAAGCAAGTCATCATGGATGATTTGTTTACCCCGTGTTATTTTACTGATTTTCTCCATGATATGCTGGAAGAGGATATTCATAAATTGCCTTTTTTCTCGGGTGGTGATTCAGTTGCTATTAGAAAGCATCTATGCAGGTTACTCATACAATAATCAATTATTGTAGTTCTCCTCAATATAAACATGAAGATGTCAAAATTCGTTTATTTGTCTTTTCTTTATAGGGTGATGCTTTGAATTGGTTTCATAATTGTCCTAAAGATTCTTTCACTTCTTTACAAAACATCATTGATGCTTTTACAGATTGATATGGTGATCAAGGTAGCTTTCCTTGTGCCCCTAACATTATGCAACAGAATGAGAGTGATCTTGTAAAGGATTCAACAGTAAATGAAATATTTCAAGACAATTCTCCATATCAGAACCATTGCAGGACGCATCCATGATAGTGGAAAAGTAGGAACAGGTTATCAAATCAGTGTCCATAGAGAAAGGGAGAATGATAAGCATCTTATAGAAGAACTAAAGCAGTTGGTTAAAGACATGCAGTTCAGTAAAAAACAACTAGTAAAAAATATGGAACTTAATCAAGAAAAATTATAACTGATTACGTGAAGGATATGTGAACTTTGTACACTGAACTAGAAAAATGTGATGAAGAGATATAAATCATGAAAATTAAATGCTCCAATGACATAACCACTATAGTAGAAAAGTGTGCTTAGAATATGGAGGATATGAGGATCGATATGCAGAGTCAGCATGCTAAGGAAATGGAAACCATGAAAACTAATCGTGACAGGGAAATTAGTTCTATGCAAAGCAAGTTATTAGCCCTAGAGGAAAATATGATGATCATGGAATTTAATAATTCAAATCACGTGACTTCCATGGAAACAAGTTATCAAGAAGAAATAAGTTTGATTCAAAACAGATTATCAACTATGGATGAAGAAACGACCATCATGAGATTCGATTATAATAATCAGTTAACTATCATACAAGAAAATCATGAGAAAGAGATAAACTCTATGCAACATTTCTTGATGACCATAAAAGCAAATAATGACAAAGTAATACAAAATATGGAGGCTGGTCAGATATGTCTTCAGAATAAGTTATTGACCATGGAGAAAAACCATGCCAAGGAAGTCAATGCTATGAAGGTTGAACACTCTACGCAAATCAATACCATACTAATACAGGTATAGAAACTTCAGTATCGCCGAAACGACAGTAAAACCTGACATTCGATTTCGATTGTACTATTTTCTTTGTTACTGGATAAAATGTTCTCAAATTTTGGGGTTTTATATTTTTCAAAGTTTTTGTTTGTAATTTTTTTTAATTATAGTACAGACAGGAAAATCTTGATTTCGAGTTGTTTTTTTTCTTTTTTTTGGTTATTTAATTGGCATTTATTGTCTTTATTTATTTATTATTATCTTTTTGCTAATCCTAATTTTTCTCACCATAATTCATATATATATATATATATATATATAATTTAGTTTTAAATTGAAAAGAAGATAATGATTTATCTCTTAATAATTATTTATGGGATTTAATTCTTTCGTTTAGGTATATAAATTTTACTAATATATATTTTTAGTTTTTATTTAATTAAACATTATCTATATATATATATATATATATATCTATATATATATATATATATAACAAGTTTTAGTTAATTTTTAAATAAATAAATTTAATAAACAAATTAATTAATTAATTAATTAGTTAATAAACTTTCCCCTAACTGTTGGTCCAGTCAAAAGTAGCCATTTCTTTAATTTTTAGCTGTTGAAATGATTAATCTCTCTATTTAACTAAACTTGATGACATGATCTGATTCTTCCTCTTGTCTTGACTATGAACCACACTTCCTAGTTTGGGTCGGCAAATGAATTTTGATGTAATTATTCTGGAAAGCATCTCAAAAACTAGATATTTTTAAGTTAACAAATTTGCCATTGTATTATTATTATTATTTTTAAGTTATGGTAAATTAGTAATTTCTTGGATTAATTTGGCTAATTTTGTGGTTGTCAATATAGCACCAAGAGTATATCTAACAACTCAGAAGCTATATATACAAGAAACTTATGATTTAACGAGAGCTGAGACTAACTAGATATAACTAGATAAAATGTTCTCAAATTTTAGGGTTATATATTTTTCAAAGTTTTAGTATATAATTTTAAGTCTCTTAGGACAAGGAACTACTTCTTTGTTCAAGTCTCTTAGCACATGGAAACATGCGTTGGATGAGAGGTTTTTGCAATTTTACTGATTCTTTTCATGATTTTTTCCATATATTTGTCCTTTAGGAGCAAGCCTTTTGACAAGATGATGCAAGATTAGGAGAGAATCTCCCATAACTATAAGTGTGTCCACCTATTTCTCTTTGGCTAACAAAAGTCCTTGGTAAAGACCATATATCTCTTATTGATTATTTGTATATGACCAAGAACCCATGAGTACCTGAACACTTTTTCCTCCTCAGGGTCATAGAGTACTTGTCCCCCACCTGCAAGCCCTGGGTTCCGTTTGGATGCCCCATAAAAATAGAGAATTCATCCTTGTTGCAAGCTCTTCCATGCTCTTAATTCTACCTCTGTCAGTCTTAACTTCCATATTTTATTTATTTCAAGCTAGAAACATCCTATGTTTTGGGAAAAGTTGTCCAAAACTATAAACTTTTAAGCCAATCCCATTCCATTTGGTTTAAGGTTTGTTGAGAAGAGTTCTAGCTTATCTTTTGAGCTCCAAACTCAACACACAATGATATTTCTTTCATCAATGTGTTATGGGGAGGAGTATTCATGTTATTAAAGATTGCATTATTCCTTGTTAACCATACTTTCCAACATACAAATTTTGAGAGAGCTTCCCAATCATTTTTGAAGAGATGTTTCTTCAAAAAGCTTCTAGAATAATTTTTGGTCTAGGAAGAGAAGAATACTTGAAAATTAGAGTGTCATTCCTTTCTACTGGAGAGTGGGGCAATTGCCTCCATCCAAACTACTCTAGTATAATCACAATCTAGAAAGGTACAAGAGGTGTTTTCTGCTTGATGCATCAAAGAGGACACCCAGAGGGGCCATGAATGCCTCTCTTTCTTGAGTTCTCATCTATCAAAATTTTTCTATCAGAAAGAAGCTAGAAAAAAGAGTTTACCTTTGGATTGACATTAGCTTTCCATATTTTTTTTTCCAAGTGTTAAACTTTCAGGGAACTCGAGACTGGAAGAGCAGAGTCATGTATCCCTCCTTCACCAAACTGTGATGTATCCCTCCTTCACCAAACTAATTGCGGCATGTTGGAAAATATAACTAGTTTTGGTCTTCATAATTGTCAATGTATTCAAATCATTATGTATATCTTATGTTACAAGAAAAAAATGAAAGAAAAATATTATTTTAAGCATGGGTTTCATGCTCCATTTTGATGGCCATCTAGATCAGGCATGTTCTTCATGATTCTAGGGTTTGTCATGTCATAATAATATTTTTCTTGAGTCCAGAGAGGCTTTGTCAATGTTATAAGACCCTATTGATCAAGTTATAACATGTAAAAGATGTTGATTTTGAGTCTAGAAATTTCTATGAGCCTACAAGCACAAGTCGGTCCTAGTAGTGATACGTCGGCCTAAAAGAGGGTATTCAAACCCCACAGATGTGTATAAATAGAAGAAACATCAACATCATTTAGCATCAATTCAATCTCTCTAAAGAAGAAGTTCAATCTGAAGTTGGGAAAAAGGAGAAATCAAGAGAAAAGGTGTAAGAAGCAAGGAGAAACCAAGAAGAAGAAAGAAAGTTTGCTTTTGGGCTCTATTCTCTCACACGTGTGAAGGTTAGATTTTATGCAACTTTTGGAAGGCCGAAAATTGCAGGTCGAAGCTGGGGATCGAAGTTTGTAGTTGGAAGCTCCTTGAAGCATAATTAATCCTCGTTGATTTGGTTGATCTCTGACCTAATTGGAAGGGATTCCTCGAGGGATGAATTGGTGCTTGGAGAATAACTTGGTCTAGGGTTTAGGTCTTAGTTTTCTCATTTGAAATAGATTCTATAAGAAGAGAAGAGATTATTTCCAAATTTCCCCTTGGAGTGGTTTTACCCTGGCTTGGAGCCTAATTTTTGTGTCCATTGTATTTATTGTTTTTGCTCTTAATAATTCTTTGATGAAAATATTTAATAAAGGAACATAAGAAGATAACTAAAAACTCATAAATAATGATTAAGGTTAAGGGGAATTTGAACTAATAGCTTCCCTACTGTTTATTTTTGGGTAGCATCGGATATGCGAGAACTCCGAAATTTTGTGGAGGGGCTAGATCACACGAGATATCCAAGACCCAAAAATTGTTTGGAGAAATTCCACCCGGATTGTATTTTATTAAAATAATTAATATTTTTAATGGTGTTCCTAGGTCTAAACTTAAGAAAATCAAAATATTAATGGGTATTAATGAAAATATGGGTGAGAAGATTATAAGAGATGGGGAGCAAGTCTAATTTAATCTTATCAGTTGATTAGATATTAGATCACAACCATTGATATCTCAATAGGAAAAGTATAAAGGAAGACTTGAGAGTCATTTTGAGACACACAGAGAAAATACTCAGTATCGCGAGGGAAATCGATTCTCAAGGAGTAAAAGTTTGATTTCAGAGTGAGAGTTAAAGGGTGAAGAAGATGAAGGTATCAGCATCAGTTGGACACTAAGGAGGAGGGGACGCAGTGCATCATAAGGTCAATGCAGAGGGACAACTTAGAGAGGTAGTGCAACAAGGGACGCAGTCCTCACGTAAAGGTGACACAGTGGAGGCTAGAGGCTCTCTTGGGTGTTAGAATTTCTCCAAAGAGTGGAGGAAGATTATTTCAAGTGTTTTCTCAGAGGTTTCTCTATGTTTTGCAAATAATTCATTGTAAAGATATTGTTGCTGAAGAATAATAAATAAACCCTCATCTGTTGCACCAGTTTTCTTGTGTTGGGTTTTTCCAAGGACCATTGTCCAAAAATAATTGTGTTGATGTGATTGATTCTCGTGCTTGCATTTCACTGTTCTTTTCCCTATGCTAATATGTGACAACTATAGTAGAATTTACTTTGATGTTTACTGAAGGGTTTTGTAAATAACTCATTGTGGAAAATAAGTAGGAGAAATAAATCAGTTACTACAGTAGAATTTCGTGTTAGAAATTTTCACATCTACTGCATTCTCCAACATGGTATCAGAGCTGAGATGAACAAGAAAAATTCAACTAAAGAATCATCTTGAATGGTTTGTTAAGGGGAATCATTTGAAAAAGGACAAAAGGAAAGAAAAAGAAGATCTATTGACCTAGAAGGAGGATTACTACATCAAGCCTTCATTAAAGAAGACCTCATAATCAAAGGAAGGAAGGAAAAAGCCCTTGTTATGGATTCTCTAGTGCATCATATTGAAGAATATGAACGCATCAAGAAATATTGGTATCATCTTGCACTCTTTGAAGTTGTTCGAACACACCATTTTCGAATAAATACTAGAAATCATCATTCTAGAGCATTTTTGAAGTCTCCTTGAGGGTTTTCAAAGCATCAATATAGTTGGAGACATCATCAAGGAAGACTCTTGGTAAAAGTTGTATTGTCTTCAATGCCTCAATCTATTGATAACATGGCCACATTTTTCAAGGAAAGAAATAATTTTGTTAAGTCAACAAATTTCCTAGCATGGAAGAAAAGGATTGATTTGGCACTCATAGAGAATGAAGTCATGGAGTATGTCTTTGGAGAAGTAGTTGAACCTAGCAAAGAGAAGACTCAAGAGTTGAAAAAATACAAGAAGGGGGAAGTAAGAGAATAAATAATTATTGTGGAACTAATAAAATATCAAGTTGTTCCCTTTGTTGAGGAATGAAGACATCAAAGGCTATGTATGATAAGCTGGTAAAGTTGTACTCTATAAGTACACAAGGTCAAAATATTTCCTTGAGGAATAAACTATATAGAATAAGGAAAGCAAAGGACGAAGACATGGCCACCTATGTGATGAAGATATCACAAAAAAGAGACTAGTTGCAAGGGCTTAGAGAGGCTGTTATAGATTCCGAGATGACTATATGTGTGCTAAATGCTTTTCGACCTGATTGGAGTAGTTTTACAACTAGCATCTACTCAAAGAAAGATGCTGCACCTTTTGATGAATTATGGGTTCAATGTATCTAGGAATAATCTAGGATCAAGGAAAAGGATGATACTAAATCAAAAGAAAGATCGCAGGCCTTCATTGCAAGAACCAAGAAGTTGAGGAAAGGGAAGCTTGGAAAGTCCAAGAAGAAAACATATATGTCCAAGATTCAATGATTTGGATGCAATGAGTATGGAAACATTAAATGGGATTATCCAAACATTAAAGTGAACAACAAAGGGAAGGAAAGAAGTGAAGCTCACATAGCTGAATAAAGGGGAGAACCTGAGAAGAAGCCAAAAGGAGAAGATCCCAAGGATCTTTATTATTGAAGGAGGTCTCATCTCTGTCAGGTTCTTTATGAAATTTTATCTTTCTTATATTAAGTAGAAGGTAGATTAGTGTGCATTATTACTCCAGAAGAGTATTGATTTTTTAAAAATCATGGCATCATAGATAGAAGCACATGATAAAAGAAAGATTAGAATCTACTTGTTTAATTTTCTTTGGGAAAGATCATATAGTTTAAAAGGAATGAGAAAATTGGGACCATAATGCATATTTTTGTTCATCCGAGCATTTTCTAACATCATGTTAGAGGTAGTTATATTGCAAAGAAGGGTCATCAAAATGCTATAAGAATCGTCATTATGGAAGATTCTTGGAAGCAACATTATGACTAGTATATATTCCATCTAGTTTGGAAACAATATGTCTAAAGGATGGAGTTTTAATGGTCAAGATACAGTATGAAAGGCATAATGAAAGTCTTTCTCTTCTTGGAAAATAAAATTTATCTTTGACATTCATAAGAAGCAAGCTTGTTCAAAGGACAACTAGTTGATTATATGAAAGCATATGTATACATTTTTGAATTTATTCTTCCTTAGAGTATGATTCATATCTACAAGAGTCATTAAGGAAGATTTAGTTATGAATGTGTTTGGAAAATCTTCCATATCACTACATGATGCTTGAAAGAGGAAATTTGACATACACTCAAATGAATGGAGATTAAGGCTCTCCCACAAAATTGCATGGCATATGACAATGTTGATCAACGCCGCATAGTCTGCGGAAGAAAGAAAGGGAGTAAACAATGACAACTCCAAGGAATATCGATCTGTGAGCACTCTGATTAAAATGGATACATGGAAAAATATATTTATGGAGATGGAACATTCAGAAGGATATTGATATCAAAGGACTCAAGTAAAAAAATACTTTGATGAAAGGGTCATCATGATAAGGTAAATATGATATTTAATATTTTTTATTAGTTATCTGGTTAACATATTGTTTTGTTACCTCACAAGATACTACAGGAATACATGATGACAACTAAGGCAAGTTCAATTGTTGGTATTGCACTTGATTCAAACATAGTTATCTATCAAACGAGAAAATTACCCAGTACCAGTTTTTTTAAGGTAGTAAAAAATGTACCCAATTTTAAAAATTGGTTATTCATAATACACCTCCTCTTTGTTGGAGTATATTTTTGACACTTTAAATTTTTTTATGTAAACATTTTTTCTAAATGTCAATGATATTCTTGCTGATTTTGAAAAGTATTGATGCAACATCAACACATTTTTTTTAGAGCGCTTATTTTTTACGCTTAATTTTTTTATGTATCAAGTATGAATATTTTTTTAAAAATGTTAATGATTTTCATTTTGATTTTGAAAAGTGTTGATGCAACATCAACCCTTTTTGTTTAGAGGGCTTATTTTTTACACTTCAAATTTTTTAATGTATTAAGTATGGATATTAAATGTTATTGATTTTGATGTCGGTAATAAACCATAAAAATAAAATAAAAACATGACAAAAAATCAAATATAAAAAATTATATAAAATAAATAAATAAATAAAACCATTAAAAAAAAACAAAAAAAAAATTAATGTGTAAAAACAAAAACAGAATAATAAATATAATCAAATAATAAAAAATAAAACATGACAAAAAAATCAAATATATATATATATATATATATATATATATATATATATATATATATATATATATATATGACTCAAAAAAACTATAAAAATGGAAAACAAATAAAATTAAGTTGTAAAAAAAAAAAATATGAAACAAATGAAAAAAAATAATAAAAAAAGATAATTAAAAAATAAAAAATAAATAAAAAGAAACATTAAAAACAACCACATAATTAAAAAATAAAAAAATGAAAAAAAAATTGAAAAAAAATAAAAATTAAAACAATTTAAAAAAATAAAAAAATTTAAATTAAAAATAAAAATTAAATTAAAAATAAAAAACAATTAAATTAAATTAAAAATTTTAAATAATAATAAAAAATCAAATTAAAAAAATAAAAAGAACAATTTTAATTCAAAAAAAATTGGCCCTGGGTGGCCTAGGTCATGCAGTCAAGTTGATTCTGGGAATCGACCTAGGCCGCCCAAGGCCAAATTTTTTTGGATTTATTTTTTTAAATAAATATTCTTAATTTTTTTTTTAATTTAATTTTTGTTGTTTTTTATTTTTATTTTTAAATATTGTTTTTCAATTTTATTATTATTATTATTATTATTTTAATTTGAATTTTTTTTAATTATTATTTTTTTTCTTTTTAATTTTTTTTATTTTGTTTTTTTAGTTATGAGGTTTGTTTTTTTTATTTATTTTATTTTTCACTTTAAAAATAATTGTTTTGATGCTTTATTTGTTTATTTATTTATTTATTTTCTTCAATTATGTCTTTTTTTTTTTAATATTGTTCCCATTTTTTTAAAACAATTGTCTATATTTTTAATTTTTACAAACTAATTTATTTATTTTTTATTATTATTATTTTTTTTACATCTGGACAGTATTTTTATTTTTATTTTATTTTTATATATTTTTTATATTTGATTTTTTTTGTCATGTTTTTATTTTTTTTTTGTTATGTTTTATTACTTGTTATAATTTTTTTCAATGTTTGAATTTTTGTTTTCTTTTGTATATATATATATATATATATATATATATATATATATATATATATATATATATATATATATATATATATATATATATATATATATATATATATATATATATATATATATTTCTGCAGGGTCCATGGTGATGCTCGACTAGCAACCTGATCCCATTATGTGCAATTTGATAGTTGATTTTAAAATTTTCATTATAATGAATAGAGTTTGTCCCACAATGTGTCAATTTCATGGTTGGTCTTTAAGTTTTCATTACAATGGGTCGAGTTCACCTACATTGCATGTCAATTTGATAGTTGATTTTTAAATTTTTGTTGCAATGTATCAAGTTGTCTTAGGCTAAGATTTTAAAACCGCTATACATTTAACATTTAAAAAATAAATTACTCTTGGTATAATAATTGTTTCATTCAAGTGTTCATTTTTAAAGTTTTTTTAGTCATATATTTTTTACATAATGTCATGCTTGAAATATGTTGAAAACTTAAGGTTTTCTTATAGTCATAATCTTTGCTTTTAATTCCATTGTTGAAAAATTGTCAAGATTTTAATTTTTTTCTAAGCCATGATATTTAATCTTTAATGCTATGGTTGAAAACAATGATAAGTATTTTTTCTTTAGCACCATGACTAAAAATTGTTGGAATTTTAAGGTTTTTCAAAGACGTGATATTTTATCTTTAATGTCATGATTGAAAACGTTGGAAATTTAAAGTTTTTCAGAGTCATGATATTTTATCTTTAACGTCATTATTAAAAAATGTTGAAAATTTACTATTATACCGATTAATGCACGGGTGTTTGGATGATGTAGAAACCCTCAAGGATCTTCCTGGGATCCTTGGCAGACTGTAAGATTAGCTGCAGTTGTCACAAAGATACATGCATATCTATGTTTAACAAATGAATATGAAATCAAGAAGGACTTATTACCTCGAGTCTCGGTGTGGTGTTGTTGGAGAGCGCAATGCAGCTAGGTGGAAGACCCCTGAGCCGACTCTAGATCAAAACCTGCACATAGAAAAGACAAGCGTAATATCACAACATAAAACCTTGATAAACAATGCATGAACATATAAAATATATCTAGTTGCATGTAACTAAGCCACTCATGCTAAAAGATATTGAATAAACATATAAACAAGTTATACTACCAACATCACGTAGTGGACAACACAATTGCAGTTTTATATTGATGTAGAAAGAGTGATTACAACCATCTGTTGTATCAACCTTCCCTTACCCCTCCAACTCCTCTCTCTCTCCCTTCTTAACCTCTTCTAATGCCTTAGTCTGAGACTCTGCTCGACAGTCAAATAGGCAATCCTTTCAAATGATTCGACCTCTTTCACAATAGCCCTAGCCTTGCATATATAGCATGTAAGGATAGGGTTGCCAAGTCCTTCATGAGTTCCATTAGGCAAGAGAAGTGATGTTGCCATGCTTTTGTGCTCTTTCCCGTTTGTAGACTCCATTAGGAATTAGTAATTCCCTCAAACAAGTCGATTTCTGATGTTTCCTTGCTTTTGTGAGCTGACATAGGAGAGAATCTCGGGATATTTCTCAGTCAACTCGCTCCTTTGACCCATAGAAATTGATGTAGGGTCACTAATGCTCTTCTCGAGGTAACAAGTAGAGTTACCCTAGGAACTAACACACCCTTAGGCTTGCTAAGAAGCTTTATAAAGCAGGTGTATGAGCTGATGAGGAGGTCATTTTCTTGTATAACAAATGCCCCTAAAGTGTGAGATCAGAGGTTGCGACAGTGGCCAAAATACTTTATATTTAACTGTCCTTTTATTTGGAAAAAAGAGAGAGAGGATCGGAGCTTCGGGCGGTACGAGAAACCTGATACAACACATATATAAAAGCAACTAAAATCATGTCCTGAGTCAAGCATTCCCACGCTCAGTAGCTATGTCAGAGTGATTTTCTCAATAAAGAGATATGAGGAGTCTGGCCGCCGATAAGCACAATGTGGATCATGTTTCATAATAGGATCATTCTAATGAGCTATCTCCAAAAAACAATAAATGCAACTTGGGAGAGGAAATAAGGTTGAGCGATGCAAGCCACTACCCAAGGTCTTGATTTTCACTTCACCACAATAGCATAGATCGATACATGTGAATAAAGGTGTTGAAGTTGAACATGCACAAAATTGTTTGATAACTAGTCAATAATGGAGACTGTTAACAGACGCGAGGATGGCCACCGATAATGGTGATGGTCTCCAAGATGCATAGTACAATCTAGCGAGTGTGAATAATGTTTTTGTCGTCGAACACTCGTAGAATCGTTTAACCAGGAGCCAATAATGAAAACCCCTGACCAAACACAAGGTGACCTGCCACTGATGTCTGCAAGTACCAAGGCACTGAAGTGTTTCTGGGTCTTCTTCCTAGATAGAGTGTTGAATTCGATAGGAAGAGACCTATCGAAAGGTAGGAAATAATATATCCTACATCAGTCGACATGAAACGGGACAAGAATGATTGTTTTTTGAGGAATCTTTTAAGCATTGGGTCAAAGTGATAGAGGGCATGATGAAAGGATATGTTTGATGGTTTGATGGAGGAAACAAATGATTGTATTGTCCACTTTCCCCGTATGATTAGTTTAGTGAGTCCAGACAGGTAAACTCAACCATATTTTCATGTTTTAAGAGTCTAAAAGGGACCGTAAAAAGAGTGTCTCTATGCCCTATTTGATTAGTTTAATAAGTCGAGATAGGCAAACTCGTCAATATTTTCATGTTTTAAGAGTCTGAAAAGAATCGCAAAAAGAGTGACTCTATTCCTTATCTTTGTAATATAATGAGTCCAGACGAGACAACTCGATGGTCTTTTCATATTTCGAGAGTCTGAAAATATCATAAAGAACGACTCCAAGGTGGTCCCTTTGTCATAGTTGTTAACTAGGTGCGACAAAGGTTTAATAGTATACCCATAATGGTTCCTTTTCCATGAGTTAATCTACTGAGTCTGGATAAAGAGAAACCTATTTTCAATAGATGTTTGCCTCATTTTGTTACGAGTACGAGGAGACAGACTAAACTCGATATTCATTGTGAAACTTTAATGAGTCACGCGACGACAAAATCAATATACCTTCATCGAATTTTAACGAGTCAAATGAAGAAAACTTGAAGCATATTTTTTAGTTTAGTGAGTGAGGAAAAATAGGTAAAAGAACTTCTCATTCCTTCTTCGTAGATTAACGAGCCCGAAGAAGGGACAAAATGAGGGATTTTTCGATTTAAGAGCAAGAAATAGTCCCAAAAAAGAAAGTGCTCATGTCATCGTTGTAAATTTTTAACGAGCTCGGTGATGAAAACTTGGGTTTTTTTAGATTTAATGAGTGAGAAAAGTTCCTAAAAAGAATGCTCAGAGCTTCTTCATAAGGTTTTAATGAGCCTGAAGAAGAAACTCAAGGTTTTTTTAGTTTTATGAGCGAGAAAAAAAGTGCCTAAAAAGAATGCTCAATCAATATTTTTCAGTTTAGTTAGCTAGAAAAAGAACAAAAGAAAGTTTCCCAAACCATCATTGTAGGTGTTTAATGAGCCCGACGATGAAAAACTCAGGGATTTTTCAGTTCAAAAGCAAGAAAAAGTCTCAAAAAAGATCATGATCATATCTTATTTGTAGTAGTTTAACTATCCCAAAGAAGGAGACTCGAGGTTTTTCAGATTAACAAGCAAGAAAAATACCATAAAAAGAATGCTTGACTTTCTTCGTGGTAGTTTAACAATCCAAAAGAAGGAGACTTAAGGTTTTTTCAGATTAACGAGCAAGAAAAATACCATAAAAATAATGCTCAACCTTTCTTGATCTCATGCTTGATAATAGAAGGGTATATGCCATGCATTTCCTTATAAGACCAAGGGAAAATATCGTGACAGTCCTTAGAAGGGTAGGTGAAGCTTGCAATGTCCTCAAGATTGCAATTGGCTCCAATCTGTATATTTTCCATGATCCCTGTCTTAACTGAAATGTCGATGAGCAGTGTCTTGGAAAGATTGCCCATGTTCCCTTCTGAATCCAAAGTTTGGATAGTCATATAAGGTGAGGGAACGATTTCAGGTGTGTCAAACGACAGGATTTGAATGGGCATCATGCCTGAATCAGATATCGAGACATGATGGTGAGAGTCCTTCGAAGGTCTCTCTTCAAAACACATGATCTCTTGAATAGCTTCGTCCGAAGGTAGCACTTGATTGAAGAGGTCGTAAGAAGGAGAATTTATGTTGAAATGTGGCAACAAGAATATTCCAATTTAATTTGTCATTGAATTAAACTGTGAATTAAAATCGAATTTAGTCTTAAAAACTACTTGGAAATAATTAATTAATTCATTTTGAATTAATTAGTTGGATAAATTCAAGTTATAAGTCTTTCTGAAGTCATGCAAGAGTTATCCCTTGAATTAAGGAGATAAGATTGAGTTATCCCTTAAATTAAGGAGATAAGATTGAGTTATATTTGAGTTGTAATTAGTTAACTTAGTTTACTAAGTTAAGTCCAGTTAAATTAGTTCCAAACTGTTTGAGGAACTAAAAGTGAGTTAACAGTCAGTTCATGCATGCATGCATCCAACTAGTGCTACTCCAGTTAACTGAATATTCCCTCATTAGAAACTCATGCATGTCTATTCTGAGAAATACCAAGTTGAGATTATTTTTCAAGGATAGTTTATTATTAGTTGCATGTGGATAAAACCAATGCATGTAGTCAAGGAATTAATCCTTGAGGATTGCGCAGTTTTGGAGGATCAGTGTTCCACTTGGTTGAGAGTTTTCCACTTGGTAACAGGAGGATCACCTAGGAGAAACAGCGCAAGGAAATAGGAGCTTGGAGGGCAGAGAGGAAGGCTGGTGAGAAGCCTTGATTGTGTATGAGCATCTGTGAGGATTTTACTGAGAGCTGGATAGCTATGAGAGCTAAAGCTTTGTATAATTCCTATGTATTTCCACCTGTATGATAATACAATAGAGTGGGGTTTTTAGCTAAGGCTTTCCCCAAAGTATTTTCATGTGTATTGTGCATTGATTCTTCTTCTTCTAGTTATATTGTTCAACTCGATGTTTAAGCTTCTGCAAATTGATAGAAGAAGTAGGTTATAGTATTTTGCTTTTATTTATATTGCATTATTGAGTTAACCTACAGCAGATTTTCTACATGGTCTCAGAAGAGCAAGATTGGTAGAGAATTTCTACATGGTATCAGAGCTGTGCACAATATACAAAGAATAGAATTTAAAGTTTGAAGTTTGGGGTTGCAGGTGCAAATCGAATTCATATCATACTTCAAGGTTGGCCAATGGTGTTCTATGGTTCTTCTCATGGAGGGAAGAAGGGTGACATGTCTAAAGTAAGATGCTTTAATTGTCACGAGATGGGACATTATGCAACTAAATGCCCATTGAAGAAGCCCAAAAAGGGATCCTCGGAAGGATCAGAAGGTGAGACATTAGCCTCTCAATTTGAAATGGACTTTACCCTCATTGCATGCATGGTGTCATCGATGACGGGTTGTGTCTGATATATTGACAGTGGAGCCTCATTCCACATGACCAGTGATAAAAGTTTATTCAGTGCCTTGGAGGAGAAAGACCTCAAGATGTGCATAGAGATGGGTGGCGACAAAATGTATAGTGTTTCAGGAGTGGGCACGGTTGCTTTTTAGAGGGAGCATGGCGCTCCTCTCACCTTGACAAATGTGATGTATGTGCCTGGACTAAAGAAGAACTTGGTATCGGTCACGATGTTGGAGGACAAAGGCTACGATGTTGTCTTCAATAAAGGAAAGGTGTTCCTAAGACACATAGCCATGGTTCAGACCAAGAGGATAAGGATTCAGGTGAAGAATCTCTATAAACTAGAGGTAGATGATTATGCAGCATTGAGTACGAAAGTAGAATTGGTGCAAAGCCAAGACATTAGCGAGTTGTGGCATAGGTGGTTGGTCCATTTGCATCATGGGCTTTGAAGATAATGCAATAGATATCTACAGGACTTCCCAAAGGTAAACTTTAGCAATTTGACACATGCAAAGGTTGTACCTTGGGAAAGCACACCAAGTCTTCCTTTCATGATCGAGACAGTCAAGCAAAGGCTATCTTAGAGTGACTTCATACTGATGTGTGTGGACCATTCTCGATGGAATCCACAGTGAATCAAAGGTATTTTTTGATTTTCATTGATGACTATTCTCGTAAATGTTGGATTTATTTCATGTAGAAGAAGGACCAAACCTTCACAAATTTTTGTGATTTTAAAGCTTTGGTCGAGAAAGAGTCAGGGAAGAAGATCAAGGCCTTAATAAGCGACAATGGTGGAGAATATGTCTCTTAAGAGTTTAAGGACGTTTGTGCAGCGAAAGGAATTAAACGAGAGTTGACGACACCTCATAACCCACAGCAGAATGGGGTGGCCGAGAGGAAGAACAAAACTATTGTAGGGGCAGCATGGGCAATGCTGCATGACCAAGGCCTACCACTTCACTTGTGGGCTGAGGCATGCAACACAATGGTCTATTTGCATAATAGAAGCCCACATCACATACTTGGGATGAAGACACCAGAGGAAGCTTTCTCCGGTAAGAGACCAGATGTGGGTCACTTCAGGATCTTTGGCTCATCGGTATATTTCCATGTGACAAAGGATGCATGGAAGAAGCTTGAGCTGACAGTAGAGTTGGGGATACTTGTGGGGTACACTGATACACCTCACAACTATCGGGTGTACTTGCCTACCAGTCGGAGGATAGTGGTTCGTAGAGATCTCAAGTTTGATGAGCAGAAGGCCATGTGAGTTTCCCTTGAGAGGGAGCTCCAACTACAGGTTGTGGAGGAATTGTTGGTTCCTAAGGAGGAGGAGCCTCAGACTGATGCAGAGCAGTTGCATGTAGAGGTTCCAGGAGTAGAGACATCCACTCAAGCAGAGTTTTCCAGAGATGGATGGAAGTGCACAAGAGAAGCTGACAGATTGTTGAATGATGCGAGCGAGAATGTGGGAGCACCATCTTCTCAGTGCAGACAAAGGAGGTCACCTGAGAGGTACACTGGATACATGTCCCTTGTTGGGGAATGTGTTAAGATTGAACCATCTTCCTTTGAGGAAGAAGTGCATCAGCCGATTTGGGTTGATGTTATGGTGGAGGAGTATGACTCCATAGTTTGTAACAGTGTTTGGGATGTGGTTTCGATACCGGAGAACAAGTCAGTTGTGAGTTCCCATTGGCTTTACAAGGTAAAGCAAGCTGCAGACTGTGTAGCGAGGAGGATCATGTTGCTGCAGTATATTTCGATAGAGAAGCAAGATGCTGACATTTTGACAAAGGCATTGTCAAAGTGTAAATTCGAGTTCCATAGAGACAGGATCGGGGTGGTAGATAATCCCTTTCTTGTTGAGAGGAAGTGTTGAAATGTGGCAACAAGAATATTCCAATTTAATTTGTCCTTGAATTAAATTGTGAATTAAAATTGAATTTAGTCTTAACAGCTACTTGGAAATAATTAATTAATTAAATGAATTAATTATTTGGAGAAATTCAAGTTAGAAGTCTTTCTAAAGTCATGCAAGGGTTATCCCTTGAATTAAGGAGATAAGATTGAGTTATCCCTTAAATTAAGGAGATAAGATTGAGTTATATTTGAGTTGTAATTAGTTAACTCAATTTACTGAGTTAAGTTCAGTTAAATTAGTTCCAAACTGTTTGAGGAACTAAAAGTGAGTTAATAGTCAGTTGATGCATGCATGCATCCAACTAGTGCTACTCCAGTTAACTAAAGATTCCCTCATCATAAACTCATGCATGTCTATTCTGAGAAAGACCCAGTTGAGATTAATGTTCAAGGACAGTGTACTATCAGTTGCATGTGGATAAAACCAATGCATATAGTCAAGAAATTAATCCTTGAGGATTGCGCCGTTTTGGAGGATCAGTGTTCCACTTGGTTGAGATTTTTCCACTTGGTAACAAGAGGATCGCCCAAGAGAAACAACACAAGGAAATAGGAGCTTGGAGGGTAGAGAGGAAGGTTGTGAGAAGCCTTGATTACCTGTGAGCATCTGTGAGGATTGTACTGAGAGCTGGCTAGCTGTGAGAGCTAAGGCTTTGTATAATTCCTATGTATTTCCACCTATATGATAATACAATAGAGTGGGGTTTTTAATTGAGGCTTTCCCCATAGTATTTTCATGTGTATTGTGCATTGATTCTTCTTCTTCTGGTTATATTGTTTAGCTCGATCTTTAAGCTTCTGAAAATTGATAGTAGAAGTAGGTTATAGTATTCTGCTTTGATTTATATTGCATTATCGGGTTAACCTACAACAGATTTTCTACATGGTCTCAGAGGGAGATTTGTAGAGAATTTCTACAATTTATGGGAGGGGAGGTGGTACCGTTGGTTGTTACCAAAGTGACCGGAGATTCGGATGCAGATTGAATGGCTTGGTAGGCCAATTCAGCTGGTGACAGTGGAATTTGTTCTTGTAAGCGTTAATTTCTGAAGGGGCCAAGAGGATCTAAGGATTGGTTGGTTCGTGAGGAATGGATGAAACCATAGAGACCATCTATGGAACCGCGGGTGATAGAAGAGGGAAACAACCCATTAGGGAAGAGCCCTTCAATAGACCGGTACTGATACTAACGTAAGAGTCAAGTACACCACCCACTAAGGGTCCAAAGCCATTAGGTAATGGGGAATAATCAGGGGTATAAAAGGACAGTTGCTCCACTATGACTATCTTTCCATACAAGGGAAATAGGATGATGCAAAAGATAGTAGACACAATGGTAGTCATGGCATAAGTCCAACTACGACCCAACAATAGATTATAGTCGAGCTTTCTATCTACGACTTCTATGTCCATCGTTACCGTTTTCCCACTCAAAGTGACGAGGCAGCTAGCTAGGTAACCTTTTGGGATGAAAGTGTGTCCGTCCAAATATTTAAGGGAATTTGATAGCAGGGATAATCATTTCTTGACTACGGGGATGGCACCGGAAGGGTATACTAGTCAGCAAAGGATGGAACTAGTAGTGCGCGTGATAGATTTTTCAGTTATTGTGGGACATTTGTATAAGATGGGTGCTGATGAAATATTGTGAAGATATGTGCCAGATTTTGAGAGGGAGAGAATTCTCATTGATGCTCATGGAGAGGCTGCGACGGATCATTATGCAGGAAAGGCAATTGCACAGAATATTTTGTGCACAGGCCTATGGTGGCCAACACTACACAAGGATTCCAAGGCATATTGCAAGGCATGCGATGCATGTCAGAGAACATGTAGACCATTGCAAAGGGATGAATTTCTATTACATCCTTAAGTATCTTTTCAACCATTTGAGAAATGGGTGATTGATTTTTTTTTGGCTAATTCATCCCCCAGGAAAGAAAACTAGTGCATGTTATATCATCACCACGATGAACTATCTAACTAGATGGGCAGAAGAATAGTCGATTAAGGATTGCACAAGGGATACTGCAACACATTTTTTGTTTGAATATGTCTTAACCAGGTTTGGTTGCATGAAAGTATTGATGAGTGACAAGGGTACGCACTTTCTGAACAAGATGAACAACACCCTGACTAAAGAATTATAGGTCTACCATCAGAAGAGTACACCGTATCACCCACAGGACAATGGAACTATTGAATCCTTCAACAAGATTTTGGAGAACACGCTGAAAAAGATCTGCAACATGCAGTGAATTGACTGGGATGTGCGCGTACTTGCTATACTATGGGCTTATAGGACTACTTGCAAGAAGCAAACAGGGAAAACGCCATTCAGATTGGTATATGGTGTCAAAGATATAATGTCAATGGAGTATATTGTGCCTAGTCTACGCTTAGTAGCTCTCATAGGTATGACAGATAGCGATTTCAAAATCAACCTCTTCGAGGGGGCAACCTCCTTTACATTATACAAATGAATAATTCATGGATGATACAAATGACAAAACCTCCTTTCTATATATAGGAGTCTAAGGGGTCATAATATAATCAAAGCCGACATAACAATAATAATATAAGGGAACAACAATAACAATAGTGGGCTTCTATGGGGCACAATAATAACAATATGGGGATAATAGGGGCATAACAATAACAATAAGGGTTACAATGACAATAGTAATGAGGGAATCACTAGTATTATAGGGACCTAACATGTCGCTCTCCTTCAAAAAAGTGTTGTCCTCAATGCTTGAGTAGTTATGGATGCTTCTGTATAAAATTCTCACCCTCCCATGTGGAATCTTCAGTGGGTAAGTTCTTCCACTTGATGAGATACTCTGAAATTGATCGATTTCATAGCTGTCAAGTTCTTGTTTCTGTGACTGCTTCAGGTTCCAATATGATTTTTCCTTCCTCGTCAAGTTCTGGCAATATTGTTTGAACTGGGAGTTTGTCACCTATAACATTCTTTTAGCATGAAACATGGAAAACTGAGTGCACTTGGGAAGCTGCAGGAAGCTCCAATTTGTATGCCATAGTACCAATATTTTGCAAAACCTTGTATGAACCATAATACTTTGATGATAATTTATTATCCTTCTAAGCTTGCTTGAGGGACATTTTTTTATATGGTTGTAGCCGTAGGAATACCCAATCACCTACATCAAAACTTCTTTCATTGCGATGTTGATCTACCTATTTTCTCATTCTATTATGTGCCAACGTGAGGTTATCCTTTAAGAGTTGGAGAACTTGTTGTTGATGCTCAATGTAATCTTTCACTGCTTGAACCTTAGAATTTTCTATTAAATATGATGTGATGGATGGTGGATGATATCCATCAAGTGCCATAAACGGGGTCATTTTTGCTGCAGTATGGAAGGAAGTTTTATACCACCATTCAGCCAGAGGCAACCATTTGACCCATTGTGTCTGTTTATCAAATATAAAGAAATGAAGATATCCTTACAGACATTTGTTTACTATCTATGTTTTCCCATCATATTGAGGATGATAAGATGAGCTATGAGCTAATTGAGTACCAAGACAAGTAAATAATTCTATCCAAAAATTTCGAGTGAAAATGGCATCTCTATCGCTTACAATAATATTTGGGTTTCTATGTAGCTTTTGAATTGTTTCCATAAATGCAATAGAAACTATATTGGATTTAAATGGATGTGATAATGCAAAAAAAGTGTGTGTGCTTGGTAAGTCTATCAACTACCACCATAATGACACTCTTTCCTTCGGACTTGGGTAAGCCTATGATAAATCCATTGAAACCTCCTGCCAATGTTGGCTTGGAATGGATAAAGGTTATAATAGACCCGGGGTTGTAATTGTTTCAACTTTATTTTCTTGGGAAACAAAACATTCTGCCAAAAATTTTTGAATATCTAATTTAAGTCCACCCCAAAAAAATTACTTCTTAACCCTCTGGTAAGTTTTTAAAAATCCTCACCGCCCTCCTAAGGGAGAGATGTGCAATTCCATAAGAATATTTTGTTTGAGTTGGGAATTCTTACATAGGTATAAGCGATCTTTGTAACATAACGAATATTTTTTCGTGCTAAATGTATCAAATGTAATGGGATCTTGTTGTAGCTTTTGAATGATTGGTCACACTTCTTCGTCATTATTCCATCCATCCCTTGCTTTGTTTATCCAATCTAGTTGTGCAATAGAAATGGTGCAAAACAATTTTTCCACATCCTCATCCTTTCTTGAGAGTGAATCTACCACAAAATTTTGGTTCCCTTTCTTGTAGATGATTTCAAAGTCATAACCCAACATATTTGTAACCCATTTTTTCTTCTCTTCTGAATATAACATTTTTTCTGAAAAATGTTTAAGACTATCATGATCCGTTTTTACCTTGAAGTGTCTTCCCATTAGGTAGGGTCGCCATTTCTTAAGTGCATGTAGTATTTCCAACATTTCCTCATAAATATCTTTATGTAAATACTTTCCTTTGATTGGATGACTTTCGAAAGCAATGGGTCTTTCTTCTTGCATTGAAACAACACCAATTCCATTTCCTAAGGCATCACATTACACAATAAAGGTTTTTGTGAAGTCCGGCACAGTTAAGACCAATGAATGGCACATTTCCTATTTAAGATGTTCAAAGGCCTTCATTGCATCTGGAGTCCATGAAAATGCATCTTTCTTCAATAATGTTGTTAGAGGTGCTGCTATTCACTTATAATTATTAACAAACTTGTGATAATACCCTACCAACTCGAGAAATTCTCGCAGATGCTTTATGGATGTGGGGATATTCCATTCCTTAATGGACTTAATTTTGTTAGGGTCTACCTTCACATCTTCATGAGATACAATATGACCTAGATATTCCACCTCTTGTACTCCAAAGCAACATTTGGAACTTTTTGCATATAATTGTTTCTACGTCAATAGTTTAAGCACCCTGTCAACATGTTGAACATGATCCTTCCAAGACTTGATGTAGATTAGTATATCATTAAAAAATAATAACACAAATTTTCTAAGGAAGGGTTTGAAAATTGAATTCATCAAACCTTGAAATGCAGAAGGTGCATTGGTAAGGCCAAAAGGCATGACCAAAAATTCATAATGACCCTCATGAGTTCTAAATGTTGTTTTTGGAATGTGTTCAGTTTTCATTCTAATTTGATGTTATCCTAAACGAAGATCCAACTTGGTGAAGTAAATTAATCCATGCAATTCATCTAATAATTCATTAATGATAGGAATGTGAAATTTATCTTTAATAGTGATCTTGTTGAGCTCCCTATAATCCGAACACATGCGCCATGACCCATCCTTCTTGTGCACCAATACTACTGGAGTAGAGAAAGAACTTTGACTAGGTTGAATTATACTAGCCTCTAGCATTTCTGCAACCATACGTTCAATTTCACTCTTTTGGGCATAGGGATATCTGCAAGGCATGATGTTTGGAGGAACACTTCCTGGAATCAAATGAATAACATAATCATGATCACAAATAGGTGGGATGCCTTTGGGAGTCTCAAATACCTTGGAATGATTGTCCAAGACTTTATGGAGATATGGAGAAATAGATGATTTTGATATGGGAACCGCTAGCGAACATAATTGTGCAATTACACCTTGTTGTTCTTTGTTTAGAATCTTGTCATTCTGTAGAGATGATGATCTTTCCTGGTTTCCCTATGATACCCATTAATTCAACTTCCTTTCCTTTCAAAGAAAATTGCATGAAAAGTTCTTGAAAATTAAAAGCTATTGTATCCAAGGATTGTATCCATCGGGATCCTAGTACAACCTCAACACCACCCATTGGAATGGAAAGCATTGGGCTATTTAATACATATTCTCCCATGGATAGATTGATATTATGACACTTTCCAGAGCAATTTATGGTTCCTCCACTTGCAACCATCACTTGACACTCTGTTGCTAGCTATAGGAAGCAATTCAATTCCTTGGCTATCTTACAATGAATAAAATTAAGGGTACTACCCGAATCAATCAACACTATTACTTTTTTCTTCTTGATATGTCCTTCTATCTTGATAGTTTGAAGAGTGGTAACTCCAGCCAATGCATTACAAGATATGGTCGGATTCATTTCTTCTTTCTCTATAGTTTGTTCCTTGTGTATATCCTCTTATTTTGACGTTTCTTGTTCCTTTTCTTCCTCCTCTTTGCCTTTTCTTCCTCCTCTTTGCAATCTATGTAAAGTAATTTCTCCTCAGCACACTTATGACCTTTGGTGTATTTTCTATCACAACTATAACAAAGCCCTTTTGTTCTTTTTTCTTCAAATTTTTGTGGTGTCAACCTTGTATGTTGTGGAAGGCTAGGGAAACAACACTTCCATATTTATAGTTGTAAGTGGTAGGCTTCCTTGTTGCCATAATTTTTTTTTTCATTTTTCTTGCCGACATGAATGCCTTCTCCAATGAATTAGGTTCCCAAATGTGAACCTCATGTTGGATCTTATCATTTAAAGTCCCTATGAACACATCAATCCTGTACTCCTCTGAAATATCTTTTACCCTTATATATAATTTTTTGAAGTCCTCAATGTGCTCCATCATTGAACCCTTTTGTTTGAGATTTATCAATTGGCTAAAAAAATTATTCTTTTTGTATCCTCATAATGTGTTATCATTTCTTCCGTAAAAATTTCCCAAGTGACAAATTTTTTACGAGAGCAAAGCCATCGATAACATACAAACTTATTTGGCTCCAAATATAAAGTTTCAATGTGTACCTTTTGTGTTTTTTTCACATTATGGAGATCGAAATATTTCTCCATCTATAGCATCCACTGGATCCTTTCCATAAAACTTCCTCATATCGATCTTTGGAACATGGTGTGTCTTCAATCCACCATTAGAGTCTATGAAATCAAGGTTAACATTTCTTTTATTCTCCTCATGAGTTTCCTTTACTACCCTTTCACCATTAGTGAGCATTTCTTGTAGCAAATTTATCAAATTTGTCTTCATCTATTCCATGTTGCCTTTAAGTTTTTCTTCTATACCATCCATCTTAGCTTCCATGCCTTTAATAAAACCATCCATCTTAGCTTATGTTACCTTTTGTGAGAGTGAATTTTGTTGCACTTCAAGGATAATTTTAGGGGCGAATGTTCGCCCTTTGGCGAAATTAAGGGGTTTTAAATTTTTAGTGGGCGAATATTTTGTATCATAGTACATTTTTACAAATCACCTCAAATAGCCCACCTTATTTTAAGGGAGAGGGTAAAAAAGGTAAATATAGCCCTTGAAATTAGGACTTACAACCTTCCATTCGCCCATTTTTAAGAATAGGTTTTATTTAAGTGAATCCATTCGCCCATTTTCAAGAATAGGTTTTATTTAAGTGAATCCTATGGGCCAAATACGATATTTATAAAAGAGGTATGGTAAATTAATAAAAATATAAATAAATGAGAGGTATGGTAAATAAATAAAACATTTTTTATATTTACTCCATAAGTCACCTTACATACATGTAAGGGTGTAAACAAATAAAAATATAAGTAAAGTGGAGGTATGGTAAATAAATAAAACATCTTTTTATACTTACACAAAAGGTATGGTAAATAAATAAAAATATAAATGAACTAGACGTATTGTAAATAAATAAAACCTCTTTTTATATTTAGTCCATAACCCTCATTCTATTTATGAAGGCTCAAGAAAGAGGTTTTATTTAAGTGAATCCTATGGGCCACTACCATATTTGTAAAAGAGGTATGGTAAATTTATAAAAATATAAATAAACGAGAGGTATGGTAAACAAATAAAACATTTTTTTACATTTACTCCACAAGTCACCTTATATTTACGAACACTCAAAAAATGGGTTATATTTAGGTGAAACCTATGGCCAAAATACTATGGGACAAATACCATGGACTAGATTGTTATTAATACCATGCAAAAAACCATTATTAACCCTAATATTAGAATTAATAAAAATAAAAATGGCACATGGTATTGACCCATGGTATTCACGTGGAATGTAGCCTATTTAAATGGGGGAATTAAACCAGCATGTATCTTATGCTAAGATTCACTAGGACTTTACAAATTTTTATTATTTAGTGAAAGACTCGCCAAGATCTTACAATATTTTATAATTGAGTAAAATATTCGCCATGCCTGGTGAGAGATTCGCCAAAAAATTATATATACATATTATATTATTGATCAAATCGCCTTCCATATTTCCTATATACCATGGAGATTCGCCCATTTATTATATTTATAAATTTAGGGGGGGTTCTTAAAATTTTCCCTGTTGCACTTGGTCTCGTAATTTTGATACATCATGTTGCATTTCTTCTTCTTCTTCATGAGTCATGCTAGATCTTTCAGGTTGCTTACTAGGTGTTTCCATTTTCTTTCTTCGGGGCATAAATTAATGATAATATTTCTTCATTGTGCCCTTTGAATTCCTTCAAACTAATTTTTCAAACCAATCTTATGCAAAATTTTAAAAAACTACACACCTTTTTTTTCACTTTCTAGGAGCTCGATATTGAATTTGTTGTATCTCTGTAATTTAGAATCTCCAAGGTCTGAAATTGTGTCCTATGGTAGCCCTCTGAGTTGTCTTTCCAACCCCACAAGTCTGATCAAGATTGGATTCTCCAAGAAGGCATTATGCCAAATCTCCCACAATGACCTGATTATAGACTGGTTCACTAGAGCAAACTTGTACGAAGTTCCACATGTCACTCTTTCGACCTTAGGACCTAAAACCAATGCAAAGAAAACTACAGGTTGTCCTCCTTCTATAAAATTTTACGACATTTCAATATGTTTCTTAGAGAGAAAGTTATGACAATTTTCCCTAGGTCGCCTATTTGAGATATAATTTGGGAGCCTGCAAAACCCTAACTTCCTTGGATCCTATCTCTGCAAATATAGCGAGAAAAGATTTGAAATTCAGACCCAAGGTTCATCTTGATTTCAGCTCAAATGGGTTTTAATTTTAGCTTCTGAAACATCGTAGACAAAACGTTATAATGAAAATTCCATGATGACCTGTTTGGAGCAACGAAACCCTAGAATCCAAAGCTCTAATACCAAATGTTATGTAACCAACTCACAAAATAGAAGAAAAGATAGATCAACGACTTCAAAATCAGCCTCTTCGAGGGGGAAACCTCCTTTCAATTACAAAAATGAATAATTCTTGGATGATACAAATGACAAAACCTCCTTTCTATATATAGGAGTCTAAGGGGTCACAATATAATCAAAGCCGACATAACAATAATAATATAAGGGCACAACAATAACAGTAGTGGGCTTCTATGGGGCACAATAATAACAATATGGGGACAATAGGGGCACAACAATAACAATAAGGGCTACAATGACAATAGTAATGGGGGAATCACTAGTATTATAGGGACCTAACAGACCTTGTTTCCGATCTCATCCAAGTCCCCCTCAGTGAGGACCATTGGATCCACATGTGCATGCTTATCATATTTTTGTTTCTTTCTGGGCCCAAAAGTGGTC
Organism: Pinus tabuliformis; assembly: GCA_031772625.1. Taxonomy (NCBI): domain Eukaryota; kingdom Viridiplantae; phylum Streptophyta; class Pinopsida; order Pinales; family Pinaceae; genus Pinus; species Pinus tabuliformis. The sequence continues at coordinate 1,024,770,023 of CM062811.1, read as the reverse complement.
TCCCTGGTCCACTTCTGCAATTTAAATGGAGTGCTCTGCTCCTCTCCACCACCTCCTTCCTCCTTGGACCCTTCCTTGTCCGTAGTATGTTGAGAAGTAGATTCTTCAACCTCAAGTGTGGCCTCCTTCGTGGCACGCTCCTTGTCAACAACTGCCTTAGCAGCAGCTCCCTTGGAAACAACTTCCTTCTTTTTCTATGCTTCTTTTTCTTGGGCTGCTGCCTACTCAGCCTCTTTGTTTTTCTGCCCTATTGTGGCCTGTGCAGAGGAGATTTCTCCACCTTTTCTTGCTCTTGTGTCGAGATCTATGGGGTGTAGCCACTCCCCTTGCCATTTTCCCATGACTTCCTGTACATTTGCATCAGTGACTAGGTACGACAACTTGTACCATAATTTCTTAGGATCTCACCTCACGCGGATGGATACGTTGTGAAAATCTACTTTAAACTCTGCGTAGGCCTCCAACTTCCCAAATAGGGTTCTGGCTGATCACCATGCGAAGGTCCATCTCGACCAACACCCATAATATCTTCATCTCCATGATCCTCTCCGGATCCTTTGTTGCCCATAGCGAAGTGAGCTTCACGGCCTCTGGTAAATCGACATCTTGTGGAGGGAACTAACTATCTTCTAGCAGTCTCCATGCAACTAGGGAAATTAGCAATAGCAAGCAGGCATAGTGGAATTCCTTGCCATCGTCTTGTGCTTTGCGACAATTCAACAGAAACTATTTGCAAAGATACTGCACCCAGTTGTACTGCACCCCCTTCGCATTGTATAGCCAATGAAATTACTGGTGCTGACACCTCATCCGTGCGACACTTTCTCATAACCTTGCAAGCCAAAATCTGGGCAAAAAACTACACCACCTTGTCTATGATGGAACAAATAGAGTATTCGTGTGACTTCTTCACTAGGCCAAACTCACCCTTCATTTTGTCTGTGAGTTGTTTTTCTTTACTCTTGCCTTCAAACTCCTCGGTTGAATCCACCCCTTGGTAGGGCCTTTTTGTGATGTGCTGGATTAACATATTCTTTATGGGGATGGGCTCTCCCACCCAAAGACAACCGTCATGAACTAGTGTAAAAAATTGTCGTACGCATATTGTGTTGATAATGGTTTTTCTAAAATGTGGTACCCATAGTAAATTTAGCAACCCAGACTTTTCAACCCCCACGACCCACTTCATAGGATCCAGTCGCATGACTCTAATCTCTTGATAGTATATATTTGCCAAATATTTGTTTGTCGCCAAATGCAGGAATTTCTTATGATCATCTAGATCCCAATCCTCCATTTTGAGTGGGGGATGGTGCCCTAAGAGCTCACCTCCAAATGACACTTTCTCTGGAAATAGTGGTGTAGAGAACATAAACTTACAGTGCATCCAATGACTATTCTTAGACTCATCTACACACCATCATGCCATGCCTTTTTGCACTCCTTCTGCACCTATTGGTGAAATCCTGCAAGAAACCTATCTTCTTCTAATTCCAACAACTACATGAGGCGTTCCTTCATAGTCTCCTGATCCATCATATCAATCAATGTTGCAATTTGCAAACTCGACACAATATACTCCATGGGCATCATAGCCTCTATCCCATAGACCAGCCTGAATGGGGTTTGTCTTGTCAACTTCTTACACGTCGTCCTATATTCCCATAGGACTATTGGTATGCCCACATCCCAATCATTCCTCTGTGCATTGCAGACCTTTGTCAATTCATTTTCCAGAATTTTATTGAATGCTTCAACCATACCATTTTCTTGAGGATGATAGGGCATACACTTTTGATGATAAACCTGAAATTCTTCGAGCATCACGACAATAGTTTCATTTAGAAAGTGCGTCGTTGGCTTAGTGGGTCCTAACCCAGGTTCATAGTTAATTGTGCCAAACAAAACCCTACACTACTAGCCCTTTCAGCATCAACCCACATAGCACAGGCTGAAGTCTCACCCAAAGCAGTGTGGAGGGAATGTTGGAACCAAGTTTCCACATCCAAAGATTAGTGTGATGTATTTTATTGCCCTAGATCTACCTTCGCAATAGATCTATAAGCCCCTAGGGCTAGGTACTGCAACTACCTTTAAACGGCTTTCAGACCTTCATGAAGGTCTACGATAGGTCTTTGCAGACCCTTAACAGATGAATCAGCTACTTACGTGCCCCATAAAATAACCCTAGATCTGAGTTCACTCAGATCTACTTAAGTATTCAATAAACATAACAAAATGTATTATAATCTTCACATAAATACTTAACATGCATTGCGTACAGTTAATAAGACTTATCCAATAGAGTCGCACATCAATACATCATTATGTCATAAAGACATTATTCCATCACAGCATATCTCACAAACATAAATAATAGAAGTAAAGAGATAAACACATGAATTTCTTCAACAGTCTTCTTTATTGATATTCAACATGAGGTTACAGACTCAACACTTCCCTGCGCACTCAACTACAGGGGTCCACGCACTTAGTTGCAGACTCTACTCTAGGCCTTAGCACACTTAGCTGCAGAGCCTTTTCCCTTCTATCTACCTGCTGCTTACTTGCCCTTTTTCTTCTCTCAGACTTAGACATAGATCTCTGCCTTAGACTCTCTAAGACACACCTATTTATAGCTTTCTACATACAATCCCATGGTCCGTAGACCATGGGTAGATCTCAAAACTAACTCAACTTTACATAGAAAAGGGGCTAAAACCCCTTTTGACTTCTAATTATCTATGTGCTCTGCATCCACAAATTGTGGAGATTTTACATCTTTTTACCAAAATTTACATCAAAACTTGGGTTTTTAACCCCAAAACTGACCTAGGGGACCCCATCTCAACAAGCCCCCAACACAAAGGTCATGACTCACTCTCAAGTCACTCAGCTAGCACTGCGATATTTCTACAAAGATCCCCCAGCTCCACCTGCACAACTGCAACCTTGGCAGTGCTCTGTGTAGCTGCCTGCTTGACCTCTTCTATGAGTTGCTCTATGGCTGGTCCTTCCATGACCAGCTTCATCTTTTGTTGTGTTTGCTGCAAGCCCTTCAACTTCTTTTCAATGGTGGTTGATACTTGGTAAGCTTCTTCTAACCAAGGTCCCAACCTAGCTTAAGCACGAACTCTGTCTTCTGGGCTGCTTCTACCTGTGCAAGGAGATGCTTCCCCTCCTGCAACTTGGCTAGGTGTTGCGCTATAGCAATTGAGTGCGTCATCACCCTAACCTTGTCGTACTACTTCTGGAGCTATCAAATCTCTGTATTCAAGATCTGTAGGTTTGGGTCTTCCTATAGAGTCATTACTAACTCCATCGCCTATTGAAACAAGGTTGTGCAGTTAGCGACTGTGGCATCCAAAGTAGCCATCCCTTCCTTGATGATGGCCCCATGCTGCTCCCTGACCTCGGGTAGAGTCCTAGGATTTATTTTGAGTTGTACCTCCATGATCTTAATATTGAGTTTGAATTGAACTTGCCCAACTTCCACCTTCACCTCGCGCACTCCTGCAGCTAATTTCTAGATCTTGGCTTTTGGTTGTGCGTCCTTTGGGATGTGCAACTCTGGCACTGTTCTGCATGCCTCTACTACCACGACCTCCAGCCTAGAACTCTATGCTTGTATTGTGTCTTTATCCTTCAAGACCTGTGTTTTCTCGGTGAACATATGTTCATTGTTCACCCTGTATTCTCTTATCAAATTGAGAGCGTGTTTCTCCCGAGTTCTCAATTCCTCCATTACCCCTGCCTGTAGCGCATGAAGAAAATCATTGGGGAGCATGACAATGTTCAATGCAATGTCCTTAAGGGTACTTAAGATGATTCGGTCATCGTTCAATTCTACGCGTAGGGACCCTTCCGGTAGAGTAACCGTGTGAAGGTCCAGGGTCCTTACCAATTCTGCAGCCTGACTTGTCCCCGGTGCCAGGCTCTCTTGTGTGGCACTCACTTGACCTACACCCACCTGTATCCTTTTGGCCTAGATCTGCACCTCACGTAGATCCTCCTAGATGCTCCCTGACATCTGCATGTACTGTTGCTTGAACTGCTGCAGTAGTTCAGTGGTAGTGTCCCGGATTTTTTCGGTGATCTCATCGAGATTGTCCTCCGTTAAGACCATGGGATCACTCTGCACCTTATCTGATTTTTTCTTTTTGTGGGGAACTTCCCACTGCTCCTATCCATGCTTTTTCAATCGAAAGGGGGTGTTCTACCCCTCATCTCCTCCGCCGCCCTGTTCAGACTGTTCCTCCTCCTCCGCTTCAGGCGAAGGGGATTTACCACTTCTCTATGATTTGCATTGCTCCTACTCCTTAGGAGCACACTCCTTTTCAATCTGAGCTTTCTCTGTGGCACCCTTCTTCTGCTACATGGCCAAATTTTACACAACCTGATTTTTTGCATCCTTCCTTTTCTTTTTAGTCAAGTTGCTCGAGCCCTTACTGGTTTCGACATCCAAATTTAATGGGGCGTGCCTCTCTACTAGACAACTCTTGATTATCTCCTGTATGTGATGATTAGTGACCAAGTATGGTAAATCATACCATTTTTGTTGCGGGTCCTTTCATGCCTGAATGTAAATGTGGTGGAAGTCAAATTTGAACACAACATACGCTAACTAATACTTGTACAAGGTTGGAGACAACCTTGGGCACTGGTTGATGGCCATGTGGAGGTTGGATTCCATCAGAACCCAAAATATCTTAGTTTCGGTGACCCACACGAGGTCCTTTGTGGACCACAAGGAGGCGAACAATGCAGCCTCCTACAATCCTTCCTTCAATGCAGGAAACTGATTGTCCTCTGGTAGCTCCCATGTGACCAACATGATGGAGAGAAATAACCACACATAGTGGAATGGCTTGGTTTCATCCTGGACCTCGTGGAAATTTGCTGCATAGGTACCTTGTGTTAGCCTCCTATTGCAATAGGTGTTCATATTTCATGATTGACAGTTGAAAGTGCCAAATATGTCATCTTTTCATGCTGTAAGGTTCCATATTTCCAGAAAGAGGCCAAAGAAGAGGCCATGAAAGTGTGCCAGTCTAAATGCCACTATTGTATTCCAATTTTTATGAAGTTATTCCATTTTTCAATAATTTTTAAGTTAAAGGAAATCCAAGGAGCTTAATCTTGGCTTCCCTGGGTTTCAATTGCTTGTTTTAGAATATAGAGAATGAATATCTATCCAAACTGTTTAATCTTGGCAGATCAGTAGCTAGGTAGAGAAATAAAGGAGCCCAACTGCTTAATTTGGGCCCTTGGAAGATATAAGGGTACATTTAGATAGGAGGGCAGTCAAAAGAAAAGAAGATAATCATGGTCTACAAGTCCAAGTGCACCCATGTAAAAAGAAGAAAAAATGCTAGGTAAGTAGGCTGGGTAAGTAGTTCTGTGGTTGCAGAATCAAGCTATGTGATCCATTTCATGTTTTTTAAGTGTTGTATCTATTCAGATTACAATTATGAGGCAAATTTTCATTTGGAGGAGCTCAAGCGAGGCATGTCTAACTCCCCCTTCTTCTCGTTCCCAAAATCACTCACTAACATCCCCTTGAGGACTTTGGGATCTGCCCAACCAGTCCTGTTACCACTTCATTTTTGTAAAATACTAAGTCAGGCTTTGACTTTCTTCAGTGAAAAGAAGCCACATTTCTTGTGTAAGAAACATTTCTCCACAGTCCATTCACTTCCTATGCCTAAGTTTCAGTTCACAAACTTAGCCCCCTACACTTCACCTCACAAACTCATATTAACTTCTAAACATTATTATTATGTAAATCCCTATCTATTTCCCCTTCCCCTTACTAAAAGCACTAAATAGCTCCCCTATGTACATATTCCCATCCCCTGGCACTATAGCCCTATAATATCCGTTTGGGGAAATGCCGAGTTCATTCGGGGCTTAGCATTAGCCTTCGGCGTCCTAACCCTGGGATTAACTTAACATTTGGTTAAGGTTAATAACCTCTTTCCTCACCCCTCTACCCACAAACCTTAAATATTTTACCCTGCGCACTCACATTTTTGTGTTTGGTTAAGTATTTTGATTAAACTTTACCCCCGGCGTGCAAACCATGTATAAAACCCGCAAACCCAAAGTCTAAACCCCCACAACGTTGTATAAATATTCAAATATTCCAGCGGGCCCCGTGCACAAACCTGCCGCCAGCTCCGCGCTCCGTCAACCCTCCGATCCGCCCTCCCAGATCTGACGGCTCTCGGCGATTTCGAAGCCGCCCCATCACTTGACAGTTAGCGTCCGATTGCCTAGCAGTTTTGCCGTCATACAGAGGGACGTGTGTCCGCCCTTGATTGCATCGGAGCCTCTCTAACATTTACCACCCTCGTACAGAGGGCGGTCCGATGAAACCACAAACCGCCTTCTATCTCTCCTCCCCTGACGACAGCACCAGGTCAGCGCCACGTCACCTCTCCGTCGACCCCCCACTGCTACATGTCACTGCCACTACATCACCCTGCCATACTGCCACGTCACCCTACTGACGTCACCCTACCACGTCACTTCCATACCAGGACCCACTGCTGACATCATGTTGACATCATGCTGACGTCATGCAGACGTCATCACCAAAAAAGGCACGAAAGGAAAAAGTCGCAGCAAAGGATGCACGGAATGAAAAACTGAGGCAGTTTTCGATGAGCGATTAGCGCTTAGCGCTAATCATGCATCGCTAAGAAAAAATGATCAAAATGGAAATCTACCTGTGGCTAGGCTACTAGCAGGCCCGAAAATGTGCAGTTTTACAGGATTTCTTCATGAATGGTTCAGAAATGGGGCGATTTGACAAGTTCAAGAGTATCAGAGGAAAGACAAAGCCCAGATTAAATTTAAAAGAGTATGATTGAAGCGAAAAAGAGTATCAGATCGGCAATACCAAAGCAGGTGAACATTAAAGACCCCCAAAGCAAAGTCAAAGAAAACGGTGAAGCCATCTAAGGCTTTCAGATCACAGTTCATGCACATCAAAACCACTTGAGAGCAGGGGATCAAAGCCCAATGCATAGTTATGGCTAAATGAACAGCACAGAGCCAAAAGGACACCATATTAACTCATTTTGATACCGCTGCCTCCAGCGCAGCTCGAAGATATTTTCCTGCATTAAATTCAGGACAAAAACTAGGTTAAAAAAATTATTTCCCTCAGACCTATTTTATGTCGGCTGTAATAGATATTTTAGATATTTTCCCTATATAAACCACCCTAATTCATTGTTTAAAGGGTTGGTTGGATGATATTCCTCAAGCTAGACTTGCGTTGTATTTTTGAGAAGCTCTGTAATCAAAGACTGCTGAAATGCTTTGGATGAAGAAATGACTGTTGTGTTACTAATGGTTAAAGAGTGACTGTGGAATTCCTGTGCTACTACATGGCTCAATAAGTTTTTCTACCTCTGTTTACAGTTTTATTATGTTTATGCACAATTGTGTTGCCATCTAAATAGCAAGAAAAAAGAATAGCTTAGGTTTTGCTTGACTGCACCTTATGCTCAGTTCTTGTTATTTCTATATGTTTTCCTCAGAAATGGTTATGAATATGCATACTTAAATGATCATGTTTACCTTGTTTCTTTCACATATGGCTGTTTTTTAGGAATTCTTTACTGCTCCTAAACAAACCTTCATGCACCTTCCCTCTATGTTAGCTAATGAAAGATTCTTAGTTGCCTTTCATTTCTGACCTTCATTCCATCATTATTCCAGCCTGATATTGTTCTATGTGTAGCTATCCTGCTCTATATTCCTCTTGTAACCAAGAAAATGCAATAGCAAGCCCTAATCCATGACTCCATGCCCAATGGTTTGAACTTCTCACTGTATGCATCCCTACTCTGCTTGAAAACATCTCCTTCCCACCAAAATCAAAACAAAACCCTTGCACACCATAACTAGCCTAAAATCAACTCAAAACAAAGTTAAATCATAAAGAGAGAGCCCTCTCTGACTGCAGGTAGGCTAGGACCTGCAGCCCAAAGATTGGTTTGAGGTTACCTCGGCCGTATCCCTTAAGGAGCTAAGGGACAACCTGAGTGTTAACATAATGGTGACTCCACTGGGGAAAATCTTCAGATAATTTCACAAATCAAGTTGGAAAGCTCCACTGGGGAAGAATCCGACCTTCAAAATTTTCTTTCTAACCCATTCTTCTTAAAAAAAATACCCAAAAAACAAGTTAGAAGCTAGCTCCCAAAAGGAATTCACGTTATAAAAGGTCAAATCCAGACCCAAATCCCCCAGCGGCTTTTGAAAATCCCAATATAATCCTAAGGAACCTCAGGAAGCTAGAGCAAAGAGAAGATTTTTCTGATTCTAGTCCTGAAACAATCCAGCCAAGATGTGTTCCAACCCCTGTGAAAGTTTTATTTCGTTCAAACCCTACTTCCCCTAGTTCATCATCCACCTCCCAAAGCACTTCTTCCACACCTCCATTCACTGCACATACTCCCATTACCACTATTATTACCGCTGTTCTAGTCGTTCCATTTATCCCTGCTACTCCACTTATCCCTGTAAATATGGCTAATAAATATGCACCGTTGCAGTTGCCAGCAAATCTAGGGGCTATGCCTAGGGATTATCAAACTAAAATTGCATATTTTGATGGTACTAGTTCTTGCATGGCCCTACAACATATCAAGAAGATGCAAGAGTATTTTGAGAACTACGAGATAGATGATGACAGTGTAAGAATGAAGATTTTTGTTCAAAGTTTAACAGGAGATGTAAGGCCCTGGTTTAGAAGCCTTGCTGCAAATTCCATAGCTAACCCAGAGGCCCTTTACCAAACATTTCTTAACATATGGGAGAAAAAGAAAGATCCCTTGCACATATTATCTGAATATGACACCATCAAAAGAGGCCCTCAAGAGGCTGTCTTAGACTATTGTGCAAGATTTAACAATGTTTATAATGCAATACCACAGAACCTCAGGCCTACACTTGATCTTGCTTTGTATAATTCCCTGATGGTTTTGATACTGATATGGCTTATCAATTAAGGGAAAGAGCCCCTGAAAGCCTCGTAGACATGCAAAATGTTGCTGTTAGTGTGGAGGCAAACCTAATTGCTAAAAGAAATAGAGCTAGAACTGAGAGAAGAACCACCTTTAAGGAAGAACCCTCAGGCTTAGACCAGAAGCTGGATGCTATTATCAGTGGCATGCACAAGCTGGGAGATAGAGTGGAAAGCATTGAAAGGAAATCTACATGGGAAGGACAACAACCAAATACCATAAGGAACCCAAATTTCAGGAAAACTCAGAACACAAACGCTGGTAGGTCTAGCCCAAAGCAGGATATAAGGCCTCCTTTCCAAGAAAACTATACAGAAGCATATACATCTAGTGAGCAGACAGAAGACGCTCATATAAACTTGATGGATTTGAAGGGTGCGCAACAATTTTTTCTAACCCAACAGGACCAAGATGAGCATGACTTTAATCAATTTCAGACTCAGTCTTGTGAGTCTTTTGACTTTAAACAAGGTCATGATTCAGCTGTGTATGAGGTCCACAAACAGTGTAAACTAAGAACTAGAACAATTGATGTGCCCGAGGCCATCAAACAGAAGGAATCAAAGCAGCCTAAGAAGATCAAAGAAAAGGCTGCCCTCATAGAAACTGTTGATAAAACAGTCCCAAATCCAAAAGAAGCGACCATAGAGGATATCCCAGATGTTAAACCCTCTGAAAATCAGCCTTTTGTATCTTTTCCCTCAAAGGAAAACATAAAAAGCACTCCTGAAAGCCTTTCCAAATCAGAAATAATTCAAGAAATCAATGAAGAACAAGAGCAAATCGCTGATACTCCCATGGAAAAAGGGAAGCCTGCCTACCACAACACTAAAACCCAATCAGAGAAAACATTTGATTTAGAGGCAGAAATAGGTAAACTTAAGATATCCATCCCTCTATCTGAACTTTCTAAGCATGATGTATATAGGCAACAAATCCAAAGATCACTTCAAATGCCAGAGACCAAGGATGATGTCAATGTTTTAGATGATACACCTAAGCTGCTTTTCAGTCCAGAAGTTAATGGAAAATTAGCATATGGAACTATTCTGCCCTTTTATGTAAGCCTGTACATACATGATAAAGTCTTGCACAATGCTATGTTCGATTCAGGAGCATCGCACAATCTTATGCCCAAAGCAGTTTTGTAGAAACTAAACCTTGATGTCACAAGACCCTACAAAGATCTATTCTCCTTTGAATCAAGTCAGGTCAAGTGTTTAGGCTTAATCAAGGACTTATGTGTCTCCTTAGTCCAATACCCAAACAAGACAATCCTCATGGATGTGGTGGTTGCTGACATTCCACCAAAGTATGGCATGCTATTATGAAGATCTTGGGGAGAAAAACTCCAAGGATCTCTCCAATTAGACCTCTCTTATGCCACTATTTCAGTCTTTGGGCAATCAAAGAAACTATATAGAGAAACACTGATGAAGTATGTGGTAAGTAGTGAGGAAAAGCCTCAAAACTTCCCTATCTATTCAATCCATTCTGATATGGATTCCTTTATATTGTTCAACGATGATAGCTGTCCACCCACTGATGAGAAGCCTATGCTTTTGGAACAAGAAACATGCATCAATGAAGAATCGGTTTCCCATACTTATGAAACTATCAAAACAACCAATGAAACCAGCATACTAGAAGAACCTCCCCAAACAGAAATTTCAAATCTGCCCAATTCTAAAATGGCTGAAACTCTTAATACTAACCACAAGCAAGAAATCAAATGGTATTTAGAGTTTGATGGCTCTGTCAACAAGTTAGGAGCAGGGGCAGGGGTATGGATTCACAATACACATAACAGCCATGCAGAGGGTCATGCTTACAGACTAAACTTCAAATGCACCAACAACATGGTAGAATATGAGGCTCTCCTTTTAGGCCTTAAACTGCTCAAAATTCTAGGAGCTGCAAAAGTTTCCATTCTAGGTGACTCCGACCTCATCATCCAACAAATAAAAGGCAACTTTGTCACAAATGACAATAGACTGAGAGCCTATAGGTCTGCTGCCACAGAAATACTCAATTCCTTCACTGAAACCAAGCTTGCCAAAATTTCTAGAAGCCATAACATACATGCTCATAGTCTAGCTACTTTTGCCAGTACTTGCAAGCTGCCCTTTGAGCCCAATCACCACTTTACTGCTGAGATAAAGCACAGGCCTGCTATCCCTAACAATATCAAATATTGGCAAGTGTTTGAGGACGATGCTCAAATCAACAATTTTCTTACCTTACGGCATGAGTTTGCAGGCCTAAACATTGACATGGATGCCATGGATGATTGCTTACAGCGAACAAACGAAAATCAACAGGCTGTAACAGTTGTAACAGCCAAACAAATGCTAAACCCAACTGTTTTTTACAAAGAAAACATCGAAGAGCTGAAACAGATGCATTTGGAGGAAATAGCCAAAGCAGAGGCCGAGACCATGGATTTAAAGAACAACTTTCTGCCCGCTAGCCTCGCTCCATTTGAATACATGTTTGATGCTAATGATGTCCCCAAAAAGCCTAAGATGTAGCCCTTAAATGCTGCCATAGAAGAATACAACATTGGGACAGCAGAGAAGCCCAAAATGATTAAATTTTCCAAAAATCTGCCACCTGATAAAAAACCAAAGTGTGTGGACCTGTTCAAAGAGTTCCAAGATGTATTTGCTTGGAGTTATGAGGACTTGAAGTCCTATGACACCTCAGTGATCCAACACACCATTCCCTTAAAACCAAACCAAAAGCCCTTCAAACAGAAACTTAGAAGAATCAATCCCATGCTCCTTCCCTTGGTTGAGAAGGAACTCAAGAGGATATTTGAAGCAGGAATCATAGCACCCATTAGATTTTCTGAATGGGTGTCGAATCTTGTTCCCACAAGAAATAAGACAGGTGAGATTAGGCTATGTGTGGACCTAAGAAACTTAAACCAAGTCTCCCTAAAAGACCACTATCCTTTGCCCAAGATGGACCATATCCTACAAAGAGTAGTGGGGTCATCTAGAATTTCTTTACTTGATGGCTTTTCAGGTTTTAATCAAATACTTGTTCACCCGGATGACCAAGACAAGACAGCCTTTACCACACCGTGGGAAACATTTAAGTATGTTAAAATGCCTTTCAGACTTAAAAACGCTGGTGTGACCTTTCAAAGGGCAATGGACATTGCATTTGCTAAGGAAATCCATTATTTCCTAGTTGTTTACCTTGATGACTTAACCCCTTTCTCCAAATCTGATCAAGACCACCTCAAACACCTCAGGAAAATATTCATGACATGTAGGAAATATGGCATTTCCTTGAATCCCAAGAAGTCTCTCTTTGGCCTTGAAGAAGGAAAACTACTTGGCCATATCATCTCAAAGGAGGGGATTAGAATCGGTACGGAAAGAATTCAGGCCATCCTTCAAATCCCATATCTAAGAAACATAAAAGAGTTGCAAGCGTTCCTTGGAAAGATCAACTTCCTAAGGAGATTTATCCCAAATCTAGCCAAGCTGATAAGACTGTTAAGCAACATGTTAAAAAAGGATGCCAAGGTAAAATGGTCTCTTGAAACCAAGCAAGCCTTTGAGAGTATCAAAGCTGCCTTAACCCAAGCCCCAGTCCTCACAAGCCCTCAATTTGATAAGGATTTCATCATATTTTCATTTGCATCTGAACACACCATAGCTGCTGTTCTTTTGCAAAAGGATGACCAAGGAAATGAAAAGCCAATTTCTTTTTTCAGCCGAGCCCTTAGGGATGCCCCTTTAAAGTACCAAATCATGGAGAAGCAGGCCTATGCCCTTGTTAAAGCAATCAAAGACTTCAGAATCTATATTTTATACTCACATGTGATTGCTTATGTGCCAAATGTTGTTGTAAAAGACATATTAACCCAAGAGGGGTTAGAAGGCAAAAGAGGCAAGTGGATTGCTAGCATCCTTGAGTATGACATTGAAATAAAACCAACCAAGCTGATAAAGGGACAAGGTTTAGCCAAACTGATGTCCGAAACAAACTTTCAAGCCTTATACATTAACCAGCTGGACAATGAACAGGAGTTGGCGACTCCACAGATCAGTGAAACCTTTTTGCAGTCCCCATGGTATGTTGTATATGCTTTTTATTATTAAACCTGTTTGCTCCCCCAAGATTGTCCAGAACCAAGAAAAGATTTTTAAAAATGAAGGCTTCAAAGTTTTGTGTTGTAGATGATGCATTATTTTGGAAAAATCATGAAGGTATATTGCTTAATTGTTTAACCATGAATGAAACTAACAATGTCATGAAACAATTTCATGCAGGTGACTGTGGAGGACACTTATATTAGAAATCAATAGCTGATAAAATCCTAAGGGCTGGATTTTATTGGCCTCCTTGTTTACTAATGTGAAAAAATTTGTAATGTCTTGTCACAAATGCCAAATTTTTGAAGGCAAGAGAAAGTTGTTACCTTTACCACTCAAGCCTATTTCAACCGAGAAGCCTTTTCAACAATGGGGTCTTGACTTCATTGGAGAAATCCATCCCTCTTCCTCAAGTCAGCACAAGTGGATTTTAACAGCCACCGACTACTTTACCAAGTGGATTGAGGCCATACCATGTAGGCAAGCCAATGACTCCATCATTATCCAATTCCTTGAGTGCAATATCCTTTCTAGATTTGGCTACCCTGAGAAGATCATCACTGACAACGTTGCTGCCTTCAAATCCAAAAAGATGATCAATTTTTTCCATAAATTTCATATCACCTTAGGCCACTCCACAGCCTATTACTCTCAAGGTAATGGCTTGGCCGAATCATCCAACAAAAGCCTGATTAACATCATTAAGAAGGTGCTGGAGGAAAACAAGAAGAACTAGCACAAAAATCTGGTAAATGCCCTATGGGCAGACAGACTCTCAACCAAGAGATCCATTGGGATGAGCCCTTATGAGCTAGTATATGGTATGGAGGCCAGATTTCCCTCATCCTTGGGCATCCCTGTTATCAAGCTATTATAGGAAATTCAAGCTGAACCAAATGATGTTCAAAGGAGGATAAATCAAACAATTCATTTGTAGCAAACGAGAGAGCAAGTCTATGACAAAGCTCAAATTTTGCAAGAGAATCTCAAAAGGATGTTTGATAAAAGAACAAAGGCTGAAGATTTATGTGTTGGCAACAAAGTTCTAAGGTGGGACTCATGAAGGGAAGACAAGGGAAAGCATGCAAAATTCGATTTCCTTTGGAAAGGGCCATTTGTTATCTCTACTGTTCAGGGCAATAACACATATTTCCTCAAATCTACAGATGGCAGCATAGCTGAAGAAGGCCCTGTTAATGGCCGAATGTTAAAGCATTATCATGATCCCATTTATTGAATATAATGCAGCTTTGTATATATCCCTTTGTATATTGATATTTGTATATTATCAGCACTTTTATTTTTGTACAGCAAGCAGAATATTAGAACAGCGCAACAAAGTTCTTTAAAGGCAGGTTCTCAAGCAGAGGTGCATGTAATGATAGAGCACGCAGAAGAAAGCAGGTGGTGCTGCTATTGTATAAAAAATTCAGTTTATGAGAATGTTGTTTTCAGGTTTCAAAGTTTCAATTATTTGACAGCCATCACAAGGGAAGTTTCAGTCTACAACAACAATAGAAGATCAAGGCAATCTGACCTTTTGTTCTTGGCTTTTCACAAGGAAAAGCCATCCCCAAGTGGAGCCACTATTAGCCTCCTATTGCAATAGGTGTTCATATTTCATGATTGACAGTTGAAAGTGCCAAATATGTCATCTTTTCATGCTGCAAGGTTCCATATTTCCAGAAAGAATCCAAAGAAGAGGCCATGAAAGTGTGCCAGTCTAAATGCCACTGATGTATTCCAATTTTGATGAAGTTATTCCATTTTTCAAGAATTTTTCAGTTAAAGGAAAGCCAAAGAGCTTAATCTTGGCTTCCCTGGGTTTCAATTGCTTGTTTTAGAATATAGAGAATGAATATTTTTCCAAACTATTTAATCTTGGCAGATCAATAGCTAGGTAGAGAAATAAAGGAGCCCAACTGCTTAATCTGGGCCCTTGGAAGATATAAGGGTACATTTAGATAGGAGGGCAGTCAAAATAAAAGAAGATAATGAGGGTCTGCAAGTCCAAGTGCACCCATGTAAAAAGAAGAAAAAATGTAAGTAATTAGGCTGGGTAAGTAGTTTTGTGGTTGCAGAATCAAGCTATGTGATCCATTTCATGTTTTTTAAGTGTTGTATCTATTCAGATCACAATTATGAAGCACTTTTTTATTTGGAGAATCTCAAGAAAGGCATGTCTAACTCCCCCTTCTTCTCGTTCCTCAAATCACTCACTAACATCCCCTTGAGGACTTTGGGATCTGCCCAACCAGTCCTGTTACCACTTCATTTTTTTAAAATACTAAGTCAGGCTTTGACTTTCTTCAGTGAAAAGAAGCCACATTTCTTGTATAAAAATCATTTCTCCACAGTCCACTCACTTCCTATGCCTAAGTTTCAGTTCACAAACTTAGCCCCCTACACTTCACCTCACAAACTCATATTAACTTCTAAACATTATTATTATGTAAATCCCTATCTATTTCCCCTTCCCCTTACTAAAAGCACTAAATAGCTCCCATATGTACATATTCCCATCCCCTGGCACTATAGCCCTATAATATCTGTTTGGGGAAATTCCAAGTTCATTTGGGGCTTAGCATTAGCCTTCTGCGTCCTAACCCTGGGATTAACTTAACATTTGATTAAGGTTAATAACCTCTTTCCTCACCCCTCTATCCACAAACCTTAAATATTTTATCCTGCGCGCTCACATTTTTGGGATTGGTTAAGTATTTTGATTAAACTTTACCCCCGGCGTGCAAACCATGTATAAAACCCGCAAACCCAAAGTGTAAACCCCCGCAACGTTGTATAAATATTCGAATATTCCAGCGGGCCCCACGCACAAACCTGCCGCTGGCTCCGCGCTCCGTCAGCCCTCCGATCCGCCCTCCCGGATCCGACGGCTCTCGGCGATTTCGGAGATGCCCTGTCACTCGACAGTTAGCGTCTGATTGCCTGGTGGTTTTGTCATCGTATAGAGGGACGCGTGTCCGCCCTTGATTGCATCAGAGCCCCTCTAACATTTACCACCCTTGTACAAAGGGCGGTCCGATGAAACCACAAACCGCCTTCTGTCTCTCCTCCTTTGACGATAGCACCAGGTCAGCGCCACGTCACCTTTGCGTCGACCGCCCACTGCTACGTGTCTCTGCCACTACATCACCCTGTCGTACTGCCACGTCACCCTGCTGACGTCACCCTACCACGTCACTACCGTACTAGGACCCACCGCTGACATCATGCTGATGTCATCACCAAAAGAGGCGCGAAAGGCAAAAATCGCAGCAAAGGATGCCCGAAATGAAAAACTGAGGTAGTTTTTGATGCGCAATTAGCGCTTAGCGCTAATCGTGCATCACTAAGAAAAAATGATCAAAATGGAAATCTACCTATGGCTAGGCTAGCAGCAAGCCCGAAAATACGTAGTTTTACAGGATTTCTTCATGAATGGTTCAGAAAAGGGGCAATTTGACAAGTTCAAGAGTATCAGAGGAAAGACGAAGCCCAGATTAAATTTAAAAGAGTATCAGTGAAGAAACAAAGAGTATCAGATCGGCAATACCAAAGCAGGTGAACATTAAAGACCCCCAAAGCAAAGTCAAAGAAAACGGTGAAGCCATCTAAGGCTTTCAGATCACAGTTAATGCACATCAAAACCACTTGAGAGCAAGGGATCAAAGCCCAATGCACAGTTATGGCTAAATGAACAGCACAGAGCCAAAAGGACACCATATTAACTCATTTTGATACCGCTACCTCCAGCGCAGCTCGAAGATATTTTCCTTCATTAAATTTAGGACAAAAATTAGGTTAAAGAAGTTATTTCCCTCAGACCTGTTTTAGGTCTACTGTAATATATATTTTAGATATTTTCCCTATATAAACAACCCTAATTCATTGTTTAAAGGGTTGGTTGGTTGATATTCCTCAAGCTAGACTTGCATTGTATTTTTGAGAAGCTCTGTAATCAAAGACTGCTAGAATGCTTTGGATGAAGAAATGACTGTTGTGTTACTAATGGTTAAAGAGTGACTGTGGAATTCCTATGCTACTACATGGCTCAATAATTTTTTCTACCTCTGTTTACAGTTTTATTACGTTTATGCACAATTGTGTTGCCATCTAAATAGCAAGAAAAAAGAATAGCTTAGGTTTTGCTTGACTGCACCTTATGCTCAGTTCTCGTTATTTTTATATGTTTTCCTCAGAAATGGTTATGAATATGCATACTTAAATGATCATGTTTACCCTGTTTCTTTCACATATGGCTATTTTTTAGGAATTCTTTACTGCTCCTAAACAAACTTTCATCCACCTTCCCTCTATGTTAGCTAATGAAAGATTCTTAGTATCCTTTCATTTCTGACCTTTACTCCATCTTTATTCCAGCCTGATATTTTTCTATGTGTAGCTATCCTGCTCTATATTCCTCTTGTAACCAAGAAAATGCAACAGCAAGCTCTAATCCATGACTCCATGCCCAATGGTTTGAACTTCTCACTGTATGCATCCCAACTCTGCTTGAAAACATCTCCTTCCCACCAAAATCAAAACAAAACCCTTGCACACCATAACTAGCCTAAAATCAACCCAAAACAAAGTAAATCATAAAGAGAGAGCCCTCTCTAACTGCAGGTAGGCTAGGACCTGTAGCCCAAAGATTGGTTTGTGGTTACCTCGGTCGTATCCCTTAAGGAGCTAAGGGACAACCTGAGTGTTAACACCTTGACCATTTAAACTGCACACCCTTTGCACATTGTGTACTTAATGATACCATAGGAATCTGAACTTCATCCCCGTAGCACTTCCTCATTACCTTTCCTACCAGGATTTGTGAGGAAATCTACTCCGCGGGGTCATTGGTATAAGTTATTGAATATCTGCGCTACTTTTTTACAAGTGAAAACTCCTTCTTGTTCGCCAAATCTATTTCTCCTTCCTTTCTACCAAACTCCTTGGTCGGATTCAAGCCCTCATATGGCAAGTGTGTGACACGATGGATGAGCATGTCGGTGATGGGTATAGGCCCTTCTAGCCATAAGAACCCATCGTGCACTAGAGTAAGCAACTAACACTCATAGGTCATGTTGATAGTGGGGAGGTGATAGTAGAGCACCCACAACAGGTTCAATAACCCAGAATTCTCCACTCCGTGGATTCATTCCATCATTTCTAGCTCGGTGACACTTGAGTCCAGGTAATAGACACACTTCATATAATTTGTTGTTGCGAGGTGAGGGAACTGCTCACAGTTTGTCAGTTCCCAATATTCCATCTTTAGCAAGGGGATCTACGCAAGGCACGAACCTTCGAAGGGGACCTACTCCGGCAGCAAGGGCGTAGAAATAACAAATTTATCAGAGTCTGGGTCCTTGGTGACCTTTGCCTTCCCCTTGCGTGGAGGAATATAGTCAGACAACTTTGACAAGGGCTCCATTCCCTCAGCATCTATATCCTCGGTGCCCTATCCTTCCTCGGCCTCCAAATCAACAACCTTCTTGGGCTGCTTGTCTTTCTTTTGCTTTTGGGTTGTAGAATGTTTTCTAGGTGATTCGCGGACTAGCACCAGCTTCTTCTGCTTATCCTTCTTCGGCTTCTGGGTTTCTCTAACAGGGGTAGAATTTGGCCTAGGTGACCTTGGTGTTGTAGGCATTGGAGCCAGAGCCTCCATACTCACTACCTCCGGAGCAGCTCCTTAAGATGCGATATCTCCCCCAGTGCTCATAGTCTCAGCAGGGCTTGGACTTGACATGGTGTCAAGGATAAACTTCTGGTTCAACTCTGGTAAATTGGCAAATGCAGGGCTCATGACTAAATCCTCAAAGAATGAGCGGTTCATAAGAAACAGACAACATAGCTCAAAAAATCTAAGTGTGCAAAGTGTTCTATGTTGGATTGACATGCGTAATGTATAGGGGCTTTTAAATTCAAATCTGACTGTTCCCCCCAAAATTCGATCATTAATGTTGTTTTGGTGGTAGATCTTCAAAGATTTTGGCCTTAAATGCCGCCAGCCCGCTCCTCTTAACCATCTTCTGGCTGTCAAATCATGAAAAGTGACTCCAACGGTCACTTTCATGTTGTGCTGTGTGACACCTCCCTTCGTAGCGCAGCTCCCTTCACGCAACTTCTTATACTGTAACTTCACCATTTTCTACACAGCCCACCTGCCGCAGAGTCCTCCAATCTCGACAGTGTACTTTATAGCCCCAGGCTCCCTTACAACTGCCTGGAGCACTAACGATGTCCTGTCGTCATATAGTTATTGAGCCGGATCCCCTGTATATGGTTTCAATCAGCTGCCATTCACTCTTCCCAGAAAAGGTTCTCCATTTAGCTTCGTGAGCTGAACTGCACCTCCATTTGTAATCTCTTTGATAACATATGGCCCAAGCCAGTGCATCTGAAATTTCCCTTGAAACTTAGTGAACTTGCTATCATACAACAATACCAAATAGTTTACCTTGAACATGTGCATCTTGATGTGTCGATCATGCCATGCGTTTTCACGTTTCTTTTGTACTTGTTAATGGAATCCAACCAAGAATCTATCTTCTTCAAGCTCCATCAACTGTGCGAGCCATTCTTCCAAGGTTTCATGATCTTCAATACCTATGAAAGATGCTATGTGTAGACTAGGTACGATATATTCCATAGGAATCACAATTTCTATGCCATAAACCAATATAAAAGGTGTATGTCCTGTCATGTTTTTTCAAGTAGTCCTATACGCCCATAGCACTATAGGTACGTGCACATTCAAGTCATTCTATTATGCATTGTAAATCTTCATCAACGCATTCTCCAAAATATTATTAAAGGCCTTAACTATTCCATTAGCCTCAGGATGATACGGTGTGCTCTTCTAATGATAAACCTGGAACTTTTCAATCAGCGCACTGATCGTTTCATTTAGGAAGTGCGTACCCTAATCACTCAACAACACATTTTTCCAACCAAATCTAGTTAACACATACTCAAATAATAACTTCGTTGTTGTAGCACCTGTACAATCCTTCACCAGCTATGCCTCCACCCATTTTGCTAGATACTCCATCATGGTGATGATATAGCACGCACTTGTCTTCTTTCCTAGGGGTGGAATTGGCCCAAAAAAATTAGTTGCCCTTTTTTCAAATGCCTATAACGATACTTGAGGATTCAGTGGAAACTCATCCCTCCGTGATGGTTTTCCCGTTCGTTGACATGCATCGCATGCCCTCCAATATGCTTTAGAATCTTTATGTAGCGTAGGCCACCATAGCCCTACGTGCAAAGTATTCTATGTTGTCGCATTTCCTGCATAATATCCTCCTATAACCCCTCCATGAGATTCACCTAGGATGTTATTCCGTTCAAAATATGGCACATATCGTCACAGTATCTCGTCTACACCCATCTTATATAAATGTCCTACAATTACTGAGAAATCCATCTCGTGCACTACTAACTCCTTTTTCTAACTGGTGTATCCTTTCGGTGCTGTCCATGTAGTCAAAAAGTGAACAATATCTACAAAGTGGTTATCCGCTACACACATCGTGAAGAGCTACGCATCAGGTAACCCTTCCTCCAAATTAGTAGGATTTTCTCCTGTCTCGATCCACGACAGATGGTCAGGTCCTGCATTCAACCTTCCTGCCTTCACAATCACCTTGAAGTCATACACTTGGAATAGCAATAACCATTGGCATATCTTCTCCCCCAACACATGCTTATTGATCAGGTATTTCAAGGCAGAATGATTTGTGTACATTTTGAAATGTCCTCCCAATAGGTAGTCCCTGAAATTTTGTAGTACGTACACCATAGCCAATCGTTCGTGCTCTGTCATTGAGTAATTCTTCTTGGCCTTCAATAATTTCCTGCTCGCGAAGGCTACAACATGGTCCATCTCTCCTTCACCGGTATATGTTAATAATGCTCCCAACGCAATGCAAGAGGCATCGACATGTATATGGAACTCCATTTTCCAATCTGGGAAGAAAAAAATTGGTGCGGTTACCATCTTCTCCTTCAATACATCCCAACTGCATTGACATTCTTCTTCCCAATAGAATGTAGCATCCTTGTTCAACAGTTTCTCCATGGGCGCAATAATCTGAGCATAAGCCTTGATGGACTTCCTATAATATCATGTATGTCTGAGCATTGCGCGCAACTATTTGACACCTCTTGGGGCCTCCAAATTTACTGCCGCTGGAATCTTGGTAGGGTCCACCATCAATCCTTGCTTGCACACCACATGACCTAGTAAGCTCCCAAAGGGGACATAGAATAGACACTTCTTCAGATTCAACACGATCTGGTATTTGCAGCACATATCTAGCATTAGGTGTAGGCTTTCTACATGGCGCTTTACCAGACCAAACATCGTCCAATCATCAAATTATACCTCCAATAATTTATGGATGAACTCATTAAATAATGCTATAACTATGTGAGAGAATATCACAGGTGCATGCTTGATTCCAAATGACATGACAATATATTGAAAACAACCTCATTCAATCACGAAGGTTGTTTTTCTCCTAGCCTCTGGCACAATATTGATCTGATGGTACCCCAAAAACGAATCATTGAATGAGTAGGCCTCCTTCCCTTGGACGTTATCCAATACCTCATCAGTAAATGGTGTCAGAAAAGGATCATGGATGCAGGAATCATTAAGTTTCCTTAGATCTACGTAAATCCTTATTTCTCCCTGTTAGAAAATTATATATTACAGAGCAACGGAACACATAAAATATTGCAGAAATACAAACACAGAAAATGCATAAAAGAAGAGATACATAGATACGTGGTTGTTGTGGGGGAAAGTATCCAACTCGGAATGACCCTAACCCACTCTAAGGGTGACAGTTTCCTTAGCAACAGCTGAAAGCAAAGCAATCTAAAGTTTCTTCTTTATAACATGCAAGAGATAAAAGGAAGAGATCCACTTACCGATGTCTTGCGCAAATGGTCGATCCAATATCCTTTGTTTGCCGCTTGCTCCCAGATACAAGTCTTTTCACGGGCCCAGCTACACGAGATCCTGCAAATAAGACAAGAAAAGGAAACTACAAGAAGCATGCATGTATAATCGATTCAAGGATTAGCATAAATCAAAGACGCAAATGAAACAAACCATCATTGAAACACATGCGAATAGAAGAACCTCAAATGCTTTATTAATATATGGAAGTAAGGTTCAGGTGGTGATACAACCATGAGAGGTCCAATCCAGCATCACCTTCCCGACGGAGAGAAATCTCTTCTTCACCTCCCTCAAGCAATCACCCAATGCTCACAACTGCAAACAAACAACGATTCTTTGCTCTGAATTCCCGCCTCCAGATCCCATGGGATGAGATCCTTATATAGAATTCTGAAGTAAAGATAAGTCAGCTGTGTGTGTGACTTGTTGTCCTCTTCAACCCCAGTTGTATCTTCAGTCCTTGAGTTCACTCGGAGTTTCTATCTTCCACTTGGAGTTCTAGAACCTCTTAACTCATTACTTAGGCGAATCTTCTGCTCCAAGTGTCAATTTGGAAGCTTCCAGGGCACTTGCACTGTTAGAAAAGATTCCTCCACATGTCAAGGCACGCCCAGCGCAGGTAGGCTTTGTTCTACCTGCTATGCAATGCAGGTGGGCTTTGTTGCACCTGCTATGCAGCGCAGGTACACCACAGGGCTTCTGACATGATCTAGAAATGACCTGTTTTTGACTGTTTTTCAGTGGAGAACTGATCTGTAGAGCTGTGG
This sequence comes from Pinus tabuliformis, assembly GCA_031772625.1. NCBI lineage: Eukaryota > Viridiplantae > Streptophyta > Pinopsida > Pinales > Pinaceae > Pinus > Pinus tabuliformis. The sequence goes on along the minus strand of CM062811.1, from coordinate 1,024,747,132 downwards.
TTTGCTGACCTTGTTCTTCTAAGGGTAAGAACAACATGTTTAGGGACTTTGGATCCCTTGGATTATTGACTTTTCATGCTCCCTGCTGTCAGGCACAAAAATGTCTATAACAGTTGCCCCCTAAAGTATGAGGTCGTTTATCGGGTGAAATGCTTTATTAGGAGGATCCGAAGTTCATTCAATCTGCCGGGAGGTGACCTGTAACAAAATACAATACAATACATTATCTTTTCATACTTTCTTTTCATGATCTAGCTGATGCGGGCATTTCCCATGCTCAGCTTTATAAATACATTTGCTGTACATATACAGACGATCGTCTGATAACAGACTGATAATTCTCTGCTTTTTAATTATCATCCTTTTAGTAGGATGATCATCTGTTGCACATGTCTATGTCTTTATCTCCTGAATATATATCGCAGCCCGGATGGATGAAACTAGATCCGGGGTCTTCAAACTTCCGATCTTCACATAAGTACAAGTCGATCCATGTGAGAATTTCTTGGAGTCGAACATGGAAGGACATCGCTTGATTACCAGTCAATAATGTAAACTGTTAACAAGCGCGAGAGGAATCACCGATAATGATGATGACCCTCAAGGTACTACAACACAATTCACGTGGCGTGAATATAGGATCTGACGTCGAACACCACGCAAAGTCTCCCGGTCGAAGGTCATTGATGTATACCTATCGCCGGAAGTGAGAAACTTGCCATTAAGGCATGCAAGCTTCAAAGTACTGAGGGGGTGTTCCTAGATCAACTTCTTGGATAGTGAGCTGATGTCGACAAGAAGCGATCCGTCAAAGGAGGGCCTTAATGAATCCCACATCAGTGACACGGAACGGAACTAGTGATGATGGTGAAAACAATCTGTGAAATATGATTCAGGGTGGCGGTCATGGAAGGATGAAAGATGATGTATGGTAGTGGATGGGACCCGGTTGACACTTTCTGAATGACATCTCTTGAACATATAACGACACTGATGTGATGGATCGGTAGCATTACCCCATATGGATGGTATGGCGAGACCATGGTGAAGGGACCGGTGAATGATAATAACCCAACCTGATGGAGGCAAAAGTGTCATGTTCAAGAGCGACTTGCTACCATTAAAGCTTTTGAAGTTCTTCCCAATTTTCCCCAGTCATTTCTGACCAGTACCTCTTTATTTTTGTCAAGCTTGAGGAGGATAACATATGCTTGTTCTATAACCTACCCTTCGGGTAAGCCCATCGCTATGTTTTAACGAGCCTAACGATGGGGAAACTCGTTCTCGTCTAAAGACAAGTTTGTCGCTATCTAATATTTTTAACGAGCCCAGCGACAAAGACAACTCGGTCCTTTTCATTTTTAGAGAGTCTGAAAAGGGTACATAAAGTGGACTCCAGGGGTCCTTTTTTGTCATCTAATCCCTTAAGTCCGAAAAAGTATAAAACAAAACAAAAGGGATGAATGTTCGATCTCTTTAACGAGTTGAACTAGACAAGCGCTCGACCTTTTTGTGTAATAATCCCTCAGGTCCAAAAAAGATTAAAAGCTAGAGGAGGAATAGCTCTTCCTGTCCTTTTAACGAGCCGAAAGGCCAAAACTCGGCAATCTTTTCATATTTTACGAGTCAATTGAAAAGAGCTCAAAGAAGACTCGTGTTTTGAGTAACGAGTGACAAACAGGGATAGCAGCAGATTCCAGGTACAGGTTGGAATTTTCCAATCACGGCAGTGTTACAGGGATGGCTAAGTGAGGTCACTCTTCGCAGCTGCTCCTCAAAACAGGTAAACAATCAAGTGGATGTGAATGATCGGCCAACTGCAGAGTGGAGATGACGGTGCACAAACACGACCAAGGCTTTTTATGGCTGATGGTTTTCAGGTCTCAAATGGTTATTTACCGGTTCATTTTTTCCAGTGAGCTTGAACTCTGGGGGAAGCTTGCTCACATGCTTAACATTTATTTTTTAACGAGCATGAACTTCCGCATTAAAACTGCTCGGATCTTGTGTTTATTTTTTAACGAGCATGAACCTTGCCAAAAACTGCTCATATCTTGTGTTTATTTTTTAACGAGCATGAACCTTGCCAAAAACTGCTCGTTTGATAAGGTCAAATTCATATTTTACCATGACTAGCTTTTCTTTTCCTGAGATAGTACTGTTTCATCAATTGCTGCAACAAACTTGTTAGAAATGGATATAATGAAGTAAACATGCTAATATTTTACTTTGAACTACGTAAAAAGCAATTAAAAGATGTTTTTACCTCCCATTTTACCATTTCATGTGCATTTGGTTTGTTGGAGCTTTGGAGGTGCCTCTTCCTCTCGATTTTCACCAGCTGATTCCGGGAGATTCTGTGGACGATTTTCAGCGCCGTTTCCACCAGGTAGGAGCTAAACCTTAGCTCTATCTTTTCATGGTCTGATTTCTCACTTTCATGCATGTTTTCCTGCCCCCATGAGCCCCTGGGGTTTCTCTAGGGCGCCCTGCCATCAGCGCAGGTGCCCCCTTCGAAACCTGCGTTGGGGGCTGCATTCTTCAAAGGCAGATTGATCCCCAACGCAGGTAGACCCTTCTCTACCTGCGTTGGGCGCAGAAAACTCATTGTTTGCACTGTTTTTTATGAGATTTTGGCCATTTTCTTTAATGAGTCAGGGATCTTACTCCTCCTCTTGTTTGTTTTGCAGAGTTTATTGGAGCAGAATGACTCTTACGTGGCGGGAACGAGAGCATGAAGAGGAGGACATGATTGCCCTCCATGATCCTGTGACTGTGAACGCGTTGCGGAACTGTGGCTTGCTAAAATTCTTCCGCATATCTAGCATGAGGGCACAGATACGTCTATTGCAGTACCTGCTTGATGCTTGGGATCCTGTTAACCAAGTGTTCCAGATTAGGGGCAAGTCCATCCCTTTGACCATAGTGGACATTTACTTCTTGACTGGTTTGTCAAGGCGGGGTGCCCCTATTTCCTTATCTGGTTCGGCCCGAGGGAACGATTCTGTGAAAGATTATATCCGTCAGTATTGCAGGGAAGGGTCCCAGCCGAGCAGAGACGGCAAGGTTTCTATCCGTGATATCACTGACAGGTCTCTCAGGTCTATTTTGTACACGATTTGCAGGATGGCCGGCAGTGCATCTCCTCATGTTGCCAACAGGTCTTATGTGCAGCACGCTCTAGAGTGTCTTCAGCCGAAAGTTTTCAACTGGAGTGATGCAGTACTGGTTCAGATGAAAAACCAGTTGACCAAAGTAAAGGACGGGAAGCTGAAGAATTTCGGCTTCGGTTCAATTTTGACTGCCTTCGCTTTGGAGAAGATCCCCTTGATGCAACCTCAGTATATTATTCTCGACTTGCCATCTCCTACTGAGCCACGCATGCAGAGGTGGGTTGACCACATGTCCAGACATGCAGGTCAATCTCAGATTACTTTTACTGATGCCTTCTTTAGGTGGTTCGAGCGGCAGGATATGGTTTTCTCCGAGTATCCATATATTGGCATGGATTTCCGAGGTGATCCGGATTTGGTGCTACCGGATGGCGAGCAGTGGGGAGATCTCGGTAAAATCTTGACCTTATCACCGTTTTACTGTTTTCTATTTGTAATGTTCTTGTGCTTTACTCTATCAAGACTCTAATCAAACTCATTTGTGCGTGCAGATGTTGGTCCCATCCGTCCAGTAGTTCGTCCGAGAGTTCCTGCTGCTGCCCCTGCAGGGGAGGCTCCTGGGAGAGCTATTCTCCGTGACCTTGACTTGGCCGAGACTCTTACAGCTGTGCAGGAACAGGTCGAGGGTCTTACACTTGGGATTCCGGATGTACGGATCGACGAGTTGCCTCTACGATTGCAGCGACATATTGCTGGTGTTCCTAGACGATGGTCTCGTCTTCTGCGCATGATTGCACAGGCCGTGGCATGCTATCATGAGCATCACTAGGCTAGGGTGCCCCCCAGCCATTTTTGAGTTTTGGGGTCATATGACCAATTTTGTCTTGGTTACAGAACATTACATGTAAACCGTAAACAGTTATATATATTTTTGATTTTCGGGGTTTATTCCAGTTTTTATGTGATCCATGCATGAAACATCGATGATGCTTCTCTTTTTATCAGTTTTGCAAATGTCTATCTAACACATAGTTTGCTAATGAGTCGGTTAATGTGTTTAAGTTTCTGGAAATGTGTTGATATTGGATAAAATCAAACTGTCTTTCCAAGATTTTAACTCTTAGGAACTTGCGATAAATAGCTGGATTTCGGACAGAGTAGGTACCATTGAGCTGTAGTACCATGAGCTGTGAGTCTAGCCTGACAACTAGCCGGCGTATGCCATGAGTGATGGCATCAGAGAGGAGTTCTATCAACGCGCTATACTCAGCGATATTATTTGTTGATTGACCAATACATACCCCCCTGAAACTCACTAACTCGCCGCTTGGGTTAAAAATGGCCCATGCTGCAGAGGATAGGTTCCTCGAACTACGACTCGCTCCGTCGGCATATCCAACCCACGGTTCCAATGGATTTGACATCTGCAATAAGCGTAAAAAGCGGATTACTTAAACTGGAACAAACGCTTTAGCGAAAACAAAAATGTAACAAAAGCATACAGGTTACTATTAGGCATAGTAACGCTTAAGGTACAACCCGTTACGGGGTTGCGCCAGTGGAACTCCGTCATAATCTACCAACTCGTAGGCACCTTTTGCTAACACACTTTTAACAATATAAGGGCCCATCCATAAGGACTTGAATTTCCCAGCTCCCAATTTATCGGATTCTTGGTCATAAAGCAAGACCAAATCACCTTCCGAGAAGACACGGGGTTTGACATTTTTGTCGAACTGCGCTTTGACTCATTTCTTATGGGCTTCGTTTGCCAAGGCGGCATCACGACGGGTTTCATCCAACTGGATTAATTCCAAGAAACGAGCTTCTTCTTCCGAGGTTCCGGGGAGGAGATCAATTGCGAGTTTAAGGGACGAAATTTCGCACTGGATTGGTAGGATTGCTTCTAGGCCATACACCAGTTGAAACGGTGTGAACCCAGTGGCATTCCTTACCGACGTTCGGTAGGCCCACAAAGCCGAGTACAGGATCAAATGCCATCTTCTTTTGTGAACCCCGACCATCCTTTGCAGCATGCGCTTCAGGACCTTGTTGATCGCTTCAACTTGTCCGTTAGCTTGCGGATAGTACGGAGTAGAGCTGTCGTGAGACAATCCTAGTTTGGCAGTTAATTCAATCATCATGTGGTTGCGAAAATGCGACCCATGATCTGTTACTATGGCCTGTGGTATGCCGAATCTGGCGACTACATGATTAAAAAAGAATAGGGTTGTTGTTTCACCAGTATTATCCAATGTAGGCATCGCCTCGGCCCATTTGGTAAAATAGTCAACTGCGACTATAATATACCCATGCCCCCCGGTCGAGGTGGGGTTACATTGCATGAAATCGATGCCCCACTTGGCGAAAGGCCCCACAGCTACTATCGGCTGTAAAGGAGCGGGGGGTTTTCTGGTTTTGCTATCAAAAATTTGACAAGCATGGCAACTTCTAACTGCGGTTATGCAATCTTTGAACATAGTTGGCCAGAAGTATCCTGCTCGTAAGATTCTTTGTGCTGTAGCATATCCAGATTGATGCCCCCCACAGGTGCCTGAATGACATTCATTCAGGGCTTTTTCGGCCTCCTCATGGGTTAGACACCTTCTCAGAACCGTATCGACACCACGACGGTAAAGCGTATCACCGACGATCATGTAGTCTTTTGCCTGGTATCGAATGCGTTTTTGTTCTGAGTGGGTGGTGTCTTGCCGAAATTTTTGGGTTTGGAGATAAACTATTATATCTCCATACCACTCGTCACTTGCTGATATCAGAAACAAGGTTTCGTCCACGATTGATTCTTGTGAAGTGTCATCGTTGGACGATGATGGGAGATCGCATAATAATTCTGCGAAAACTAAAGCTTTCTTTGATTTGGATTTAACAAATTCCAGATCAAACTCTTGAAGGATAGCTATCCACTTTGAATATTTGCCCCCAAGCAACTGTCGCGACAGTATATAAGTCATGGGGTTGCAATCTGACAATACAGTGGTCTTCCTAAAGAGGACATAATGCCGAAATCTTTGAATCGCTTGAACAGCTGCCAATGCTAGCTTTTCAACATGAGAATATCTACTTTCCGTATCATTTAAGTTTTTACTTAAATAATATATAGGGTGTTCAATTCCATCGACTTCTTGAACTAAAACCATCGCAATGGTCGTATCCGCTGCAGCCAGATACAGGTTAAAATCCCTTAGGTAGTCTGGGGCGTACATTAATGATGCTTTGATTAGCGCTAGTTTCAAAGCATCAAAGGAAGCTTGTGCAACCTGGTCCCAGACGAACGGTACATCCTTTTTCAGGAGACGGGTATAACCTTTAGCAAGTTCTGCGTAATTTGGAATGAACCTCCTCAGAAAGTTTGCTTTCCCTTGGAGTTTCTGAATCTGAAGCAAGTTAGAAGGTGGAGGCAGATTAATGATTGCCTGCACCTTGCAAGGGTCGAGACGAATCCCATCCTTGGAGACTATAAAGCCAAGCAAACGACCAGAACCGACGCAAAACACACATTTGTGCGGATTGAGTCTTATCTTGTAGTGTCGGCAACGTAGAAATATCGCTCTTAAATGTTGCGGATGATCAGTCCGCTTTCGCGAATGAGCTGGAAGATCGTCGAGATAAGGTTGAACAATGTTCTTGATGTCATGGAAAGCATAGTTCATTGCTCTCTGAAACGTCGCCCCTGCGTTCTTTAAACCAAAGGGTAATTTTCGATAAGCGAATGTGCCCCACGGACAAATAAATGCAGTCTTCGACTGGTCCTGTGGGCGGATATTTATTTGATTATACCCCGAAAATCCGTCCATAAATGAAAAGATTTCACATCCGGCGCATTCATCAATTATCTGGTCGATGAAGGGTGTAGGGTAGTTGTCCTTTGGGCAAGCTTTATTTACATCCCTATAATCGACGCACACTCGTATTGTCCCTTGTTTCTTGATAACAGGGACAATATTCGATACCCAATCGGTTAGTGGAACTGGGTAGACGAAAACATCGTGGAGAAGTTTCTCAACTTCTGCCTTAATTGCAGCGGCTTTCTTGGGGTGCACCTGTCGAAGCCGTTGTCTCACTGGTTTGACATCAGGATACATTTTAATTTCATGTTCAACGATACTCGAGTCAATGCCTGGCATTTCATCATATGACCAAGCAAAGACATCTCTAAATTCGCGGAAAAGAGCTTTATATATTTCTTGTTCTGAAGGGGAACAACCTTTGCCGACATAAATATTTTCTACAACGTCTGTTTTTGTCGAAATATTTATGGCTATAGTCTCCTCTATATTGGATAGGTTTCTCTCGGAATCCACCGTATTTACAGTATTCGTTAGGAATTCAAATACTGAAGGGTGATACAGGTCGCCTTGAGTATCTTCCTCTGGAAGGGAACGATGGTGGTTATCATCCCATGGTGCCCCCTCAATCATCATTGACTGCAGGATTCCCTCGTCACTTGCATGCACTCGTGACCAAGGATCCAAAGGGGTACCACATTCCCCTGACCTATCTACCCAAATGCTTGACGAGCGTTGATTGGGGCTCGCCTCCCATGCCCGAAATATTGATTGCTACAATATTTCGATTGGGCTTGGGTGTAAAACCATTGCCCTATCCATGATGACTTTGTCTTTTGCGACCTTCGTGGAAGATATCATGTTGCAGGTAGCCACCAATGGTACACTTCCTATGTACATATGATTTGGTAGCGAGAAAGTCCCCATCATTGTGGGATCTTTCAACATGCCTACTCCTATATCTTGAATTGAATGGTCGCTTTCATGGATCATGGGGATGCTTCCCGTAACTTGTGAACCATTCAAGAGGAAGTTCTGTTGGTCGACGACCGTAATCCCTCCTTCAAATGGGAATGCGATCTTCCTAAAATAAGTCGACACGACAGCTGCCATGGCATAAATCCATGGTCTTCCCAGTAGGATGTTATAATCTAGATTCCCATCTATGACTTCAACATCAATTTCTACTGTTTTTCCTCCTAGTTCAACCTTTAAGTTACTTAGGATACCGTAAGGGGTATATGTCCTACCGTCGAAAGCCTTTAGTGTTGTCGAAGATCTCGACAAGGTTGGTGACCCTAGCGTTTTCCAGCAGCTCATCGACATAATACATGTAGATGCCCCCTCGTCAATAATTGTTCTGTGAACAGTTTTGTTGAGGGCCTTCACTTGAATCAGGAAGGCTAGTTGAGCTGGTAACTGCGGGTCATACCCTTTGTGATCAAAGGACACAAGATTGGAATCCTTAGGATCAACCCCCCCTATTGCCGATAACAATGCCTGCCTTTGGGATGGACAATGTTGTAGTACTTCTAGAGTCGACATAGCAGATGGCGATTGTGCCAAATCTTCTACTATGTTATAATGCTGTGCCGCTCTGGCACGAGGATTAAAAGTTGACTTGTGTACTACACCCTTAGGTGGTTTTATCGTTAATTCTGGCATTTCGGGTGGGACAACTTCTGTCGAAGTTGTTGTCGAACTACTAGGTTGATCTTTACCTTTTTCGTTTGACAGTTGCGGATTCCCATAATCTTTGTTCCTTGTCGAAATCAAAGCATCATTCTGTTGCTTAGAGATCGATAACATCAGGACTTGTGACGGGGAAGCATTTCCACTATCAACCATATTTTGACCTGATTTGGGAAACGGGTCAGTCAACACAGCTGGGTTCTTTGGACTCTTAAAGAATCTCTTGAGCTCAGCTTTGTATGGACAATCTGTTGTCCAGTGATTTTCATCATCACATATTTGACATGGCCGAAATGGCTTCCCTTTCTGTTTCCCTTTATCAGGAGGGTTTGAAGAAGCTTTCTCAGGTGACGGATCATCTTGTTTCTTCTTCTGTTTCCCTTTGTTTTGCTTCTTCTTGCTTCCTGGTTGAGTGGTTTCTTTGCCTTTATCCGCAGATATGGCATTTACTTCCGAAGCAAGAATGTCTTCATGGGCATTTCGATCTGAAGTCTTACGGGCTTTCTGAGGTGAAGCCTTTCTCGACTTCGCGTTTGCAGTGCCAATCACGCCATCTCCGGCATGAGAGTCAATATTCGATTTAGGAGGGGGAGGAATTGAAAATTCAGGTCTAGGGGCATCGGGTATTTTGTCGTAGAGCGTGCCAGACTGAGTATATACCAAGTCTAAATATTGAGCACGAGCAATCACTTGCTCCTCTGTTACGACCCCCCCCTTGGCCACATCTTCCGTTATAGCCGGAAGTAATGACTTTATAAACCATTCAGCTAACAGCTGATCAGGAACGTACGTTTTCACCATCCTTCGTCGACGACGCCACTCATGTATATGATCAGATATGTGAGTAGCTGTCGTCTGTTTGAAGTTGGTCAGTATTTCTGTTCCTGTTTCATACCTAATTGGTAATTGAAAATGCGTTAAGAAAGTCGTGGCTAGGGAGCTGAAATTGTCGAACGAGGCTCTCGGCAATTCTATATACCATTTAGCCGCCGGTCCTGTCAATGTCCTCTGGAAGAGGCGAAGTCTTATCGAATCATCGTTCAGGGTGTTCGATGAACACCACAGATGAAAGGTCATGACGTGATTCGACGGGTCTTCACCTGGATTTCCATTGAATTTAGGAATGTCCGATGGAAGTTTGTGAGGAATCATGGGCCACCAAGGGGCGTAGGCGATAGGATCGTTTGTCAACCGATGTAGATCGGGTAACTCCAGAGTTGCCACGAATGGCAGCTGCTGACTCAAGTTAGGTGAGGCGTACCCAGGGTATGACGGAATCGCCTGAGCAGTCGGTCTTTGCATACCAGCATAATGTAATTGATGCTGATATGACTGATACGGTTGATGGACGACTCCACTATATAGTGGTTGGTTTTGACCGTACTGTAAGTATGGTTGTCCATTGTTCGCAAAAATTTGCTGCTCGGTACCTTGGTACACTTGCTGGAACTGCGGTTGTTGATACTGCACTAACCATGGTTATGACGCCATTGGTTGTTGTGCTATGCTTACCACTGGGCCAAGATTAGGGGTAAAGTTACCCGTTTGTGCTTGTGTCGCCCCGCTAGTTGGCGATTGTGGTTGAGTTGCAGGGTCAAAGGGTTATTGCATTACAACCTGAGAAAACTGAGGTTGACATGGAACAGGTACTGCTTGAACGTGCGACACAGTCACAATAGTTGGTGTCGTCGGGATGTTCGTTACAGGCATCTGTTGTTGCATAGAATATACAACTCTTGGTTGCTGGGGTAGCATAGGTATCCAACCACTGGTAGTTATTCCAGTATAACTTGGGTATGGTTGTGAACTTCCGTATGGGTAACCTCCCGGAGGAGGTAATGAGAAAGCATATTGCCCCCCATACGGCGGTGGTCCGGGACCGAGAGGATTTATCACACCTCGAGGACCGGATTGCCCAAGTTGATTCCCGAAAGGATCAATTTGAGTTCCAACATAGGAGTTACCGGGCATTATCCCGGGAGAACAAACAGGAACAGACCATTCTGTCGTCATGGCCCCCGAAGGGACCCTCTCCATCTGCTGAGAGTTAGGGACAGATGGTATGCCGGCGAACATTGTCGGAACGACTGCAGGAAGTTCTGCTGTCGCTGTGTCACTTGGCACAGTCCTAGATGTCGACGGTTGTTCAGACATTTTTAGTCTATCCAGTAGATTGCCTAGTGATTCTTCAGGAACTTCTCTGGGTGATAGGCTAGCTTCTGATGCAGTGGGAAGTAGAGTGATCCCTGCTCCGAAATGTGTTGGAGAAGTGGCTTGCGGATTCTCTATAATTTCTTCTATTGCAATCAGACCGGGTGGAAGAGGAAGAACGTGAGGTCCGTAGAATATTTCTGGTGCCGAAGAAGGGGTTGTTTCGACAGCGACAATTGTTTGAGTAGCAAGACTCTCTGAACCGACCACTGATGGACCTGATTCAGTCACACAAGTATTTGCTCTCAGACTAGGATCAGTATCACTGTCCTTCTAAGGCTGTTGAACTTCTTCAATAGTGGTAGGGTTTCCAGAAATGTTTGGAGTAACCGGAACCTCAGATGTCGTCGGAACACTTGTTCCAACTTTGACAGGAGATTTGGAACCAGTTGAACGAGGTCGCTTTGCCCGGGTTGTTTTCGGTTCCGGGGACAAAGACGTTTGACTCGTATTCCTCTGCGAACGACGGGTCATCGATTGACTTTCTTCCACGATTGCGGATTACTTGATCAACCAACAATGCACAGGGTAAAATGTGTTTTCGAATTGAATTAATTTTAGACGCTTTTTAAGACACAACTTGCTTTTTCATGTTTTAAGAGTCGAGAAAAAGCTAAAGATGACTCTAGTCCCCTTCGATGTATTAACGAGCCCGAAGTGACAAATGCTCGGGTGGACTTTTTCAATTATAGAGTTTGAAAAAGGCCAAAAGAAACTACTCTGGAGTACTAGGCAGAGGGTGTGCCAAACCTTTCGCGAAACCACAGAATACGTTTTACGGTACGAGTGGTCGATCTTCGTGAATGCTGTGTTCACTGCATCGCGATCAGTAGGGCGGCAGACACGGTTTCCTATGGATAAAGGCTTTGTTCCTATAGGGGTCCCCCAATATACGCGACGGTACGCGGGGGCACAAATCCGTATTAGCGCTCTCGTCCCTTAGGAGGAATCACCCACCTTCATAGAGATCGATAGTCACTATGTTTAACGATGCCGGTTCACGTCTCTACCTAGACCTCTATTGTGTGTCGTTAAGTTTCAAAGCGTTTTTAGATAAATTCAGTTATTTTTAGGTTGATCTTGCTTAGCAGTTTGCCTTTAAGGATCACCACGTGATGTATGATACAATTTCCTAAATGCAATCTAAGAATGATAAGCAAGCTTTATTCAATTCTTTCAACTTTATGAAAATCCTAACTACTGAAGGAAAAGAAAGACATCATCTTTTCAAACAGATCATGGAGCACACACTAATGCACTTTTCCTAAATCGACATGCAAACTGTCTATATGCACATGCACAATGCAAGTATTTCTTTTCTTCTCTCTTAATGTTGATGGTATGACAAAAAGAAAGTTGTTGTACGATTTCGAATTCAATTTCGAGCGAACATAAACAAGTATTTGTCCAATAATCAAAATAACACCTTAAGATCTACTTGTTTTTTACACAAGAAATACTGAAATTCGAACCAGATAACGAAAGCAAATGTTCAAGCAGCTATGAACAGCAATAAACTAGCTCTTAGAATCACTACGACACTTTCTTTCAGGCCTAGATCCAAGAGGTCACAGCTATACTAGTTTACTTTCGCTACGGGAAACTGTGAATGAAAACAAGAAATACAATAAGAAAAATCACGGTTTCAACATACAACTGAGGCGGAATGAGGGCAAAGAAAAGTGGTTTCAGCTGGGTATACAGGTTGACAGCAGGCTGCAAAAACTATATAGAAAACTGGGCAACAGACAGTGAGGAACCCCAGTTGCACAAGGCAAAACTGGATCAGCGCAGGTAGCCCCTTTGGGACCTGCGTTGCAGCGCAGGTAGCCTTTGCTACAGCTGCACTGATTGAGACAGCTCTCGTCTCGTTCAGATTCCGGGTCACAGTTTGCTCAAAAATCAACAGTTTTTGATGAAATCAGAAGCTATCAGTCAAGTATACTCTAGGGGATGATGAGGGAAGGTAAATACTATCACAAAGAGCTTAGAAGAGTCCTTGTGGATCAGCTCTTCAAATCATGAACATGCCCAGCACTGGGCTAGAGCAGCTACCCTCTACTTTCCACTCGAAGGATTTGAATGCAGTTCGATTCGGTGCTCCCTTTGTTCAAGATAAGAATAGCAAGAATACACAAGCTACCAACAAGACACGCTTCCCCAGTGGAGTCGCCAGTCTGTTGTGGGGGAAAGTATCCAACTCGGAATGACCCTAACCCACTCTAAGGGTGACAGTTTCCTTAGCAACAGCTGAAAGCAAAGCAATCTAAAGTTTCTTCTTTATAGCATGCAAGAGATAAAAGGAAGAGATCCACTTACCGATGTCTTGCGCAAATGGTCGATCCAATCTCCTTTGTTTGCCGCTTGCTCCCAGATACAAGTCTTTTCACGGGCCCAACTACACGAGATCCTGCAAATAAGACAAGAAAAGGAAACTACAAGAAGCATGCATGTATAATCGATTCAAGGATTAGCATAAATCAAAGACGCAAATGAAACAAACCATCATTGAAACACATGCGAATAGAAGAACCTCAAATGCTTTATTAATATATGGACATAAGGTTCAGGCGGTGATACAACCATGAGAGGTCTAATCCAGCATCACCTTCCCGACGGAGAGAAATATCTTCTTCACCTCCCTCAAGCAATCACCCAATGCTCACAACTGCAAACCAACAGCGATTCTTTGCTCTGAATTCCCGCCTCCAGATCCCATGGGATGAGATCCTTATATAGAATTCTGAAGTGAAGATAAGTCAGCTGTGTGTGTGACTTGTTGTCCTCTTCAACCCCAGTTGTATCTTCAGTCCTTGAGTCCACTCGGAGTTTCTATCTTCCACTTGGAGTTCTAGAACCTCTTAACTCATTACTTAGGCGAATCTTCTGCTCCAAGTGTCAATTTGGAAGCTTCCAGGGCACTTGCACTGTTAGAAAAGATTCCTCCACATGTCAAGGCACGCCCAGCGCAGGTAGGCTTTGTTCTACCTGCTATGCAACGCAGGTGGGCTTTGTTGCACCTGCTATGCAGCGCAGGTACACCACAGGGCTTCTGACATGATCCAGAAATGACCTATTTTTGAGTGTTTTTCAGTGGAGAACTGATCTGTAGAGCTGTGGTTTGCTGACCTTGTTCTTCTAAGGGTAAGAACAACATGTTTAGGGACTTTGGATCCCTTGGACTATTGACTTTTCATGCTACCTGCTGTCAGGCACAAAAATGTCTATAACAGTGGTTCACCCAGTCTGGGCTATGTCCATGGAGAAACATCCAGTCCTTCGATTTATATTATCCAGAAAATTAAAGAGATACAACCTACAACATATCCGATGTAATTCCCTCTTCGCTCTCAATGTCCTCTCTCTTCCTCACTTAGAATACATATCTACATAGATGCAATACAATTCCCTCATATATAGCGAGGGGTTTCCTTCTAGGGAAAAAAACTCTAAATTAAACATAACTTCTACCGTTGGATCTCCGCCTAATAAATGACCCAGATTGACTATGAAATTACAACATTTTACAAGGCTATCTTACATCTATTCTTAGCTTCAGGGGCGCTGCCCCCAATCCCCCCACCAGGGGGGGAATCCCAAAAGGTGGCAACTGCCCCCCCTGGACCCCCCTACAGCGAATATTTTACAGGCGGCGTTGTCGCCGCATTTCAAACAGGGGTCCAATGTAGCGATACCTTTGAATACATAAGATAATCAGGCTCCACACCCAACACTCCCTTCTATTTCTTCTCTGGAACCACCATTGGGCTCACCCAATTAGATTCCTCTATAGGTTTGATGATGCTTGCTTCTAACATCTTATCCAGCTCCAAGCAGACCTTTTCCTTGTCTTTGGCATTAAGGCGATACAACCTCTTCTTAATGGGCTTCGCGTCCAGTTTCAAAGTGATTTTCATCACACCCAAGTCACCTATGATGCCCTTCAGGTCTGAAAACTTTGTAGGAAAAGATCCTGGTACGTGCAAAGTAACTCAACAACTTTATCCACGGTGGCATCATCCCAGTAGTCCCTAATCTTTGCAAATTTTGGCTCTGCTTCAATACCAATGTTTACTTGGTTGGTTTTCAATGGAGCGGTGATTTCTGGGATTTCTAATTGCGGACCTTTGACCTTGCAATGGCATTCTACCTCTAGAATATTGATATTTCTTGGATCTTCATCCTCCCCCTCAGCGGTCGCATTATAGCATTCCAGTGCATGGTGTCGCTGGGTGCTCCAATCTGGCTTAACCAACTCAAAATAATCCTGCGGAATTCTGAAGATCACTGCCTTAATCTCCTGCAGAGCTTCGTCAATGCATTCAAACCCATCTTCAAAACTGAAGGTCATTAAGAATCCTTCCCTTAATATATCCCACTCTGTGCTTCCATGACGGAGCTTCATTTTCATATACCAATTTATAGGGATTGTATCCAAATTATGAGGTTATCAGGAATTGATGGTCTATACTTGACTTGAATTTGATACTCTAACAATATTGGCTCAAGGCTTTTGAAAGATCTTGTTGAGACAACTAGTGAGTCAGCATGCATATTTTCATCTCTAGGAATAGAAGTTATTTTAAATCCTTGGAATAAATTTTCAATTGTGTCCCAAGCTTCATTTCTATAGGACCTAAGCCTTGGGTGTTTTGTTTGAAACAGATTTATAACATGCTTCACTATAAGCTCAAAATCAAAAAAGACACTCAATTTTTGAATCTTTAAACTCTTAGCTAGCTCAAGACCAAGAAGAAAAGCCTCATACTTAGCCACATTATTGGTGACCTCAAATTCAAGTTTACATGAATGAGTTATGTTTTCTTTATTTGGTGAAATTAAACCAATTCCTACTCCTGTTCCTTCTTTTGAGCAAGAGCCAACAAAATAAAGTTTCTATGTATCTGATTCTACAATTTTAGGTTTGGAAACTATATTTTCAATGGAAAGTTGAGTGTTTAATGATTTTTGTGAAGATAACTGAAAGCAACCAAAATCCTTATCTACTGCATAGATAGGGTGGTTTTCACTTGATCAGACCTACAAACAGTATGAAGGAATCTAAATTCCCTATATAACCTTAAATGTTCACCTCCATAGACTGGAATAGTAGAAAAATACATGTCCATCTGAAGTGATCCTCCAAGTTTAGCACAACATGATATAGATAGGAGCATGCCAAATCTATACTCTTGATAGGTATTTGAGCTAAGGTCACAACTAGGTCTTTGACTAATCCTAGGCATGGTACTTTCTTTGAATCAAAGGTGTAAATATCATGATAAGAATGAGTAACTTGTAACTGAACCTAGTCCATAATTACCTTTGGCATAAGGTTATGTGAAGCTCCAGAATCCAGCATGCAATTATACAAAAGAAAGTCATGAGCCTTTAAAGTTACATAAAATGGTGGAACAATTTCATAAATCATATCAGAACAAGATCAAAACAATACTAAGGGCTTTTCATCATGCAAACTAATAACATCTACGTTAGCGTCTACACTAGAGGGTTGTATCCATTTAGACACTTGATTTTTATAACTAGGGTTTTTGGAAAGTTCAGCTAAAGGTATAGGAATCTTAACCCTTTCCAATTCCTTTTCAATATTAAAGGTTTTCAAAATGGTCTTGTCAGATGAAAAGGTTTCAGTGGATGACTCTGTAGTCTGAGGTGTTGGATTTTGTGTTTGAATGGATTTTATTGCAGGTTCAATTATAGTGGTAGATTTTGAAGGTCTACCTGGACCTGATCTTGGTCTTAGATCATACCTCTTATTCAATTTTGCAATCAGAAATTTAGATAATGCTTGGTATTTTGAAATTTAAGCATCTCCTTTTCTTGTTGAAAAGATTGAGGAGAAGATGAAGGAACTATTGCCATTTGTATTGTTGAAGAATCAATATTACTAATATCTTCAGTGATTAAAGGGCCCGTATCCTTTGGCTGTTGATCATCAATCAACAAAGGTGGTTGAACGTTTTGATCAGAACCTCATCTTTGAAGAATGTGAATTTGAGGAGTTCTTCAAAATTGAGTTTGAGCTTGAGGTCTGATAGTAATTTGTTGAGCAGTTCTAGGTTGTGTTTCAATTTAGAAATCCTATTAGAAAGGTTTCTAAGTAATGATGTAATTTCATCAATTTTCTGATCTTCAAGTTTAGACTTGGAAGATGATGAGTCATCAACCCTAGCTTTTAGTTTTCTTTCTTCTTTCTCTACTTTAGCTTTAAGTTTGCTAGAAGCTGGCCTATTAGCTTCTACCTCTATAGCATTTGTCTGCATGTCTTCTAATGTATTAGAAACCCTTTCCCTTAGCATGACTACAAAGACATATTCAAATGATTTGGAAAATATGACCTTTGTAGCTACTACTGGCGGTTTACAATCATCAAGCATTTTATGATAGAGTTTGTTAAAACTTTTGATGAATTCAACAACTAGTTCACCAGGGTTTCTCTTCAATTCTTCAAGCTCATTGAGAAAGTAAATAGGATATTTCTTTAGCCCCCATTGGTTTTTAAAGATAGTTATGAGCTTATTCTCTTTTCTAATAGAGTCAAATCTAAGTTGCCTAAACCAGATCCTAACATTTCCTTCTAAAGATTGTACAAATAATCTCATATAAACATCTTCCTATTCTATGTTCATATTGTCAGCAAAATCTAGGAAAGATGATACATGATCCTCTGCTGAGGGACCTATTTCTCCATTAAATCTTGGTAGATGTTTTAGATATCCATTAGGAAAATTTTCCAAGTTTGCAGGGAGAACTAGAGCAGCATACCTTGCTTGCACAATGGGTCAAAAATCCATAATAGTAGGAGGAGTCTGGGGTGAGTGAGTGGATGATGAGGAGGAAGAGAAAGATGGTGAAGATGAATTGGTAGGGCTATTAGTATGTGGAGGAGAGAAAGAGGGAGGAGACCTCTTTGAGGATTTCAAAGGGGTTTTAATAACCAACTTCTAAACTCCTGGTGGAAATTCTTCTGTATTATCAAACAAAGAATTTGAATAGATAGAAAATGTCTCTTCAAGATTAGTAGAGGTTGATGGAATAAAATAAGGAGTTGGAGAAATGACGTCTGTAGGTTTGAATTCAGGTAAATGTAAACTCAATTCTTCCTTAGATGAAGGTGATTTGATAATAATGGATGGGACTTGATATGACTCAAGTGATCGTATTAAAAAGGTTGATGGAAGATCTACTCCTCTGGAATGGAGTTCAAAAACCCTAAGAGGTAATTCAATCCAATCAGGATGGGATGGCACAAATGAAAATGGAATTATAGATGATATGTATTCAGGGTGTAAAGTTGAAGAAGAAGAAGGGGTTCTAAGTCTTCTCCTTAAATAGGCTCCCCTAATAAGTATTTTTGGATCTAGTAGAGGGTTAACAATCTCATAATCATAACATGGTCTAGTATGATTAAAAAGAGCCAGCTTGGACCAGTGGAATTGCTAGGTGAAAGATTTTGACCTATATCCTTATCCTTTATTCACCTTAAAGGAGAGGGAGAATCGTCTCCCCAGGGAAAACTTAGCTTTCAATCCTTCGCTCCCCGGCAACAACGCCAATCTGATGTTGTCCTTTGAGATAAGCTAAGATCAATTAGTTATGCCAAGGAATCTATAATGTTTTGTTGTTTTAAATGATTGGATGACCAGTGATCTGTGTATAAACAGGTGCTTTAAACTTAGATAGATTCTTAATAAAATAAAAGGTTGTTCTTTAAATGCACATGGTTATTTTGATTTTAGTGCAATGGAGAAGTAGAATATGAAGAGGTATAATTGATTTAATAATAAAACTGAGTATTTAACCATTTCTAAGCATAAATTAAGAAAACAATCTTTTCTTAATCAACAAAATATAATTAGACTATCACAGAGATCTAGTGCAATTTATACTCAAAGAGGAATTTACAATAACAAATAGTTCTGTAAATTTATCTCTTATTTAAATTACAACTTCACATAGGATCCAAAATGAAACTAAAATTCAATTAAATTTTAAATCGGATAACTGCAAAAGACTTAATTTATATGAAGAAGACATAATGAATAAACAAGATGAAAACAACTCACTGAGAGACAAATCATATGAGGCAAATCCAGAATCTTTTATTATTTCAAAAATGCTCTAGCTTAGTACAAATCTGCTT
Organism: Pinus tabuliformis; assembly: GCA_031772625.1. Taxonomy (NCBI): domain Eukaryota; kingdom Viridiplantae; phylum Streptophyta; class Pinopsida; order Pinales; family Pinaceae; genus Pinus; species Pinus tabuliformis. The sequence continues at coordinate 1,024,728,146 of CM062811.1, read as the reverse complement.
GATAACATGTTTAAGGGTTTAACCCTTAATACTTCGACAGCATGAAGTATTTAAACAAAATTTACAAAAAGATTACAATTAATGCCTCATTGACATGACATTCTATTATTGACTTTGAACTAATAGAAAAGAAATAATGCGATCAAAAGGAATGAATCTGGTGAAGTGATGTGGACATCTGGCCCTACTTTGGAGGAGAACAATTGTTGAGTGGCCACTATTCAAGTGTTGCGCTGGTGAAGCTGACCTATCTTTTTAATCCTTGAATTCACACAACTTATCCCACCACTCTTCATCTGGAATATAAATATTTGTTACCTTGCGGTAGATCTCATCTACCTTAGTATACTGAGGAAAAGTGGGTTTTACTGCGAAAATGTGTTTTATCTCATGTTGGATAAAACTTATGTTGATGATAGCTTCATAAAATGCTCTCCATGTCATAGTACCTTTGATGTGGGAAGACTTAGTTTTATCCTTTACAATGCCTTGAAGCTTCTTCTTGTAATCTTCTCCAGCCATCAATTTGTGATTGATCACAAATAGAGAAGGCAAACCTTTCTTGTTCAATCCATTTATTCTAGTGAAAAACATGTTAACTGCTACCTCCAAAGTGTGACATTTCTCTGTCAGTTGTACAACCAAGTTCTTCTTTATTAGAACTTTCTTTACTTCCAGGATGGTTTCTGTTCTGTCATCTACTCCTAGATCATCTAGCTCATATCTATTTTTGGAATTGAGGAACTTTATGATGTTGTTGGATGTAGCAGGCATTTCTCCCATTTCAGCATTGATAGTGGAAATGGTTTTCTTGGATTTCTCCATCAATTCCTTCTGCTCGAATATAATCTGGATACATGGAAAATTGTCATCTATTTCTTCAATGATATTGTTACATATGATTCTTTAACATGGGCCAATGTGCAGCCAATAGAGGACTCAGTTGCTAACTTCTTCCATAACTCTATCTGGTTTTGAGCTCTCTATAGCTCTTATGTGTAAAAAGTTTCAGTCTTTGTCTGATGATCCTTTAGAAGTTTGACTTGAGACTACAACCTTTTGATCTATTCAATCTGGAGAAACTTGTTTTGTACTGCATTTGCCAATTGATCTGCAACATCCCCTATGCTTGTTGTGGAAGATATGGGTGTATAAATGGTTGTGATAGGGAGTGCTTCCAAAGGGAGAACAACCATTTTGGTATTTTTCTCCTTTTATTTAATCATCTTTTCCATTTTCTGTCTCCATTTGCTTCAACTGTGCACTCTACTCCATGATGAGCTTCATCATATCTTCCTTTTGTGTCTCTATTTCTTCAATATCCTTGGCCATAGGATCTTCTGTAGATGGAAATTTCAACTACTTCCTTAATGTTGATATGTCTAAATTCTTTTTCTTTACAAGCTCTTCTGCAGCATTGATGTTTGCAGGGTCATAACCCACTTTGATCACCAAGTCCTCCAGAGTTTTGATCTTGGTGTCTTTGGCAAGTGCAGATACCTTCTCCATCTTTAGTTGTGATTGAACATTGGCTAATGTAACCTGCAGTTTAGACAAACTCATATCAGTGTTAGTGATAGTGGAAAAAATCATTTCCCCAGTCTGCTTGTGCATCTCCACTTGGTCAATGGGATGTATATATTTTACATCAAACTCAAATGCTATCTTCTTGTAGTCTGATGTTGCCTTGGGTTGGGGAACCTGTGCCTAGGGGAATTCCATTTTCATTTTACCTTTCTCTGAATTAAAGGCTAACAGCAGCCTACTTTGAGAACTGGAAGTTTGCTTCCAGAATTGATTGTAGGTGTTAATCTTCAAGGCCTCATTCCTTACTTTTATCTCCTTAAAAATGTCCATTATACTTTTCTCTGTCTCCCCTATAGTAGATGTGATGGTCTGCATTTGCTACTAATCTTGTGAATCCATGGAGGTAGTGGGAGACAGTGTCGTTTGATCACCCACTAATGAGGAAAGAAGTGGCTCATTAGTGGTGATAACGTTCTCCTACACTGAATCCTTGCCGAGGCTTAGTTTGGAACTAAGCTTGGCCTTCTTTCTATACATAATTTTGAATCCTTAACTGAATATTTCAGTCCCTGAAGGGGACTCTTCTTCTCTACTTCTCTTAGTTGTTTTCTCCTGTATGGTAGGAGTTTGTACTATAGAGGATGATACCATCTGCTCTTCTGCCTCTTGTAGGGTATTCTCAACCCATTCTAGCTGGTTTTTGTACTTCTCTATCTCTGGTCTGGTTGTGTGAAAATAAGCAGTAGATTTGGTTTCCACTCTTAATTTAGAAATGATCCCTAATGGATCATATGACCAGGTGAAGCTAAAGCTAAACTGCATTTCTTTTAGTAGCTTATCAACTTCTTCCCTTGCTTCCCTGCTACTGCAAATGAAAGGGCCAATTTGTGTTTTAATTTTGAACTCAGAATTCTTCTTGGAAGCTACAAAGTGGATCTCATCCATATTGAGAATCTGCCTTATGTACTATAGAGAAAAAATCCTCATTGGCAGGAATTTAGGCATCTTGTAATGTGCAATCTCACACCCAAATATTCTCAATTATGTATAGTTTCGATAGAGGTACCAATCTCCTATCTAAACTTGGTCTGATGGCTGCAACACCTTTCTAATTTCCTCACTGATCCTTGGTTCTGTTCTGTTTCCTAAGAGACTAATTGTTTGATGCACAAACATCTCTATGAACTATTTGTATGTGTATTCCTTTTATTCCTTCATCACCAGAGTAGTCCAAAAGATGACTAACAATTGGTTCGCTTCTTCATCCAGCTTTTGTAAAGAAAGCTTGATGTTGTCTCCCTGAAAATATAAGAACATATAAACTAACATGGAGGCATACTTGAACACCTCCTCGGTCTAGGATTTGATAAATTTATCATGAATTGAATCTTCAAGAAATTGGCTAAAATTAAACATGATGGAGGGCTTAGAATCAATAGAGAAAATGGACGGCAATCCTATGATGGCCTCATCTACCCACTGATCTGAGTAGTAGCCAAGGAGGTAAGAGATGGTTGTGATAATTTTCTTGGCTCTCTCAAGGAAAATAAAGGAGGGATAGGGATGATTTTTATTTGGAAATCGAGCATCTTCTGTCAAGAAAAGTTCGATGGTTTTGGCCCTCTTGGCAAAGTCCAATTTCTGGTATAATTCAATAAGTGCTTCATAGGAAAAGGGGGTGGTGTTCTCCACTGTAGGGGCTTACATCATTTGGTCTATGACTTGAAGAGTGATAGTGAATAGGATTTCTCCAGTGGGGGCAATGATGTCCCTTTGGGTTGGCAAGTAACAAGCATGACACTTCCTCACAAATTCTGGGGTGTTGTGGGTACGAGGAAAAATATAGTGGGGTAAATTGGATTCCCACTCAGCTAAATGTCATCAGATTTGTCTATGTATTTGTCCTCGAGCCAAAAATACATCTCAAAGAGGTCAAATTCGTAGAGAGTTTCATGGATTTTATGGTCTCTATTAGCCAAAGGGATGTGGTGAAAATCAATGGGAGGATAGATCAGAGGATTGACAGGTTCTTATGGTCCCTTGTCCTTTGGAGGCATCTTCGGATAAGGCTAAGGATAGTAGTGAAAAATGGATTATAGGCTTCAATACACAGACGGGACTTAGGATTTGAGGAAAATAACAAAGGTAATATGCTAAAAATGAGTAAACGGACATTGTCGCTAGCGGGTGAAATGGTCAGAGTTTGGTCCAACATACCTATAACAGAGCATTAACAGTGGCAATGTATGAATTCAGTATCCAATTAATGAGTGGAAGGGAGGATTATATAATAGTCTAGTTTTTCCATTGAAGCTGTCACAGGTCCGTTAGATTAACAGTTAAACCATTTAATTATTTAAAGTCTTAGTTTTGGAGGGAGCAAGATGTGATTGGTGGAATCAACGGTAAAATGACATGGCTGAAGGTGAGTGGCAAGAGCGCAACGGGTAGAAGAGTGGTATTAGGAGGTGAAGGAGCTACTTTTCAGAGGGGGGGAGGCGGGTAATGGTTTCGCCTGAGGGGGGTCCGAAATGCTACAATTTTGACATGTAGGGGCGGGCATGGTTTCAAATACTGCCCATTTCGGACCACTCCGCCTCGACTGTAAAGTTCAGATCATGAGGGGGGGCTAAAACACTGTGTGGGCCATTGGATCTTGGGAGATGGGCGCAGATGAGGTGAGAGGTGGAAGAGTGTTAATGTGAGGTGACAAGTTGCTCGGTGGGGACGTCAAATCAAACTTGCATGTTACAATATAATTGAAATGCCAAATTTTTTAAATTAAAGAATTAATCCCGATTAAGGAACTAATTATATATTAACATAATTTGACATTTCCCAATGTGGCGCATTTTGACTAGCAGCCTGTGCATTTATAAAAATATGAAATGAAGCCATTCTTTTCTTTTTTGCTTCCCTAACGTTTTATTTTTCTTTTGCCTTCTTTGTTTAGGGCAGCTAACACCTATCATTTTATTGATATGGATGTCTATAAAAACATTAAATTGGCCTAACATTTTAACTTTTCTTTCTTTTGCATCCAAATCCTAACTTAACATTTTAAAGTCACTTTTGGCTAATATACTAACTTATCAAAACCAAATAATGTTACAACAGTAGCAACTCGCTTCCTGAGATTCTTGGTTTTTCCATTTGACTGATTTCTTCACTGACTTGAATTTCATGCATGTCTATTTCACTCAGATCTTCACCAACTTCATGCACACACTTAGTCCTTCATGTTTTCAGGTTGCCATTGGGAAAATCTTGGCTGTCTTTGGCCCCAATCTTATGTCTCCTAACATGCTCTACGCATTCCTGGCAGTCAAGGCACTGCCTTGCCTCCAGGAATTGCACAAAGGCTACCCACAATGGCTCCCAACTGTGCTTTGTGCAATCCTCGGAGGTAGTGACCAGTCCTGCCCACTAGAATTGCATAATGCATAGTTTTAGCCAGCAACCCAACGTGACTATTCTGCACATTATGTAGTTTTAGTCAGCATTCAACCTCAATGGACTGGACATTGCGCAGATCTAGTCAATAGTGAGCCTCACTGGCAACTAAGACTAATGCGCAGTTCCATCTAATAGTATCCTAGCTTCTCAGAGTCAATGTTGCACAATCTTTCCCAGTAGTCACCAATTTATTTCCCGAATGTTTCTCGAGTTGCTTGATGTTTTCATTTGACATTGTCTCGCCATGCATGTCTTCTCCATCTCCAGGTACCACAGGCTTCTGAGCAGCTTCTCAATAGTACAAGTATCATGGCCCTAGGAAAGCTGGATCAAAAGACATTTGAAAGCAATATTGGGGATGTGGTTGTAAAGGGGTCTATGAGATTGCCCGTGTACACAAACATGCACTTGTTCATTAAGAAGGATATCAGAATCACATGCCAAGGCATCAACACTATTTTATCAGGTATCTTTGAGGAGAATCTGTAGGACTTGATAGGTCTATGTCAATATTCATATGTCAGGATTGTACAAGGTTGCATGCAGGTTTCCCGTGTTACCATGCGTAAATTTGATCCACTATATTGTCTCACACACTGATACTGAGAAATGTCAGTGGAGAAAAGATTGCTTCTTTCAGGATGGAAGATTATCAATAAATGTATCAGTTTCCACTATCGGTGAGAAGGATGGATGCATCGTTCTACACTCCCAACAACAGCACGAATACAAGATACATCTTGAAGCGTTGGGTAATGGAGCCATTAAATTTCAGGACAACATCCAACCAGATATACAGAGGGAAGACACTCAGGAAGGCATACCAATTCTTGGTCATTTTTGCATGCCACTTGTATGGCCAAGGGAGTATAGAGACCTTCCCGTAAAATTGTGTTGCTATGTTGGATCAGATGGTAAGTGAAGGAAAACCTTTCAACTGGTCAGACATGTTGGCTCTCCAGCTAAAAGTGCATGTATCCAATGCTCGAAGTCCACCCAAGGTTCAACAAGCAAGATTCTTCATGTCTGCCTACCTACTCGATGCAATCTATGCCCGTCAACAATTTCCTGGCATGGGTTGGGCATGGACAATTTCAGAGAGTGATGTGAACATATATTGCAAGTTTCTCTCAGACTCCAGCTACCGAAGAGTCATGGCTAGAATATCTGACCATTTCATCGCCCCTCAATACATGATGATATTTGAACAAGATCAGCCTTGCATATCCCAGGCAACAATGGAGGCGTTGTTGAACATTACAGATTGTTATGCCTCACCCAAGGGAACCTTCATCAGGATGTACAATGCAGAGAAAGATCTGCATGTGTTTCCAAGGTTTTCCATGGACAAGTTGGTCATGCAGGAGGTTGCAAACCACATCTCAACAGGCTTATTAGTTGGATTGCATAGGAAGAAGAAGGCACCATGGCCTACGCTCCCTGTGCAAATTGGGTTGTACGCGATCTAGAGTTTAAAAGAAGTGGATTCCAAGGTCAAAGACTTCAAGAAGTTTAAGTTCAGCACCAAGAGTTTCAATCCATATGATCCACATGGTATATGTAAGGACCACTGTTGGCCAGAGGAAGAGTCATAGAGATATTTTTATAACTCCTCTAGGCTCAATGAATCAGTTAGCATGGTAGTAGAGTGGCTAGCAACACTCATGGCAGTAGCACCATAGGGAGCAGCAACAAAAGCAGCAACAAGAAGCAAACCTGTGCAAGACAAAGGCAAGAGGAATATTGTCGAAATCACAGAGATGGAGCAAAGCTACAATTTTAAGGAAGACCCACTTGTGGAAAAAGTAGTTTTGGAGATAGATGTAAAGAGGTGAAAATGTGATAGGAGGATAGCGCAAAGAAATAGGGAGAACCAAAGGCTGGAAGATGCAGAAAGGAAGTTGCAGGAAGTTTACTAGAAGCTCAAATAAGAACAAGATCTGCGCAGATGAGAGAAGGAAGTACAATGTGAGAATGAACAGGAACAGGAACAAGAACAGGAACAAAAACAAGAATAGGAGGAATTGCAAGGCACACAGACAGTGAAAACTGTGCTGATATAGGTTGAAGACTCTAAACTAGCAATAGATGAGGAACAAGGTGAGCAACCACAGGAACAGGAACTTTCTCCATAGGATGAACCAATAGTAGAACAGATGGACATGGAGATGGAGTAGCCAAAACAGGATCAGGATACCAACCTCATGCCAAAAGAAACCAAGGTCACTCCACAAGCTTCATTGATCTGGGTCGGGGTGGGACAAAGGGCCCTTCCAAGAGCTTTTACTTTCATGATGTGTTAAATTACATTTTTAAAAGAACATAAATGAATACATCTGCATGTCGTAAAGAAAAGGAACATGACATTCAACAACACATGAAAACATAAGCCATTGATAACGAAGTTCGTCTTGGAGGGACTACGTTTGCAAGCCCCAATGTCAAGATGATGTAGGCCGCTGCATTAAGTGTTGTCAATAGTGATGATGTACATAAAAGGTGATGTTGCTATCATACAAGGAAAATTCCCTCACGCAAGAGTGGCTCCAAGAGATGTTCTGCTACAGGAACTCTCAGTGAAAATGGACTCCTATCAATATGACATAAAACTCATGCATGATGATAATGAGCATCCCGCCAACATGGCATAAAAGGGATCTCAATGCAAACATACATGGTGACACATGAGTATCCCATCAACATAATGAAAAAGGGATCTCAAACAAAACATGATGACTCATGGCAACAAGTACATCTCACAAATGATTCTGCATCACATCAAGCAGGAATCATGAAAATAAGTAATAAATAAGATCCCACATCAAACATCAACTAGGGATCTATGCAGCACAATGCATAGCAAAAAGAAGTACATTAACATAGTGCATATATCTCACATCCAGGGCCATCTAAAGAAAAGGATGTCAAACTACTGAAGTTGGTCGTACCATCAATCTCGTAACGTCGAATCTCATGGAATAGTTTCTCGCACATGAATGTTGAGACTTGCACTCCACTTAGAAAAGTGGCTGAAAAATAGAATGAGCAAATGGAAAATATGAACACACCATCATATTTGTGGCGTCGAATAGTGAAAAATCGACTGTCAAATTTTTGAATTCTCAAAAAGTGGAAATATGGGGTTTAAGGAATCTTTTAGATTCCCCCTAGATTCCTCAAAGATTCCCTCCTCCGGGTCCTCTGTAAATTTGCTGCTCAGATCAGGAAACTGATTGTGCCATCGGGTTCATGTCACCAAGAGGTGTAATATCCACATAAAATTTGTCCAATTTGGACACTGCAAAAGTTTCACCCTCCTAGAAATTTCGCTCAATCATGGTTCCACCTGCAAATAAATTAATTAAAATTTGCCTCGGTTTTTGTGTGCTCTCCTCTGCTCCTCCATGTATGCCCATACTAATGAAATGATAGGTTTATATCAATGTTTGTGGGTGAATTACCCAATGATTCGGTTGTAGGTGGATTGGTATGAAGTCCAAGTTACAAGGAGGAGGTCGGGTGGTCAAATCCCGACCCCTCCATATTAAAACATAACCAGTTTTAAAAAACCTGAATTATATTTTTTTTGTGGGGGTCAAGTCCGCATTGGGTGGCCCGCCCTATAACTCCCCACAACACCTTATATTAAACTATTGGCACATTAATTATTTGAGGGCACGTTGTTTTTGGTTTATTAATGGTGCACGGATGTTTAAGTTGGTATGATGGTTCATGGGTTGTACATGGGGCTGTCACATGGTGGCAGGCCAGCCCACATGGCTGGCGCGGGCTTGATACCCACCGACCTCCTCATTTAATACGTATGGTATATATATGGTGAGGTGTGGGGTGGTGGGGGTGGTGGCCCACCACCTCCTATATATATATATATATATATATATATATATATTGTTTGTTTTTATATATAACAAATGAAATTTTGAAAATTCTCGAACATTGATCGAAGGAGTCAATTTAATGAGGCCACAATTTTTCCTGGAAGATGGCCAGAATCTAGTGGCCGGATTTCTGTGAAATTGTGCCTTCCTTAAGCTTTCCAAGTCACCCGTTCAACCCTGAATTTTGACTGCCTCTAACTTTCACATGCAAGCTTGGTTTGACGAACCTTTCACAGCACCACGATCACAATGACAAGATCCTCAACATGAACCTAATTCGAGCTCAATCCAAACACTTTGATTTTTGACCCTTCCTTAGTCCTCTAGGACTTTTGCCTATGTCTAGAGCCACCTAGATCAATCCTCCCCACTGAGGAGATTTTGGTCCTCCAAAAGCATGAAAAATAATCTATAACTTCTTTGTACCTTGTTTGCATCACAAGCGTCCTAAAAATTCTTGCTTCCATCTCCTTCACCTTTGTTCTTCGAGGCCTTAAGCGATGGGCCGACACCTGCAACCTGTAGTACATTGTTTTGCAAATTACATGTTTGACTTTCATAACCCACTGATGACCCAAGAATCCCATACTTTCCACAAGTTTATAACACATACTCGGTGGTCAAGTTTACATCAAGATGGATACAATACCCCAACGATGAAAACAAGTCCAACATATCATTCTTGCTTCAACAAGTGAAGGAAAACTCATCATCACTACAACACATGATTTACAAAAATAAGGCCAAACAATATTCTACTTTAAAAATTGATGGAAACACATCGCTTTCAGAGGGTAAAATGAAACACATAATAAGACCATACATCATTGTTGTTGAACAAGTGATGGAAACACGTCATCACTTTTACATTTTAAAATGCAAAAAATGATTTACAAAAGCACCACCATGACAAGCTAACATATCTAGAAACCATTTTTCTCTTATCAATGTGAATGGGTCACCTCCTTATGGTGGTTTTTCTTGTCGAACAACCATTTCATCTGGTTTATGCATCAACACTTTGTCTTTAAGGCATTGCGATGGATGGAGCCTCCAACAAGTGGCTCTTTGATGGCCACTTCTGTCACAATGACTGCAATACATCTTCTTCCTCCAGATCTGCTTAACATGTATCTTTACCTCTTGTTGAGAGGGTCTTTCACGCCTCTTCTTTTTTTGTGTTGCTATTCTTTTCCAACACTTATAAAAACTATGGTTATGTAATCCACAAAAGGTACATTTTTTTCGATGCCATGTTTTATGCTCATCATTAACAACATGATTATACTTGAAATGAACATTCGAATGTCAAGAGTGGTTATACCTTTCCTTGTTGTCTCTGGTGTAAGTATGGTGACGAGAGCTTGCCTCAATGCTTTCCCTGCAATTGGTGCTACCATGGGATGATGAGGATGTGTTCCCATCATTCTCTTTCCTCGAAGATTTCGATGATGTCTCGAGCATTCTCCCTTGGTGTATCTCAAGCCTGAAAATTGAGGTCTCTGCACAACCTCCAATGGTTGAGTCATGTCTTGGTTATTAACACCAAGTTATTTTTCCACCTCATGCCTCGTCTTGGTAAGGAGCCTCATGTTTGTCCCTGTAATTGGGATCTCCAAATTTCCAATAGAAAGCATACTATGTGAAGAGGAAACCGAAAGGAAATCAACATCTTTTACCTCCTCTGTCAATTTGGAAATAACTAATGAGGGCTTCTCATCATCTGTTGTTGGTGGTTTGCTTGCTATCTCGACACATTCCTCAACTTCTTTCCTGACATACCCAAGTCTTGCCTAACAGGGTAATTCTTCTACATTGATGGGGTTGACAATGCCTTGGCCTTTAATGCCCAAGCCTTTTCCTTCATACCCCATTTTCTTCAATAGTTTGGAGCCAATCCCTGTGGTATGATTTTCAAAAACAGCAAAATCATCATCAGGAAACATACATGAATTCGAAGAATTAATTTTTACCTCACATGGGTCACGCTGCAGCTTTTCCAAGGCCTCATCCTTAGCTTGTAGTTGTTGTAGCAAACTTTGTTTTTCCTCTTTTTCTTCATGTAGAAGCATCTTCAATTCAATTCTCTCTATTTGAAGATTCTAGTTGTTGTGCTTTAGTTCTTCCAGGGCCTCTTCTGTGGCTCACAACTGAAGCTACAATCGCTCCTTTTCCTCTATCTCTTTCTGTAGAGTTTCATACATTATTTCCACCCTTTTGGAAATTTTGAGCATGGTCTCGTACATCGTTTTTTCATCCTCTGTTGCTGCACATTCCATTGTTCACGCTTGCAATTCACATCCACGCAAAGACCGCTCTGATACCACTTGATCTGGGTCTGGGTGGGACAAAGGACCCTTCCAAGACCTTTTACTTTCGTGATGTGTTAAATTGCATTTTTAAAAGAACATAAATGAATACATCTGCATGTTGTAAAGAAGAGGAACATGACATTCATCAACACATGAAAACATAAGCCGTTTATAACCTAGTTCGTCTAGGAGGGACTACGTCCCCAGGCCCTGGTGTCAAGATGGTGTAGGCCACTACATTAAGTGCTGTCAATAGTGATGATGTACATAAGAGGTGAAGTCACTATCATACAAGGAAAATGCCCTCATGTAGTTGTGGCTCCAAGAGATGTTCCGCTACAAGAACTCTCAGTTAAAAAAGACTCCTATTAGTATGACATAAAACTCATGCATGATGATAATGAGCATCCCGCCGACATGGCATAAAAGGGATCTCAATGCAAACATACATGCTGACACATGAGTATCCCATCAACATAACGACAAAGGGATCTCAAACAAAACATGATGACTCATGACAGCAAGTACATCTCACAAATGATTCCACATCACATCAAGAAGGAATCATGAAAACAGGTAATAAACAAGATCCCACATCAAACATCAAACAGGGATCTGTGCAGCACAATTCATAGAAAAAAGAAGTACATTAACACACTACATATACCTCACATCCAGGGCCATCGGAAGAAAAGGATGTCAAACTTCAGAATCTGGTCGTACCATCAATCTCGCGGCGTCAAATCTCATAGAATCACTACTCGCACACATGAATGTTGACACCTGCACCCCACTTAGAAAAGTGGCTGAAAAATAGAATGAGCAAATGGAAAATATAAACACACCATCAAATTTTTGGCGTCGAATAGTGCAAAATCAACTATCAAATTTCTGAATTCTAAGAAAGTGGAAATCTAGGGCTTAAGGAATCTCTTAGATTCCCCCTACATTCCTCAAAGATTCCCTCCTCCGGGTCCTCTGAAAATCTACTGGTCAAATCAGGAAACTAACTGCGTCATTGGGTTCATGTCACCAAGAGGTGTAAGATCGACATAAAATTTGTCCAATTTGAACACTGCAAAAATTTCACCCTCTTAGGAATTTCATTCAATCATGATTCCACCTGCAAATAAATTAATAAAAATTGCCTCGGTTTCCATGCGTGCTCCTCTACTCCTTCATTTCAGCCCACACTGATGAAATGACAACTTTATATCAATGTTTGCAGGTGAATTAACCAATGATTGGGTTGTAGGCAGATTGGTATGAAGTCCAAGTTACAAGGAGGAGGTTGGGTGGTCAAACCCCAACCCCTCCATATTAAAACATAATCATTGTTAAAAAACCTGCATTATATTTTTTGTGGGGGTCGGGTCTACATTGGGCGGCCCACCCCGTAACTCCCTGCAACCCCTTGTATTAAACTGTTGGCACATTAAATATTTGAGGGCACATTGTTTTTGGTTTATTAATGGTGCACAGAGGTTTGATTCTGTGTGATGGTTCATGGGTTGTACATGAGGCCGCCACATGGTGGCAGGCTAGCCCACGTGGCTAGCACGGGCTAGATACCCACCAACCTCCTATATATATATATATATATATATATATATATATATATATATATATATATATATATATATATATATATATATATATATATATATTACTTTATATATAACAAATGAAATTTTGAAAATTCTCAAACATTGACCGAAGGAGTCAATTTAATGAGGCCACAATTTTTCCTGGAAGTTGGCCAGAATCTGGTGGCCAGATTTCTGTGAAATTGTGCCTTCCTTAAGCTTGCCAAGTCACCCGGTCAACCTTGAACTTTGACTGCCTCTAACATTCGCATACAAGCTCGGTTTGACAAATCATTTGCACCACCACGATCACAATGACGAGATATTCAACATGAACCTAATTCGAGCACAATCCAAACACTTTGATTTTTGACCCTTCCTTAGTCCTCTAGGACTTCTGCCTATGTCTTGAGCCACCTGGATCAATCATCCCCACTGAGGAGCTTTTGGTCCTCCAAAAGAATGAAAAATAATCTATAACTTCTCTGTACCTTGTCTGCATCACCAGCATCCTGAAAAGTCTTGCTTCCATCTCCTTCACCTTTGTTCTTCGGAGCCTTAAGCGATGGGCTGACACCTGCAACTTGTAGTACATTGTTTTGCAAATTACATGCTTGACTTTCATGACCAACTGACGACCCAATCATCCCATACTTGCCATGAGTTTATAACACATACTCAGTGGTCAAGTTTAAATCAAGATGAATACAATAACCCAGCTACGAAAACAAGGCCAACATAGCATTGTTGCTTCAACAAGTGAAGGAAAGCTCATCATAACTGCAGGAAATGATTTACAAAAATATGGCCAAACAATATTCTTCTTTGACAAGTGATGGAAACACAAAATCACTTTTAGAGGGTAAAATGCAACACATAATAAGACCAGACATCATTTTTGTTGAACAAGTGATGGAAACACGTCATCACTTTTACATTTTAAAATGCAACAAATGATCTACAAAAGCACCACCATGACAAGCTAACATATCTAGAAACCATTTTTCACTTATCAATGTGAATGGGTCACCTCCTTGTGGTGGTTTTTCTTGTCGAATAACCGTTTCATCTGGTTTATGCATCGACACTTTGTCTTTAAGGTGCTACTCTAGATGGAGCCTCCAACAAGTGGCTCTTTGATGGCCACTTCTGTTGTAATGATTGCAATACATCTTCTTCCTCGAGATCTGCTTAACATGTTTCTTTACCTGTTGTTGAGAGGGTCTTTCACACCTCTTCTTTGTTTGTGTTGCTATTATTTTCCAACACTTAGAAAATGTATGGTTATGTAATCCACAAAAGGTACATGTTTCTCGATGCCATGTTTTACACTCATCATTAACAACATGATTATAATCGAAATGAACATTCGAATATCAAGAGTGGTTATACATTTCCTTGTTGTCTCAGGTGTAAGTATGGCAATGAGAGATTGCCTCAGCTCTTTCCCTGTAGTGGGCACTGCCATGGTGTTGAGTGTAGGAATTACACTTAAGTAAACTCTGCAACACTTAAATTGTCAACCCGAGGGATTCGTAAATTTAGAGACAAAGAACAGGCAATGCCAAAGATGGTATGAATGTTTCTAATATGAATTCCTACTTTCTTTAAAGGAAAGATTGCAGAATCAAACTATAGAGAAAAAGGCAACTTGAACCATCAAAATAATCTAAGGCTAGAACAAGAAGAAATGTACTTGCAAAAGAGATTCACAAATAAAAGGGCAATTACTCTAGATGATTATTGATTAACTACTGAGAGTGTGTTTTCTTTAGTACACACACTTTAACAATCTTCAATAGATGGGCCCTTCAAACCTGCTTATGTAAAGATTTCCTTCTCACAAGAATCGATCTTGCACTAGTGTAGTCTACTTGCATTAGTGCAGGAACAGTGAGTTATGCAAAGGGTGTAAAATGATGTATGTACTAAAAGTGCTTTTCTTCGTGCAAGGAATTGAACTTTCTCAAGTCTAGAGCACTAAGATCTAATAACAAGAAATATGTTCTTGTACCCGATCAAAGCTTCTTACACTTTAACTTTTAATTCTTGAAATCAGTGCTTAATTATTGCAAGTGTTACGAAGCCAATTGCATATCAAAAAGATAAATGTTTCTGAGTTTATTAAAGTGCAGAAATAGAGAAACAACCTTTTCAATTTGTCCTGTTATTAAATACTAGTGAAAGCAAGAAAGATGTTAGAAGTAAACTAAAAAGGCTTACTGCATCCCACCATCTAGCACTGGTGCAGGAACAGTTCTTCTCCTCGGACAACGGGGGGAAACCAAACAAAATGTGCAGAAAGTGAATAGCACACCAACATGCACTGGTGCAGGTAATTTCTCCTCCTCAAACCAAGCAAGGAAAACCAAAAAAAACGTTTAGGAAGTGAATAACACACCAACATGCACTAGTGCAGGTAATTTCTCCTACTCGAACCAGGCATGGAAAACCAATCCAAAATCAAATGCATGGAAAGGAAATTTAACTACTTCACGTTGCAGATTTGCTTTCACTCAAATAGAAATTCAGATGTTGTAAATTAAATCACACTTGGCAGTTTAAAACATAAATTACAAGAACATAAAAGAGGGAGAACGTGCTGGGTTGGGTGGACCTGGCCAACCAACGCGTTTCACTTTCAAACTCAGTACTTTATCAATTCATCAGCATTCAAAACATAAAAAGATATAGCTTTTGGAACATAAGGTGGAGCTCCCTTTCTTATCAAATCGTAAAGGCAAATACATGCGTTATTACATATCCAGCCCAGATTTGGGCTATAACGAAAGACAGGCCTATTACCGCCTTCCTGGTTCTATCTCTGTTCCAAAAAAAATCATTAACCATCTCATCCTATTTACATTTATCCTTATATAGATCCTTGGCCGAAGGCCAAAAGGATCGTTTAACTCATTACATAGCTAATTGCAGAATTTAGATCGTTACAACAAATTACATGACCAATTGCAGATCGTTCAGCTAATTACATAAGCGATTAAAAAATAATCTTTTAGCCTTCAAAATTAGGCATTTTAACAGAACAAGCCGTGGCTATCTCCAGTCGTTCGTTCCTCCTAAATCCGATCTCAGCTACTCTAGATTGCCTTGCTTTCATAACTGGGACTCAGCTACCTTCAAATATGTTCTGGTGTCATGGCTAAGGCGGTGCAAAATTAGGCAGCAATCAAGGAGATCCAGATTTGCTACGTGGCACTGGCACTGGTGCAAGGTTCGATCTGCACTAAGATCAGCAGTCAAGGTAAGCATTTAACTATTAAATAACATAGGAGGTATCGATCAGTTACGAAAGTAATTATAAGAAAAAAATTACGTAATAAATAATTAATAAATGCTAAGTTAAGTTAGAAAATGTAAAATATGAAGTTAATGCAAAATGTGTCATCGCTCTTGCACTAGTGCAAGATGAGGGTGTATGAGGTAGGTAAAACAACGGTAAATGGTTATGATTTGGGAAGGGAAAAATGGTCAAAAAGGACGCAAATTAGGGGACTAACATCCTCCTATCCATAAACTGTTGTGTGTCTTCACACAACTCTTTACCTCTACAAAAAACTTCAAAATTTTGAGCACTCCACTCAATCCTGCTCTGGCGCGTTGTCCTCTAGCTGCATTGTCCCCCTGTGCTTCAGTCACAAGTTGATCCAAGTTTTTCACTTGGAGCTCTAACTTAGCTATCCGAGCAGCAAGAGTCACCAATTATTTTCCTCCCTCTATCTTAGCAGGGGTTGTAACTTCCTCAGGGACTTCCATATCTGCCATGGTCACATCAAGGAATTCTTCTCCCTGTGGTCCCTCTTTTTCTGGGTCTTCTTCCTCCAGTTCCTCTTCATCTGGTTCCTCTTCATCCAGTTTTGCCTTTTCTTTTTCAGGTTCTTCTGCCTCTTCTTCTTCTTCTTCTGTTTCTTCGTTGTTTGGTTCCTCCTCTCCTATCTCTTCTTCTTCTGGTTCTTTTTCCTCTAGGGATTCCTCTGCAGATTCTTCTCCTCCTGCATCTTCTTCTTCTTCTTCTTCTTCTTCTGCTTTTTCTTCTGTTTCTAGTTCCTCCTCTCGCACTGGTGCTTCTTCTTGTACTGGTGCAGGATGGGGTTCCAAACCATGTGGGAGCTGTGGTTATTCACCTGAATCAGAGTTTTTACTCTTCTTATGGGGCCTTTTGATAAAATCGGCTAGTAGAGTATCATCCCCAACCTCTGCAATCTTTGTCACATCTGCAAGGACCAAAAGATTGTTGTGCTTAGAGGCCTTTGCCTGTGTAGAAGGGGTTTCTTCATTAGGTGCGCTAGCTATTTCCTTAGTGAAAGACGAGGCCTTCTCTTTTGTCAATTTCTCTGACCGCTTCCTTTTCGCACGAGAAGGACTTCCCTTTCCTCTTTTGCTTGGGTCCTTACTTGTGCTAGCAGGGACCTTTCTGAACTTTTGTGCAGTTGTTTCAACATCTCTTCCCATGACATACCTTTCCTCTCCAGCTTTTTTAGGACCAAGATTTTGATTAGGTCGTGATGGTATAACCTTGTATCGACCTAATCCTCCCTTCCATCCTGTATGCTTTTAGCCATTTTATCCAGGCTTTTGAGCAAAAAGTAGGGGAAGTTCATCCTCCAATGAATGTGTCGGCCTACTTCAAAATGTTTCAGCACTCTAAAATGATACACAAGGGTGTGGGTGTATCTCCCTTCGTAGGTCACAAATTCTGCAAAATAAACAAGAGGTCCTGCCACTAACCCAGTAGGGCTTTGCGCAAGACTCCGAGTTTCCAATCCAGCTTTATCCTTTTATCAACAACGAAACGCTGCCATCATTTCCTCTCCAACTTCTAATTCTTGAACCATTGTTCTCCCGTGTTCTCCAAGAACGTTGCTTCTGCTACGAATTTCTCCGTGAGTTTAAATTTGAGCGGCCCAATTCTCACCTGGCCATTCTTAAAAAAAAATTCAAATAGTAGGGCGACTTCTCTGTCATACCCGTCAAACTTTTGCAGGAACTGTAGAAATCCTGACTCTCGCAACAATGCGAGACTGTTGCGATATTGGGCCGTTTGTTCAATTTTGCTAAGAGACGGGGATTCATTTCGGATAGGTGGCATTGCTGCTAGCGACTATGAACAATTGAGCCTTGAGTCTTTGCATGCAATACCAGAAAATCGACCTTCATAAATAAAAATCTAACTGTTCATCCATCATATCTCTGATTCATCTCCATAGATACTCATCATCTTTGGTCAGGCCTAATTGGTATGCGTGGCGACGGTTTAACGGTTAAGTGCAATAATAAGTATGGTGAAGGGACGTTTAGGATAAATGGAGGAGTAGGGGAATTATGAGTGAAAGATGTTTAAAATCATGACGGAATGGGGTAAATTATATGCAAGCAATGGTTAACACATTTTTACATTTCTTCATAATTAGAAAAAAGGAACTTAGCATTCATTAAAAAGATCATGATTTCTACTTAAAAAAACTTTGTACTTTTAATTCATTTCCTCTTAGGTAGTATAATAGCATAAATACTTGTCGATGAAATGAAAATAATTCATATAACTTTCCATAATGACCACTTTCTTATGCCATATGATAATTTGTACTATGCTGCTAACAAAGTGCATGCTTGTACTGATCTTCTATTGCTTAAATCATATCATTCTGTTGGCACCTTTATGTTATCTTTATCACATAGGAAAACATGCTTGCACTAGTGCAAGCATAATATTAAGATAGAGAATTAAAATATACGCTAGATTTTCACATGATTTCCTCATCTTTATGTTGAAATTTTGCTTCGCCCTTTCTAATGTTTTAGAGCACATCCTTTTGCTCTTTGTATGCAATATCTTGCAATAAACTCATGAGCGAATAAAGAAGTAGGAAAGGGGAATGTTTAGAATGGGAAGGAATTTTGTTACAGGGATTCCAGGAAACTACCAAAAGAGGGAATTAATAGAAGTGGGACAGGGAAAAAAATTCAGGGATAAAGTGGGATTTCTTTGAAGCAGACAGGGTAAATTTAGAAGAATATGGGAAGGTCAATATTCTGGGATCAAAGAAGAAAATTGAGGGAATATTACGAAAGTGGAATATGAAGAAAGGCAAAAAAATTTCTGGAAAATCTGCCTGCACTGGTGCAAGAAAAATAACTGCAGCGAAAATTAAGCATTACTTGAATAAAAAATATCCATGCTAATTACCCCAAATGTATAAAGGTTGGTTTTGTTGAACCTGCTTCTACTTGGTGGTAGCTTAGCACATCTAAAGATCAAGCAAAATTTTCTTTTTATTAGAAATTTTTGATCTTCCTGCCAGCAAGCTGGTTTTCAGGTTGATCCTTTTGCATTCATGTCAGCTAACTAATTTTCATAATTACAGGAAAATATTTCTCTCTCTCTCTCTCTCTCTCTCTCTCTCTATATATATATATATATATATATATATATATATATATATATATATATATATATATATATATATATATATATATTTGAGAAGAATAAGAATTCATGTTTCCAAAAGGTTGGTATTGCCATTCTCCACTACCATCCCAAATTGTTGTTGGACTTCTTGTGTAAAATCTTTCTTGGTAAGTGGCTGAAAGTACTTCTTTAGCTTGTGTCCATTTACCAAGAATATTAAATCTTGTCCATCAATAGTTTTAACTTCGACTGCTACATTCTCAAATACTCGGACCACTTCATAAGGTCTAATCCAACGTGTATGGAACTTCTCTTTAAAAATTTTAAATCTAGAATCATAAAGGAGCACCCAATCACCTGGTTGGAACTGCTTTTTTTGAATAAACTTGTCATGCCACCTTTTATGTTGTTTTTGAATTAGTATGTTCTGCTGAAAAACATCTCTTCGAAACTCATCTAACTCATTTAACTGGAGAAGACATTGTTGTTGTGCCTCAAAGATATCTAGTCCTTAATGAACTGCAGTCCTAAAAGTTTTGATATGGAATTCAATTGGTAACAGAAACTGTTTGCAATTTACGAGCTCATATGGTGTATGTCCCGTGCTATTTCTCCAAGTGGTTCTGTATGCCCACAAAGCTTCTGGTAATATTTTAGCCCGGTCTTTTCGATACATATTGATTGTCTTTTGTGGGTGATATGGCGTGGATTTCCTGTGCCGGATATTGTATTTCTCTATTACACCCTGTACCAGACTAGAAATAAAATGCAAACCATTTTCAGAAATAATTTCTCTAGGCACACCAAATCTAGTAAATATTTCAGTAAAAAGAAAATCAAAAACAACTTTTTTTGTAGCAAAAGAAATAGCTTTAGCTTCTACCCATTTCGTAACAAAATAAGTACAAACCAAGATATGTTTTTTACTTAATGATGTTGGATTTATTGGTCCTATAAAATCAATAGCCCATTTTTCAAATGGCTCAATCATAACTTGAGGACATAAATACATTTCATTGGTTTGATTAGGATGGCCCATTCGTTGACAGCTATCACAGCGCTTGACATACTGTCTGGCATCCTTAAACAAGGAAGGCCAATAGTAACCAGCGCATAATACTTTATATGCAGTCTGCTTACCAATGAAGTGGCCTCCACATGGTTCATCATGAGCATATTTCAATATGTCAAACACTTCTTCCTCTCTTACACACCTAGGGATAATCAGATATGGGCCTATGTAACATCGATCTCCTTGATTCCAGGAGTATGCAACACTTTTCTGAATAATATTCCGCTTTTCACGAGCGGACAAGTGAGGTGGTGTTTTCCCAATAACCAAATAATTAGCAATGTCAGCAAACCACGGAGAATCTGTTGACATAGCAAAAAGATGTTCATCTAGAAAACCATCATTAACAGGAGTAGTTTCACCAAGATTATCTAATCTAGAAAGAAAATCCGCTACAACATTAGATTTTCCTGGTCTATCTACAATAGTAATATTAAACTCCTGCAACAATAGTAACCACTGTTGGGTCGTTAATATACCATTATTTATCACTTTTGAACGCTTATTCCACCCATTTCTACCATTCTTCGTCACGTCATTTATCATAATTTATCATATAATTCTATTTTACAATGATTTATGCTCTTATGTAAAAATATTATTTATTCTCCTTTATTTCTAATAAAGTGATGATTATGCATGATTTTATCAATGAAAGTTTAATAAATTGGTTATAACATTATTCACCATTTTTAGCCTCTAGGATAATTTCCAGATTGAAGACTTGATCATTAAAAGTGTCAACTCAGAAATGCGTTGGAATAAGAAGTGACAGTTTTGCGGTTGGGATTCTGAGCAAATGAAGCATAATATGGAAAATCCGGAACATGGGTTTTGTCCAGAACGGACCCAATTAACTTTATTGAAGAAGGTCTTGCCAAATTTGGTTTGTACTGAGAGAAACGCTGGGTTCTTTGAGCACGATTTTCTCAGATTTGTTGTTGCGGCCATCCTCCAAATCACAACTGCAAAGCCAAATTCGTCTTGCTCTTGTTGAAAGATGGATGGAAATATATCTTCTTGTTGATCAATTGGTTGGAAACAATCTATTTTTGTAATAGAAATTATGTTGTACTTATCTTTATTGTAACTTCTCTCTGATCTCTCTCTATTTAAATGAAAACAGAGATCAGAGATGGGGATGATTTGGGGATGGAAAAATGATGGAGAATTGAGGATTTAGAATTAGAGATTTAGAATTAAGAATTCATGATAGGATAGGAGGAAGAAAGGATTGTTTCATGTTGTAAGTCTCAAAGCTTTAGCTGTTGTAATGATTTCACCATTTGATGATTAATACATGATTTGGGAGTTGTTGTTCATTCTTCTCATCTGAAGTAGCCCAGCAGCATCCGCTGGCGGCTAAGGGCCCAGCCTCTGGTGGAGTACGCTGCTGCTGTATTTTATCTTTCCGATTTCTGCCGTGTGATGGTTTGATTTACTTTTCATTTCTTTAAATTGTTTTGTTCAGTAATCTTTTGTTTATGAACATTTCACAGAATTTCTCTGTTGTATTGAAATCATAATTGGATTGCGTTAGTGACAAAATTATTAATTATAACTTGAAATGTCCTATTGTTCATTCTGATCTAATACTGCGCTGTCTAATTAAGACTGTGGTTCATTTAATTGCTGCTCATTTATAATTGCAATGGTTGTTCAATTAAGTTACTATTCCATTATAACTGCGATTGTTGTTGCTTCAATAACTGCGACTAATGTTCATGTTGCTGGATTAAGGTTGCTGATTCAATTATATTTATAGTTGATGCGTATTTCTAATTACTTAGTTTTGTTGTTTGGTTCCATTTAAGATTGCTGTTTAATTCTAATATTTTAGCATTTTTATTCCTTTCCATTAAAAAATCACTTTTGTTAGATGAAGCTTTGTTGTTCATTTCTGTTGATTAATTGCAATAGTTTGCTTTTAAAGAGTTTTCCTAGTTTACTTTCAATGGCAGCTTTAGTTCAATTTATATTTCCTTTTAATTTCTTTAAAGCAGGACTATCAACTGTAGAGAACATTAGTTATTGCTTCCTTGTTCCCAGATTGATTGTCTTGTTCTAGTTTGATTTCAATTGCATCAATCTCTAGAGGAATGTGTTATTGCTATTGTATCCTCAATTGATGTTTGCTGAGTGAATAGTTGGATTCCAGAGCATTTGAGTTTATGTTATTGTTAGATTTCTTTTTCAAGCATTCATTTACTTTTGGCACTATACTGCAAAACATTACTCTTGAGTAAATAGCCACCTCAGACTGAGTACACTCTTGAAATAAAAGGTCGTCCCTGGGTTGACAATTAATGTGAAGGTAATTAGGAGTTAAAAAGACACCTTTTTATCGCTCGACAACCACCAAGTCACTCTACCACTAGTTAATGGTTTGTTAATTAAATATTTAATTGCGGAATGATCAGTGTGTACAAAAACTTCATATCCTGTAATGTAGTGTCTGAACTTATTAATTGCAAAAATCACAGCTAAAAACTCCTTCTCTGTAATTGTATAATTTAATTCAACAGAAGAATTTTTTTACTAATATAATAAATAACATAGGATTGCTTATTTTCCTATTGTCCTAGAATTGTGCCAATAGCCAAATTTGAAGCATCAGAGGAAATATGAAAAGGCAGAGACCAGTTAGGACCTCTCAGAACTAGTGCCTGTACTAACTTTTCCTTTATTGTTTCAAAAGACTGTTGGCAAGATGTAGTCCAAGAAAATTCACTATCCTTAGCTAGAAGTCTGAAAAGAGGAGCAACTATCTTAGAAAAATTTTCAATGAATCTTCTATAGTAACCAGCATGTCCTAAAAAACCTCTTACATCCCTTTGAGTTTTGGGTGCAGGAAGATGCAGAATGATTTCAATCTTTGTTGGATCAACCTGGATACCTTTATTAGAAATCAAATGACCAAATACCACTCCCTCTATACACATAAATCTACATTTCTTGTCACTCAAAGCGAGATGAGCTTCCTCAAAACGAAGAAGTACTTTTTCCAAGTTTTCAAGAGCTTCCTGAAAAGAATCACCAAACACAGAAAAATCATCCATATAAATTTCCACAAATTCCAGATCATCAAAAATAGCCAAGATTGCCCTTTGAAAGGTAGATGGGGCATTACATAAGCCAAAGGGAAGCACTCTATAAGAAAATGTACCCAATGGACATGTAAAATTAGTCTTATCCTAATCTTTAGGTGTAATCTGTATCTAGTTATAGCCACTGAAGCCATCCAAAAATGAAACGTATTCCTTTCTTGAAAGGGTATCAAGCACCTAGTCAATGAATGGGAGAGGAAATAATCTTTGAGAGTGGCTTTGTTTAATTCTCGATAATCAATACAAATATGCCATCTTCCATATTTCTTAGGTACTAGCACTAATGGAGAGATCCACTTACTATCAGAAATAGGATAGATAAAATCGGCATCCAAGAGTTTCTGTACTTCTTCTTTCACAATATCTCTTAGAGCTGGAATCATTCACCTTTGGGGTTGTCAGACAGGTCAGGCTCCTTCCTGAATATTGATATTATGTGTGCAAGTTTCAGGAGGGATAACTTTCATATCTTCATAACCCCATGTAAAGGCACTAAGATGGTTTCGCAACAAATCCACAAGCTGCTCTCACTGAGATGAGTCCAAATCTAAACTAATATACAAGGATTTACCAGGGCTAATCTCAACAAGAGTAGTATCAAGCTTGGGAGTACTCAAGGGAGTGATCAAATGAAGTGGTACAGAAGAATGGGGATCATGACCATCTTGAAAATCTAAGTTGAAAATTTGGCTCAATGGCTCAAAATTAGGCATAGTGTCTAGATTATTCAGGAAGTCTTGAATCTCATCTTCTTCTAAAGACCCAGTATAATGATGGATAAGGGAGATGGACTGAGTCTTGTCATCACTACTTTGATCCAACCACAAAGTATCTTGAAGGTCCTGAATGGATCTAGCAGGGGGATATAAGCTAACTTTCTTCCTAGAGGCTCCATGTGAAATATACATATCACCAGAATGACATCCAATATATGCATCGGCGGTAGCAAGCCATGGTCAACCCAAGACCAAGGGATGTCCTCCTACTGGGTTCTTTGGCTGAAGCACAATGAAATTGGTAGGATATTCCCAAGAACCTAATGAGATGATCACATCATCCAATACTCCTTCTGGCTTAATTTTAGATCTATCTGCTAATTCAAGCACAGTGGGAGTAGGGCAAAGATGGGATAACCGAAGTTGATCCATTATTTTCTTAGTCATGACAATAATGGTTGCCCCCAGGTCTATAAGAACATTAGAGACAAGGACATTACCAATCTAAACTGAGACAACAGGGTTTCCAGGATCAGTATATTTTTCCATAGATACACATCATGTCATCAACTCTACCACCCTACCAACAAATTGAATGGTTTGCGGTTCCAATTTCTTCCTCCCAGGGTTCTTGAGACCGAGTTCCTTAATAATCTTAGTGCAAATAGGGACCTCTTTGATGGCTTGAAGTAAAGGTATCTTAATGAAAATATTCCAAAGCTCTGATGCTAAGTTAGTCTCAGAAATAGGCTCACTTCTTTCCATCACTAGCCTCTCTGGGAAGGGAGGCTAGTTGGAAGAAGGTGGCAATGATCCAGAGGGTAAGGGCTACTTGGTGATTGCTTTCGAAGAATGGTTAGGAGTTTCCTCCTCTCCTTTCTCTTCAACAATCACTGTGGGTTGGATCTGATTTTCTAATGTTACTGTCCTTCCCGATCTTAACTAAATATCATGAAACCCAACTGGAATAGACTCGTACTCAATTGGTAAAGGTGTGTTTGTTACATAATCATTTTCACTACTTTGTTATTGTTAGGATTAGGAATAGGTTGAGCATGCAATTGAGGAGGTTGAAAGGGTGGAGGTAAAGGCAATGGTGGATTAGACTGACTCAAAATTTGCGACATTGAATTTTGTGTATGAGGATATGACTGCATAGGTGGCTGGTAGGAATATGGGGAATGAGTTGGCCCTCTCCAACCTTGCTGCCATGGTTGAGAAGGTTTTCCATGCTGATATTGATTTCCAAACTGCCATTGTTGATTAGTGTTAGGATAAGAATATGCATGTGAACTATAACCAAAATGGTGTGGAGAAAATTCAGGAGCCATCCCTGCACCTACCTAAGGCCAATTTCTTCTTGCTCCAATAGCATTCAAATATTCAGCTTCAGGCTGTCCCCCTGTAAATACAGCTTCAAGTCCTAGTACAGAGGGACATTTTTCTATGATATGGTCTTCTGCACAGATAGCACACTTATTAGTTTATTTTAAATTAATAGGACAATCTTTAGGCGGATGCTTATCTCTACATTTAGGACAGAAAATACATAGTGACTCTTGTTCTTTTATAAGTTTTGCAGAAATTTTAAAGAGTCCAACTGTTTAGAAACATCATTCATTATATCGATTTTCATGTTTTCCATTTTATTTTCTAGTCCAATAATCATAGCATCAGTAGATTCAGTTTTTCTATTTCTATTTCGAGTTCCTCTACCAGATCTATACTGATTTCTTGAAAATTTCCTGCATAATTCACAAATTTGATCAAAAGTTTGCTGGGAGATATTACCTTGTCCTAGCAGATTTAGATTATTTCTAGCATTATTAGTAAGTCCTCTCAAGAACAACGTTCTAATAGTGCTGGAATCCAGCTTAAGTTTTGACCTTTGTAAAATATACAGAAATATTTCTAAGAAATCTTCAAGAGTTTCATCATCATCCTGTATGATCGTAAAAATTTCATCCTGCATGTCCCATGTTTTGCAATATTCCCGATATTTAGACAAAAACACTTTCTTCATATTTTTCCAAGAGGTTATAGAGTGTCCTCTTAGTTCCATGAACCAGCGCAGGGCTGAGTCCTTGAGAGTATAAGGAAATAATATTAACTTCTGAGTGTCAGTTGAATAATCATAAATTCTACACAAAATATCAAACTCGAATAGAAAAGAGTCAGGGTCTTCATGAACTTTACCATGGAAATGGGGGAGAGTTAATCGTGGGATATTCTTCATTTGTGCCACAGTATTAGGATCCACAATTGGAAACACAAAAGTGGATTTTTCTCCACTTACCTGGTTTTCACTAGGCCCTTCCATGTAATCTTCATGATCTGCCATTGTTTCTCTCCTACTCTTAACAAGCTAAACCACACCTAAGTTGTTGTCACCAGAATCCAAGTGTATTGTTCCTGCATGATGGGTTTGAATAGGATTGGGCTTCCAAATCAAATAGCCTCCCTGACAATGGCACCAAAATGTTGAGTGCAGGAATTACACTTAAGTAAACTCCTCAACACTTAAATTGTCAATCCGGAGGATTCGTAAACTTAGAGACAAAGCACAGGAAATGCTAGAGATGGTATGAATGTTTCTAATATCAATTCCTACTTTCTTTAAAGGAAAAATTACAGAAACAAACTATAGAAAAAAAGGCAACTTGAACCATCAAAATAATATAAGCATGGAACAAGAAGAAATGTACTTGCAAAAGAGACTTAGAAATAAAAGGGCAATTACTCTAGTTGACTATTGATTAACTACTGAGAGTGTGTTTTATCTAGTGAAGACACTTTAGCAGTCTTCAACAGATGGGCCATTCAAACCTTCTTATGTAAAGATTTCCTTCTCACAAGAATCGATCTTGCACTATTGCAGTCTACTTGCACTAGTGTAGGAATAGTGATTTATGCAGAGGGTGTAAAATGATGTCTGTACTAAAAGTTCTTTTCTTCGTGCAAGGGCTTCAACTTTCTCAAGTCTAGAGCACTCATATCTAGTAACAAGAAACTAGTTCTTGTACTCGATCAGAGCTTCTTACACTTTAACTTTTAATTCCTGAAATTAGTGCTTAATTACTGCAAGTGTTACGAAGCCAAATTGCATATCAAAAAGATAAATTTTTCTAAGTTTATCAAAGTGCATAAATAGAGAAACAATCTTTTTAATTTGTCCTGTTATGAAATACTAGTGAAAGCAAGAAAGCTGTTAGAAGTAAACTAAAAAGGCTTGCTGCATCACACCATCTAGCACAGGTGCAGGAATAGTTCTTCTGTTCAGACCAGGTGGGGAAAACCAAACAAAACATGCAGAAAGTGAATAGCACACCAACATGCACTGGTGCAGGTAATTTCTCCTGCTCGAACTAGGCGGGGAAAACCAAACAAAATGTGCAGGAAGTGAATAGCACACCAACATGCACTAGTGTGGGTAATTTCTCCTGCTCGAACCAGGCGGGGAAAACTAATCCAAAATCAGATGCAAGGAAAGGAAATTTAACTACTTCATGTTGCAGATCTACTTTCATTCAAACAGAAATTCAGATGCCGTAAATTAAATCACACTTGGCAGTTCAAAACATAAATTACAAGAACAAAAAAGAGGGAGAACGTGCTGGGTTGGGTGGGCCCTAACCAACCAGCATGTTTCGCTTTCAAATAAAAACGTTTCTCAATACTTTATCAATTCATCAACATTCAAAACATAAAATGATACAGTTTTTGGAACATAAGACGGAGCTCCCTTTCTTATTAAATCATAAAGGAAAATGCATGCATGATTACATGTCCAACCTAAATTTGGGCGATAAAAAAAGACAGGCATGTTACCGCCTTCCTGGTTCTATCTCTGTTCTATACAAAATCATTAACCATCTCATCCTATTTACATTGCTCCTTATATAGATCCTTGGCCAAAGGCCAAAAGGATCGTTTAACTCATTCCATAGCCAATTGCAGAATCTAGATCGTTACAACAAATTACATGACTGATTGCAGATCATTCAACTAATTACAGAAGCAATTACAAAATAAGCTTTCGGCCTTCAAAATTAGGTATTTTAACAGAACAGGCCGTGGCTATCTCCAACTGTACGTTCCTCCTAATTCTAATCTCAACTACTCTAGATTTCCTTGCTATCATAACTAGGACTTGACTTCCTTTAGATATGTTCTGCTGTCATGGCTAAGGCGGTGCAAAATTAGGTGAAATCAAGGAGATCCAAATTTGCTGCGCAGAGCTGGCACTGTGCGAGATCCGGTTTGCACTAAGATCAGCGATCAAGGTAAGCATTTAACTATTAAATAACATAGGAGGTATCGATAAGTTACGAAAGTAATTATAAGCAAGAAATCACATAATAAATAATTAATAAATGCTAAGCTAAGTTAGAAAATGTAAAATATGAAGTTAATGCAAAATGTTTCATCGTTCTTGCACTAGTGCAAGATGAGGGCGTATAAGGTAGGTAAAATAGGGGTAAATGGTTATGATTTTGGAAGGGAAAAATGGTCAAAAAGGGTGCAAATTAGGGGACTAACACATGGGATGATGGGGATGTCTTCCCATCATTTTCTTTCCTTGACTATTTCGATGATGTCTCGAGCATTCTCCCTCGATGTATCTCAAGCCTGAAAATTGAGTTCTCTATCCAACCTCCAATGGTTGAGTCATGTCTTGGTTATTAACACCAAGTTCTTTTTCCTCCTTGTAACTCATCTTGGTAAGGAGCCTCATGTTTGTCCTTGTAATTGGGATCTCCAAATTTCCAACAGAAAGCATACTATGTGAAGAGTAAACTGAAAGGAAATCAAAATATTTTACCTCTTCTATTGATTTGGAAAGAAATGATGAGGGATTCTCATCATTTGTTGTCGGTGGTTCACTTGCTGTCTTCATGCATTCCTCAACTTCTTTCCTGACATACCCAAGTCCTGCCTAACAGGGTAATTCTTCTACTTTGATGGGGTTGACAATGCCCTTGCCTTTAATGCCCAACCCTTTTCTTTCATACCCCATTTTATTTAGCAATTTGGAGCCAATCCATGTGCTATGGTTTTCAGAAATAGCGAAATCATCATCAGGAAACATACATGAATTCATAGAATTATTTTTTACCTCACATGGGTCACGTTGTAGCTTTTCCAAGCCCTCATCCTTAGCTTGTAGCTGTTGTAGCAAACGTTGTTTTTCCTCTTTCTCTTCGTGTAGAAGCATCTTCAATTCAGCGTTCTATGTTTGAATATTCTGGTTTTTGTGCTTTAGTTCTTCCAGTTCCTATTCCATGGCTTGCAACTAAAGCTACAATCGCTCCTTTTCCTTTGTCTCTTTCTATAGAGTTTCATACAATATTTCAACCCTTTTGGAAATTTTAATCATGGTCTCGTACATAGATTTTCCATCCTCTGTTGCTGAACGTTCCATTGTTCACGCTTGCAATTCACATCCATGAAAAGACCGCTCTGATACAACTTGATCCGGGTTTGGGTGGGACAAAGGACCCTTCCAGGATCTTTTACTTTTGTGATGTGTTAAATTGCATTTTTAAAAGAACATAAATGAATGCATTTGCATGTTGTAAAGAAGAGGAACATGACATTCATCAACACATGAAAACACAAGCCATTGATAATGGATTTCGTCCAAGAGGGGCTACGTTTCTGGGCCCTGGTGTCAAGATGGTGTGGTTTGCTGCATTAAGTGTTTATCAATAGTGATGATGTACATAAGAGGTGATGTCGCTATCATAAAATGAAAATGCCCTCATGCAGGAGTGGTTCCAAGAGATGTTCCGCTATAGGAACTCTCAGTCAAAAAGGACTCATATCAGTATGACATAAAAATCATGCATGATGATAATGAGAATCCTGTTGACATGGCATAAAATGGATCTCAATGCAAACATACATGGCGACACATGAGTATCCCATCAACATAATGACAAAGGGATCTCAAACAAAACATGATGACTCATGACAACAAGTACATCTCACAATGACTCCACATCACATCAAGAAGGAATCATGAAAACAAGTAATAAACAAGATCCCACATCAAACATCAAACAGGGATTTGTGCAGCACAACGCATAGAAAAAATAAGTACATTAACAAACTTCATATACCTCACATCTAAGGCCATATGAAGAAAAGGATGTCAAGCTACTAAAGTTGGTCGTACCATCAATCTCGTGGCATCAAATCTCAGGGAATGGTTGCTCACACATGAATGCTAACACCTGCACTCCACTTAGAAAAGTGGCCGAAAAATAAAATGAGCAAATGGAAAATATAAACACACCATCAAATTTGTGGTGTTAAATAGTGCAAAATTGATTGTCAAATTTCTGAATTCTGAGAAAGTGGAAATCACGGGCTTAAGGAATCTTTTAAATTCCCCTACATTCCTCAAAGATTCCATCCTCCTGGTCCTCTGCAAATCTGCTAATCAAATCAGGAAACTTACTGTGCCATCAGGTTCGTGTCGCTGAGAGGTGTAAGATCGAGATAAAATTTGTCCAATTTGGAAACTGCAAAAATTTCACCCTCCTGGAAATTTCACTCAATCATGGTTCCACTTGCAAATAAATTAATTAAAAATTTCCTCGGTTTCTGTGTGCACTTCTCTGCTCCTCCATGTCTAACAACACTTATGAAATGACAGGTTTATATCAATGTTTGTAGGCAAATTAGCCAATGATTCGGTTGTAGGCGGATTGGTATGAAGTCCAAGTTATAAGGAGGAAGTCGAGTGGTCAAACCCCGACCCCTCCATATTAAAATATAATCAGTTTTAAAAAATTCATATTATATTTTTTTTGTGGGGATCAGGTCCGCATTGGGCAGCCCACCTCGTAACTCCCTGCAACACCTTGTATTAAACTGTTGGCACATTAAATATTTGAAGGTGCATTGTTTTTTCTTTATTAATGGTGCATAGAGGTTTGAGTTGGTTTGATGGTTCATGGATTGTACATGGGGTTTCTGCAAGGTGGCGGGCCAACCCACATGGCTGGCACAGGCTCGATACCCACTGGCCACCTCATTTAATATGTATGGTATATATATGGTGAGTTGTGGGGTGGTGGGGGTGGTGGCCCACCATCTCCTATACATGTATCTTTTTGTTTTTATAAATACCAAATGAAATTTTGAAAATTCTCGAACATTGACCAAAGGAGTCAATTTAATGAGGCCACAATTTCGCCCGAAAGTTGGCCGGAATCCGGTGGCCGGATTTCTATCAAATTGTGCCTTCGCTTGCTAAGTCACCAATCAACCCTGAACTTTGATTGCCTCTAACTTTTGCATACAAGCTTGGTTTGATGAGTCATTCACACCACCACGATCACAATGAAGAGATCTTCAACATGAACCTAATTCAAGCATAATCCAGACACTTTGAGTTTTGACCCTTCCTGAGTCCTCTGAGACTTTTGCATATGTCTAGAGCCACTTGGATCATTCACTAGCTCCAACAACAGAGCAAGTATCGAGTGAACAAGGGGATACCATTATCCTTGAGGATAATCTAGGAATAGAGGTGTACAACATAGCCTTTTATGAGCCACAACACAGAGTTATACAAGCACGTAGAGTGTGCACCCCGGATGAGCATGTATCACTTGCGCACTTTTAAGAATGCATGATTGTGTTAGATGTACGAAGACATCTAGATTCCCTAGCCAATGTGACAAAGGTTTATGCCAAAGCCACATGATTGAGTGTTAAGTTCATGTTAGTAGAAAATGAGTGCATGACTAAGAAGTTACAAGTAGCCAGGCAAAGAGAGGAACAATCCAAAGTATCCACCAGAGAAAAGATGAAGAAAGCCATACTTGATGAAGTATCGGCTCTTGAGACATTCATGCGGAGACTGTATGACAGGTTCGTCACCATGCACAAGGAAGTTTTCGATCTACATGGTCATCAGCAGCGCTGCACCAAGATAGCCTAAACACTCACAAATATAGATGTCGCAGTTGGCCATGTACAGACATGGACAATGAGGTACAAGGGAGACCCGCTTCACTTGCACAAGATGATGAAGTCACAGGTAGAGTTGGACAAAGCATGCATTCAGAGTCTGATCCGAAAATATGAGGAACTCTCGCCGCTCATCACTAGTATTGAGGCTTTGTATGCATGGTTGTATAGGAGTTTGGATCTCATAGTGAGAAAGTATGGCACCCTGTCGATTGGTACGCTCACCGAGGCCAAAGAGAAGAACCAAGTCATCCTAGCGCTTGATGCATACTTTGATCAGTTGATGCTCACGGCCACCAACATAGATTTGCAAGTCAGTGCAGATAACATGCAGATGTACATTGTCGGTTTAACCTTGCTCAGGACTAAAATGCACATGTTACAGGATGAGTTGGACAGAGGTTCCAAATAAGTATACCCAGAAGCAATGGAGGCAAGAGTTCGTTTCCAGAAGGACATCATCAAAGAGTACATAGACACCATTGCGCACTACCAAGAATGGCATCAGTTCGTCACCGAGGATCACGAAGAGGAGGTTGATGAGATGGTATTTCCACAACCATCCAAGTCTTAGTGTTGTCTTGTTTGGCTGACTCAAGCCAATTTTGTCCCACATGGGTATATGTGGAAAATGTATCATTTTTGTAAACATGAAGTAAAGTGAAATTCCAAGTGTCATTAGTGGAATACAAACAGTCATATGTAATGTAAAGAATTATGTAATGAAGTTGAAGAGTCATGAGGGTAGTCCAAAAGTCACAAACGGGAATGTCATGGGTCACCCCACCCTTTTTTATAAATAGAACCTCATAATTCATAGAAGAGGCTTTTGGGAGCCAAGATTTTGCTAGGCATTGCTTAGAGAGGGCTTGGAGAGTAATTTGATGAGCCTTGGTTTCTCCACAGTGTAGAGCGAGTGCATCTCTTTGGAGGAGCAGGTGGTGTTGATTGTAACATTCCACTATTGGGGCTAGTGGCTATCATTGTTGTATGTATGGATGGAACTTTCACTTTATATAATATAACATAGCTAACACATTTCATGCATATGTTGTTATTGTAGTTTGACTATTCTGGTTACTTTAGCAATGTATGTAGTTTTAACTTACGCATTTGTGTATGGACTATTCTGTATGTGATTGTATGAATCTTATTGAAGCGTGTTGTTGGTTTAACTCATAAATTTGGATTTTCGACTATTCTGCTTTCTAGCTTGTGATGTCATTCATCTCGTGTGTTCCTTTTAGGCTGCGTACTATTACAGACTTCTAAGGGACACACTTCTTTCCCCCTTTGTGTGTTAGAACCTCCCCATGCATCTCTCTTGACTCATTACAAGGTCACACACTTACTTCTGACAAGGATATGTTGCTTACCTCTACACGCTATCGTAGTCAAGACATAGCTTTACTACCCACTGCGGGGACTCCTACTCCAAATGGTCTGAGGTCTAGTTGTTTTGGGTAGAATCACCCTAGGGTCTTTGGTTGAGAACCCCAACAAAGCAGAGGGCATACAGAATAAAGAGACACACAAACAAGTAGTCCTAATACTTAAATAGTTAAAGTTGGTACAGAAGGTCTTACCCATAGGTCCTATGTTTGAGGTCGTTCCCGTAGGGTTCAAACCCTCTACTTCTTCCTTGCGCTTTAAGACATGCAATTCATTCAAGGCAAAGCATATACACCAAAAATAATTGAAAGTGTGTTCATGATATCAAGGTTAGATCATATAAGTATGTAAGAAAATAAACATTAATGTGAGATTTTATAAGCAAATCATGACATAAATTAATGCATAAAGACCATAATCATCAAGAACAAGACATCGCCTCTTTATTAATGTAAGCTAAAGAAAATATGGAAGAACTACAACCTGAGTCGTTCGCTAGCTCCAAGCGAAACAGTCCTGAAAATAAGTCAAGAGACACTGTAGAAAGGTCGACTCAAGTTTACTTCCCTTGAACAAAAGCATGACTTAAATGTGACAATATGGCAGCATATGATAACTTTGTATAAATTTGTCATGCAAGAGGCACAAACAAACTCTCCATATGATTGGAAGAGATAACCAATCAGAGGAGTACTGACTCAATGATAAGGTTAAGGCTCTCCTAAGTCAAACTAAAGCCCATCCCAATGGAGAAAAGACTTAATTTTGAGTGCTTTGTTCAAGGGCGACACAACTAAATCTAGTTCCCATCAATCATGGAAGTAATTTCTCATTCCCTCTCTTTTTAGAATATTTAATTTTTTTGTCTTTTTCATATTTAGAAACCCCGAAAAAGGAATAAATGAATGGCTACAATACAGTGGAAAAGAACGAGTGTTGAAGTACAGATTTTTCTAGTTCCTGGGAGTGGAACATGCCTATGCTCAATGCAAGGTGACGAAACTCATCAATGACACTCAAAGGAATGTTCTTTCCATGGGTATAAGGTGTCAAGTTGCAGAGGCTAAGTGATTGCAAGGTTGATTTTGCATAAAGACATGGTCAAAAAGTGGCTTATACATGAGACCAAGTGAAGCTAACTTAAGGCCAAAAGGTACAAATAGTCAACATGCAATGCAGTGGTACAACTCAACACAAAGGAGCCTCTAGGGTATAAAGCTAGAAAAATAGTGAAGAACTAAGAGAATGAAGCTTCAACGCACAAGTCATGGTAGGACTAAAGAGGACTCTCAAGCCTACACTGTGTAGCAACATGAGCAACATATGCTAGCGAGAATCTAACTAAGATGCCCATGTAAAGGTTGGATCTACCATCACGTCATGATTTTATAAATTGGAAAGTGAAAATAGTTTAAGAAACAAGACAAGATGGGGTCGACCCTACGGCCAAGATATCACAGTATGGAGGCTAGTATGCAAAGTGCAATGGAAAATGATATTTCCTAACCTATATTCCAATGAAAAAATGATACTTGCCATGATGGGCCTGTGGTCATGGAATCAAAGTAGTCTCTCAAAATCTCCAAACTGTCCTAAAAAATTACCCATCCCAACACTCCAAGCCAAAAAGGTCACAAATCTCATAAATTTTTGCAAAGAAAAAATGAACTTTTGAAAAAATTGATTTTTACATGTCAACCTATATAAAGACCTTTTGACTTACAATTTTTTCATTTGTAGTGTGAACAAGTGAGTGAAGGAGCTCTGGAGCAAAAACTTAAGCAACCTCAATCCATCTGATTCGTCTGTCAGTTCAGCCTTCAACTATCCATGTAATCTTCTAAATGATTCTTAGATAAATTTTATTGCTTTTAAAATGTCTTTTTCAAAAATTTCACCGTAGAAAAATAGTTTAAAAAATTGTTCCTTGTGCGCATGTGGGTTGGACACAGCAAACTCGCATGTAAAATGACCCTATACGTGACTATGTATATGGTGAACTCGTGTGTGTGCAGTTTGAAAATTTAAATCACAATTTCTAATGATCCAAAAACATTTGATTTTTAGGATGTCTATCACATGGAGAGAAAGGGAACATAGTGCAATTGATAATGAAGTGATGGATGATCAAATGGCATTAGATGCCTTAAAAGGATGTGGTTTATTAAATAATTTCAAGATGCGAAACATGAAGGCAAACACCAGATTACTACAAATGTTGATCCATTATTGGGATCTGGAAGAACATGCTTTCATCATTGACCAAATGCCTCTAAGAATAGAAATAGAGGATGTCTATTTCATCACTGGTCTTTCTTGAAGAGGAGAGAAGGTAAATTCGATGGGAAGAACAAGAGGGAGCCTCAATGTAGAGGACTATGTACACATCTACTGCCCAAGGAATACATAGAAGATTGGAACTCAAATTCCAATTAAACATGTAGAGAGATTAGCCTTGATAATCCTTCTCTTTACAATTTCTAGAGTGAATGGGTCAGCTTCTCTGCACCAGGCTTCTCGAGTTTTGATGAGTCTAAAAATAAAGTGTCTTACAATAGTTTTTGATTGATGTACACCCCTCTTGAATAACATGAAAAAGAAACTTACATCCATCAAAAAAGGTCAAACAAAAAACTTCGGATATAGAACCATTTTTTGCTCCTTTTTCTTCAAGAAAGTACCAGAGCTTCGACCCAAGGTATTATCCACCATTAGTCGCCTGAGGGATCCTTAAATGGGCAAATGGGTCGATCTGGTGAAGATACTAGGGGACTATGAGGTCCCTAGAAACACTTTTGATGATGAGTTCTTCTCCTGGTGGGAACAAAAATTCATAGTTGTTGAGGACTACCTATTACAGATCCATTTGTGTTATAGACATTTTTGTGCCTTACAGCATGAAGCATGAAATGTCAGTAATCTGAGGGATCCAAAGTCCCTAAACATGTTGTTCCTACCCCTAGAGGAACAAGGTCAGCAAACCACAGCACTTCAAATCAGTTCTCCACTGAAAAACACTCAAAAACAGGTCAATTCTGGATCATGTCAACTGCTCCACTGAGCATCTGCGCTGAATGTCAACTTCAACAAAGGCTACCTGTGCTGAGCGAGTTTGGACATGTGGAGGAATCTTTCCTCAATGTGTCAGTGCCCAGGAAGCTTCCAAAATGACACTTGGATCAAAAGATTCGCCTAAGTGATGAGTAAGAGGTTCTAAAACTCCAAGTGGAAGGTAGGATCTCCAAGTGGACTCAAGAACTGAAGAACAACTGGAGTTGAAGAGGACACTAGTCACACATCAAGCTGACTCATCTTCACTCCAAAACTCTATATAAGGATCTCATCCCATGGGACCTGGAGGCCGGAATTTTGTGCAAAGAATTGTTGTTGGTTTACAGTTGGGATTATTGGGTGATTGCTTGAAGGAGGTGAAGAGGAGATTTCTTTCCGTCGGGAAGGTGATGCTGGATTGGGCCTCTTATGGTTGTATCACCACCTGAATCTTACTTTCTTCCATTAATAAAGTATTTGAGGTTCTTCTATTCGCATGTGTTTCAATGATGTATTGTCTTACTTGCGTATTTGATTTATGCTAATCCTTGAATCAATTATGAATGCATGCTTCTTGTAGTTTCCCTTTCTCGTCTTGTTTGCAGGATCTTGTGTAGCTGGGCCCGTGAGAAGACAAGGAGCTGGGAGCAAGCAGCAAGGAGAGAATATTGGATCAACCATTCGCGAAAGACATTGGTGAGTGGATCTCTTTCTTTCCTCTTTTGCATGTCATAAAGAAGTAATCTTAGATAGCTTTGCTTTGACTGTTGCTAAGGATCTACCACCCTTAGAGTGGGATAGGGTCATTCCGTATTGGATACCTTTCCCTACAACAGACTGGCGACTCCGCTGGGGATCATATCTTGTTGGTAGCTTGTGTTTCTTGCTATTCATTTCCTAAACAAAGGGAGTACCGAATCGAACTGCATTTGAGTCCTTCGAATGCAAAGTAGAGGGCATCTACTCTAGCTCAGTTTTGGGCATGTTTATGATTTGAAGAGCTGATCCACAAGGACTCTTAATAGCTCTTTGTGATAGTGTTCATCTTCCTTTAATCATCCTCTAGTGTATACTTGATTGATAGCCTCTGATTTGGCCTAAAACAGTTGATTTTTGAGCAATCTGTGACCCGGAACCTAAGAGAAACGAGAGTTTTCTCTTCAACGCCACTGCAGTGAAGGCTCTATGCGTTTCAACGCAGGTCCCGAAGGGACTACCTGCGTTGAATGTCAAACTGACAGTGCAGAGCCTGCGCTGAACCAGTTTTGCATTGTGCAACTGGGGTTCCCTGCCTTCTGTTGCCCAGTTTTCAGTATTGTTTTTGCAGCCTGTTATCAACCTGTATACCCATCTGAAACTGCCTTTCTTTGCCATCATTCCGCCTCGGTTGTATGAAGAAACTGTGATTGTTCTTGTTGTATTTCTTACTTCATTTACAGTTTCCCATAACGAAAGTGAACTAGTCTTGCTGTGACCTCTTAGATCTAGACCTGTGATAAAGTGTCGTTTCGATTCTAAGAGTTAGTTTATTTGTTGTTCATAGCTGATTGAGCATTTGCTTTCGTCATATGGTTCGAATTTAAATATTTCTAGTGTTGAAACAAGTAGATCTTAAGGTGTTCTTTTGATTTTGGACAAAAGCTTGTTTGCTTTCACTTGAAATTGAATTCGAAATTATACAACAGCTTTCTTTTTGTAATACATCAACATTAAGAAAGAAGAAAAGAAATACCTGCATTGTGCATGTGCATTTTGACAGTTTGCATGTTGATTTAGGAAAAGTGCATTAGTGTGTGCTCTATGATCTGTGTGAAAAGTTGATGTCTTTCTTTTCCCTCAGTAGTTAAGATTTTCATAAGTTGAAAGAATTGAAAAAGCTTGCTTATCATTCTTAGACTGCATTTAGGAGTTGTATCATACATCACGTGGTGATCCATAAAGGCAAACTGCTAAGCAAGATCAACCTAAAATGAATTGAATTTACATAACAACGCTTTGAAACATAACGAAACACATAGAGGTCTAAGCTAGAGACGTGTTCCGGCGTCGTTAAACGTGATATCTTAGCGTCGAGTGGTTGGGTGATTCCTCCACGGTGAAGCGATAAGTATCAATACGGACTTGTGCTCCCACGTACCGTCGCGTATATATTGGGAGACCCCTATAGGAATAAAGCCTTTATCCATAGGAAACCGTGTCGGCCGCCCTACTGATCGCAATGCAGTGAACACAGCATTCACGAAGATTGACCACTTGTACCGTAAAACGTATTCTGTGGTTTTGCGAAAGGTTTGGCACACCCTCTGCCTAGAACTCCAGAGTAGTTTCTTTTGGCCTTTTTCAAACTCTATAACTGAAAAAGTCCATCCGAGCATTTGTCACTTCGGGCTTGTTAATACATCGAAGGAGACTAGAGTCATCTTTAGCTTTTTCTCGACTCTTAAAAAGTGAAAAAGCAAGTTGTGTCTAAAGTGTTGTCATATAAAATTCATTTTAAACGGAACATAATCACCTCTTATTCCTACGTTGATCTTTAGGTTGAGAACATGGAACACACCAACCAAGGGATTCCACATGATGGAAATCCTAGCCCTTTCTCCTCTTGGGGAGAAGTTGGTGCGCCCCACATGGCCACGTTGTCGCTTCCAGGGCTGACAATTGGCCTGCCAGTTTGGCTATTCTCAACCAGTGTAGTTCAGAACACCGCGGTTCCTGAACAATCGAGTCAACAGTTAGACCAGTCTAGAGCTGCCCTCCAGCTTTCCACTTCTTATAAATCTTCCTCCGATCCTTCCTCTTCGAAAGGTAGAGCCGACAAAAGCCAAGCTCCCATGGAGAAGAAGGAGAAGAAGAAGAAAGAAAAGAAGAAGAAGGAGCCTAAGACGACTGGGGGCATGCAAAAGACATCTAACAAAAATCCACACACATCACGGACCGGGCCTAAATCGCCATGTGTCATATGTAGAGGAGACCACTTCCACCGAGATTGTCCCGGTATTCCCCGGATACTAAGGGACTGGTCCCCTCGTTTGCACAGTTCGGAAGCATCAACCTCTGATAGCCATGTTGAATGCTTAGCGTCAACCAGCGAAAGTGAAGGTTCTAGACAAATAGAGGGAGCAAGATCCCCCTGCAGACTGTGTGAAGGCAATCACACCCTCCGCCGTTGTCCCTTCTTAGACGAAGCAAAGAGAGTTTTGGAAGATCAACCGGTTTCACCGTTACGACTTCCCCCTGGATACCAAAAACTCGCGCCAAGTCCTTCGTTGGTTGAAAATACAGCTGTCCCGCTCAAGTGGTCAGCTGAAGCGTCAGTCACTGAAAATGAACCTACTGAATCCGGACCGGACGAAAGTCCAAAGGTCGAAACGGCAGTTGACCCGGTTCTCCCTTCAGAAGTTTCATCTTCAAATGACACCGTCACTGAAGATTCATCTTCAGCTGACACCCTCACCGAAGAGAATAAGGATGACACCATCCAGATTCTTTTCATCAACACCGATTCTGATGAGCATCAGGGCAATGCGCCCACTCCTTTATCGCAGGAAGGAGCATCGTCAGGATCATATCCGGCCGTATATTCGGTCCCACCACCAAGCAACCTGGTTGTGTCCTTCGATTGGAACCAACTAGGCAGACCCCGGTTACCAGCCAGCGTACCATTCAGAATTATTGTCCAAATATACAGAATGGTAATGGCTGGAACTATCATTGATGAAGGGGAATCTGTGAGTATCCTTTCCTCTATTGCTTGGAAAGCACTGGGTTCCCCGACGCTTTTGCCTGAGATAAGAAATCTCTCGGGTTTTGATAAAGGAACCAGTCGACCATTAGGGATCCTCCCTAATGTGCCTATTACATTGAAAGGGAAGGCTGTCAAAATGAACTTGATGGTCGTCCGAGGACCCTTGGATTATAACCTACTCCTTGGACGAGACTATATATATTGCATGAGAGCAATAGTCTCCTCACTCTTTCGAATAATGTGTTTTCCACACGAAGGAAGAATGGTCAAGCTCGTAGACCAACTTTCATTTCCGGGATCACGCATCGCAAATAGTCACATACCAACCCTGAATGGTCTTTTCAATCAAGAAAGGTCTCCACCGCCGGTTCTTCTTCCTGATGAGTGCGAGTGATTCGGGAAAATAGGGCTGGAACCCAGGGGGCATGCATCCTGGTCTGCTTTTGGGCAGAGAAAACCCTGGGTATAAGGTAGAATTTCCGCGGGAGAATATGACTAGTCCGTACCCCGTCCCCTCCTTCCTCTTCATAAAAGAAAGAGCCGGCAAAGAGTCGAGCTCTCATGAAGAAGAAGGTGTAGAAGGAAGAGGGGTTGTTCTAGAATAAGATTCTTTTGTCAAAGTTATGTGAGAGGGCGGTGGTCGTCACTCACCATTGTCTATCTTTAGTAGACATAGCCGAAGAAATGTTTTGTTTGAAAGATTAACAGAACAATATTTGGGTAACCTGAAAGAGGTAAGCCCCACCCGTTAAAAAAAATGTTTTGACGGATATGTAGGGGCAGCCTTGAAATTGTACTTTATACCTGGGGGCATGCAAACCTCTTGGAATGCAAGCAAGGGCGGCTATTGATTTTTTTTAAATTTTTAGGTCCTCCCTTTAAACCTGTAGGTCTAACCCTTTAAACTCGTAGGATTAGTCGTTACCAGCTTGCATAAAGAGAGGATATGGAGAAAAGCGTAGTGAGATGAAGCTCTTTAAAAAATAGCGATCTCCAGGAGACATTTCTTATCTTATGACTGGTATAAACGAGCAGTTTTAGCAAAGTTCATGCTCGTTAAAAAAAAAATAAACGCAAAAACGAGCAGTTTTGGCAAAGTTCATGCTCATTAAAAAATAAAAGAAAAACTGAGCAGTTTTAGCAAGAGTTCATGCTCGTTAAAAAATAAATGCACATGTGAGCAAGCTTCCCCAGAGTTCAAGCTCATTCAGAAAAAATGAACCGGTAAATAACCATTTGAGACCATAAATTCATCAGCCATAAAAGCCTTGGTCGTGTTTGCACCGTCACCTCCACTTGTCATTTGGCTGATCATTCACATCCACTTGATTGTTTACCTATTTTGAGGAACAGCTGCGAAGAGTGATTTCACCTAGCCATCCTTGTGACATTGCCGTGATTGGAAAATTCCAACCTGTACTTGGAATCTGCTGCTATCCCTGTTTATCACTCGTTCCTCAAAATACGAGTCTTGTTTGAGCTCTTTTCACTGACTCGTAAAATATGAAAAGTTTGCCGAGTTTTGGCCTCCCAGCTCGTTAAAAGGACCGGAAGAGCTATCCCTCCTCTAGATTTTAATCTTTTTGGACCTGAGGGATTATTGCACAAAAAGATCGAGCGCTTGTCTAGTTCGGCTCGATAAAACTATCGAACATTCATCCCTTCTGTATTGTTTTATACTTTTTCAGACTTAAGGGATTAGATGACGAAAAAGGACCTTTGGAGTTGACTTTACGTACCTTTTTAGACTCTCTAAAAATGAAAAGGACTGAGTTGTCTTTGTCGCTAGACTCGTTAAATAGCGACAAACTTGTCTTTAGACGAGAACGAGTTTCCCTATCGCTAGGCTCGTTAAAACATAGCGATGGGCTTGCCCGAAGGGCAGGTTATAGAACAAGCATATGTTATCCTCCTCAAGCTTGACAAAAATAAAGAGGTACTGGTCAGAAATGACTGGGGAAAAATTGGGAGAACCTCAAAGCTTAATGGTAGCAAGTCGCTCTTGAACATGACACTTTTGCCTCCGTACCACATCGAGTTGGGTTGTTTTCATTCACCGGTCCCTTCACCATGGTCTCGCCATACCATCCACATTTGGGGTAATGCTACCAATCCATCACATCAGTGTCGTTATATGTTCAAGAGATGTCGTTCAGGAAAAGTCAACCGTGTTCCATCCACTGCCGTACATCATCTTTCATCCTTTCATGACCGCCACCCTGAATCATATTTCACAGATCGTTTTCACCTTCATCACAATCATTAGCTCCGTTCCGTGTCACTGATGTGGGATTCATTAAGGCCCTCCTTTGACGGACCGCTTCTTGTCGACATCAGCTCATTATCCAAGAAGTTGGTCTAGGAACACCCCCCCAGTACTTTGAAGCTTGCATGCCTCAATGGCAAGTTTCTCACTTCCGGCGACAGGTATACATCAATGACCTTCGACCAGGAGATTTTGCGTGGTGTTCGACGCCAAGTCCTATATTCACACCACGTGAATTGTACTGCAGTACCTTGAGGGTCATCATCATTATCGGTGATTCCTCTCGCGCTTGTTAACAGTTTACATTATTGACTGGTAATCAAGCGATGTCTTTCCATGTTCGACTCCAAGAAATTCTCACATGGATCGACTTGTACTTAGAGTGAAGATCGGACGAGTTTGAAGACCCCGGATCTAGTTTCATCCTTCCGGGCTGTGATATATATTCAGGAAATAAAGAACATTGACATATGCAGCAGATGATCATCCTACTCAAAGGATGATAATTTCAGCAGAGAATTATCAGTCTACCCTCAGACGATCGTCTGTTCTATGTACGAAAAATGTATTTATAAAGATGAGCATGGGAAATGCCCGCCTCAGCTAGATCATGAAAGCAGTATGAAAAATAATGTATTGTATTTTATTTTATTAAAGGTCACCTCCCGACGATTGAATGAACTTCGGATCCTCTTGATAAAGCATTTCACCCGATAAACGACCTCATACTTTAGGGGGCAACTGTTATAGACATTTTTGTGCCTTACAGCATGAAGCATGAAATGTCAATAATCTGAGGGATCCAAAGTCCCTAAACATGTTGTTCCTACCCCTAGAGGAACAAGGTCAGCAAACCACAGCACTTCAAATCAGTTCTCCACTTAAAAACACTCAAAAACAGGTCAATTCTGGATCATGTCAAGTGCTCCACTGAGCATCTGCGCTGAATGTCAACTGCTCCATGGTGTACCTGCGCTGAATGTCAACTTCAACAAAGGCTACCTGCACTGAGCGAGTTTGGACATGTGGAGGAATCTTTCCTCAATGTGTCAGTGCCCAGGAAGCTTCCAAAATGACACTTGGATCAAAAGATTCGCCTAAGTGATGAGTAAGAGGTTCTAAAACTCCAAGTGGAAGGTAGGATCTCCAAGTGGACTCAAGAACTGAAGAACAACTGGAGTTGAAGAGGACACTAGTCACACATCAAGCTGACTCATCTTCACTCCAAAACTCTATATAAGGATCTCATCCCATGGGATTTGGAGGCCGGAATTTTGTGCAAAGAATTGCTGTTGGTTTACAGTTGGGATTATTGGGTGATTGCTTGAAGGAGGTGAAGAGGAGATTTCTTTCCGTCGGGAAGGTGATGCTGGATTGGGCCTCTTATGGTTGTATCACCACCTGAACCTTACTTTCTTCCATTAATAAAGTATTTGAGGTTCTTCTATTCGCATGTGTTTCAATGATGTATTGTCTTACTTGCATATTTGATTTATGCTAATCCTTGAATCAATTATGAATGCATGCTTCTTGTAGTTTCCCTTTCTCGTCTTGTTTGCAGGATCTTGTGTAGCTAGGCCCGTGAGAAGACAAGGAGCTGGGAGCAAGCAGCAAGGAGAGAAGATTGGATCAACCATTCGCGAAAGACATCGGTGAGTGGATCTCTTTCTTTCCTATTTTGCATGTCATAAAGAAGTAATCTTAGATAGCTTTGCTTTGACTGTTGCTAAGGATCTATCACCCTAAGAGTGGGATAGGGTCATTCCGTATTGGATACTTTTCCCTACAACAATTTGGGCACATCAACCCCAACCTACAGATCAATACTATTAGGGTCCATCAAACCCTAATTCAATTGTTACATGCCCTAAAGAATTCAATCATCAGAATGCCTAGCTTCCCAAGAAATTCCATGACCAAAATCATCCAGAAACTGCCGCTAAGAAGTTCAGCGCATGTAAGCCTTCATTAGGGTGTGTTGCAATGCAAACCATACACTGATAGGGTGTTGTGCAGTGCACTTGGTCCCTCTTTGGCCCGTGTTCAATGAATTTGAGTGAATTTCCATAAGGGTTTGAAAGATTACTTATCCATTGGATGCCT
The DNA here is from genome assembly GCA_031772625.1 of Pinus tabuliformis. Taxonomy (NCBI): domain Eukaryota; kingdom Viridiplantae; phylum Streptophyta; class Pinopsida; order Pinales; family Pinaceae; genus Pinus; species Pinus tabuliformis. The sequence goes on along the minus strand of CM062811.1, from coordinate 1,024,683,504 downwards.
CTAGAATTTTCTCAAGGCTATCTACTCCTTTGAGCTCGTATTTGGATGAGGAAGGGAGTTAAGGAACATCAATCCCTTATCCCTTCCTCCATGGAACTAAATTCTAATTTTTGGAGGGCATTCATTATCACCATTTATGGCATAACTTCCTTCATTCACCTATAAAAACACCACTCATCTAAGTGATCAGGGGCTGGAAATTATTGAATTATAGGGAGATGTTGTTAGTATGAGACTTGAGTTGATTTCAAGTATTGTAATGATGTCGAAATTTCTTGCTTGTTATGAGGAGAGGATGGGATTGAACTGGAGGAGTAATGATGAATCGAGCAATGGGTTGTAACTCTTCTTTTTACTAATAAAGTGTTCAAATATTTTTCCATATGCTTTTGTTATTCATTTATGCTTTCATATGTGTATCATTTACTTGATTCCATGCTATGTTTAATCAATAGATCATTATCATATGCTTTGATCATTTGTTGTCTTATGTCTGTGTGAAAGTACTCTTCAAGTGGATTAAGTATGGAGAGGAGTGACAGAATTGATCAAGGGAGATAAGGAGTAAGTGAAAGCTACAAGTAGGCTTCTTTACCTCTTATTTAATATGTTGATTATAGAAAGTAGAGAATGCTTTGCATTATTGTTCTAGACTTAGCTACTAGTCTAGGGGTTTAAGCGTTTATCCATAGACACTAAAACTTCCCATAACAAATTGGTGACTCCACTAGGGATTTGACCTTTCCTAGTAGCTTATCCACCTCCTTAGACACCTTGACATACTTTACTTGCTGTAATTTAGACTTTGGCATTGAATTTTGGTCAAAATTTGAGGTTAGATGACTCTTGAATGGCGTGACAGGAATCAGCACTGGCTGGCCTTAGAGACAATGCTCTGTAGCGTAGTTAGGACTTATTTTCCCTGCACTGATTAACCTTGAAATATTTCAATCCGCATAGTTGGGCCCTCTTTGACCTGCACTGATCAGTGCATATATGCCCTCTTTGACCTACGTTGATCAATCTTGAAATCATTGAAATTAGCTAGGCTTTAGTGAGAGACAACGCTCTATAGCGCAGTTAGCCCCTCTTTGACCCATGCTGATCAACCTTAGGTCAAATTCCCACCTTTGGATTGAGTTTTTGCTGAAATTCTTCTGATTTCTTGCTTGCTGAATGTCAATGATGTCATGTCTTAGAAAATAGGTTTTCATCTCCTTAGCTAGCCCTACTTTGATTGGATTGATTAATGTTTCTTTAATGTTTTCTTTGTCATTATTAGTCTATAGTCAAAGTTAGTTTTTGGTTGATTGATATTTGTCGAAAGAAAGTGTCATAAAGTCATATTTTCTTTTGAAAATTGAATTGTCGTAAATTCTTCATTCATAAAAGATTGATTGACTGATGTGTGCATATGATTAATCTTTGTTCAAAAGAAAGTGTCATAAAGTCGTCTTTTCCTTCGAAAACTGAATTGTTGTAAAGTCTTCATTCATAAAATATCGATTGATTTATATGTGCATATGGTTTGTCTTTTCGTTGAAAGTGTCATAATTCCTCATTTCTTGTGTCATAAATTCTTCCTTTCCTTGAAAAGAAATTGTCGCAAAATCGTCATTTTTATGAAAAGACATTTTTGATCAATTGTGCATATTTCCTTTTTGTTCATCATAACATTAAGGGATTTGAAAAGAAAAACTTGCATCGTTCATATTGTAGTTTGTGAATGCTTGAAAGGAATGGCTAGGGAAATTGCATTAGTTGTGCTCTTTTCTCTTTATCAAAGACCTGATTGCTCTGTCCCTACTAGCTAAGGATTTTCATTGTTAAACTGAATCGAAAGAATGCTTATCATATTAGTTTCATTTTAGGAATTGAAAAAATACATCACATGGTGAACCTTGAAAGGAAAATTCTAAAGAAGATCAACTTAAAATTCATCTGAATTTACCTAATGGAGCATTGTCACCTAACGAAAAACATTTAGAGGTCTAGGCTAGAGAAGTGTTTTGGCGTCGTAAAACAAAGCAGTTGTCGCTAACTTTTCTGCAATACATCTCGAGTGTGATACCTCATTCCATGTATGTGAGTATATCATAGCTCATCCATGTACCTTCGGGTATATAGGGCGGTGTTACAGTACGTAAAGTATATGGGAATGCTCTCACTGTGTGGTTTTTCATTAGACAACACTTATACAGACTGGGCCTCCATGTACCTTCAAGTATATATGGGAGGACAACACTAGGTTGCTATCCATTCTAAGATAACTAAGTCGGCCGCCTTGTACATTGTGATACACCAAACACAACATTCGGGGAGATTGCCTGCTCGTACTTCTTGGTTCCCCGGGAGGTATTATGTAGTTCACAGTTGCTTGGTAAACCTTTCGCCTAGATTATCCCTCTTTTGTTTTGTTATGTTACTTTGATTAATTGACCGCGGATAAAATCCTCCACACTCGCTCCTTAGTTGATCGTAGGTTGAAGCATATGGTGACAAATACGGAGTCCACCGATCAAGGAATTCCTTTTGATGGGAATCCTAGTCCTTTCCTTCTTTCAGAAATATTGGTGCTCATTACATGGCTACATTGTCCCTTCTAGAATTTACCATTGGGTTGTGAGTGTGGTTGTTTTCAAGCTCCAGTTGATCCTAAAGTTCACCCTTTGCCTTCTTCCTCATTTTTTTCTTACTCCCATTCTTCCTCTTTGCCTGGAGAAAGTATTGGTACTAGTAACCAGGTGTCTAAGAAGAAGAAGAAAGGGAATAAGAAGAAGAAGAAGCAAATTCAGCAAAGGGTCAACCAAATAACCATTTCTTTGAATGCAACATCTGAAGAGAAATCATCCATCACGCCTCACAAAGTTCGATATCCATGCAAACTTTGTGCAGGAGACCATCTTCTTCGAAATTGTCCTGATATTCCTCAGATCTTAGAAGAATGGTCTTCTCGTTCACATCATCTTGTGTCATAAACTTCTAGAGATCATGTTGGTGACACACCATCAACTAGTGGTGGTAAAGTTCATGGAAAGAAGGGTAAAGTTAAGTTTCCATGTAGGTTATGTGAAGGTAATCACCCCATTCACCTTTGTCCCTCACTGGATGAAGCCAAGAAGGTGTTGGATAACCATCCTGCTTCACCACAACGACTTCCATTTGGTTGCAGGAAACTCTACCTAAGTCCTTCACTAGTTGATGAATTGACTGACCAAAATCAACTGTCGATCAAACCCACTCTCTTTGAAAGCAAATCCTATGAGTCTACACCCGACCCAAATCAACAGGTCGAGGTAACAGTTGACTCGATTTCACCTTCAGCTAATCATACCTTTCCCGAAGAGAGTGAATATGATACCACTCAAGTTCTTTTTGTTTCTTCTGATTCTAATGAGCTTGAGGGCAATCCAACTATTACATCAAGACAGGAGGAAAATCCTCCAGTTCTTGTAACTCAAGGGGTTAATTCTCCAGTTTCTATGTACCCCTCCAAGTAGTCTAGTCACTTCCTTTGATTGGAATAGACTGGCAAGATTTCGTCTTCCTTCTTCTGTGCCTTTCCAGATCATAGTATAGGTTTGTAATATAATTATATCTGGCACTATTATAGATGAAGGTGCATCTGTGAGTATCCTTTCCTCAACTGCTTGGCAAGCGCTTGGTTCGTCGCCGCTTGTGCTTGTTACCCAGAATCTGTTGGGTTTTAACAGAGGAACCCGTCAACCATTAGGGATCCTCCCTTAGTTACCTATTACTTTGGGAGGAAAAATTGTTTACCTGAATGTGATGGTGGTCCCAAGCCCTTTAGATTACAACTTACTTCTAGGGCGCGACTATGTTTATGACATGGGAGCTATTGTTTCAACACTCTTTCGAGTGATTTGTTTCCCGCATGAAGGCAGAATTTTCATCGTTGACCAGCTTTCATTTCCCGATCCAAATATGGCTTCTAGTCAACCATCTTCCCTAAATGGTCCTTTTGTACCAATGGTATCATCCTCGCCACAAATTAATTATGTGGCAACCTGTTCCATACCTGCATCAACTGACGATCAATTCAGTGATGTTGTACATCATGTACTGGGGGCATTGGAACCAGATCTCTCCTTCATGACTTCTTATGAGTTGTGATACAAGGAGTATGAGGATAGTTCTTTGTCTTGTGTCAACCTCGTTAAAAAATGAAACCAAGGAGTATGAGGATAGTTCTTTTACTGTGTCAACCTCGTTAAAAAATGAAACAAGTCCACGAGGATGGTTCTTTTACTGTGTCAACCTCGGTAAAAAATGAAACAGTTCCCATGAGGATTGTTCCTTGTCTTGTGTCAACCTCGTTAAAAAATGAAATAAGGAATATGAGGATAGTTCCTAGTCTTGTGTCGATCTCGTTAAAAAATCAAACAAGGAATACGAGAAGAGTTCCTTGTCTTGTGTCAAGCTCATTAGAAAATGAAACAAGGTCCTCTGGAGAAAAGTTCCAAGTCGAGTCTTTGAGTAGATCTCGTAAAATCCTAGATGAGTCTTTCACTTGATCTCGCAAAAGAACCTTCATTCCATCCACCTGATAGCCACGGGTAGTCTACTTAGGTGAATATAATGAAGCTTGGGGGGCATGCACCTAATGGTAAAGTTAAGCTTCCCTGTAGGTTATGTGAATGGAATCACCCCATTCACCTTTGTCCCTATCTGGACGAAGCCAAAAAGGTGTTGGATAACCATCCTGCTTCACCACAGCAACTTCCATCTGGTTACAGGAGACTCTCCCTTTCATCATGCCGGGGGCATGTAAACCAATCTCAATCATAGTTTTTCATTTTAATCTTGTCTAAAAATGAAACTGAATCCAAGCATAGTTTTTTGTTTCAAGCTTGTGTAAACATGAAACTGAATCCAAGCATAGTTCCTTATGGTTCAAGCTTGTCTAAAAATGAACCCATTTCCATTTTTAACCCTCGTGATTGCCATTCTATCAGCCTCTTTCGTCAGATGAGCCTTGGTTTTTTTCATCCCATCGCCACCATCTCTTTGGCCTATCATACGCTTTCACTTGACTGTTTTACCCTTTCTGAGGGACAGTTGCAATGAGTGGTCTTATTAGCCAACCTCTTCACATAAATCAACATGTTTTGAGAAGTTCCAACATCACCGGAACCAATTGCTACCCTAGACACCACTCGTTCCTCAAAGTGGAGTCCTCTTTAAGCTCTTTTCAGACTCTCTAAATATGAAAATATTGTCGAGCGCTTGTCCTTTCCAGCTCATTAAAGGATTGGAAACGATATCTCTCTTGTATTATTTTACGCTTTTTCAGACTTGAGAGATTAATTTATGAAAAAGAACATGTGGAGTTTCCATTTTCTCCCTTTTCAAACTCTCTAAACATGAAAATGACCGAGTTATCTTTGTCATTAAACTTGTTAAAAACATCAAATAGCGACAAACTTGTCCATCTAGACAAGACCGAGTTTCACCTTTGCTAGACTCGTTAAAGCATCAAATAGCGATGGATTCAGCTAAAGGGTGAAATTATACAACAAGCATATGTTATCCTCCTCAAGCTTGATAAAAATAAAGAGGTACTCTTTAAGCTCAAAGTGGAATGCTCTTTAAGCTCTTTTCAGACTCTCTAAATATGAAAATATTGTCGAGCGCTTGTCCTTTCCAGCTCGTTAAAGGATTGGAAACGCTATCTCTCTTGTATTATTTTACGTTTTTTTAGACTTTAGAGATTAATTTATGAAAAATAACTTGTGGATTTTCCTTTTTGTCCCTTTTCAAACTCTCTAAACATGAAAAGGACCGAGTTATCTTTTTCATTAAACTCGTTAAAAACATCAAATAGCGACAAACTTGTCCATCTAGACAAGACCGAGTTTCACCTTTGCTAGACTCGTTAAAGCATCAAATAGTGATCCTCCTCAAGCTTGATAAAGATAAAGAGGTACTGTTCAACAATGATTGGGGAAAATTGGAAAAAGGGGAAAACACTTTATGGTAGCAAGTCGCTCTTGAACATGACACTTTCACCTCATCATCGTGACTATGTGGGTTGGGTCATTCAGCTTGATGGTTATCACACTGTTGGTCTATCATACCATCCATTACTTTATTTTGGGTCAATGCTACCAATTCATCTTAGTGTCGTCGACATGTTCAAAAGGAGTCATTCAGTTCAAACTTCATCCTTTACAATACCATAAACCTTCATTTTCATGACCGCCATTCCTGAACCTTGTGTTGTCAGTCGATTTTTCATCTCCAAAATCATTTACCTCATTTCGTGTCATTGATGTGGGATACATCAAGGCCCTCTTGCGATGAGTTGCTTCTTGTTGACATCAGCACATCATCCAAGAAGTTGACTTAAAAACACCCATTCAGTACCTTGAGGCTTGCATACATCAATGGCAGGTTTCTCACTTCTGGTGATAGGTTGACATCAATGGCCTTCGACCGAAAGACTTTGTATGGTATTCAATGTCAAATCATTTATTCACAACATGCGAAATACACTGTAGTACCTTGAGGGCCATTATCATTATCGGTGATTCCTCTCGCGTATGTTAACAGCTTACATCATTGGCTGGTAATCAGATGATGTCTTTCCATGTTCGACTTCAGATCATCTATTCACATGGTTAGACTTGTACTTGAGCGAAAGATTGAATGAGATTGAAGACCCTAGATCTAGTTTCATCCATCCGGGCTGCGATGTTTTCAGGAGTACTAAATCAAATGTACAATGGCCTTACATTCATGGTCATCCATTCATGGGTCTATATCTGTAGACAACTATATTTGTACATGTAATGAAAGTTTATAAGTTGAGCATGGGTATGCCTTCCCTTAGCTAGTTCATGAGAAAAATCAAATTATCATGATATATGTATCGTAATTGATGTAGGTCACCTTCTGCTTCGAAACCTTCTCTCCACATGATAAAGCATTTCACTCGACATACATATTTACGAATTCATGCTTTAGGGGAAATTTTTACAGATCCATTTGGGCACATCAACCCAAAATTACAGATCAATACTATTAGGGCCCATCAAACCATAATTCAGATGTTACATGCCCTAAAGAAGTCAATCATTAAAATTCCTAGCTTCCCAAGAGGTTCCATGACCAAAATCATCCAGAAACTGCCTCTAAGAAGATCAGCACAGGTAGGCCTTCATTAGGGTGCACTACAATGCAAACCATACACTGATAGGGTGCTATGCAGTGCACTTGGTCCCTCTTTGGCCTGTGCTGGGAAAATTTGAGTGAATTTCCATGAGGGTTTGAAAGATTCCTTATCCATTGGATGCCTCTAGAAGTTTCTCAAGGCTATCTACTCCTTTGAGCTTGTATTTGGATGAGGAAGGGAGTTAAGGAACATCAATCCCTTATCCCTTCCTCCATGGAACTAAATTCTAAGTTTGGGAGGGCATTCATTATCACCATTTATGGCATAAATTCCTTCATTCACCTATAAAAATACCACTCATATAACTGATCAGGGGCTATAATTTATTGAATTATAGGGAGATGATGTTAGTGTGAGACTTGAGTTGATTTCAAGTATTGTAATGATGTCAAAATGTCTTGATTGTTATGAGGAGAGGATGGGATTTAACTGGAGGAATGATGCTAAAGCGAGCAGTGGGTTGTAACTCTTCCTTTTACTAATAAAGTGTTCAAAGCTTTTTCCATATGCTTGTGTTATTCATTTATGCTTTCAAATGTGTATCATGTGCTTGATTCCATGATATGTTTAATCAATAGATCATTATCATATGCTTTGATCAGTTTTTGTCTTCTATCTGTGTGCAGGTACTCTTCAAGCAGATTAAGTACGGAGAGGAGTGATAGAATTGATCAAGGGAGATAAGGAGTAAGTGACTTTGCACTGTTGTTCTAGACTTAGTTACTAGTCTAGGGGTTTAAGTGTTTATCTGTAGACACTAAAACTTCCCAAAACACTACCCCTACACTAGCATGGATTTCAGAGGAGACCCAGATCTGGTGTTGCCATCGGATGCAGCGTGGGGAGCCATAGGTAAAAATGTTTTTGATTTTTGGAATGTTTTAAAAAAAAATAGATTTTAAGTATAAATAAACTGGAAATATTTTTGATGAGACAAATGCTTACAAAATTATTTTGATCATGACACAAATATTGGACTAGTAAGACCTGCGGGTCTACCTAGGCACAGGCATCATGGAAGAGATGCAGAGGGGGTTGCAGCTGAGACCGAAAGGACCCTTCATGTTGTAAAAAGAAACTTAGTGAGACTGACTCACCAGGTACCTATGGCAGCCATAGAAGACCTTCCGAAGGAGGTGCAAAGGTGCGTGGTAGGAGTGCCACTTGATTGGGTGCGACTGTTCTGACGGGTGGCAAATGCCATCATCTTCTTCTGTGATGCTCACCCTGAGCAGGACCCTTATATATAAACTTATGGATGATCAGATCTTTTTATTAGACATGATTATGGGCATACGCCCTAATTTTGTGGGACAATTTTGTCCCAATTTTGTATATTATTTTGAACATAATACTTCTACCTATGTACCGATAGTTTCACTATGGTGATCATATATATATATATATATATATATATATATATATATATATATATATATATATATATATATATATATATATATATATATATATATATATATATATATAGATATATATATATATATATATATATATATATATATAGATATATATATATATATATATATATATATAGATATATATATATATATATATATATATATATATATATATATATATATATATATATGACTCTTTGTTTATTTTTTATTTTTAATGTGATGAATGATTTATGTGAAAATCTAATGCTCGATTAGCAATAGAATCCGCAAATGAATTTTCTGATCGTGGAATATGAATAAATGTGATATAAATAAATGGCCTTTGTAATAAACACACTCTCAAAAAATTGGAACATAAATAAGGATCTCTCACACAATAGATGTTGTTTATTTGAGATACCACCAATTGTGAATCCAAGTATACAAATAATGAATCAACACCAAGAGATATTTCCTCTAATAGTAAATTAATGACAACAGTATATTTGACAACATTTTTTGAAGCATGAATGATACATACGCCTCTTGAAACCAACAATTGGTTGGATGGATAATAAATCACCCAAGCCATGGAAGCAAGGTTCCGGGTGTGTCTACTAGCACCATCAACGAACCCTAGATATATCAAATCGTCCATCAATACCTTCCAAAGCAGATCAAAAATATCAACATCACTATGAAACTGATAGATATATATGCACAAATATACAACATTTACAACCAAGAAAATGCTAAGCTGAAGCCTACGCAAAATACTTTTTAAGATAGAGCCCATTTCTGAGCTCTGCCAATTCGTTTCCCTCAAAATCAACCAACTCATAAGCTCCCTTTTTCAAGACCTTTTTAACAATGAAGGGATTGTACCACATAGATTTGAACTTGCCTACCCCTAAGGTGTCTTTGTCTTGGTCATAAACCAAGACAAGGTCACCTTTAGAGAAAACCCTGGGACAGACAACCTTATCATATTGAGCTTTTACTCTCTTTTTATGAGCTTCGTTGATTATGGTTTCATCTCGATGCTGCTCATCGAGATGTTCCAAATGAACGAGGTTTTCTTCAATACTCGAAGTATCTCAAAGAAGTTCAACAATTAATTTAAGGGAAGGAATTTCACATTCCACAAGAAAAATTGATTCCAACACATAAACTAGTTGAAAAGGAGTAAAACCTATAGCAATCTTGACTGACATTTGGTATGCGCAAAGCTTCAGATATAACATAATGTGCCAATTATATCGATCTTTGTTAATCATCCTTTGAAGTATGATTTTTAGGGATTTATTCACGACTTCAACTTGCCCATTTGCCTTAGGATAATAAGAATATGAATGCTCTTGCCGGAAACCCACCTTAAGAGCTAATTCATACAGTGTCTGGTTCTAGAAATGACTGCCATGGCCAGTGACAATATCTTTGGGAATACCAAACTGGGAAATGACTTGGTTGAAGAGAAACAGGGCTTCTGTTTCACCATCGTTCTTGAAAGTGGGCATAGCCTCATCCCACTTAATAAAGTAGTCGACCGCTACGATGATATACTTATGATTTTCCGTCAAAGGGGGATTACAAGTAGTAACATCAATACCCCACTTCGTGAATGGACCGATGGTAGTCACAAGAAAGAGCAAAGCTGGATGCGCACACATTTCTCGAGTATAAACATGACAAGGGTGGCATCTCTTGACTGCTTCAACACAATCCTTGAAGATCAAGGGCCAAAAGTAGCCTACACGCAAATTTTTTTAGGTTGTTGCAAGCCCAGATAGATGACCACCACAAGCTCCATTGTGGCAATCATTTAGCACAGACTCAGCTTCTTCTAAGGTTAAACAATTCCTAAGAATTGAATCAACCCTGTGACAATATAAAGCGTCACCTATAATAATATAGCTTTTAGCCAAGTGACGTAATGTTCTACGTTCATCCTTTGAAAAAGTGAGAGGATAGTTCGAAGTTTGGAGATATATAATGATATCTCCATACCAAGGATCTTGCAAGGAAATAAGGAAAACATGTTCAATAGGAAAATATTCATCATAAACTATTCCTTCCTCGCAAGGAAACTCTAAGATCAATTCTACAAATATTAACGATTTCTTAGACTTAGCTAACATGAATTCAAGACCAAACTCTTGTAAAATGACAATCCATCTATTGTATTTTCCCCCAATCACTCGCCTACTGAGAATAAATTGAAATGGATTGACAGCTACTAAGATGAAAGTTTTTCTAAGAAGAATATAATGTCTAAGTCGATGGATAGCATGGAAAGCTGCCAAAGCTAATTTCTCAATGGGAGAATATCGCAGTTCAGGGCCCACTAAGCCTCGACTCAAATAATAGATTACGTGCTCAGTGAAAGCATCATCTTCTTGAACCAGAACCATACCAATAGTTAATTTAGCTGCAGTGAGATATAAAAGGAAGTCTCTGCTATAATCGGGTGGACTCAATAAAGGAGCAGAGGTTAATGATTTTTCAAAGCATCAAATGAGAATTACGTGAAATCATCCTATAGAAATGGGACCCCTTTCTTGAGTAGTCTCCTAAATCCTTTAGTAATCTTGCCATAATTAGCGATAAATATCCTTAAGAAATTGGCTTTTCCTTGAAGACTTTGAAGTTGACAAATAGTGGACGTGGTAGGCAACTAAGGTATTGCCTCAACCTTGAAGGGATCCGACACGAATCCCTTCAGTAGAAATGATGAATCCCAACAACTTACCAGACATGACAGTGAAAACACACTTATTTGGATTCAACCTGATTTTTTAGAAATGACATCATTCAAAAATTAATCGAAGATGCTTGGGATGATCAATTCTCTTTCGAGAACGAGCAGCTAAATCATCCAAGTAGGCTTTGATAATATGCTTTATATCGTGGAAAGAATATGACATGGCTCGCTAAAAGGTAGCTCCAGCATTCTTAAGTCCAAAAGGCATCTTATTATATGCAAATGTACCCCAAGGGAAAATAAAAGTTGTCTTATGTTGATCTTCCAGACAAATAGTGATTTGAGTATAACCAGAAAATCCATCCATAAAGGAGAACATCTCATTACCCGCACACTCATCAATAATATGATCAATAAGTGGTGTGGGGTAATTATCTTTAGAACAATCCTTATTCAAGTCCCCAAAGTCAATGCACACATGGATTGTTCCTTGCTTCTTGTCAACCGAGACTAGATTCGAGACCCACTCAGTTAAAGGAACGGGGTATATGAAACTCGCCTTAAGAAACTATTCAACCTCAGCTTTGATAGCTGCTGCTTTCCTAGGGTTTACCGGTCGAAGCTTCTCGTGAATAGGTTTTTCATTTTCATATGTCGTGATCTATCCCATGCATTTACTCATAAGACCAAGCAAGCACGTCTCGAAACTCTTTAAAGAGATTGGTATAAATTCGAATTTCTTCAGGGGAACAATCAGCTCCAATGACGACATTCTCGATAACGTTGGGATTCCTAGAGATGTTCACTGGAATAGTTTTTGAAATGACAAACATGTTACCTTCGGCCGAAAACTGCGTTGGAGCCAAAGGATTTAAAACTGCATGAACATAATTAGTAGATGAAGGACTGGACAAGCTTGATTCTACTTCTCGCAAATTAGGGAGGAAATATGACCAATGATGCAAATCATCCCACGACCTCTCAATACTCGTCATTTCTTCTAGAATTGATTCTTTAGATGGAAAAACAATGTCTAGGCAATCCATAACAGAAGTTGAATCTAGAGTCCAGGCCAAAGCCACTCCCCCATCTAGTTCCTCCAATGAAAAAGGGTTCCATGCATTAGCAAAGGGAGAAAAACTATGAAATGAACTCACGGAGGAGTAAGGCATGTTCCCCTGTTGGCCTAAAGAGAACTGATTCGTGGCTCCCAAGCTGCTAATAGCTGGATTAGTCCATCCTTGGAAAGAATTATAACCTTGAACTCTAGAGGGAAAAGGTATTGATCCTAGAGATGGGTTAGAATGTGGTATATGACTACTCATAAAAAGGAAACCCTGAAAAGAAGTTGACCCACTCGCCATGGAATTCATAGACATGAAAGAAGCAGATGGATAAGTTAAGGGAACTAAAAGAATTGCACCGAAAGGCATTCCAAAGGGGAAAGAACCAGTGTTGGAGGAAAAAGCTTGGGTGCCCCCACTCGAAGATAGAATGGATGTAGAGCCAAATATTGCAGTGCTAGGAGCAATTGAAGGTATGAAAATTGTACCTCCTCCTTGTACTGAGAAAGGAGTATGTACAATAGTAGCACTCATAGTTGAAACCATGCTCCCAGCAGTGGTCATCGAAGGAAAATATTGATATAGACCAGGGCTCGAAGGCCTGTGGTTCAGGGTCCCGATGTATAATAAAACGTCTGGATAATCAAGAGGGAGAGGAGAAGAAGGAGTCTCAGGAGACTCAGGGAGTTCTTCAACCTCTATAATGTCTTCCAATTGGAAGAGGACTCTAGAAAGGACTAGAGTGTTCCTCTCCAAATCTCAACTTACACTAGGTCTATTCTGTGAAACAATAGCTTGAACTAGAGGATCAATCTCCGTTACGTCTGATGCCACTGATTGGAAATCACCAGAAGAATTTCTCCTATGCCTTTTGGAGGAAGGCTTTGCACTTGTAGGTGAAAGCCCACGAAGCCTCCTAAACTAATGAACTGGTCGATCAACTACTTTTAACTATTTAAGACAACTAATTAAAGACTCAAAAAAAATTATAAATCTCTGGCCACCTAGAAGCAAATAGCACTCTCTAACAAATTCCTTAGAAGATACAACCAATAAAGAAACTTCCAAATATCTCTGTTTTGGGTGATGAGGATCGGACACCAAAATATAAGAAAGTTAAATCAAGGATCTTTTGAAGATAGTTTAGGATAATGACAACCCAAGCCTACTAGCGAAGGTGACAAAAACAGTTACGTTGACCCCCAGACAAAATACTTTGTTGGTGCAAGTACCCAAGCTTCGCAAGGGTACCCTCCAGAAGTACTAATGAGCATGATGCAACGTCTGCCTCAGGTGCTGCGGGATTCCCCTCTACAACGACCTATGTGGTCCCTAGGAATAGCAACTATGGACACCAGTTCATATCAAAATCTGCGCGGAATAGTCTCGGGGCGGGATCCAACAAGTAGGAGAGGGGGTATCTCTCTTTCCTTGTCTTCACTCTCCCTCGTGCTTGACTCCCAGTAATGGAGCTTTCTCGGTATTTCTAACGACACTGGATTTCACTCATTATTCAACATCTATGTTTAATAGTTTGAGTGGCCTTGGAGAGTTAACTCTCCACTCACCTATTCCAAGGCCCTAAAGAGCTAGACTTGTTGATGTAATTAATGACAAATCAAAAAATGTTCTAGTTCTTTTTAATTAAGTGCATGATTTTAAAAGGTTGTTCTTTAGGTCACGGGTAAAATGAGAGTGCAACTTGTGGTGTTTTGACACAAAATAAATCAATAAAAACTCTACTATATGCAAATGCAGTTATTTTTCTTCGATGAAAATAGATTTCTATAAGGTTCTACGAATAAACTTGTAAAAGCAATTTTTTAGTTTTTAGTTTTTATTTTTTTATTCTTTTATTTTTAATTTTTTTATTTAGAAAACATGCTCCACACACTCAAAATCTAACAGAAAGACTAAAATGCCTACAGTGAAAACTAAATTAATGCAAACTATAATGATGGTGCAAGATTCTATGGATGCTCATGTAAGCAAATGTGTTCCTTCACAAGATCAATAGGCCAACTTGGCTATAAGGAGGGCACAAATTCAATGAAAAACTTCCCTTGAAACCAATCGAAAAAGTTCACAATTTCTCAAAAAAATGAAGAAACCAAAAACAAAAACTGAAAAGAAAAAGAAAGGCAAGAACGATGTTTTTGTCTTTTTGTTTTTTAAAGAACCCAAAGAACTTTTTTGAGAACACAAAGACTACTAAAATTCCAAGACCAAAACCAAGCATAAAGAGTCCCAAAATTCGCAAGTTATGCACATCATTAATATAATAAAACTTGAAATGACAAAGGACTACAGACTTGCATAGATTGATCTGAACAGCAGTATAAAGGACTTTAGCAAACCAAAATAATGTCAAGAAAGACTTTCAAGATTGCCAAAGAGGCACTCAAAAACCATGAAAAACAAAATAGGTCAACCAAAAAAAGGAAAGCAAAGCAAAGCAATCCAAAAGTTGGGTTATAAATAAAACTGCAAACAATTTCTTGTTCCACAAAGTCAGAACAACCAAGAACTTCTACAAGAAGCCTTGAACCCAAACCCCAAACTGAAACTTTACTAAAAAATAAAGCCCTAGGTTGACTAGGTTTTTCAACAGGGAGAAGATTAGAAACTAAAAACTTGCATGAAAGTAGAACTTTACTGACAACGAATGACCAGAAAATAGAAAAAACATCAAGAAACAATCTTAACTAAGTCCAATATTTTGAAAACTTTATTCAAAATAAGGTATATGCGACTGTGCAAAGACAAAGCAACATGTATACACGACTGAAACAAAGGAAAATCATGTATATGCGAGTTTCTTTGAAGAAACTGGCGTGTATATGCTATTGTATCCTCTGAAATGCGTGTATATAAAGCTCAATAAAGAAAAACAAAAAATCCAGGCCTGATCCAAAATATCAGACTTGATGCCTAGGAATAAAACAGGTCACAGACACTGTAAAAGCAAGAAATCAATCAAACAGGCCTTGATCAAGAAGAAACAACCCAATCTAGGAAAAACAAGAATTCTTTCCCCAGCAAAGTCGCCAATTCTGTTTCGGGTAGAATCACCCTAGGGTCTTGGGTTGAGAACCCCAACATAGTGGAGGGCATACAACATAAAGAGACACACAAACAAGTAGTCCTAATACTTAAACAGTTAAGGTTGGTACAGAAGGTCTTACCCGTAGGTCCTACATTTGAGGTCATTCCCGTAGGGTTCAAACCCTCTGCTTCTTCCTTGTGCTTTAAGACCTACAATTCATTCAAGGCAAAGCATATACACCAAAAATAAATGAAATCATGTTCATGATATCAAGGTTATATCATATAAGCATTAACGTGAGATTTTATAAGCAAATCATGACATAAATTAATGCATAAAGACCATAATCATCACGAACAGGGCAACGCCTCTTTATTAATGTAAGCTAAAGAAAATATGGAAGAACTACAACCTGAGTCGTCTACCGACTCTAAGAGAAACCATTCTCTGGATCCGTCCTACCCAGGATTCAAAAATCCTCCTCAATAAGTATACACAAGGATGTCATGAAGGGATGATGAACATCTCAAGAAGGAAACAGGGGTTTCCTATGACTTGGGAATGCAGAAGGCACAAGGATATCTTCAAACTTGATCAGGGATGTAATCAACTATAATATCAATATCTAATCCTTTCTCCTCCTTTAGGCCTTCCCATGGAGATGTATTTATACTTCTCCAAATTTGTTTTTTCAGTTGGGAAACAGTTGGCCCATGGGCTATAGTAGGTGGGTATCCAGTCAAACCCGTAAACCCCACCTGAATTAAGGGAGATTATATATATTTTTATGTTTTAACACATATACACAGGTTGGGTATAGGCTGACTCACGTGTACATGTGCTTTCGATAGGGCATAATCGTGTATGGGATTTAAAACATTTTTTTTTAGAAAATGGACCAAGTCTGGTAGGGAAGGGTTGCCCTAGGCCATATCATAGAGCATCAAATCTACCAAGGGTGGTAAATGGTGCTATAAAACTAGTTGGGACTTCTTACCGGGGAGATCCCCTGACATGTTGGCGGGTCCGGCACCATCAATATAGTGATAAACCCTGACTCAATAAACCAATCTGACCCATACACGAGAAATCCAAAACTTTGGTGGCATCTAAACATCGATAGCAACATATGAACATTACATGGATTTATGAAACCATTACGTCTCAACAACACATCATCCTCTCTCACTCTCAACAATACATGGCTTTAGAATCATAACAGATACAAGAAATCATGTGCACATGATAATCACATATCCTCACACTCTTGACCCTCGCAACAACCCAACAAGACAATATTATCAAGCTCTCACACCAAGAAACTCACCACACAGAAGCATACTATTCTCATTCATGCAACACATACTCTCCTTATGACAATAGAAACATACATACTCTCAATACAAAATTGCATGCTTTACGTTTCCTATGTATTTTTGATGCCAATCTATGAAACTGGCTTGATATTTGTAGAGGCCATTGCAAGAGGTGATGCAAAACCCTACAAAAATGTTCATGAAAAAAAAAAAACATGAACCTTCCCTAAGTATGTTGGGACTTACCATGTGGAAGATATGTCAAGTAGACAACATGATTTACTAATTTACCCTAACAAAACTTCAGAGATTTATTAAAACTCTAATACAATCACCAGCCCATTTTGATATACGCAGAACCCGAGACTCACTAATTAGAAGGTTTTTCTACTTACATATACAGTAAGAGTGTTGGCTTCGACGACGTAGACGTATCGAGTGACTGATCTAGGCCAACACAATTCTTTTTCATTTGCGCTCTAATCTCTACCATACACTACCCAAACACACTTTACATGCGCATAACCTCTAGCAATGATCTCACTACCATCACACCATCTTTAGTCACTCATTCTACAACATCAAAAAGCACATTCTCTATCCATGTTCATTCTACAGGTAATGTTTTTAATTTCCAACCCTCTAATTGATACATAACACCATTATTTAAAATTGATTTTCCCAAAGGATCAATTTGGACCCCATCAATGACTAATTAACACACCAGATCCACCATTACCAAATAGTTAATGCATTCATGCCATCCATAATGATTTGGTGACCAGATCTAGTCAATGCGTGACTAAATCAACATAACCAAATCGATCCACTATATGAAGGACTAAATCAAACATTGAAAGTGTTTCACTCTTTAACTAGATCCATGCACATCCAACAACCAACACTCTCATGAATAGATCGATATTAAGGCAATCCACTCTCTTTTGGTGACAACTCAACCATAACACCCAGATTAAACCAAATATTCATGGCATAACAACTAGATGATTAACATGTTCACATTCTGATTAGATTAGATAGATAATGCACTCCACTACATTGTTGCACCAACTTGAAACCAGATCTAGTCAAGATAACAAGAACTAATCGCCATTTTGAACAAGATTGAGTGCCAAAAATACCAAATCAAACTTTTATTATTTTCCATCATGCCCTTGAAGATCAGATTTATTCATTGGATGATTTTCACAACATGAAAATAATATATCAAACATGAATCCCTCCCAATTTCCTTTGATCACTCTAGTTCAGATAAGAAATGAAAGACATCACAAATGTCAAGTTAAATGCCCATCACATCTTCCTCTTTTTTGTATGACCAGATTGTTCCTCAATAGAAATCAACCCACAGGTGAATTCTTTATGCGCTGAAAAAATGTTCGTTTGATATGAATAAGACAAACTATGTACATATTTGAACTAATTCAATGCATTCAAGCATCCAACCTGAATGCCCACTCCCTCCAAACCTTGGCATAGTAAATTTTTAAACCAATTTCTCAACAATAACATTCAAAACCAATCCATGGACTTGTTCAATGCATATACATTCTATGTTCTTTTTGTCTTCAAATCTCTAACCATTCCTTACACTGATTGCATTGCAGGTACAACATACTAGCATGGCAATATACCTATATTTTATCCCACAAGTGCTCAAAACGCATAGACTAAATCAACAACTTATTAATCTAGTTTCATTACACCTAGTTGGAGGATTTGGACCATATCCATTTATTGAAACACTTTTAAATTAGATCATGGATTTGCACACTTGCTCACAGGGTCATAAAGGAGTATTCAAATAGAGATTGGGGCTTCACTTCTGTTGGAAATAATATTGAGAGGGGGGGTGAATCAGTATTATTAACTCAATAAAACTTTTTCATTTCCAAACTTTGAT
Organism: Pinus tabuliformis; assembly: GCA_031772625.1. NCBI lineage: Eukaryota > Viridiplantae > Streptophyta > Pinopsida > Pinales > Pinaceae > Pinus > Pinus tabuliformis. The sequence continues at coordinate 1,024,664,858 of CM062811.1, read as the reverse complement.
TCATATATGTTGCTTCAGTTCAATAAACTTATGATTCAGTTAATTGATCTTCAATGAGTGCATTAGAACATTGTCAACCATATTAACAGAAAACACGTGCAGTAAAATAGAATAGATCATCACACACAAACCATACACATGAACACCATCATATAAGGTGGAAACCCAATGCGGGAGAAAACCACCTGCTGCAAGTCATCTCAATCTTAATAAGAAAATCCTTTTACAATATTTCTGTACTGGTGCAGTCTTATACCAGTACGCAAGCTTCTACTTGCAGAGAGCTAGAACTCCCATAGATCTTGTACTAGCCGATTCATTTACTAGTACGCAAGCTGCTACCTGCTACAATGCTCTTGTACTAGCTAAGATACTAGTACATAGGCGCCAACCTACAATCTTCTTTCCTCCGGGTACCACGTTTCATACATTTTCAGACTGGATACACCTGAAGCACAATACATAATCTGAAAGGCCACGTTATTGCGCACCCAGAACTCTGCAGATTAGTCAAAGGCAGATAAAACAAATCTCGACCTAGGACCGCGACTTCACCAAAACATCTGTGAACATCTGCGCCTGTGCTTCTCCCTGGTATGCGGGTATATGTGCCTGCACAGTCTCCTGCTCTGCGTACCGTATCACTCTTGCGAATAGATGATTTTCAGGCTTCAAGCATACCCAGACAGCGCTGATGAGATCTCAACCATCACTCCCCAACCGATCGCAAGTGTCTCAGAACTGTTATTTTGTAAGATCTTCAACACTCACCAATGTAATGCCAAATGATCTCCTTTCCTCTTATATAGTCAAGCTCTTGTTAAAACAAAGAATCGAAACCGTAGATTACCAATACAGGGGATCAAAAAACCTGGGGCTCAATAGCTTGGACGGATCACTTAAACAATGACTTAAGTGTAGGGGTGATTTTAGGGGCGAATGTTCGCCCTTTGGCGAAATTAAGGGGTTTTAAATTTTTAGTGGGCGATTATTTTGTATCATAGTACATTTTTACAAATCACCTCAAATAGCCCACCTTCTTTTAAGGGAGAGGGTAAAAAAGGTAAATTTAGCCCTTGAAATTAGGAGTTACAACTTTCCATTCGCCCATTTTCAAGAATAGGTTTTATTTAAGTGAATCCTATGGGCCAAAGGCCCAAATACCATATTTATAAAAGAGGTATGGTAAATTAATAAAAATATAAATAAATGAGAAGTATGGTAAATAAATAAAACATTTTTTATATTTACTCCATAAGTCACTTTATATACATGCAAGGGTGTAAACAAATAAAAATATAAATAAAGTGGAGGTATGGTAAATAAATAAAACGTTTTTTTATACTTACTCAAAAGGTATGGTAAATAAATAAAAATATAAATAAACTAGACGCATGGTAAATAAATAAAACCTCTTTTTATATTTAGTCCATAACCCTTGTTCTATTTATGAAGGCTCAAGAAAGAGGTTTTATTTAAGTGAATCCTATGGGCCAAATACCATATTTGTAAAAGAGGTATGATAAATTAATAAAAATATAAATAAACGAGAGGTATGGTAAACAAATAAACATTTTTTTTATATTTACTCCATAAGTCACCTTATATTTACGAACACTCAAAAAATGCATTATATTTAGGTGAAACCTATGGGCAAAATACTATGGGACAAATACCATGGACTAGATTGTTATTAATACCATCCAAAAAAACATGATTAACCCTAGTATTAATAAAAATAAAAATGGCACATGGTATTGACCCATGGTATTCACCAAAATGGCACATGGTATTGACCCATGGTATTCACCTGGAATGTAGCCTATTTAAATGAAATGGGAGAATTAAACCAACTATGGGACAAATACCATGGGCTAGATTGTTATTAATACCATACAAAAAAACATTATTAACCCTAGTATTAATAAAAATAAAAATGGCACATGGTATTCACCAAAATGGCACATGGTATTGACCCATGGTATTCACCTGGAATGTAGCCTATTTAAATGAAATGGGAGAATTAAACCAGCATAGATCCATCTTTACTCTGGATCTACTAACCCCCAGAGGTATCAAATATCGTGATATGCAAACTAGCATAGAGTGAAAAAATATTTGATCTGATCAAGAGTAAAAATGGATGTTGTAATTTAATGTATGTTAAACATTTTAGCTTGGTTAAAATAAAAATCAACTATTAATTTTATTAATTTTTATAAATTACTAATAGTAATTTTTAAGATCCAGGTTTATAATTTTTATTTGTGTATTCAATAAACACAAGATTTTATAATTGAGTAAAATATTCGCCATGCCTGGTGAGAGATTCGCCAAAAAATTATATATACATATCATATTATTGATAAAATCGCCTTCCATTTTTCCTATATACCATGGAGATTCGCCCATTTATTATACATGTAAATTTAGGGGGGGTCTTAAAATTTTCCCTGCTTAAGTGATAAAATAAGGAAAAATGATGAAAAACAGTCCAAACGACTAAAAGGCGGACTTCAAGCAATATTCAACCCGCATCTAAAATATATCAGGTCCGCTTCTCAAGACATCGTCGATGGCCGATAGGCCGATCCTCCTATCGACGCGATATTACATTGAATCATGTTGTATATGCCTGTCAGGTCTGCTTGCTTATCGCAATCAGCGTTCAGGTGTTGCGATACACAACTCTCCGATATGATGGACGCGATATTATTATAAACTGTTTTTAATGACTTCATCAGGTCCGCAACCTTATCGCTATCAGCGCATGCACATAACATCGTCTATTGTCGATGGCCAATCCGATGGATCGGATGCGATATGGCAATTAACCTTGCTTTATATATATGTCAGGTCCGTTCCTCTTATCGCTATAGGCGATTGGATGTGGGAAGCCTTTATAATATGAGAGATTGCCATGGATGCGATATTATTGTAGACTACCTTTAATACCTCCATCGGGTCCGCCTCCTCTTATCGCAATCGGCATTCGGGTGAGGCAGGGCTTTTAAGCACTGCGATATATGCCGGATGCGATATTATTATACACCAAGTTTAATGCCACCATCGGGTCCGCGTAGTTATCGCAACCGGACGATTGCGGTGGGCGACCCTTTATCCGAAAGCGATATTATTATACACCAAATTAATGCCACCATCGGGTCCATTGCAATCGGAGGTTTTAGCGGTGTCACATAGCCGATCCCCTGACGCGCATATATGCCGAAATATATATATTAACACATATAACTGTGTTTATCCACCAAAAAGGGGAAATGCCTTTGATTATAAAAATGCATATATATGGGATTTCGGCGCCCAACAACTCCCGATAGTGTTAATACATGCATATATGGGTTTTAATCGCCCAAACAACTCCCGATAGAGTTAAAGCATGGATATATGGCTTGATGACTCCCGATAATGATTAAGCATGCATCCAAGGGTTTTATATGCTCGATTCCTCCCGATAAGCTCTTTATATATGAGAATGTGCCTCTATTGCTTCGATAAGCTCCCAATGGCTCAATGGCTCCCAATAACTACTTCTTTTCTCCCGATCGCTCCCGATGACTCTGTCTGCGCTCTCGATAATTCTGTCTGTTGCTCCCGATGGCTCCCGATGGCTCCCAATAAGCTCCCGATATGCTCTTCTGGCTTGGTAGTGTCTTCCAAAGACCTCCTTGCATATGAGAGTGCCTTTCTTACTCCAATAGGCTCTCGATAGCTATGTATGCTCCTCTTCTTTCGCATATATATGTGACATATACATATATATGGCTCCTCTTGTCTCCTCTTGGCTCCTCTTGGCTCCTCTTGCTTTATCTGCGCCTCTTTGCTTATGGTTGGCATTCCTGATGAATCTGCTCTACATCCTATGTATTATGGCCCATCTGATATCTCTTCTATAGTTCTTCTATGAGTGGGTTTCCATCAAGTACAACACATGCATCATAATGCCAACAATCTCCCCCTTTGGACTTGATGGCAACAACACCAAAATCACTCTCCCCCTTTGACATCAAGGGCAAAGGGCGGATCAAGCCATACTCTTTCCTTGATATACATTCGGCTATCCATACTCCCCCTGAGTATCTGCTGAAGTCTCTGAATGAGCTCCCCCTTTGTATGTGCCATGGTGTACCAATCTGACCATGCTCTTTCTGAGAACATGTTGAAATCTCTGCTCTGCTGAATATGCTTGTTCATGCTCCCTCTGACTGTAAGCAAGGTCTGCAAAAAGATGTTCTTACAAGAAGAACATGACTCTATCATGAATGACCTTTCTATCACCAAGGATTCATACATACATCTATCTCTCAACCAAGTGGGGATCATCCACCCAACCAAGTGGGGATACATCAGAAAATTACATATGACAACCAAGTTCATTACATGTTTATCCCGGGGATAGTGGGGAAACCAAGATAGGTCGTTACATGACCTTGACACCATAAAAGAGATACCGCAAAAGAGATAAATGACATAGAGACGAAATATCTAGAACAAGACTTATGAAAGTCACAAATAACTGATAGCAGGAGCATCTGTCAAACACTTTTCAGATCAACAACCACGGTCTCCTTTTGTTCTCCATCTGCCTCTATTCCACCTGAAACCAACAACAGCTGTGAACTAGAACCAAAAGCTTCTAAGGTAATGCCAACAATGCATTATTAGAAGTTAATCTGCTCCCCTTGAACCTGTGCCAGATGGTCTCTGTCAGACCCATATCAGACTCTTCTCACCCAGAGTCTGGCCCACTGATTTTATTCAAACCAACATATACGCGACTGTATCCACAGAAACTAGCGTATATACGCGGATACTCCTTGTGAAACTCGCGTACAACCAATTTCAGATCAGCAACCTGTAAATGTCCTGTAGAGTATAAGTCATCAACCTATAACAAGGTATGTCTGCATCAATTCATCCCTTTGAACAGAATTCAGAGTCATTCTCATTATATCATGTGTGAAACCACCATAGCCATTTCATCAACATCAAGATCTACATGATCCAAGTATCATTACTTGGGAACATCTGCATCATTCAACATATGTAAGTATTGTTACACAAAAATATCGTCACCATGATTATTTGCAATCAGTATGGGTCTATCATCACTTGTACTGTCCTCCTAAGCAATTCTCAGACCTTAGCTCTTCAAGTCAAGCTTTGAAAATGAGAGAAAGACATTAAAAATCAATGAAACTCTGGTTCCGCACTTTCTCTCATTGTCACCTACGGTCCCGCACCTTCTGTTTACAAAAACTGCGTACCTTCCCGCTCTGTCCCTAAAGGTGTGGGTGCGGACCCCTGTGAAAGTCAAAAGGTGCAAGTTTTATCTTAAAAAACTCACTTTGGGTTAATTCTAGAGGATTCTAGAAGGAATTTTGACGTGGATTGTTCGCTCTGATGTGGTTCATGCATCCCAAAAGAGAAGGAGATAATCCCTTGATGAGAGGAGCTATCCCTTTGAAGGAGGGCTTTATCCCTTTGAAGGAGGACCTAGTAACCTCCCTCCATTGCACTATAAATTCAAGCATTGGGCTGGTTGCTGCGGAGGTTAGACACTGAACATTTTTTAGGGTAAATGCTGATGAAATCAAGACTTCCTAGTTGAGCTTAAGAGGAGAGATCACATACCTTTTTGGCTTCATTGGGGAGTGAGTGAAACTTGTCAAAGTAGAGGAGACTTCTTGCTAGACACTAGGAGGAGCTTGTACAACGTCAAGGCACAGGTTGTAAAGTTCTTCTTCTTTTGAATTAATACAATCAAACTCATTTTTCTCAACAAGTATCTCATGTTATTTGTTTCATGAACTCCTTGACTTTCATGTTAAATATGTTTTATGATATTGGCTTTTCAGGTGCTATTTAATTTGTTTGCCTTGTTTATGTTTGCAGATTTGCGACAAAGGAGCTCATTTGGATCGAAGGAGCGAGGGCATCCACAAACTTGCGTTGGACCTAAGGTAGGCCCTAAAAACACTTGTTTGCCATTGTTTATAAAACCATATTTAGAGAAATATAGTGTCTGGTTGGTTTGCTTGTCATTAGGTCTTCTTTAGATTCTAGGAAGGTCTATCTTGTCCGCAAGATCGACTTATTCCGTGTGACAAAATGGCGACTCCACTGGGGACTGTACGGTTGATAAGTAAATTGTACTGTCCCTGGTACAGTCGGTAAGTAAATTGTGGTCAACTTGTGACAACCGTACTTGAACCAGGTTGTCCTACAGGCATCTGAACCGAAGTTTGAATCGTAGATCCAGATGGTGGTAAAGATGTCTGAGGAGTAGAACAGGAACAGTAGAAACTGGAGCTGTCGATATTCACGTTGTAGAGTCATCTACAGCCAAATCAAAATCCGGTGGGAAGAAGAAAGGAAAGAAGAAGAATAAAACAGACAAAAATTCAAAGGAGAAACCTGAAAAATCGGAATCCAATGATGAAAAGCGCAAACCTCGTTATCCTTGTCTCATTTGTGACGATGAACATTTTACAAGAGACTGCCCTCATCGTGCAAAGGTTTCGAAGATTGTCAAAGGTTCCCAAACTCCTGCTGTTTTGAAGGATCCTTTTCCAGCTCAAGACAGTAAGATGATAGGTTCGTCCTCGAGCGCCAATGAAGAACCCATACTGATGATGTCCCATGTTCAGATTGCAACTCGATCGCAAGATTATGGTAGTAAAAGTCCTGTTGGTGGAAAAGAAGCAGAATCTTCTCATTCTAATCCATCAACCTCAGCTCCTGGTTCCGATCCACTATAGTTCGAGAAACCTAATCCAGACTTTGTAATCAAACCACCCGCCAAGGGTATACTTCGAAAGTCAGCTTTCAATCCACATGCGAGAGCGGCTCAGAACTATAACATTGTTGAGGATTTAGCTGTTTCACCCTCAGCAATGTCAGCTTTGGGAGTGCTGCAATCATGTCCAGCACAATGTAAATTACTTTTGTCGTCTATAGGAGCTGTTGATGTTCAGGACTCGAACCTAATAATTTTCGATCTAGAAAATAGTACACCGCGTTTGCCTCATCAAATGGCTTTCCAGATTCCAGTGATAGTCAAAAACAGGCCTATTCATCGAACTTTAATTGATGAGGGAGCCTCAACATGTATTATGTCGATACAGTGTTGGAGATTGCTTGGTTCTCCTTCGCTAAATCAATCCCCGATGATTCTAAAGGCCTTTGATGGCCGTGGGTTTCATCCTTTTGGCATTCTATAGGATTTGCCTATAGGGGTTGAAGGAAAAACCATTAGTCTAGATGTGGAGGTGGTTGATGCCCCTCTAGATTACAACCTTCTCTTGGGTTGAAGTTGGTCTTACACTATGACAGTGATCGTTTCATCGGTCTTTCGGGTTATAAAGTTTCCGCATGATGGAAAGATCATAACAATAGACCAGCTGGCTTACTTTTCATCCAACCCAGCCTCTTCTGAGAGTATTCAGCATGTCGGTGAAACGACTATCCCATATAAGCATGTTGGAGTAGGACTAGTTAAAGATGTCGGTTTACTGGGAACTTTTCCTTTTCCTCCGATCAATGCATTGTCTTCATTTGCAACTATTCATATGATTACATCAGACACAATTGTTTATGATGATCCTTGGATCATTCCTTCTGAATCTGAGATAGACTCATTTGGTGATGTCATGCCTTTGAGTCCATATGAAATTGCGTATGAGGCCGTGCAATCATTTACCAACCCATTTTCAACCAAAATTGACTTCATGAATGTGGTCCGTGAGGAATCACTTTTCACATCAAGTTCGGATTTAATCACGTTTTCTTAACTTTTTCACTCTGATAAGAAAATTTGTGAAATCCTATGTGTAGATGATTTACCATGGGAAGATCTCCATCATAGATCTTCGTTTTTACCCGAGAATGATCATTTTGAAAATGATTTCTCATCAATTTTTACAACTGAATATGTCAAGGAACCTCAGAATCCCATGAAACATCCTGATTCAGAGTTAAATTTGGGAAACATCTCTCGAACTATTCCTATTGACATTTTGGTTAAGCTCGGAATTGTTGAGAACATTCATATAGATGCCTCATGTACAAATGACGAAATTCAGATATATAAGGCCCTATTTCAAGAATTCCATGACGTGTTTTCCTGGTCCTATGAGGAAATCCCAGGAATTGATCCCGCGATTGTTGTTCATGAGATCAAGACTTACCCGGATGCTAAACACGTTCGGAAACATTTGCGTCATATTCACCCACGAAAAGCTACTGCAATTAAAGCAGAATTTGAAAAATTACTCAAAGCAGGTTTCATTTATCCAATCCCGTTAACGGATTGGGTATCGAATATTGTTCCGGTTAACAAAAAGCAGGGAACAATAAGAATATGCATCGATTATAGGGACATTAATCAAGCTTTTCCAAAGGACAATCACTCAACTCCCTATATCGATCAAATCATTGATGATTGTGCCGGCAGCGAAATATTCTCCTTCATGGATGGTTTTTCCCGATACAATCAAATCAATATTCTACCTGCCGATCAACCAAAAAACGGCTTTCATTTGTCCATGGGGGACATTTGCTTATTGCAAGTTACCTTTTGGGCTCAAGAATGCCAGAGCAACTTTTCAAAGGGCCATGTCTTATGCATTTCATGACATCAAGCACATTGTGCAACCGTATCTCGATGACATGCCTGCTCATTCATTACATCGAGCTGATCACCTCGTCCATTTACGAGCAATCTTTATGAGGTGTAGGCATTATCGGATTCGGTTGAACCCACACAAATTTGTTTTCTGTATAGAAACGGGTCGATTACTGGGGTTTGTAGTTTCTAAAGCCAGCATTCGCGTTGATCCCTCAAAGGTCCTCCTTCGAGTCTTCGCCAACTCCAAAGTTTGCAAGGGAAAGCAAATTTTTTACGACGATTCATTCCTAACTACGCCAAAGTTACAAAGGGTTTTACCCGGTTGTTGAAACAGAATACTCCATTCTATTAGGATGAGATAGCTCAGAAATCTTTTGATGCACTTAAACATGCGTTGACCCATGCACCATTATTGCATCCTCCCAACTACAACCAGGATTACTTCTTGTATCTCGCCGCCTCTCATTCCACCATTGGAATGGTATTAGTTCAGGAAGATGAATTCGGAACTTAACATGTGATATATTACCTTAGTCGAACTTTAAATCCAACTGAGCTAAAATACTCACATGTGGACAAATTGGCATTGGTAGTTGCTCAAGCTATCAAACGTTTTCGTCACTACATTTTACTACGTAAAACTACAGTAATTTCGGATTGCAACCCTATGATCTACATTTTGACCAAGCAATTGCTAGGGGGCAAGTACTCTAAATGGATTGTTATCCTGCAGGAGTTCGACTTGGAATTTGGGAAATCCAAGTCTAAGAAATCTTTAGTTTTTGCGGAGTTAATGTGTGACTTCCCGCGTGCTGACACGAAAACTGTGGCGGAAGATCCCATTGCGGACGAATCCTTGTTTCTAATCAGCACTTTAGACCCGTGGTATGGGGATATCATCATTTATCTCCAGACCCAATCCTTTCGGCCAGAAATTTCAAGGTCAAAACGTCGAAAAATTCGATTCCAGTCCCAACAATTTAGGATTATTGGAGATACTCTTTATCTTCATGGGGCGGACTCTGTGTTTTGACGTTGCTTAAGTCATGAGGAAGCTGAAAGGGTTCTAAATGACTGTCACTCTGGAGCGTGTGGCGGTCATATGTCTGGGTATGCCACAGCCCAAAAGATATTGCGCGCTGGCTACTTCTGGCCGTCTTTATTTAAAGATTGTATTACGGCGGTCCACAAATGCCACAACTACCAAATTTTTGATCGAAATATGCGCGCTCCACCTGCTCCTCTCCACCCTATAATTGTCGTTGGTCCTTTTGCCAAATGGGGTATCGATTTTATTACATGTAACCCTCACTCGGCCGGGGGGCATGCGTATATCATCCTTGCGGTAGATTATTTTACCAAGTGGGCCGAGGCGATGCCTACATTTGAGGCAGACAGCAAGACAGCTGCAGTTTTCGTGTTCAATCATATAATTGCTAGGTTTGGTGTCCCACAAGCGATAATCACTTATCATGGGCGTCATTTTCGAAACGTTATGATGACCGAACTTACAGGCCAGCTTGGTTTGTGTCATGATAGTTCAACCCCTTATTATCCACAAGCTAATGGTCTGGTTGAATCCATCAACAAATTTTTAGTTATCATGATCTGACGAATCATTTGGATTCATCAGTTGAATTGGCATAACATTCTATTTTCAGCGCTTTGGGCATACCAAACTTCAGTAAAAACATCAACAGGGTTCACTCCTTTCCAACTAGTCTATGGTTTGGAAGCTGTGTTACCCATTGAATGCGAAATCCCGTCACTGCAAATGGCCATCGAGTTACTTCCAGCCACTTCCGAAGAGGAAAAGCATTTGTTATACTTGGCTCAACTAGATGAGAATCGACGTGATGCTGCATTGGCGATCGAGACTCACGCAAAACGCATGAAAGCTCAGTATGATCGAAATGTGACCCCTCGAAATTTTTCGGAAGGAGATCTAGTCTTAGTTTACGATCAAGCTAATGATAAATTAGGCGCTGGAAAATTCGTTCCTATGTGGCATGGTCCCTATGTTGTCAAGCGAAAGCTAGCAAAAGGGGCCTATGAATTGGTAGACTTTGACGGGGACTCTTTGGGTAAACCCAGAAATGGTCTTTACTTAAAGAGGTATTATGCTTAAAGAATGGGTATGGAGATTTTTAGTTAGGATAGTTTTTCTTTCTAGCTGGTGTGTTTTAGTTTAAACAATGTGCTTAGCTTAGAGAGTGTTTTTTCGTCATTATTCCTGCTTATCTTGGTTTTACTCTTGATATTGTAGATGTCGATGCCTCTCCAAACATACATTGGTTTCGCTGATGGTGCTTGTCGTAATACACGGAACATTTCTTCTGCAGCTTGGGTTATCTATTCGCCCTCTGACGAGTTAGTATCTATGCATGGGGTAAGCCTCGGTCAAACAACGAACAACATTGCCGAGTATAGTGCAGTGATTGAGTTATTATCTGAATCTATTTCATTTGGGATTCGGAGTTTGATAGTGAGGTTAGATTCTGAACTCATTGTATTACAGCTTAATAGAGTGTATGCCATTATAAATCCAGTGTTATTAAGATTATTTTTGAGAGTGCGTCTCTTGGAACATGAATTTGATTATATTGAATATCAGCATATTCCAAGATCTTTAAATACATTAGCAGATGCAATTGCTTCTCGAATGTTAAATAGACATTTGCAATAATCATACATGTAAATTTAAAACCATTCCATAACATGATTTACAAGATAAGCTGGTAATAGTGATATATATATAGGAGTGTGTCAAAAAATACATCGTCCTCGATCATAGGTTGAAAAACACCTTATGATCAGCAAAAATGATAAGTACAAAAAACAAAAATGTCATATGTGCCCACAACAGGCGATCATCCTATCACTGGTGATGATCTCGATAAGAAACCACTACACGGGCCACCTTGCAAAGGAACCTCCTAAAAGGTCCCGGGACCCCAATCACATAGCGCTGAAGTCGACGAGGAATGTCATCTATAGTGGTCTCCAGAATATCTCCTGTCAAGCGCTCAAGATGACCCTCCAACTCGGCCAAAACCTCTGCTGATTCATCCTGCGGGGCTGGTGCGGCTGCAACTGGTTGTTTCCTCTCGTAAGGCCGGAGAGGGGCTGGTCGCTGTGGACCCACTTCTGCATTCGAAACTTTTTCTATCAGTTTTGAGACGATGGAAAAAAAATAAAAAAAATAGGAAAAATGTTGAAAATGATTTTACCTGAGTCGTCCCACTACTCTCCTAGTGGAAGATCCATGTCTGGGTCACCACGAAAATCAACCCCAGCATAAGGGAAGTCCTTAGTAGAAAAGACCTGGTTTTCTAGCCATTTGAAATACTCAGGTTTGAATCGAGCAACCTCTATCCTCTCGTCCGGGTGATGGGCCATAACTGCGACCCATCGCATCAGTTTGGGCTCTCGAGGAAGCCCAGCTCCAACAGTAAAGTGCTGCGGGATCAACATGGGAACCCTCTCTAGGCTAAAACTCACAACCAAAGCCCCATAACCAAAGGTACTTAGTTGTCCGTTCTTGGCCCTCGTCAGTTGGCCTTTTAGATTGGCCAACACAGCATCGCACCAGTTGAAGATGATGCCTCGAAAGCAATCAACTACCATACGCATCTGGGATCCGGTGGAAATATGTAATGCGGCAGCCCCGCAAAGTCTGGTGACAGTAAACGCAATCACCACGAGTTCAAGACGGGATATGGTCTTTATGTCTATCCCTTTGTCTCTAGCCTAGCTGTTGCAGTACTCTAGCCGGAGGCTATCGACAGACTGGCCACCTGGCCTAGCCCCAAACTGAGTCAAGTCTTCGCCTCTCTTAGGCAAACCAGTCAAGAATATATGTCCGCCGGCTCGATTTCGAGCTGGTGGCCACCAATGAAGAAGCACTGGTCCTGTATGCTCCATCTGTCAACCAGCCACTGTAAGAAATCCACATGAGCCCTCATGCCAGGAATGGCTCAGAATTTGTACAAGCCGCACGCCCTCAAAGCATCAAGTGAAGGCTGATGATTCCATGCGGCAGCATCCACGTCCTCATGCTCTCATTCACGCCAATCTAGCATGATGTACTCTCTGCATCAAGTATAAAGATAAATTAAAATGCTAGATATTATTTTGTTTGGTCCAATTTTGAGAATTTTTGGGTTAAAAACCCTTGCGACGGGGACCGCACCCTCCGAGTTAGACATAGTGCGTGGGACCGCACCTTGTCTACATGGAAGGTGCGGACCCCTCGCTTTTTCCCAATGGAGAAAAAGTCGGGGTCCGCAAGCTAGCAGTGGTAAACTTGCGGGCCCCCGCGCGCGGGTTTTAAGCCTAAAAACCCTCCCAAAAATGAAATGAATGACTAAAAGAAAAATTGAAACAGTCAAAAATTAAGAGTAAGATGATTTGGATTACCTGGAGAAGACGGCATTCGATTCCGACAGTTGGATTTTCCGCAATATTCACAGGACGTTTTCTGAACAAAAGCACTATTTTCTCACCCAAAACTCAAACGGTAAAAATGAATTGACAAAGGCCCTTTTTATAAGTTTTTTGAGTAAATAAATTGCAAATTTGTTTATGTTTCACTTTGGAAAGATATTTTTGCGACATTTTTATCCATTTCAAACAGGTATGAGTAATGTTTGTGTTTTTGTGCAGGATAACGGATTATTCAGGCGAAATCTATCATTTTTGACGAAAAACATTTAGAGTCACCTTTAAGCTCTTTTCTGACTCCTAAAACATGAAAAGATCGCCGAGTTTTTATTTTAAACTCGTTAAAATGGAATTAAAAGACAGTCCACTTACAGCTCTTTTTCGATCGTAAAAACATGAAAAGATTGCCGGATTTTTGTCATTTCAAATTCGATATTGGTTATAAAACGACGTGTCGTTGATCTCTTTTTTACCTTTTCGGATCAAGGGCACTAATGACGAAAAGTACTCCTTGGTCGTAAGAGATCAAGCAGTTCTCTCAAGTATTATTTTATACTTTTTCGGGCTTGGGAGACACAAACTTACAAAAAAGGTCAACCCTGGAGTTTTCTTAAGTTTTTTCAGACTCTCTAAAATTGAAAAACGCCGAGTTTCTCCTATACTGGACTCGTTAAAATTTCACAGTAAAGGACCTGTTCAATTACAAACAGGAACGAACCACTCCTTCTTAGGGTTCGAATTTAAACTAAGTTGGACTCATCCGAAGGATGAGCTTATAATCAAGCAAATGTTATCCTCCTCAAGCTTGTCAAAAATAAAGAGGTACTTGCCAGAAATGGTGGGGGAAAAGAGAGAAAAATGAGCCTATTTGTCATACTTTGTAACCGCTCTTGAACACGACACTTTTATTCACCTGGGTTGGGAAATCCTTTGCCTAATAGTTGATCAAACCACATTGAAAGTCTTCAGCCGATTTCTGGGTATTAACTTTGGGTCAATTGTCACCAAACCATCTGTCGTGTCGTTATGTATTCAAGAGGTCACTGCCAATAAGCCATTCATCTGCAAAATATTTGTCATCCATCTTGACCATCCCTGAGTCAGTCCTTGCAACTAAATTTCTTCGACTTGATCTATGATTTCGTGTTGTGGGCTTGCCTACGACGGATCGTTTTCTATCGACTTCAGCTCATTATCTAGAAATATGATCTAGAAATCGCCAATACCTTGAGATCTGCATGCCTCAATGGCAGGTTTCTCGCCTTTGACGACAGGTTGCATCATTGACCTTCGATCAAAGGATTTCGTGACATTTTCGACATCAACACATTTATTCGCATCTCATGGATTGTACTGGGTACTTTGAGAGCCATTGACATCACTGGTGGTTTCTCTCACACTTGTTAATAGTTTACATCATTGATTGGTAATCAAGTGGTTTCTACCATGTTCGACATCAACACATTCATTCGCATGGATAGAATCGTATTGTTTCGGGATGTAGAAATGAAGACCCTGGATCTAGTTTCCACAATGCAGGCTGCGAGGAATTTTGTATTCATTATATAATGGGCTATTCATAAAAAGATGGTTGCGTCCATACTATGTCCACATGAGTCTATACTTGTGATGTTTTACAAGATCATTCCTGTATCAGACCAGTAGTTAGTTTTCTAGTCAGTTTTGTTCTGAGTATGGTAATGCCTACCTCAGCGATGATATGATCTCATATATATATATATATATCTTGCATTGAATGTTTTTACAGGTTCCAACCGGGCTCTCCACAAGATGATCCTCGAAATGATAAATTACTTCACTCTTCATAAATGATAAATGAAATCCTCATCTACTATAGACTTCAAACTTTAGGGGGAAATCTGTTACACAAAAATATCGTCACCATGATTATTTGCAGTCAGTATGGGTCTATCATCACTTGTATTGTCCTCCTAAGCAAGTCTCAGACCTCAGCTCTTCAATTCAAGCTTTGAAAATGAGAGAAAGACATTAAAAATCAATGAAACTCTGGTTCCGTACTTTCTCTCACTATCACCTGCGGTCCCGCACCTTCTGTTTACAAAAACTGTGGACCTGCCCGCTCTGCCCCTAAAGGTGTGGGTGCGGACCCCTGTGAAAGTCAAAAGGCACAAGTTTTATCTTAAAAAACTCACTTTGGGTTAATTCTAGAGGATTCTAGAAGGAATTCTTACGTGGATTGTTCGCTCTGAGGTGGTTCATGCATCCCAAAAGAGAAGGAGCTAATCCCTTGATGAGAGGAGCTATCCCTTTGAAGGAGGGCTTTATCCCTTTGAAGGAGGACCTAGTAACCTCCCTCCATTGCACTATAAATTCAGGCATTGGGCTGGTTGTTGGGGAGGTTAGAAGCTGAACATTTTTTAGGGTAAATGCTGGTGAAATCAAGACTTCCCAGTTGAGCTTAAGAGGAGAGATCACATACCTTTTTGGCTTCATTGGGGAGTGAGTGAAACTTGTCAAAGTAGAGGAGACTTCTTGCTGGACCTTTGGAGGAGCTTGTACAGCGTCAAGGCACAGGTTGTAAAGTTCTTCTTCTTTTGAATTAATACAATCAAACTCATTTTTCTCAACAAGTATCTCATGTTATTTGTTTCATGAACTCCTTGACTTTCATGTTAAATATGTTTTATGATATTGTCTTTTCAGGTGCTATTTAATTTGTTTGCCTTGTTTGTGTTTGAAGATTCGCGACAAAGGAGCTCATTTGGATCGAAAGAGCGAGGGCATCCACAAACTTGCGTTGGACCTAAGGTAGGCCCTAAAAACACTTGTTTGCCATTGTTTATAAAAGCATATTTAGAGAAAGATAGTGTCTGGTTGGTTTGCTTGTCATTAGGTCGTCTTTAGATCCTAGGAAGGTCTATCTTGTCCGCAAGATCGACTTATTCCGTGTGACAAGTATCATATAGATAAGAACTCATCATTATGTTTCCAACAAAGCAACTTTGAGTAGTCATCCATGTATCAGCACTATGTATCTTGAGCTCAACCTCATTTGTCAAAACTTCTTTATATCATCAACTATGAGCACCAAGAGCTATAGGAACCTTGCATCATGATCTTTATGCATATGACGACAGCAGCATATGAGAGACTCATCATCAAGTAATGAAGTTCTGTATTCAAGCTTTGTACTTCTCCTTATCCTGATCACCATATATATGCACCATCAACTATGTAACCCCAAGAATCATATGAGATTTTATCATGGACAACTCATAACCACATCATAGCAAGATATATCATTTAGCCATATAGGCATCATCACCAAGGACTATTAACCATAATGCCAACAATGAATTATTAAAGGCATATGCTCCCCCTCAACCTGTGCCATCTGTTAGATCTGATCATGCATATATCAGCAATAAGCATCAAGTCATCATCATCATCAAGTTAGGATCAAAACACTTCTAAACATCTTACAAGTATCAAAAACATTTTCACACATCCTCAGCAGACTGTGACTATTAACCAATAGAGCAAATAATGGACTAAATCATATCAGATCCTTTTTCTGAGCCTGTCCCCACTGCTTTTCCTCAGGCTGACATATACGCGACTTCCCTTTATGAAACTTGCATATGAGATTCAGGACATTGAAGTTTTATACTTTCAGCTCCCTCTGAGTCTATTATGTCTGTGTTGTGTTGTATCTGAGTACATTGTGTTGTGCCACATCTTTCTGACTGTACTTCCTTCTTCTTCCATATCTTCAAGTGTAATGATGTTTTCTCCTTTTGGTGTGATGTCCGTACTTTGTTCCTGCATTCCTTTGCTATATGTCCAATCTTGTTACATGCATAACATCTCACATGTTTCATATTCCTCTTGTAACAATCAGCAGCTTTGTGACCAAACATATTGCAAGAAAAACAATATCCATTAAAGTACCTGGAATGTGATGATCTTTCTGTGTGATGATCTTGAACCATTCTTCTTCTGCATCTAGCTGCAACATGTCCAAGATTATTGTAGTAATTTACAGGGTAAGTTCCTCAGACAGAACACCAAAGGACACCGCTCACAACCAGATCGCAGATCAATACACCAGTATTTCTGACGTGGTTAAAACCCTCAAAGAGGGAAACAGTCCACGGCCTGAGCCAACGCGGCCACTTCAGGCAATTTATTAATAAAAGAATGAAAATTTACATATGCTTCTCTCATAAACGGATTACCCTACAAATGACCCTCCATGCGCTTTAAATAGAAATCATGGACCAATCGGGTGTCAAGCCACGGATCAAGTGTCAGTAATACCGAGGAGAGAATGAACCGTCGGATCACTACATATCGTGACCGTCAGATTGTAAGTTACAAAATGTACAAGGTAAAGAAACACACTTTACCTAACTCTATACTAGACCAAGTTGTACTTAACTATTTCCTATGTGTCGGAATATCCTAACATCCCCCCCTTAAGAACAACTTGGGATAGGATTGAAGGACTTACAAATATGACACAATAGGAGAAGGAAGGAGGCACTAGAGCCTATCCCCCCTTAGTGACAACTTCCTGAACTCCAACCATAATTCGAAGTTTAGTGAACTTCGCCTCTCTGAGAGCCTTTGTAAAGATGTCTGCAACTTGATCATCTATTGAACAATATTGCACTTCAAGAACATGGTCATGGATGAGCTTTCTGATGAAGTGCATGTGCAGTTCAATGTGTTTGTTGCGCTGATGTTGGACTGGATCTTTGCATGGCTGAATGGCACTTTGATTATCACACCAAAGTGTAGTTGGATGCTGCTGTTGAAAGCCAAACTCTGACAGGATCTGACGAAGCCACAAGGCTTCCTTACTAGCTTCTATGGCACCACGATACTCTGCTTCTGCTGAAGAAAGAGAAATGGCACCTTGTTTCTTGCAGGCCCATGTAATAGGTCTTGAACCAAGAGTAAACACATAACCTGCAGTAGACTTCCGATCATCAGGGTCACCAGCCCAATCGGAATCAGTGAAACCAACCAATAGAGGAGATGCTTCGGCACTGTAATGAATCCCAAACTGAACTGTACCTCGAACATAACAAAGTATTCTTTTAGCTGCTTTCCAATGACTTTCACATGGGTTTTGCATAAACCGAGCAACAAGGCCAACGACAAAGGAAAGGTCAGGTCGAGTATGGGTTAGATACAGAAGTTTTCCTACAAGTTGACAGTATAAGGTAGCATCAACTTCAGGGGAAGTACAAGTGACTGAAAGTTTGACTCCAGACTTGAAGGGAGAAGGGGCTAGCTTACCCTGAGGAACTTACCCTAACAATATCCTAACAATTATGACATTCATAACATTCAATATTATTCATCTGAGTAAATGGCCGACTATTACTTCCATAGTTAGGAGTAAAAGATTTTCTTTGAAGAATCTCTTTCCTTGATTGTTGATGGGGTTGACCTCTCATCTCCTTGTTGATCATTTTAAACTTCTCTTTAGAGTTCCTTGCCTCACCTTGTGAACTAGATTCACCTTCAACAAATTCATGAAAACCAAGACCAGTCTTGATAGCAGGAGACCTTTGACTACTAAGAATATCATCCAAGACTTTAGTACTATCTTGAAATCACAACAGTTTATCCTTTTCTGCTAATTTACCTTTCAAGTTATTTACCTCAATCTGAAGTTGTTCTTCCTTTTCTAGACATTGTTTCTTCACGTTTTCTTCAGCATTTCTTTCCTCTTCCATTTGTTGCCTTAGTTTGAGAATCTCCTTTTCTTGTTCTTCATTCACATCCTGCTGCATTTGATGAATTCTGAAGGCACATTCCAGCTGAGATTTTAAATTGATAACTTCGTTTTCCTGTTTTTCAATAGCTTGGAGTAGATCTTTATTCTGCTTCTTTGTTTCTTCAAGTTCTTCCTTTAGCGAGAGGGTCATAGCTTCAATACTTTCATAATAACTGGATCGATCTCTGAGCTCCTTGATTGTTGTATTCTTTTCAATGACTTCATTTCTTAGAGATGTTACTTCATCCTGCAACTTTTGATATTTGTCCTTGAATAACTCTCGTTGAGTCTTTAGTCTAGTAGCAGCTTCTTTGAAGGCACCATCCTTTATGTTCAAAAGTTCTTCTTGAGTTCTAATTTTGTTTGTCAGACTTTTAAATTCTGCCTCTATTTGATATCTTTCTTGTTCACTCATAAGAGCAAATTCAGTTGTTTCGCTATCACTTTCATCTTTTCCAAATGGATGGATAGCTGGAGCATCAGAGGATATCAAATTCATACCTGATAGTTCATCTTCATTCTGAAATGATTCTGAATCTGATTCTGAATCTGAAGAGCTTCTTACACCTAATCCCCAATCGATTCTCCCACTATCATAGTTCTTCTGAGATGTCTTCTTCTGCTTATGTGCTTTCTTCTTAAGCTTCTTTCCCATTGTTCCACGGATCTCCTTTAAGCGATCAAGCCTCTACCAAAGGACCTGCTCTGATACCAATTGTTGGAAATAATACTGAGAGGGGGGGGGAATCAGTATTATTAACTCAATAAAACTTTTTCATTTCCAAACTCTGATTCATATATGCTGCTTCAATTCAATAAACTTATGATTCAGTTAATTGATCTTCAATGAGTGCATTAGAACATTTTCAACCATATTAATAGAAAACAGGTGCAGTAAAATAGAACAGATCATCGCACACAAACCATACACATGAACACCATCATATAAGGTGGAAACCCAATGCGGGAGAAAACCACCTGCTGCAAGTCATCTCAATCTTAATAAGAAAATCCTTTTACAATATTTCTGTACCGGTGCAGTCTTATACCAGTACGCAGGCTTCTACCTGCAGAGAGCTAGAACTCCCATAGATCTTGTACTAGCCGATCCATTTACTAGTAGGCAGGCTGCTACCTGTTACAATGCTCTTGTACTAGCTAAGATACTAGTACGTAGGCGCCAGCCTACAATCTTCTTTCCTTCGGGTACCACGTTTCATACATTTTCATACTAGATACACCTGAAGCACAATACATAATCTGAAAGGACATGTTATTGCGCACCTAGAACTCTGCAGATTAGTCAAAGGCAGATAAAACAAATCTCGACCGGGGACTGCGACTTCACCAAAACATCTGTGAACATCTGCACCTGTGCTTCTGCCTGATATGCGGGTATATGCGCTTGCACAGTCTCCTGCTCTGCGTACCGTATCACTCCTGTGAATAGATGATTTTCAGGCTTCAAGCATACCCAGACTGCGCTGATGAGATCTCAACCATCACTCCCCAACTGATCGCAAGTGTCTCAGAACTATTCTTTCGTAAGATCTTCAACATTCACCGATGTAATGCCAAACGATCTCCTTTCCTCTTATATAGTCAAGCTCTTGTTAAAACAAAGAATCGAAACCGTAGATTACCAATACAGGGGATCCAAAAACCTGGGGCTCAATAGCTTGGACCGATCACTTAAACGATGACTTAAGTGATAAAACAAGGAAAAATGATGAAAAACAGTCCAAACGACTAAAAGGCGGACTTCAAGCAATATTAAACCCGCATCTAAAATATATCGGGTCCGCTTCTCAAGACATCACCGATGGCCGATAGGCCGATCCTCCTATGGACGCGATATTACATTGAATCATGTTGTATATGCCTGTCGGGTCTGCTTGCTTATCGCAATCGGCGTTCAGGTGCTGCGATACACAACTCTCCGATATGACGGACGCGATATTATTATAAACTGTTTTTAATGCCTTCATCGGGTCCGCAACCTTATCGCTATCGGCGCATGCACATAACATCGTCTATTGCCGATGGCCGATCCGATGGATCGGATGCGATATGGCAATTAACCTTGCTTTATATATATGTCGGGTCCGCTCCTCTTATCGCTATCGGCGATTGGATGTGGGAAGCCTTTATAATATGAGCGATTGCCGCGGATGCGATATTATTATAGACTGCCTTTAATACCTCCATCGAGTCTGCCTCCTCTTATCGCAATCAGCATTTAGGTGAGGCGGGGCTTTTAAGCAGTGCGATATATGCCGGATGCGATATTATTATACACCAAGTTTAATGCCACCATCGGGTCCGCGTAGTTATCACAATCGGAGGATTGGGGTGGGCGACCCTTTATCCGGACGCGATATTATTATACACCAAATTAATGCCACCATCGGGTCCATTGCAATCGGAGGTTTCAGCGGTGTCACATAGCCGATCCCCCGACGCGCATATATGTCGAAATATATATATTAACACATATAACTGTGTTTATCCGCCAAAAAGGGGAAATGCCTTTGATTATAAAAATGCATATATATGGGATTTGGGTGCCCAACAACTCCTGATAGTGTTAATACATGCATATATGGGTTTTAATCACCCAAACAACTCCCGATAGAGTTAAAGCATGCATATATGGCCTGATGACTCCCGATAATGATTAAGCATGCATCCAAGGGTTTTATAAGCCCGATTCCTCCCGATAAGCTCTTTATATATGAGAATGTGCCTCTATTGCTCCGATAAGCTCCCAATGGCTCAATGGCTCCCAATAACTGCTTCTCTTCTCCCGATGACTTTGTCTGCACTCTCGATAATTATATCTGTTGCTCCCGATGGCTCCCGATGGCTCCCGATAAGCTCCCGATATGCTCTTCTGGCTTGGTAGTGTCTTCCAAAGACCTCCTTGCATATGAGAGTGCCTTTCTTACTCCGATAGGCTCCTGATAGCTATGTATGCTCCTCTTCTTTCGCATATATATGTGACATATACATATATATGGCTCCTCTTGTCTCCTCTTGGCTCCTCTTGGCTCCTCTTTCTCTATCTGCGCCTCTTTGCTTATGGTTAGCATTCCTGATGAATCTGCTCTACATCCCATGTATTATGGCCCATCAGATATCTCTTCTGTAGTTCTTCTATGAGTGGGTTTCCATCAAGTACAACACATGCATCATAATGCCAACAACTTCAATTATCAATTTGAGCCACATAAAAAATAATGATTACATCAATAATAGAGCCATCAGACCACTGTTTGAGGACATGATAAAATGACATATTAAAACCAAGACAAAAAATTTACATTGAGACAATAAAATGATAAGAAAAACTTCCTTTTCTTTGAGGAGCCCCTTGAACTCATGCACTTTATTTTACATGCTCCCCCTAAGACCTAATTGGCTTCAAATATTCATTAAGGTCTCTTGGTGCTCCTTCCTCTCTCAAACCCTAATATGTTGCTTTTTGTTCTAAGGACTAGGCTTCTAGACTTTCTTTTTAATCTTCTTTGATTAAGCTTCTCTTTTTTACTAGATCACACAACGAAATTAGGCATCTTGCAATATTTGGTTAGATGGCCAAGATTGTCTCATGTAAAACATTTTATGTGACCAAGGAATGGTGGAAAAGGCTCAGATCTTTTGTTGATCTACATTCTATTCTTTTTCTTCTTTGCATTAGTCCTGCATGCAACAACCTTGTGCCTAAAAACATTTCATAAGTAATAAGTGACCATAAAAGGAATTTTTATACTTGATGGTTGATGATGATCTTCCTTAATTGCTAGGTTGAGAAGGCTTCCTTTTCTGCTCCAACTTCAACTGCCTATTCGACTGATATAAATTGATCATTCTTTGTTTATGATCAACTACTATATGTCAAAAACTATGGCAAGTGAGGCACTTTATATCCTCCGATGATGAAGTGAAAGATCTTCTAATTGATAATTATTTTCTTAACTCTCTTCTTGGCTATTGATGTAATTGTTGGCCCCCTTTCTTGCTAGAGTCATTTTATTTGAAAGTCCTTTTGGATGTTTCCTTAGATCTAGATTCTCCTTCCACCTGATTGTTCTTCTTCTCTAAATTGTTTCTCATAGAAACAACCTCAACTTCTAATCTTTCACAATCATTTTCCTTTTCTTTAAAATACTTTCTCATTCCTTCTTCAATCCTCCTTCCTTGTTCTATTCGAGTTTTCAAACTAATAATTTCTTCTTTAAAAGCTTACTCTCTTTCTTCAAGTATTTGAAGAAGCTTTTTTAGATCTCTATTTTTGTAGAGAGCTTTTCTATTTCAGCTAATGCAGAGCTAAGTTGAGCTTGATATCTAGCCTCTCTCTCTTCTTGAAAATATACCACTTTGATGCTGGGAGAGAAAATGTCATTTGGTTGATCACTTTCCTTTTAAGGGGCCTTTTTCTTCTTCTTCCTTTTCTCCACCATTAGTATTGGTTTCTCCTTCATGCAGGGCTTGCAACCTTTCCCAATTCTCCTTTGCAGACTTGAGATCCACGACTTTCTCAAGATCCGGATTATGAAGATTGTCATAAATTGTAAACTTAGCTTGGGCATTCCATTGTTGGACTTGTTTGTAGGGGGTTCTTCGTCATAACCATTCATCACTGCATTCCATACTTTAGATCCAAGTGCAAATAATTGGGATTTCACCTTCTCTCTCCATTCTTGAAAATTTGCAGGACTAAGCAACAGGGCACTTTGATAACCCATGATTTTCCCATATCCACCTTCCAGCGATTAAGCCGCAATAGAAGGCACCTGCTCTGATATTGATTGTTAGAATCAAATCACTACTGAGAGTGGGGTGGGGGGGCGGGGGGGTGAATCGGTAGTGATAACAAATATAATAATTTAAAATATTTTTGTCAAATAATTAGTCAAACATTACACAAAATATCATCAATAGTTTTTATCATGTAAACCACACTAAACAATCAACATAGACATCATATCAAGCATACACATAGGACACAAAGATATATGGTGGAAACCCTCAAGGGGGAGAAAACCACCTTGTTATTGTTGTGCTACTTCTCTTTCTTTTATTATCAATCAATTTGTTTTACAAATGCTAGCCCCAACTAGCTAAGAGCCAATACTCCTCTACAACAGTTTGTTGGCCACCACCAACTATGAAGCCCCAACTCCCTATCCACTGGTTGCTTGCCACTACCAGCAAGGAGTCACTACTCCTATCTTGGCATGCCACCACTTGTCGGAGGTCCCATCCTCCTCAAATTCTCAGGGCCACGTTTTCATTCATTTTAAGGCTGGAACCCAAAGCAAACAAATGAACTTTGCAACACATAAATAAGTCAGCTCCCTTTGCAACACAATCTCAACCTCTCTAATTGTCGCTCACTTCTACAAATATTCAAACAACTTCATTATGCACTATAGCTCAACTAAACTCTAACAATGGCATATCATATTTATGCTAATTTCTCCCTCATCGAGATACACTATATAAATCATTAATTACACACCACTTCTCTTGATGACCACATCAAATAAGCCCTCACACCAAATACCATGGGAAAAACCCTTGCAATTGCCCGTGGTTTTATTTTCTCAAGAATCTTCACCCAGATCTGTAACATATCCTCAATAAAACATCATCATCACACTAGAATATATAGTTTTAGCCATCTACAATAATAACAACACACTTATGATCATGATACACCAATAAACCATGCCAAAACACATATAAAAATTGACATCAATACCAACCAAAGAACATTGTTGCCAATAAAATTTTTAATAACATCACTTTATTTATTTATTAAATATTTTAATCATTTTTAAATAAATAAAAAAACATTAAAAAACCCTTTAAAAAAATATTATTAAAATTTATATCAAAACTTCCCTTCCAAATTTGCCAGTGACAAGTAAAATATCACCTTCGTCCGTAATCTTTCACATGTTATATAAACCATAACTAGATAAAATATAAAATGAATCAGAAATTTGGGTAAACAAATATAAGTATCCCATTTACATGTTCACATGTTATATAAACCATAACTAGATAAAATATAAAATGAATCAGAAATTTGGGTAAACAAATATAAGTATCCCATTTACATGTTTACGTTGTGAGCGAGGTGAGTGGGATACCTCTTATGGTCTTTAATATATTATTTTTATTTATGATTATTTAATATACATTAAATAAATAATATAAAATGTGTTATGTAAAATATTATGGTATTTTTTAATTATTTTATTTAAAATATTATGGTTTTTTTTAATATTTTTATTTAATTGTATTTATATTAGATGTAATGTAATGATTTTAATAATAAAAGATGGAATTGATCTTATGTTAATTAAAAAAAAATTGTAAATATTAATTTTACTAATTAAAATAAGGATAGTACTATGACATTTTTATGGTTAATTTTAACCAAAATCTAACAGAGATTTTAAAAAAACGTGAGTTTAATTTGTTTAATCTGTATAATTAAAGTGCCCAAGTTGTTTAATCTGTAGAATTTAAGTGTCTGGGGGTGTTGAATCTATGTATTCAAAAATGTATTTTGAACAACAAAAAATCACATTTTAGCTTGAAATTGCATTGTTGAGTTCCTGTGAAAAAAACTTTTTAGTCTATAAGTTAGACTACACCATTAATATATATTAATGTCTGTGAAAGATTCATATTTTTAGTTTTCATTATTATTATTATTAAATATGAAATATATAGCAATTTTTTATATCAAAATAAATATATATTAATAAAAATGGTAATGAAGTTGTGAATATATTTATCATTGTAATTTTTTCCCCAAGTTATATCATTTATATAATGTAATATTTATGTTATTTGATTGGAAATTAATTGAACACGATAAAAAATGATTAAGAGTTATAAACAAAATTGAGATTAATATGGAAATGCAATAAGACATTGATCACACTAAAAATTCTATATGTGAGAAGATAGTATACCAAAAATATCATTGGGAGATTACATGACAATTTAATAGAGCCAACACCTATTACTTGGTTCTTTATGTAGAGAATCGATACATTCCATAGAAGAGTTGTGGTTTGTTAGGTGGTAGACCCAACACCCAATGTCTAGCTCTGTTGCAAAAGATAAATACACCAACTACTCCCCAAATTCCAATCCCAAATCTGATCCCCAATGCCATTAATGACATCTTTTCATCTAGATGCTCAAGCCATCCCATTTTCATATGGGCACTGCTACTATTATTGTCACCTTCTCCCACTGGGTTTTCCTTTTCATTGCATGAATCTAAAGGACACCCATATAAGCACTTATTCCTTTGAAATGATGTTGCACTAAATGTGGAAAATTGTGTTCCTCCGGGGATTGGCCCACAAAGGCTATTAGATGAAACATCCAAAACAGCCAAATTGTATAGTTTAGAGAGCTCTTCAGGAATCTGTCCACTCAAATTATTCTTGCTCAAGTCTAACTGCTCCAAAGTAGATATGTTACTAAGAGATGCAGGTATTAGCCCTTCCAACTGGTTGCCAGATAAATTTAGCAATCGCATGTCTCTCAAAGTTCCTATGCTTGCAGGTATTTGTCCTACAAGATTATTGTTGGACAAATCAAGTATTGTGTTTGTAGATGAGAGGTATGGCAGAGTATACTCACATCCTTTCATGTGAACTGTGATTTCTTCTTCAAGGGGAAGATAGTTTGAAGAATTTACAAATCCTTGAATTTACAAATCCTTGAATTTACAAATCCTTGAAGTCTTTCAAAATGTAATGGCATTCTTCTACTAAATTTATTATTGGATAAATCCAATACATACAAACAGGTGAAATTTATTACCCATTTAGGGATGCCACCATGAAAATTATTATAGCCAAAGTTTAAAATTGACAACAATGAAAAAGATTTCAAATAGTGAGGAAGTTGCCCTGTCAGATTGTTTTTCCTTAAATCTAAATACTCAATTCTAGTACAATTAGCCAAAAACATTGGCAAAGTCCCACAAATTTTATTAGTGTGAGCAAAAAAAAAGTTAAAGAGATACAACTGCCATTATGTTCAGGTATTGATCCTTCTAAATTGTTCTCCCACTCAAAGCATTACCGGAAAGATCTAAATGCCGCAAAAGAGAGAGGTTCCTAAGATTCGTGTTTGGTGTGCACGAAATTCCGTTCCACAGGCAGACGTATTATATCGGTTTGAAGATTTACATGAAAGTTTAGATTAAAGTGGTGTGCAATCTGCGCAGACCTGCTTAGAGGGATTACCATTAACCAGTAACAAAAAAAAATTTACAATTTTTTTTTGAAATTTTAAAATCAAATTTATAGATTTTTTTGGATTTTTAATTTAATTTATAAAATTTTAACTTAAATTTCATAATTCACATAATATTTTATAGCACAACATAAATTTTATAGTTTTCATAATATAATATAACATAGCTCATTTATAATCTAATACAACATAGCTTATTTATAATCTGAATAATTCAATTTCAAAAAAAATTACCTTTATAATAAATAACATTAAATAATTTTAAAAATCAATCATTATATTATCTTTATATCCATTACGGATTTTGTATATCTATTATTATTATTAAGAGAATTAAATTCACTTAGCGTAAGAGTATTGAATTTACTACATACTCATTGAATGTCCAAATTTGTAATGGACATAAACTGAGCAAACCTGTAATGAACATATATAGATT
Organism: Pinus tabuliformis; assembly: GCA_031772625.1. Classification (NCBI taxonomy): domain Eukaryota; kingdom Viridiplantae; phylum Streptophyta; class Pinopsida; order Pinales; family Pinaceae; genus Pinus; species Pinus tabuliformis. Next base: position 1,024,637,258 of record CM062811.1, on the reverse strand, counting down.
TTTTAATAAAGATGATAAAGGATGAATTGTAATTTAATTAAAGATTTTGAAAATATTTTAGAATTTGATATGATAAAATTGATAGGTTAAAAAGTTGGACTTTTTCAATTTGTGTGAAAAATACTCAGAAAAAGGCCATTTTTCTCAATTTGTGTGCGAAATACTTGAGCAAAGGCCATGTTAATCGGCCATGCTAAGCTTCTCTCTATCCTTCCAATTTTACGTAATGTCTCCAAAAAGACATAATAAAAATGATGATAAAGATGTTTTTCATAAAGATATGTTTCAAGAATATAAAACTGAAAGGTCACCATTCTTGTGTGCGAAATACTTGAGCAAAGGGCATGTTAATCGGCCATGCTAAGCTTCTCTCTATCCTTCCAATTTTACGTAATGTCTCCAAAAAGACATAATAAAAATGATGATAAAGATGTTTTTCATAAAGATATGTTTCAAGAATATAAAACTGAAAGGTCACCATTCTTGAATATACTGGCCACAAAGAAGTTCTCACTTATTGAAATAGAATATTTTAAATTTTCTTAAATCAAATTCAAAAGTTTAATAAACAAATCACGCAAAGTTTTTGTTAAAATTCTCTGTGTGATAAAAATAAATAATTAAATAAATCGAACGTTTTTAAACTATTGCCTTTATATGTTTTCATCGAAACTTTAATGATAAAAATGAAAATGCAATCCCATCATTAAAATGATTAATTTGAATAAAGATGGGACCTCCGCAATTAAATGATGAATTTGAACAGAGGTAGATCCCCAATTAAATGATGATAGCAAAATAGAAATGTTAACCAATCAAAGAGGCGTTATCCTACCTCCACATACATATACATATATATATATATTCACACACGCAGCGATTACTCTATGATCTGTACAGCACTTAGCTTCTCTTTAATCGGTTTTGTAAATACAATCAGTCTTTATAATAGAGTTGATGAATTTATTTATATTCTTGCGACAGACGCCGGGGATGAAGATATTAAATGAGTATATCATAGGATATCTCTTTCCAGGTAGGCCCGTTGCAAACGTAATATTCAAGACATATGGTTCCGATTTCAAACTGGGTCATTACAATGAAGATTCCACCGCGTTTAAGCTTCTTAGATATATTTATATTATGGCAAGATTTCATATTATAGTGGTGGGAAGAAAGTTTACTATTTTTATCAATAACTTTGGAATGTTTAAAAAATTGGTTTGAAACACGGTGAAAAAGATATAAGCATAAAAAAGTTAGGTGTGGTCTGTTTGTAAAATGAGATGCGAAGAATCATGAGAGAATGTAATATTTATGTTATTTGATTGGAAATTAATTGAACATGATAAAAAATGATTAAGAGTTATAAACAAAATTGAGATTAATATGGAAATGCAATAAGACATTGATCACACTAAAAATTATATATGTGATAAGATAGTATGCCAAAAATATCATTGGGAGATTACATGACAATTTAATTCACCACATACTAGAGCCAACATCCATTACTTGGTTCTTTATGTAGGGAATCGATACATTCCATAGAAGAGTTGTGGTTTGTTAGGTGGTAGACCCAACACCCAGTGTCTAGCTCTGTTGCAAAAGATAAATACACCAACTACTCCCCAAATTCCAATCCCAAAACCGATCCCCAATGCCATTAATGACATCTTTTCATCTAGATGCTCAAGCCATCCCATTTTCATATGGGCACTACTACTATTATTGTCACCTTCTCCCACTGGGTTTTCCTTTTCACTGCATGAATCTAAAGGACACCCATATAAGCACTTATTCCTTTGAAATGATGTTGCACTGAATGTGGAAAATTGTGTTCCTTTGGGGATTGGCCCACAAAGGCTATTAGATGAAACATCCAGAACAGCCAGACTGTATAGCTTAGAGAGCTCTTCAGGAATATGTCCACTCAAATTGTTCTTGCTCAAGTCTAACTGCTCCAAAGTAGATATGTTGCTAAGAGATGCAGGTATTAGCCCTTCCAACTGGTTGCCAGATAAATTTAGCAATCGCATGTCTCTCAAAGTTCCTATGCTTGCAGGTATTTGTCCTACAAGATTATTGTTGGACAAATCAAGTATTGTGTTTGTTGGTGAGAGGTATGGCAGAGTATACTCACATCCTTTCATGTGAACTGTGATTTCTTCTTGTAGAAAGGGAATATAGTTTGAAGAATTTACAAATCCTTGAAGTCTTTCAAAATGTAATGGCATTCTTCCACTAAATTTATTATTGGATAAATCCAATACATACAAAGAGGTGAAATTTGTTACCCATTCAGGGATGCCACCATGAAAATTATTATAGCCAAAGTTTAAAATTGACAACTATGAAAAAGATTTCAAATAGTGAGGAAGTTGCCCTGTCAAATTGTTTTTCCTTAAATCTAAATACCCAATTCCAGTACAATTAGCCAAAAACATTGGCAAAGTCCCAGAAAGTTTATTAGTGTGAACAGAGAAAAAAAATAAAGAGGCACAACTGCCATTAAATTCAGGGATTGATCCTTCTAAATTGTTCTTTGATAAGTCTAAAAGAATAAGGGAATCCAAACTAATAATATTGGGTATAGTGCCAAAAATATTATTATTATATAGATCTAGTACTTGTAAATGCTTTATGTGACTTATACTAAGCGGGAGAGATCCAGTCAAATTGTTATTTGATAAATAAAGATATTGAAGATTGCTTAATTGACCTATGTTACGCGGGAGAGATCCAATTAACTGGTTGTTTGATAAGTCAAGATGGATCAATTCCGTATTGGTAATACTGGGGGGAATGCTACCTCTAAGGTTGTTAGTGCTTAGGTACAACTCAGATAGGTGAGTACAATTGAATAGGGTGGGAGGGATGTGGCCAGTGAGAGAGTTGTTGGATAAATCAATAATAGATATGCTTTTCATCAAACCCATAACTGAAGGGATTGGACCACTCAATTTGTTTCCGCTACCCCTCAAGTCAGAGAGTGAAGTGCAGTTGACCAGAGAAGTTGGGATGCTTCCACTTATACTATTGTCAGAAAACCAGAGTGTTTCCAACTGGACCAGACGACCGAATTCTGCTGGGATTGGACCACTCAAATTGTTGTAGTCGAAGTAGAGTGCTTCCAAGCTGACCAGGCGACTGAATTCTGATGGTATTGGACCACTCAAATTGTTGTTGCTAATATCCAATTCTGTAAGTGAAGTGCAGTTGGCCAGAGAAGTTGGGATGCTTCCACTTATACTATTGTAAGAAAAATTGAGTGTTTCCAACTGCACCAGACGGCCGAATTCTGCTGGGATTGGACCAACCAAAATGTTGATGCTAATATCGATCCGTTGAAGACGTGTACAATTAAACAATTCCTTTGGAATTCTTCCACTGAAAGCATTCCAGGAAAGATCTAAATGCCGCAAAAGAGAGAGGCTCCCAAACTCTGCTGGAATTCTCCCACTCAAAGCATTCGAAGAAAGATCTAAATGCCGCAAAAGAGAGAGGTTCCCAATATACGGGGAGAGCGTACCATTCAACGAGCGCTCAGGGAGAGAAATTGAAACCACTCGATTCGTGTTTGGCCTGCACGAAATTCCGTTCCACAGGCAGACGTTATGTGAGTTATTGGCCGTCCAGTTGGAGAGCGATCCATATGGATCGGATATGATGCCCTTCCGGAAGCTCAGAAGTGCCTCCACATCCCTTTTTTCATGATACCCGGCTATGGAGGATGGGAAGAGAGAGGGTTTCCCCATCATACTCCGTTGAACAGAAGTGAATCCACCCGTCTCATGTTGAGAATGAGTAGGCATTGCTACACCCATCATCACAAGCATCATGATGAGGAGAAGAAGATCCATTTCTCACTCTATCACTCCAACTTCCTTCAGATTAGGCTGTGTATTTCTCACTCTATCACTCCAACTTCCTTCAGATTAGGCTGTGTATTTCTCACTCTACCACTCCAACTTCCTTCAAATGCTGTGAGTTTTTGTTGTAATTGCCCCCTCTATTTATAATCGCAGCAGCACTCGTCATATAAAGACCCGTGTGTGTGAACAACAACCAAGTGATTTGAATTGGAAATCTTTCTAAAAGATAATGGAAATTTTGTATAAAAAATGAAGAATATAAATGAATTTTAGGAAGAGTGAGAATGGCGGTGTCTTGACCTCACGACTTGACCCGAGAAAAGAGGAAACTTCACCGAAATTCAATCCCCGCTCTTAAACCTGGCATTCGATTTCGATTGTACTGTTTTCATTGTTCCCGGATAAAACGTCCTCATATTTTGGGGTTTTATATCTTTTTCAAAGTTTTCGTATGTAATTTTTATTTTTTAATTACAGTACAAACAGGAAAATCCGGATATTATTGAAATTTTGTTTAGTTCTTAGAAATTCAATCCCCATTCTTACGGCAAAAACAGTGAAAGCAGTAAAATCTGGGGATATTTTTAATATTTTAATTGTATTATTTTCTTACGAAAAACAGTGAAAGCAGTAAAATCTGGGGATATTTTTAATATTTTAATTGTATTATTTTCTTTGTTATTAGATAAAATGTTTTGAAATTTTGGGGTTTGAAATCTTTTAAAGTTTTGGTATGTATTTTTATTTTTAATAACTAAAGAGTATTTGTATGGTATATGATTTGCAACAAATATATCTGATATTATAAAATTAATTTATTAAAAAAATTTAAGTGTTTTTTTTTCCAATAGAAATATATGATTTTTTTAGGAAGATATAATTGAGTAACAAAAAGAGGGGTTTTGTATGTGAATATCTCACAAAATTGCTTCACCAAAATACAAATTTTACAATATTTTACCCTACTAATTGATTTTTTTAGTAAGAAAAAAGCATGATGATATATTAATAGATAAACTATATGACAGTAAAGTCAACCTTCTACAGATTGATTATGATCATCCCAAATCACTTGATAAAGAGGATATGGTGTGTTCTGATCACCACCTGAAGCCCAAGATAAAAAAAGATCAATACAGTTAAGAGACATTTTCAACATATCTTATACATCTAAAGAAGCTATATCATCAAAACATATATAGTCATGACTGTATGCCACATTCTCTCAATGTGCAGCAGGAAATAGATTATAGACATATATACCAAAATTACAAAAAAGAGTGTGAACAAGAAGATAGTCTTTTAACACGGAAATGGAAAGTCGCCCATATCAAAAATGTATTTTTCCCAAGTGATCTCCAAATACCATTTGCCAATCGTTCCCAGTAAGCCTTTCTTGGATAATCTGTCTGCTTCCTTGTTCAGATTCCTTCCAATATGTTGGATTGTGGAGCAGCCGTGTAGTTGCCATAGAAATTTGATCCTTTCCAGCCATCCCTGAAGCATGGGGTTATTGATGGATGCCCTCCCCATGACTTGATCAATGATAATCTTCGAGTCTCCATAAATGTGCAAAATGGGGTTCCCAAGGACACTGTTGAACCATAGGAGCCCCCAGAGTGTTGAACCATAGGAGCCCCCAGAGTGTTAATGCTTCAGCTTTGGTATTGGTACCACCACCACTATTCCAGTAGACCATGTATGACAAATCAGCAGTCATAGCAATCCAAAATCCACATGCACAGGAGTTCCTTTGGGCAACCCCATCAAAAAACCCCATAGGGTATATGAATTGTACATTATTATGCATTTGTGGACTGATATTAGTGCATGGTGGTTGTGCAGAAAAAATTGAAAGATTAGTGGTGATTCTTTCAATGACCAAAAAGAAATCTTCCCTAGAGTTCTAGAATATACTTCTGTTTCTCCAATTCCAGATTGCCCAGAAGAGGAAAAGGGGAATGGCTCTCCAGGCAGATTTTTGAGCACTCCACCATTTTATTGAGTCCCTGATGCAGGTATGTTGAATGTACGGGAAACCAAAGAGGGAAGCTATCTTTTTCCATACCTGAATAGTATATTGGCAGTGCAGAAAGATGTGGTCATTATCTTCAATGTCATTTTTGCATATAGTGCATATCCCGGGGCCATGCCAATTTCTTTTCTGCAGATTCTCCCATACAAGATTTTTATTATGATATACCAGCCATATGAAAAGTATAACTTTTATAGGAGCTTTAGTTTTCCAAAAGGTGTATAAAATTTGGTGTTCCCCCTGTCTGGCGACCATGTTGGATAGAGCATAGTATGTGTTAGCAACTATAATGTTATCAGTTGCCATCCTTCCCGACCATACAATTTTGTCCTGCGATCCTGTGCAACAAATGCCGAGATGCTTCATTATAGATATAGTCTGATTCCACTCTCGTTCCTTTTGGCCAGTGAACCCCAATTCCTGGGCTTTTTTCCATATAGGGAGCGGTCCATGCTAGCCATTTATAACTTGACCCCAGAAGAAAATGCTTCACCCATTCAGATGTTGGATAATTCTCTTAGAGATGGTGAAATCCATTCCAGCACCCAAGATTGGGTCAATGCTGATAAGAATACGATTGCCTGACTGAAATCTCCATGCAAGGTGGTGGATAAAAAACTTTTCAACTTTCAGGAAACTTAGCCAGATAGCAAATCCTTGTTTGATGCCAATGGTGCCATTTCTATACCAAACGCTGAAATCTTTATCCTTTAGATACTTGTGTTGAATGATCTTGCTCCATGTGCTAGCTCCAAATAAACCCCTCCAGAGGGATTTTATGAGCAATGCTCCACTGAAACAACGAAGGTCCATGATTCCCCAACCACCCATACCCTTTGGGAGAGTGATGTTTGATAATTTGGTCAAGTGATATTTTTTCCCGTTTGGGCTTCCCCCCCAAATGAAGTTTTCCATGAGGCAGTTTAGATTGTTAATGATGGAAGCAAGGATATGGAAGAGATGAGCCCAATAGACCCCCAATTGCGATAGAACAACTTGTGTGAGGATAACCCGTCCCCCTAAAGATAGGCATCTAAACTCCCAGCCAAAGATCCTTTTGAAGAATCAATCAGCAAGTCATTTCTAATCAGCGATTCTGTAGTAAGTGGGTTTGATACGATAACTTCAAACCATTTTGTATAGGCCTTGCCTCAATACCAAATAAATCTTTGATATATGCAACAATCTCCAAGTCAGATTGTCCATGATATATAATAGATTTATTAACATTCATGTGCAATCCAGATGCATTAGCAAATCTACTGAAAATGTGAAAAAGGTATAACCAAGAAAAACGACAGAGCATACCCATAATAAGAATGTCGTCAACAAAGAGGTTATGTGAAATGTTGATGTTATTTCCCATCTTCAGTGGCTGAAATTGATCCTCCAGGACCGCTTTTTTAATATGCAAACTTAGACAGTCCATGACAAGAATGAATAAAAGAGGGGATAGTGAACATCCCTGTCGGAGACCCCTGCTAGCCCGGAAGAACCTTGTTGGATACCCATTAATAATGACAACATAGTTTACATTATCCACACAGGCCATAATCCAATTAACACATCTAGGGTGTAAACCAATCTTGATAAAGACGAGTCGGAGAAAACCCCAGTCCAGACAGTGATATGCTTTTCAAAGATCAATCTATAGTGTAGCAGCTTCAAGATGTTTGGTGTGAATCGAGTGCATTCCTTCCTGTGCATTTGCCACAAGATCATGGATGAGTCTGTCCAGGAGAAAACCATGTTGTTCTGGGGTGATGTAGCGCGAGAGAGTTCTATGCATACGGCCAGCAATAGTCTTTGAAATGATTTTGTAAATGATGTTGCACAGAGAAATAGGCCAGAAGTTATCTTATGATGGATGAAGCTCGTGGTCCTCGATTCCTGAAGAGCAGAGTCATGTATCCCTCCTTCACCAAACTGTGATGTATCCCTTCTTCACCAAACTAACTGAGGAATGTTGGAAAATATAACTAGTTTTGGTCTTCATAATTGTCAATGTATTCAAATCATTATGTATATCTTATGTTACAAGAAAAAAAAAAAAAAAAAAAATTAATTATAAATATCTAGATATATATATATATATATATATATATATATATATATATATAGATATATATATATATATATATATTATTTTAAGCATGGGTTTCATGCTCCATTTTGATGGCCATCTAGGTCAGGCATGTTCTTCATGATTCTAGGGTTTTTCATGTCATAATAATATTTTTCTTCAGTCAAGAGAGGCCTTGTCAATTTTATAAGACCCTATCGAGCAACTTGTAACATGTAAAAGATGTTGATTTTGAGTCTAGAAATTTCTATGAGCCTACAAGCACAAGTCGGTCCTAGTAGTGATACATCGGCCTAAAAGAGAGTATTCAAACCCCACACATGTGTATAAATAGAAGAAACATCAACATTATTTAGCACCAATTCGATCTCTCTAAAGAAGAAGTTCGATCTGAAGCTGGGAAAAAGGCGAAATCAAGAGCAAAGGTCTAGGAAGGAAGGAGAAACCAAGAAGAAGAAAGAAAGTTTTTTTTTTGGCTCTATTCTCTCACACTTGCGAATGTTAGGGTTTATGCAACTTCTAGAAGGCCGGAAATTGCAAGTCGAAGTTGGGGGTCAAAATTTGTAGTTGGAAGCTCCTTGAAGCATATTTAATCCTCGTTGATTTGGTTGATATGTGACCTAATTGGAAGGGATTCCTCGAGGGATGAATTGGTGATTCGAGAATATCTTGGTCTAGGGTTTAGGCCTTGGTTTTCTCATTTGAAGTAGATTCTATAAGAAGAGAAGAGATTATTTCCAGATTTACCCTTGGAGTGGTTTTTCCCTGGCTTGGAGCCTAATTTTTGTGTCCATTGTATTTATTGTTTTTTCTCTTAATAATTCTTTGATGAAAAGTTCTAATAAAGGAACATAAGAAGATAACTAAAAACTCATAAATAATTATTGAGGTTAAGGGGAATTTGAACTAATAGCTTCCCTACTCCAACATGGTATAAGAGCTTGGATGAACAAGAAAAATTCAACTAAAGGATCATCTTGAAGGGTTTGTTAAGGGGAATCATTTGAAAAAGGACAAAAGGAAAGAAAAAGAAGATCTATTGACCTAGAAGGAGGATTACTACATCAAGCCTTCATTGAAGAAGACCTCATCATCAAAGGAAGGAAGGAAATGTCTTTGTTATAGATTCTCTAGTGCATCATCTTGAAGAGTAGGAAGCATCAAGAAATATTGGTATTATCTTGCACTCTTTGAATTTGTTCGAAGACACCATTGTTGAAGAAATCCTAGAAATCATCATTCTAGGGCATTGCTGAAGTCTCCTTGAAGTTCTTGAAAGCATCAAGATAGTTGGAGACATCATCAAGGAGGACCCTTGGTAAGAGTTATATTGTCTTCAATGTCTAAATCCACTTATAACATGGCTACATTTTTCAAGGAAAGAAACAAGTTGGTTAGGTCAACAAATTTCCTAGCATGGAAGAAAAGGATTGATTTGGCACTCACAAAGAATGAAGTCGTGGAGTATGTCTTTTGGAGAAGTAGTTGAACCTACTAAAGACAAGACTCAAGAGTTGGAAAAATACAAGAAGGGGAAAGTAAGAGCACAATGAATTATTGTGGAACCAGTAAAATATCATCTTGTTCCCTTTGTTTCCTATTGAACACATCAAAGGCTATGTATGATAAGTTGGTAAAGTTGTACTCTATAAGTACACAAGGTCAAAATATTTCCTTGAGGAATCAACTATATAGAATAAGGAAATTAAAGGATGAAGACATGGCCACCTATGTGATGAAGATCTCACAAATAAGAGACTAGTTGCAAGGGCTTGGAGAGACTTTTATAGATTTTGAGATGACTATATGTGTACTAAATTCTTTTCCACCTGATTAGAGTAGTTTTGCAACTAGCATTTACTCAAAGAAAGATAATACACCTTTTGTTGAATTATGGGCTCAATGTATCTAGCAATAATCTAGGATCAAGGCAAAGGATGATACTGAATCAAAAGAAATATCTCAAGTCACTTGGGCTCCCAAATTTTCCATTTTTATATTTTCTTGTATCTACCAATTTAAATAATTTTCAAATCCGAGTCCAGATGACAAAGTTAGAGCAAGTCAAATTTTTAGTTTGACTTGTCCAGGTAGCTGCGAGAAGATGACATGGCATAGTTTCAGCGAATAAGGGAGCGCCATGTGGCAGGATGCCACTGGACCCCGAATATCGCATATCATCGAAAAGGAGGAGCGCTTAAGGAAGAATCGGCCCCTGGCATTCCCGACTGTGATTGCAATATTGCATATCACATGCCAGAGGAGTTACGAATCGGCCCCAACAGGACTTAGATGCGATGTGATATACATTGCATATCACAATCGCACAGAAGAGCTGGTGCTTGCGATGCAGTTCGGGACGAAGTGTCGAATGCGATTTCATGGTGAGCGTTGATTGTGATACTGCAATAAGGGGCCTGGACCCGATATACTATATATCATGATTAATAAACCCGGCAGGCCCGTAGATGTTGCAGAGTGCTAACCAGTGCGCCGAGGGTTTCACGCCGATTGCGATAATGCGATGGGAGTGTGGATGCAAAACATTATGGCATACGGTGAATACTCTTGTCGGATCTGTAGTTATCATGGGATGCCTGTGTCCGAGCTTGGATTGTCCGCCGATAAGTTGGAAGTGTCGATAAACCCGATGCCGAGACTCATGCGTTGTTGTAATGGGTTTCTTTATTAGACATTGTCTTTTCTATTACGGAAGGATTGTTGCCATGAATCCTTCTACCTGCTAACCTTGGGTATTATGTTGGAATTGCCTGATTGTGAGGGATGCCGACATGATCTTATATATATGACTGTTATGTCAGAGAAAGACAGGGAGGAGAGGACTGGCCGAATACATAGATTTTATTGCATACAGCAGACCCTGACCCTAGCAGCAGGTCGGAACCTTGCCTTAAGCAGCAGGGAGGTTCTGAGAAGGTTGCAGAAGGCCCGATTATCCAAATTGGGAGTTTGGATAGGCATTTTTGCACTATTTTTCACTAGGATTTCAATGGTTTTATCTGTTTTCAAAGTTGGGCTCCCTATTATTTGCCCATCTATCATCTTGGAGGTAAAATGGTTGTAATTGCTTGTTGCTATACTTTTATCTCTTTTATGCCACTAATAAAAAGAAGGCCTCCCCACTATTGAGCAGGGCCCAGAGACATAGTCCAAACTGGACGAACTTCGTAATCAAATCATTGTGTCATGGTTTTTTGTGTTCTTCTGATTATTTTCCGCATTGTTTATGTGGTTTTAAGTTCCATGGTTAATTAACTTTGTTATATGTAATTCTGATTCATTTGTAAGTAAAAGATCTTGGATCAAGTTTAGTATTAGAGCAGGTCTTTGTAGATGCGAATTGCATGAGTTTATGCTAACTCAGAACAAGTTGTGAAAGGAGAAGGAACACTTAACTCCTTTGATCCTGAAGTAGGATGTGCACATCGAAGAAGAAACATGGCCAATGAAGAAGCTCATTGGGAAGAGGAACAAAATTTCCGAAAGGTATTCTATAATATAACAGGAAAAGTAGACAAGCTGTTCGCAAATTATGAGAAGGCACTTGGGCATGAGAAGAAGGATACCGATGATCATGAATCAGAAAATCAGGAAGGTGGTGGAGAATATCCTCCTCCCTCTCCTTCTTCCAGTGATAGTTCTCATCACTCTCATAGAAATTCCAAACAGACCTCCACGAAATCGTTCTTTAAGTTAGATGTGAAGTTAGACCTACCCATGTACAATGGAGAATGTAGTGCATAAAAACTCAATAACTGGATAAGGTAGATAGAGGTTTACTTCTGAATCCAGTAGATCGAAGAAGATGGGGCGAAAGTCCAGTTAGCATCTCTTCGGCTGAGTGGCACTACCCTCATTTGGTGGGAGAGCAAGTTACAGAAGGGAAGCACGAAGTCAGGTAACCTTTTGTCCTCTTGGTCTAGCTTTATTTCTATATTAAAGGACAAATTCTACCCTCTGGGTTATAAGCAAAAGGAATTTATGGACTGGAAATACTTAAGGCAAGGTAAGGGCCAGAATGTACAGAGCTTCATGTAGGAATTTCATAAACAAGCACTGAATCTGGGCATCTCATTAGATGCGCCCAAAACTGTAACTAAGTACATAGGTGCACTACATAGTTACATCAGACACTCATTATTACTATTCGAGCCTACTTCAATTGATATGGCCAGCGTTAAAGCTATACATCTTGAAAGTCGAGGCAAGAATGATCGAGATGACCAAACCAAGAAGAATCCATTCAAACCTCAGCATGGAAAATTCCAGAAGAAAGGAAAATGGAAGAATAAGAATACTGTTGTTGCCAAGAAGGGGGGCGAAGCAACACTGTCGTGCACTCACTGCAAGAAGGATGGGCATGATGAGGACCAATGCTGGAAGTTGCATCTGGAACTGAGACCAAAGAGATTCGGTGGAAAGGGGAAGCAGAAGACAGTGGCAACAACACAGGACCATGGATCGGATTCCAGCGATAAAACATTGATCACAGTCATGGGCACAAAATGTACTCTTTCTATTAATGATGTTTTGATTCAGTCGCAAGCACTAGTTATTTGAATGAGCCTGTGAGTCGTGAGCAAAAGAGAATTGAGTTGTTCCACATTAGAGTTGTCATAAAGCATACAAGGGTGGAAACTCTATTTTATTCAGGTTCCTAAGCAAACTTAATCTCAGATTCCTTAGTAAAAAGGCTAGGCCTTGAAACTAAACCTCATCCGAGTCCATACCCACTTGGTTGGGTAAGCGATAAAGCCAAATTGCAGGTCACCAAGTAGTGTAGGGCCAGGTTTGTAATCGCTTCTAAATTATTTGATGAGGTAGAGTTAGATGTAGTACCTTTGGACATCTGTGGAATCATCTTGGGAAGCCCATATTTATATGACAAAAAGTTTGTTTTCTTTCGGCATGAAAACAAATACCACCTCACCAAGGATGGGGTAGAATATATAGTCAGATCTCATCACATAAAAGTTAGTGCTAGCCTTGTCAGTGCATGGCAGGTTAAAAGACGAGTTAATTCCAGTAAAGGGTGCATGCTCATGGTAGTGAGGGAGAAAGAAGCCGAGACGGTTGATGCTTTCATAGGTTGTGATCCTGATCATAAGAAGGAATTATTTGAAATTTTTTCTGACTATGATGAATTGTTTCAAGAACCGAGAGGATTTCCCCCTAAATGGGAAATCCAACGTGAGATCCATTTGCAACAGGATGCTCCTTTATCAAATGTTGGCATGTATAGGATGGCTTCTATCGAGATGGAGGAGATCAAGAAATAGGTGCAAGAACTGTTATATCAGGGAGTCATTAGACCGAGTTCTTCTCCTTGCGGCTCACCAATCGTGTTGGTGCCCAAGAAAGACGACACATGGAGAATGTGCATGGATTACAGGGTGTTGAACAAGATCACGGTGAAGACTCGATACCCTCTCCCTCGCATTGATGAATTGTTAGATCAATTAAAAATGTTCTTTATTTTACGAAGTTGGATTTGCGTAGTGGTTACCACCAGGTGAGAATTGCAGAGTAGGACATGTGGAAAACTATGTTCAAAATCACATAGGGGCTATTCGAATGGATGGTGATGCCATTCAGACTATGTAATGCTCCAACCATGTTCATGAGGGTAATGAATGATTTATTTCATCCATTTCTTGATCATTTTGTTCTCGTGTATCTGGACGATATTCTTGTGTATAGTAGGACATGGGAGGAACATATGTGTCACATAAAGAAAGTGCTTTATGTTTTGAAGAAAGAGAAATTATATTTGAAACTGTCAAAGTGTGAATTTGAAAAGACTTCTCTAATTTATTTAGGCCATATTTTCAGTAATGGGCACTTAAGGATAGATCCCTCTAAAGTGGAGGTGATAATGAAGTGGCCTGAGCCCACGAATGTCATAGAAGTCTGAAGTTTTATGGGCTTGGTGCAATATTGGAGAAGGTTCATAGCGAACTTCTCCATTATCGCAGCCCCCTTGCACGCCTTGACTAGTGTGAAGCGGGCCTTTCAGTGGGGAGGAAAATAGCAGAAATCCTTCGATACACTGAAAGAGAAGATCATCACGACACCGGTGCTAGCCTTACCAGACCTTCAACAACCTTTTGAAATTAAAACAGATGTCAGTGGATATATCATGGGTGTTGTATTGATGTAACAAAGAAAGCCAGTTTGTTACCATTTAGAAACTTTCTCCCAGGTTGTTGTGAATCATCCTACGTATAACCAGGAGTTGTATGCCTTGGTTCAGAGTGTAAAGAAGTGGAAACACTATCTGATCGGCAAGGAGACCATCATCCACATGGATCATCAGCCCTTGTAGTATCTTCAGTCATAGACCAAGCTTTAGCAAGCCCATCACTTCAGATGGATGGGATTCCTCCAACAGTTTCATTTGGTAATAAAATATAAGAAGGGCGCCAACAACAAAGTAGCAGATATGCTTTCTCACCCTCCTATTTCTGCATCTGTAGTTTTTCAAAATGTTTCTTTGTCATTAGAAAATTATGATGAACAGTATGCTAACAATAATGATTTTAAATAAATCTATGCAAAACTGACTCGTGGATCGCAGGTGGACAATTATTACTTGCAGGGAAATCTATTGTACCACCTTGGAAAACTGTGTATACCGAGTGATGAAATGGTTCATGTAATCCAAGAGGCTCATACCTCTCTGGTGTCTGGTCATTTTGGCATTGAGAAAACTTTACGTCATTTATAGAGGTTTTGTTTTTGGCCTCATATGAAAAACATCGTGACTCGCTTTGTAAAGGGTTTTGTGTCGTGTTCTATTTCAAAGCCCTCTAATAGAAAACTTGGGCTCTACACACCACTACCTATTCTAATTCGACCATGGGAAAGTGTGTCCATGCACTTTTTAGGAGGTTTACCTATATGTCTAGGAAAGGTCACGAATATTTGTATGTCATTGTGGATAGGTTTATAAAATGTGTATTTTAATGCCTTGTAAAAAGCAGGTCACTGCTGAGCAGAATTCTTTTCTTTTCTTTCATCATGTTTGGGTCCATTTTGGGTTGCCCACATCTATTGTGTCAGATCGAGACTCCCGCTTTCTTAGGGAGTTTTGGACCAGCTTGTGGAGAACGATGGACACCAAGCTGAAAAGAAGTACGACATTTCACCCACAGACCGATGGACAGACAGAGGTTGTCAACCGTACCATGGTACACTTGTTGCGAGGCTATTGTGGGCAACATCCCAAGTTGTGGGATGAGCAGCTTCCTTATGTGAAACATGTGTACAATCGAGTAGCACATTCATCTACATAGAGTTCATCGTTTGAGACATGTTTTGGCTATCTACCCATAGATCCCTTGGACATAGTTTTTGGGAAATAGGAAGATGGAAATGGATGAGATGATAGGGACAAGGCACGAAAGTTCATTCAGTGGATACAGGTAATTCATTAGGCAGTGCAGGAGCAGTTGGAGAAGAGTCAAGCTCGGTATAAAGCTCAACATGATAAGCACTGAGTTGACCATATGTTTCAAGTTGGGGACAAGGTATGGTTCCATATCAGAAAAGATAGAATGAGGGGAGAAGTGAATAAATTGAGACACATTAGATATGGTCCCTTCACCATATTGGAAAATATTGGAGACAATGCTTTTCATCTTGACTTGCCTGCTTATATGCAAATGTACTCCGTGGTAAATGTGGAAAACCTAAAGCTTTATGAACCTCCATTGATTATGGATACCGAGGAGGTAGCACAGATTCCTACAGTGGATGATTTTCACTCGAGTATCTAGATAAGTTGCCCAAAGATATCATACTCGACTGGAGGACCAGAACTTCACAACAGGGAGGCATGGAGTACATCCATGTTGACGTCAAAGGAATGCATCCAAGAAAAGCTCGATGGATGGAGAAGGAAAACATGAGGGAGTAATTTCCTCACTTACCAATTGATTGAAAAGTCTTTTGGTGGTCCAAAAGCTCTTAGTGGGGAGGAATGATCCAGGTGGAGTTCAGAAAAGTACCAGTGGCATGACAAAAGGCTTAAAAATTAAAGTGGTAGAATCTCGATAAGCTTAGAATTAGATCGAAGTGCTCATCATCCTGATTCCAACGGTGCAAATGACACTCAAATCTGAGTCCAGATGACAAAGTTACAACAAGCCAAAGTTTGAGTTTGACTTGTCCAAGTAGTAAGGAGAAGATGACATGGCATAGTTTCAGCGAATAAGGGAGCGCAACATGGTAGGATGCCAGTGGACCCTGCATATCACATATCAGTGAAAAGGAGGAGCACTTAAGGAAGAATCGGCCCTTGGCGTTCCCGGCTGCGATTGCGATATCACATATCGCAAGCCGGAGGAGATACGAATCGGCCTCAGCAGGACTTAGATGTGATGCGATATACATCGCATATCACAATTGCACAAAAGAGCTGGTGCTTACGATGTGGTTCAAGACAAATTTCCAATTGTGATTTCGTAGTGGGTGCCGATTGCGATACTGCAATAAGGGGCCCAGACCTAATATACTATATATCATGATTAATAAACCCGATAGTTCTGTAGATGTTGTAGAGTGCTAACCAATGCGCCGAGGGTTTCACGCTGGTTTCCATAATGTGATGGGAGTGCCAGATGTGAAACATTATGGCATATGGTGAATACTCCTGTCAGATCTGTAGTTATCGCAGGATGGCTGTGTCCGGGCTTGGATTGTCCGTCGATAAGTTGGAAGCGCTGATAAACCCGTCTCCAAGACTCATGCATTGTTGTAATGGGTTGCTTTATTAGACATTGGATTTTCTATTATGGAAGGGTTGTTTCCATGAATCCTTCTACCTGCTAACCTTGGGTATTATGTTGGAATTGCTCGATTTTGAGGGATGCTGCCATGATCTTATATATATGATTGTTGTGTCAGAGAAAGGCAGGGAGGAGAGGACTGGTCGAATATACAGATTTGATTGCATACAACAGACCCTGGCCCTGGTAGCAGGCCGTAACCTTGCCTTGAGTAGCAGGGAGGTTCCGAAAAGGTTGCAGAATGCCTGATTATCCAAATTGGGAGTTTGGATAGGAGTTTTTGCACTATTTTTTGCCAAGAGTTCAGTGGTTCTGTCTGTTTTCAAAGTTGAGCTCTCTATTCTCTTCCCATCTATCAACTTGGAGGTATAAGGGTTGTAATTTCTTGTTGTTGTACCTTTATCTCTTTTATGCCACTAATCCAAAGAAGGCCTCGCCACTATTGAGCAGGGCCCGGAAACGTAGTCCAAACTGGACAAACTCCATAATCAAATCATTTTGTCATGGTTTTTTGTGTTCTTCTAATTATTTTCCGCATTTTTTATGTCCTTTTAAGTTCCATGGTTAATTAAATCTGTTATAGGTAATTTTGATGCATCTGTAAGTAAAATATCTTGGATCAGGGAGCACCCTCTTGAGGCTTAAATTGAATCTAGACTTCTTATTCTTTCTCGAAGGTATTTTTCCTTGAAAAATAACTTCCACCAATCACTACAATAAAAAGGTCATTGGTGAGGGGAATGCCTGTGACAGACCTTTAAGGTCCGTCACCAATGTCGCATATGGTGACGGTCCTTAAAAAAGAGTTGTTGTAAGTGCATATAGTGATGGTTCTTTAAGGTTTGTCACCAAAGCCATTTTTAGTGACAATTTTGGTGAGGGTTGTTAAAGGCCCGTCACTAATTCTTTCTTTGGTGACACTTCTAGTGACGATCTTTTATTGACCCTCACCAATGCTCTTTTTGGTTACTTTTAGTGATGGTAAAAAAATGTCTGTCATCATTGATCATTCCAATGAGTTTTTGATGACACGATGTGCATGCTACTATATTTTTTGTCAAAATATAATGATTTAAGACCATTATCGTGGAGTATTTTTCATTATGTGTCCAAGGCCATAGTGGTTAGAGTCAGTGAATTTGTTAAGAAGTAATTAGTGTTTATCATTTCCCTCAAGTAATTAGAATATAATTTCCCTATGAGTCATCTCTATTAAGTTTATTATCTAACAAATTCCCTTTAGATAAAGTTCCATTGGTGTGTGTAGGAACTATATTATTTAATACATAATCAATCTCTGAAAATTCTATTAATGAGAGAGACCTACCACTCCTCAATGCTCTTGGCACATCTTAACACGTTTTGGCACACACTAAGATTCCTTGGCACCTCGAATGTCTTGGAACATCTTTGTACCTAGAACATATTGTCATGACTAGGACACCCAAGCACATGTTGGCAGGCCCTAGCATAACATAACACTCTCCTAGCATGCGTTGGCATGCCCTGTAGTCCCTAGCATGCCCTGGAACACTTTGGCATGCATTAACATACATTAGCATTTGGCACACATTGGAACTTGGCATGTATTGGAACCTATTATTAGTGTGCCTAGCATGCCTCTTTTGTAAAAGATAAAGCCTCAACTTATTAACCCTCTTATGTGTTCATTTCCTTGCATTCTAGCTTGGTTCTTCCTTATGTTTCCTTGACAATCCTTGAAAATATTGGCATACCCCGACACCCTGCACATCCTAGCATGCCTTAGCATCTATCATGCCTTGGCACTATTTGGCACATGTTAACACACGCTGGAACTCCCTAGCACACTCTGGCACTTCTTAATATGCCCTGATCTTCCCTAACATGCCTTACTAGTGCATAACATACCTTGTCACTCCCTCCTTGGCATGCCAGCTAGCACTCGTTGACACTCCCTGACACACCCTCATATTCATTCACTTCCATGCATTTTGACCTAGTGCTCCCTTGTGTTTCCCTAGTACTAACTAACACTCCTCAACATGAATTAGCACTCTCTGGCACACCTTAGCACTCTTCGGCATGCTCTTCCACTTCATAACATGTGTATCACTCCCTAACACACATTGGCACTTGGCATGTGTTGGCGCTTGGCAAGTCTTAGCATGTCTAGCTGTTGGGAACGTGATCCCCCAAGGACAGTTTTGGGGCTAAAAGCCCATGTTTGGGTCAAAGTTTGTAATAAAGTTGTAAAGACTCCGCATTTTGTGGTCGTGGAGCGTGAAGGTGTCATGAGTCATAAAGGGTTGTCCACCCTTGTTTTGTAAAGTAAAGTCGGCTGTAAAATATCTACCCATGGTCTGCAGACCAAGGGATTGTATAAAAAAAGCTAAGTAAGCTCTAAGTAGTTAGAAGTCATAAGTTTTAGATGAAGTCTTGAGCAATAAGGAGAGAGTTTCAGGTCTTAGCATAGGTAGAGGCTCTGCAGCTGAGTGCGTAGAGGCCTAGGGTAGAAGTCCGCAGTTGAGTGCGCGGACCCCTGCAGCTATGTGCGCAGGGCAGATAGAGTCTGTAATCGTCTGAAGATATTAATAAAGAGAAGAATTTTACAAATTTTGTGTCTTTGTTTCATGTTAATGCATCTTGTCATATTGTGTATGAATTTCATTTATAATGCTTATATGATGCGCGAAAGTATGTAATTACGTGGGATAATTGAACACAAATAAGGATATCTGTTTACGCGGTGCTAACTGTGATTGTTTAATAAGATATGTAAGATACTTAAGCTAGTTTGGGAATTTGCACGATACGCTGCCCTAGTAGCACGAAAGTACCTGAACCACAGGTTAGGGCTGTGCGAAAGTACCTGAACCACAGGTTAGGGCTGCGCGAAGGCCAATCATACCCCTTCGCGGAGGTACTGAAGGGTGGAATAAAGGGCTAGATAGACAGAGCCCTAGAACATAACGACCTGCACGAAAGCAGGAATAAGAGGAATAAACCGACATCACGACCATCTCAGGGTGTGGAAACTTGGTTCCAACATCCCCCCACACTGCTTCGGGTGAGACTTCGGTCTACTCTCCATGGGCTGATGCCAAAAGGGCCAGTAGTGTAGGGATTTGTTTGCCTAACTAACGTTGAACCTGGGTCAGGCCCCACCAAGCCAACAAATGGTTCCATTGTCAGGACCAGAATCTGCATAAGAGATGTGTGATGTTGTATCACTGGAATCCAACTAAGAAAGAGATCAGAGACTTGTTGGATAGGAAGATCCATGAATTCATGGTGCAAGAGAAAAGAAATCCGTGACTAACCAAGGAACAGTGGCTAGATAGGTACCTATATACAGAAATCCATGAGATCTTTTTCTATTCCTTTCCAGTTGAGCTATACGAGTGGATCGGGAAGCTAGCAAATAGCCAAGGAAGGTGGAGACTTGATGGTCCTATTGTTTGGACCCTGGAGTTAGTACAGAGACTAGAAACCTCTGAGAATAAGATCACTCGCGTTGTCGATCATTGGCTCGATTACGTCATAGGAGGATTTGTGATTGAATTCGCGGTCGATACCTCAGTCAGCTACAGCGAAGCAGAGCGGCACGTTTTCAAAGGACCACGAGGTAAGTACTTGAAATCTTTGAATACCTGGATTAAGATGTTATTGTAAAAAAAAAATGGGTTATGCAGCTACCTTGATGTTCGGAGCTACGCGAAGCGGAAAAACTTACATCCTGAATATAGTCCATTGATTTCACCTCCATTGGGTGACGAAGAGGGAGTAGCGCAGGCTTCTCCGCGAAGTGCTATTAAGTTAATAAGACAAGGATTCCCGCGACTGCCACCTCCACCCACCCACCTCTGACTTCACCACCATCACCTGCGACTTCACCCGTACCACCTCCACCTCCACCACAGTTCAGCATGGCAAATTCAGTGAAGCTGCCTTTGTTTAAAGGCTTGGGAAATGAGGACCCGAACTAGTTCTGGTTCATTGTGAAAGCTGTATGGGAAGCTCAGGGCGTTACAGATGATCACATGAAGAAGTAAACACTGGTTAGTTCTCTGCAGGATTGCACGCTAACCTGGTACAGTAAATACTCTAATGATAACCCAAACACTGGAGTGGCAAACATCTAGACCGCACTGAATAAAGAGTTCAGTAAGCCTAAATCTGAGGCACAGTCAATTGTGGGGTTCAAAGAAATCACGATGAAACTAGGTGAGAAACCTTGGGAATTAGATCAGATGTTGAAGTTTAAAATCCGCGAAGCTAATATGAACTTAACAGATGGACAACACCGCGAATGGTTTGTGGCTTCTCTCCTACCACACCTAAGGGTTGCGCTGTCAAAACAAAAGATAACAACTCAGGAAGAGGCCTTGGAGATTGCAATGAGATTGCATGAAACACCAATGTAGGATTTGAATATGGGGGTTCAGCGGATCCATGCGCAGTTGCAAAATATTTGCATTGAAATGCAAAGCCTGAAGCAGGACAGAACAGTTCGATCGAAGGTGCGCGAAGAGGTATGGTGCCTAAAATGTAAAGGTCAGGGGCAGGACAAAGACCATAGCCTGGTCTTTGTGAACTATATTACGGGGGTAGGACCGATGCCTTTGAGGCCGAAGGCCCAAGCAGGACCAAGCGCGGGGCTTGCATTGTGGTGCGCTATATGTCAGGTAGCAGGAAAACATATGACATATAACTGGCATTTGCTGCAGAAGTTTGTACAAACACCACAACAACTGTTCTGCAACTTCTGTAGATCGGTAGGGCATGATGAGTGCAACTGCAGAAGCTATGAATTGATGATGGATAGAACACCCACCTATAGGGTTCAGGCATAGACGCGACCCCCTGACCAGAACAAAGGAATGGTGTGAACAGGCTTTCAGGGGCGTGAACGAGGCCGAGGCGGAGGAGGACCTGGCAGAGGTAGGGGACAATT
The DNA here is from genome assembly GCA_031772625.1 of Pinus tabuliformis. Taxonomy (NCBI): domain Eukaryota; kingdom Viridiplantae; phylum Streptophyta; class Pinopsida; order Pinales; family Pinaceae; genus Pinus; species Pinus tabuliformis. The sequence goes on along the minus strand of CM062811.1, from coordinate 1,024,615,519 downwards.
AATATGCTACAATTGTGGAGGACCAGGACACTACGCCCGTGATTGCACTAACCCAATGTGTCCGTCATGCAAATATTGCACTCTGTTTGATTATGAGATGGAGGACTGTCCTACGCTGATAGCGAGGATACACGACAAAGGGGCACTACCACCTTAGCCAACTCAGAACCTACAGATGATGAGGTCTGAGCCTCGTAAAGAGGATTTGAATGTGAATATAGTACTCTAAAGTGGAATTACAATAGGGGATGATAAGGGAAAAAACCCGAAGACAGCGCATGGGTTCACAAAGCTCTGGCGAAGGAGGCAGAATTCGATTTGGAGCGCGCACGTGAAATGTTCATGGAAGCAAAGAAGAGCTTCTCTGAGGCCTCCACCTCAGGGAAAAAGGATAAGCCTGATCAGGAAATGGACCCTTCTATGCTTACAACCTTCCTAGAGACCTGCATGAAGTTGTTGCATGATAGCAAGGCTGTAAAAGGATTAAAGGAGCTTATAAATAGATGCACCGGAAACACTCCTGGTGAACCACGCGTGGTATGAAAGATTGGTAAGCACAAAACAAGGACAGGACGAGAGATGAGGCTGACCACACAGATAGGAGAGTATGAGATGGATCAGGTTATTTTGGACCCGGGGTCAGATGCGAACGTCCTACCAAAGCAGACTTGGGAACAGATGGGAAGACCCACGCTGCAGTGGTCTCCAATTCAGTTAAGGATGGAAAATCAGCAGAAGATCATCCCCATGGGGCGGCTACAAGGGGTGACTGTAGATATTGAAGGCACGTGTGCGCTGGCTGACTTTGAAGTAATAGAAATTGTGGATGATAGAAACCCCTACCCTGTGCTCCTTGGCATTGATTGGGCTACTGATATGAATGGGGTAATCAACCTAAAGAAGCAAAAGATGATATTTGAGAATAAATCGCTCTGCATAATAGTACCCCTAGATCCTGCAAAGGATCGTGCTATACTGAACCAGTCTGTGATTATGAGAGTGATGATGATTTGGATTGTATCTATAAGATAACAACGTGAGACCAAGATTGGGTGAATCCAACAGTGGATGGATGAATTACATGGGATCACGAGAGTTCCTGCACCTCGAACTCTGATGAAGAATTAGAGTGCTGGCAGAATCGGCTACATGAAGTAACCACACTAAGTTGTAACATGATGACCCGGTCGTTGTGCTGTGTGTCGTCAGAGGTAAGAAGTCTGCCCACTTATGATGGCTTGAATGATGTAGATATCTTTTTGGATGCATTCTAGAGGGAGGTACCAGAGAAGCAGCGCTTCCAGGCTTTGGACTGGGCACTGGGCACTGCGTGCTATGCGCGTAAGGTGGTGGGGTATGCACAAGGGTAGCTTTGATGATTGGTGCGAATGTAGGAGGATGATGAGAACACGCTTTGGGAAGATGAAGGTATGAATGACAGACAAATATGATGGGCAGGATGATCCGTGCATGCACTCGGCATGTTGGGTTGTGTTATATTCTTTCCACGACTAGCCGACGTAGTTAATCAGGGGGTTGCCCCCCTTTGTTGCGTCAATTGTGCAGCGGGGGGGTCACTAGGGGTTTGAGGGGGCTGGGTAGCCCCCCTCTATGGGGTCCAAGGTAGCATCTCGGGAATTTTCTTTTTTTTTGGACCCTATATTAGGTTAGGCGGACCTACCTATGGTTTTGTGCATGGTTTTCGCACATGGTTTTGGACGCGATGGTTTTCAGTCCATGGTATTGTATGCTTCGGCATGTATAAATATGTATTGTAACATTGAAAGGAAAATAATGAAAAATCAAGCTGGTAGTCCCGGTTTTGGGATCCAAGGGGAAATATCTGTGTATATGTGTTTTATGTGTTATGCTCTCGCATTTTTTTTTTTTTTTTTTTTTTTATTTATTTTTTTTTTTATTTATTTATTTATTTATTTTTTATTTATTTTTTTTATTTATTTTTTTTTTTCTGTTGTTAGAATTCGTATGCAGGTAATTTCAGTATGGGGTTAAAACCTACATTTGGTATCAAAGCTGTTTTGGCTTACGCCTTTGTGGCTGAGGGGTTTCACTTGGGCCTGTGGTAGACCGTGTTCAGTGGGAGATCTGCGGGATCGATTCTCATGTTGAAAGAATATGGCGAGCAGTGGAAAGATAGAGATCGAGAAATTTAATGGTCAGAGTTTTGAGTTATGGAAACTCAAGATGGAGGATCTATTGGTGGATAAAGATCATTGGATCACGGTAGATCCAGGTACTAAACCAACGGGAGTGTCCGATGAAGAATGGAAGAAGTTGGATCGGAAGGCAAAGAGCACAATATGATTGTGTGTCTCAGATTCAGTATTGCTGAATGTATATGGGGAAGCTACGGTGAAGGCTTTGTGGGACAAGTTAGGGAATTTGTACCAATCTAATTCTCTGGGGAATAAACTGTTCCTATGGAAAAAGTTGTATAACCTGAGGATGAAAGATGGAGACTCAGTGAAAGAGCATCTGAACACATTTAATACTATGGTAAGTCAATTATTATATGTTGGTATTAAAATTTCAGATGAAGATAAGTGCATCAGTTTGTTGTGTTCTCTACCAGATTCGTGGGATAGTATGGTTATTGCAAAAGGTAGCAATGAAACTGCCTTGTAGTTTGATGAAATACTCTCATCCTTGCTGACAAACGAGATGAGATGGAAAAATATGGAGAGCCAGAATGGTGATGCCTTGTCTGTAGGAGGATGGTCCCAAAACAGAAACAAAAATAATTCATTGAGTGGGAGATCTAAATCTAGAGGGAGATCTAAATCTCCAAGAAAACCTGTAAAGGTGGTGTGCTAGAAATGCGGAAAGGAAGGGCACTACAAAAGGGACTATAAATCTAAAGCTCATAACAAAGGAAAGGGATCTGATGATGCTCCTTCTATACAGGCGAAAACCACCTCATATGAATGTGGGGATGTGTACTTGGCCTCTTCAAGTACACATTTAGATCACGAGGCATTGTTGATTGACTCATGTGCATCCTTTCACTTCAGTTCCCATAGAGAGTGGCTCTATGAGTATGAGAAATATGATGGTGGTGATGTCTTCTTAGGGGATGATAGGAATGCTAGAATCATTGGTCATGGAAAAGTAAAGTTGATGTTGCAAGGTGGAAGTGTTAGGACACTTCTAGGTGTTCTTCATATTCCTGCATTAGCTAGAAATCTGATTTCTGTAAGCAAGATGGATGATGCAGGTGTAAAAACGGTGTTCGAGAAGGATACTTGCAAGATGGTTCAGGGAGCACTGGTATTGATGCGGGGAGTTCAGATTGGAACTCTGTACAAGATGCAAGGTAGCATTGTTGTTTATGGGTGCAACAGTGCTATGGTTCCTAAAAGTGGAGCAGAAAATCTAGTGGTCACTGGAGAGAAGACCATGTTGTGGCATCAAAGGCTTGGACATATTGGAGAGAAGGGCCTTCGAATAATTCATGGTAAAGGTATGGTAGAAGGTATGAGTAATAGCTCTCTGGATTTTGATTTCTGTGAAAATTGTGTATATGGGAAGCAGAATTGGGTGAATTTCCCCTCTGGTGGTAAGAGGGTGAAACAGATTTTAGAGCTTGTGCACAGTGATGTGTTTGGACCTGTGAAGGTTCCATCACTGGGTAATTCTATGTACTATGTATCATTTATAGATGAATTCTCAAGGAATACATGAAAATATTTCCTTAAGAATAAATTTGAAGTCTTTGATAGGTTTAAAGAATTTAAGGCTCTAGTGGAAAACCAGACAGAGAAGAAGATAAAGGTGTTGAGGTCAGATAACGGTGGAGAGTTTTGCAACAAGGAATTTGAAGAATTTTGTTAGAAGTGTGGTATAGAATGGCAGAAGACTATGTTACACGGAATCAGTCAATAGTGCGGACACAATCGACCTTCCTAGAATTCTAAGACTTTCTAATGACAAACAAGACAAAAGAGAGCAATCCTTCTCTAAATATGCGTTACAATATGCGAAATCAAGTGTTTAGCTCTTACCTTTAACCAAACGCTGTTGTAGTAGTCCAGCTTCGTTGCTCCAGATGAGCTCCTCCTTCTCTTTGAAACCTACATCCACCAATAGTCAAACCATTAAATAGCACCTGATTATAACATAAAACAAAGCATATTCAACATATAGACCAAGGAGTATATGAAACAACTCATAAATAACAAGTTATTGAGAAGAATGGACTAGTTTGTATTAAAGGTAACAAAAGGAACCATTACAACCTGAGCCTTGGTGTTGTGCAAGCTCCTCCCAGGGTCCACAAGAGTCCTCCTTTACTCTGATCAGCTCTCCCACCTCCCAATGGAAACAAGCAAAGATGGTAATCTCTCCTCACAAGCTCTCATAAGGAAGTCCTAATTCCAGCAGCATCTACCCTTAGGAATGTTCAGCTTTTAACCTCCCTCCCTCTGGCCCAATGCCTGTATTTATAGTGTTCTAGAGGAAGTTAATTAGCTCCACCATGGATGGGATTAGCCCCTCTTTCAATGGGATAGGCTCCCCTCTTTATGGGATAAGTCCCTCTTTCTTTAGGTACATGAACCATCTGGAGGCGCTTCATACACGCCAAACAAGCTTCTAGAATGCTCTAGAAATGACCACAAGTAACTTTTTTAAGATGAAACTTGCGCCTTTTGACCTTTATAGGAGTACGCACCCATCCCTTTACATATAGAGCGTACATGTATGCAGGCATTGTGAACTTGGGCTGCGTACCCGCAGGTAAGGCTAAGAGAAACTGCGTACCAGAGATAATTGACTTTAAATGACTTTTCTCTTCTTTCTGGAGTTTGACATGTAGAGCAGAGGCATGAGACTTGCCAAGGAGGATAGTATGACAGTGGATGGAGCCATACTAACTGCAAAATAGTCATGGTGACATTTTTTAGTGTAACAGATTGTCCCCTAAAGTGCGAAGCCTGTAGTAGATTAGGGTTTCATATGATCTAGGAAGGGTGAAGTACTTTATCATTTCAAGGAGTATCTTGCGGAGAGCTTGGTCAGAACCTGCAATTATTCAACACAAAAGACATATATAAAATGATATCATCACTGAGGTAGGCATTCCCATACTCAGATTGAAAACTTTAACTAACAATCTAACTACTGCTCTGATACAAGAATGATTTTGCAGTACATCACAATCATAGACTTCTGTAGACACAGTATGGACGCAGCCATCTGTTTATAATAAGTCTACTATATAATGAATACAAAACTCCTCGCAGCCTGGATGGTGGGAACTAGATCCAAGGTCTTCATTTCTACCTCTCGAATTGGCACGATTCTACCCATGCGAATAAATGAGTTGATGTCGAGCATGGTAGAAACCACTTGATTACCGGTCAATGATGTAAGCCGTTAACAAGTGTGAGAGAGACCACCAGTGATGTCAATGGTTCTCAAATTACCCAGTACAATCCATGAAATGTGAATGAATGAGTTGATGTCGAACATGTCACGGAATCCCTTGATCGAAATTCAATGATGTAAACTGTCGTCAAAGGCGAGAAACTTGCCATTGATGCATGCAGACTTCAAGGTACTGACGATTTCTAAGTCATCTTTCTAGATAATGTGCTGATGTCGATAGAAAGCGACCCGTTGCAGGCAAGCCTACAACACGAAATCATTGTTCAAGTTGAAGAAATGTTGCTGTAAGGACTGACTCAAGGATGGTCAAATGGATGACATGTGTTTTGTGTATGAATAATTTATTTGCAGAGACCTCTTGAACACATAACGACACGACAGATGGCTTGGTGACGATTGACCCAAAGTTAATACCCAAAACGGTTGAAGACTTTCAAAGAGGTTTAATCAACTTTAAGGCAAAGGATTTCCCAACCCAGGTGAATGAAAAAGTGTCGTGTTCAAGAGTGGTGATAAGGTTCTTCTGTAGCAAAAGATAACAAATAGGTTCATTCTTCTCTCTTTTCCCCCACCATTTCTGGCAAGTACCTCTTTATTTTTTACAAGCTTGAGGAGGATAACATATGCTTGATTATAAGCTCATCCTTCGGATGAGTCCAACTTAGTTTAGTTTCGGACCTTAAGAAGGAGTGGTCCGTTCCTGTTTGTAATCGAACAGGCCCTTTACTGTGAAATTTTAACGAGTCCAGTATAGGAGAAACTCGGTGTTTTTCAATTTTAGAGAGTCTGAAAAAACTAAAGGAGACTCCAAGGTGAACTTTTTCGTAAGTTTGTGTCTCTCAAGCCCGAAAAAGTATAAAATCATACCTGAGAGAACCGCTTGATCTTGCGACCAAGGAGTACTTTCATGTTTAGTGTCGTTGACCTAAAAAGTAAAAAGCGATCAAAAACACGTCGTTTTATTTCCAATATCGAGTTCGAAACGACAAAAACCCGGCAATCTTTTCGCGTTTTTACGGTCGGAAAAGAGCTATAAGAAGACCGTCTTTCAATTCCATTTTAACGAGTGTAAAAGAAGCGCTCGACAATATTTTCATGTTTTAGGAGTCAGAAAAGGGCTTAAAAGATGACTCTGACGTGAAAAATGATAATTTACCCTAAAGTCCCTTTATCCTGCACAAAAACATCACATTACTCATACCTGTTTAAGATGGGCAAAAATACATTGAAAAATATCCTTTTACGGTGAAAAATAAACAAATTTAGCACTCATTTATCCAAAAAACCTATAAAAAGACTTCTTACCATGTCATTTTTACCATTTTACTGTTGAGGTTGAGAAAAGGGCTTTTGGCAAGAAACTTCCCGTGGAGATTGCGGAGAATCCGACCGTCAGAATCGAACGTCGTTTCACCAGGTATTCTACAACACCCCTCTCTTACTTCCCATCGATTTAAAATTCATTTTTAAGTTTTTATTTCATTTTTTGGGGGTCTTGGGGTTTCAAGATGCGCTCCTCGGGGTACGCAGGTCATGCACTGCTGACTTGCGTACCCCGATATTTTCTCAATGAGAAAATTACGGGGTGTACGTACCCGGCCTTAAGGGCAGGTGCGTACGGGCGCTCTGTTCCTAAAGGCCGGGGTGCGTACCCCGCAAAATGTAAATTGAAACCCTCATAGCTCCAAAATAGACCAAAATTTTTATATTTAATGGATTCTAACTGATCTTTAATGATGTGTAGGGAGCACACCATGCTTGATTGGCGCGAAAGAGAGCACGAGGACGTTGATTTAGCCGCAATAAATCATCAACCCTCCATTGATGCTTTGAAGGCATGCGGGCTATACAAATACTGGACCATAGCTGCCATGAGGGCACAGGTGCCATTCTTAGAGTGGCTGGTTGAAAGGTGGAACGTCCAGGAACAATGCTTTTACATCGGAGAGCACCAGCTCGAGATAGAGCCCTCTGATATATATTTTCTCACTGGTTTGCCCAACAGGGGCGAGCAACTGACTCTCTCCGGGACTAGGCCGGGTGGCCAATCCCTTGCTAGCCTCCGGCTAGAGTGGTGCAACAATCAGAACCAGGAGAAAGGGATAGAAATCAAGTATATATCCCTGCCTGAACTTATGGTAATTGACTTTACAGTTACCAGACTCTGCGGCGCAACCGCCTTGCACATTGCCACCGGGTCCCAAATGCGGATAGCGATAGATTTCTACCAAGGCACCATTTTCAACTGGTGCGAAGCTGTGTTGGCCAACATGAAGGCCCAACTAACTAGGGTAAAGACCGGGAAACTAAAGACCTTTGGGTATGGGCCTTTGGTTGTGAGCTTTGCCCTAGAGAGAGTTCCTATGTTGATCCCTCATCAGCTTACTATTCTAGTTGGGGCTCCTCGGGAGCCTAAGTTGACGAGATGGGTTACAGTGATGGCCCGGCATCCTGATGAGGGCACGACAGTGGTTCGATTTCCTGATGGTTACTTTCACTAGCTAGAGGGCCAGGTCTTTGCTATTCAAGATTTTCCTTATGCCGGAATGGATTTTCGGAACGATCCGGACATGGTTCTTCCACCGGGAGAACAGTGGGATGACAGAGGTATTTCATTTTTCACAAGTTTTTTTAAATTATCTATTTTTTTTTTGTTTTTTATATATATCGTCTCAAACTAACAGTAAAAATGTTCAAAATGCAGATGTAGGCCCACGGCGTCCAGCCAATCTCCGGGCTTTTGAGAGGAGACATCCAGCTGTACCGGCACCGGCCCCACAGGATGCGGCCGCAGAGATGCTAGCTGAGTTGGAGCAGGATCTAGAGCGTCTGACAGTGGACATACCGGAGACGACCATAGATGATATTCCTATCAGATTGCAGCGTTATGTAGTCGCAGTCCCGGGGTCTTTTAGGAGATTTTTATGTAGGGTAGCCCGTGCAGTGGTGTCTTACAGAGAGCATCACCAGTGACTGGATGGTCACCTTTGTAGTCACATGTGACATTTTGACTTTTTGTACTTATCATTTTGCCGATCATAAGGTGTTTTAAACCTATGATCGAAGACGATGTATATTTTTTGACACACTCCTATCTATATATATATCATTATTACCGGCTTATTTTGTTTAACATGTATGATGAAATGTTTATAAATTTGCATTTATGATTTTCTACAAATGTCTATTTAACATTCGAGACGCCATTGCATCTGCTAATGTGTTTAAAGACCTTGGAATATGTTGATATTCAATGTAATCAAATTCACGTTCCAAGAGACGCACCCTCAAAAACAATCTCAGCAACACTGGATTTCTAATGGCATAGACTCTATTAAGCTGTAATACAACGAGTTCAGAATCTAACCTCACTATCAAACTCCGAATCCCAAATGAAATAGATTCAGATAATAATTCAATCACTGCACTGTATTCTGCAATGTTGTTTGTTGTTTGACCGAGGCTCACCCCATGCATAGAAACTAACTCGTCAGAGGGCGAATAGATAACCCAAGCTGCGGAAGAGATATTCCGTGTACTACGACAAGCACCATCAGCAAATCCAATGTACGTTTGGAGAGGCGTCGACATCTGCAATATCAAGAGAAAAACCAAGATAAGCCAGAATAACGACGAAAACACACTCTTCTAGATTAAAGCACACTGTCTAAACTAAGCACACAGTCTAAACTAAGCACACATACTGGCTAGAAAAGAAAACTAAACTAACTAAGATCTCCAAACCCATCATTTAAGCATAATACCTCTTTAGGTAAAGTCCATTTCTGGGTTTACCCAAAGAGTCCCCATCAAAGTCTACCAGCTCATAGGCCCCTTTTGCTAGCTTTCGCTTAACAATGTAGGGCCCATGCCACATAGGAACGAATTTTCCAGCGCCTAGCTTATCATTAGCTTGATCATATAACAACACTAGGTCTCCTTCCGAAAAACTTCGAGGGGTCACATTTCGGTCATACTGAGCTTTCATTCGCTTTGCGTGAGTCTCGATTGCTAAAGCAGCTTCACGTCGAGTCTCATCTAATTTAGCTAAGTATAACAGATCGGAAGTAGCTGGGAGTAATTCGATGGCCATTTGCAGTGACGGGATTTCGCATTCAATGGGTAACACGGCTTCCAAACCATAAACTAGTTGGAAAGGAGTGAACCCTGTTGATGTTTTCACTGAGGTTCGGTATGCCCATAGTGCCGAAAATAACATGTTGTGCCAATTCGACCGATGGATACCAATGATCTGTCGGATCATGATGACTAGAACTTTGTTGATAGACTCAACCAAACCGTTTTCTTGGGGATAATAAGGAGTAGAACTATCATGACGTAAACTAAGCTGGCTTGTAAGTTCTGTCATCATAACGTTTCGAAAATGGCGCCCATAGTCAGTGATTATCACTTGTGGGACACCAAACCTAGCAATAATGTGATTGAATACGAAAATTGTTGCTGTCTTGCCGCTTGCTTCGAATGTAGGCATCGCCTCGGCCCATTTAGTAAAATAATCAACCGCAAGGATGATATATGCATGCCCCCCGGCCGAGTGAGGGTTACAAGTAATAAAGTCGATACCCCATTTGGCGAAAGGACCAACGGCAATTATAGGGTGGAGAGGAGCAGGTGGCACGCGCATCTTTCGATCAAACACCTGACAGTTGTGGCATTTTCGGACCGCAATAATACAGTCTTTAAATAAGGACGGCCAAAAATAACCAGCGCGCAATATCTTTTGGGCAGTGGCATACCCCGACATATGACCGCCACACGCTCCAGAGTGACAGTCATTCAAAACCCTCTCAGCTTCCTCATGGGTTAAGCAACGTCAAAAAATCAAGTCCGCCCCACGACGATAAAGAGTATCTCCAATAATTTTGTATTGTTGGGACTGGAATCGAATTTTCCGACGTTACGACTTTGAGATTTTGGGCCGAAAGGATTGGGTCTGGAGATAGACGATTATATCCCCATACCACGGGTCTAAAGTACTGATAAGAAACAAAGATTCGTTCGCAATGGGCTCCTCTGCCACAGTCTCTGTATCAGTATGCGGGAGATCACACATCAACTCAGCAAAAACTAAGGATTTCTTAGACTTGGACTCTCGAACTCCAAATCGAACTCCTGCAGGATAACGATCCATTTGGAGTACTTGCCCCCTAGCAATTGTTTAGTCAAAATATAGATCATAGGGTTGCAATCCGAAATCACTGTAGTTTTGCGGAGAAGAATGTAGTGACGAAAACACTGGACAACCTGAACGGCTGCCAGGGCCAACTTTTCCACATGTGAGTATTTTAACTCGGTTGGATTTAAGGTCCGACTAAGATAATATATCACATGTTCCGTTCCGAATTCATCTTCCTGAACTAAAACCATTGCAATGGTGGAGTGGGAGGCGGCGAGATACAAGAAGTAATCCTGGTTGTAGTTGGGAGGATGCAACAATGGTGCATGGGTTAACGCGTGCTTAAGTGCATCAAAAGATTTCTGAGCTATCTCATCCCAAGAGAATTGAGCATTTTGTTTCAACAACCGGGTGAAACCCTTTGTAACCTCGGCGTAGTTAGGAATGAATCAACGTAAAAAGTTTGCTTTCCCCTGCAAACTTTGGAGTTGGCGCAAACTCGAGGGAGGAGGCAATTTGATGATAGCTTCTACCTTCGAGGGATCGACGCGGATACCGGCTTTTGAAACAACAAAACCTAGCAATCGTCCCACTTCTATGCAGAAGACACATTTGCGTGGGTTCAAGCGAATTCGATAATGCCGACACCTCATGAAAATAGCTCGTAAGTGAACAGGGTGATCAGCTCGACGTAAAGAGTGAGCAGGCAAATCATCGAGATACGGTTGCACAATGTGTTTGATGTCGTGAAACGCGTAAGAAATTGCCCGTTGGAAAGTGGCTCTGGCATTCTTAAGTCCAAAAGGTAATTTGCAGTAAGCAAACGTCCCCCAAGGACAAATGAAAGCCGTCTTTGGTTGATCGGCAGGTAGAATATTGATTTGGTTGTAGCCGGAAAAACCGTCCATAAAGGAAAATATTTCACTGCCGGCACAATCATCAATTATTTGATCGATATAGGGCGTGGGATAGTTGTCTTTTGGACAAGCACGATTTATATCCCTATAGTCGATACATATTATTATTGTTCCTTGTTTCTTGTTAACTGGAACAATATTCGAAACCCAATCCGTTAACGGGATTCGATAAATGAAACCTACTTTCAACAGCTTCTCAACTTCTGCTTTAATTGCAGCCGCTTTCCTAGGGTGTATTTGACGCAGACGTTGCCGAATGGGTTTAGCGTCCAGGTAAGTTTTAATCTCATGAACAACAATGGAGGGATCAATTTCTGGCATCTCCTCATAGGACCAGGCAAACACGTCGCGGAACTCTTGGAATAGGGCCTTGTAGTTTTGAATTTCGTCGTTTGTACACAAGGCACCTATATGAATGTTCTCAATAGTTCCAGTTTTGACTGAAATGTCAATGGCAATAGTTTGAGAAATGTTTGCCAAATTCAACTCTGAATCAGGATGTTTCATGGGATTCTGAGCGTCCTTGACATATTCAGCGGTAAAGATGGATGAAAAATCATTTTCAAAGACATCACCCTCAGGTAAAAACGAAGATCTGTGATGGAGATCTTCCCATGGTAGATCGTCTACACTTAGGATTTCGCGAAGTTGTTCGTCAGATGACACAACTTCAGGAAACGTTATCCGTTCCGAGGTTGATGTGAAAAGTGATTCTTCACCGACCACATTCATTTGGTCAATTGGGGTTGAACTTGTGTCGGAAAAAGACTGCACTGCTTCATAAGCAATCTCATATGGACTCAAAGGCATAGCATCACCGACTGAGTCTATCTTACATTCAGATGGGGTAATCCAAGGATCATCGTAAATAATAGTGTCTGAAGTAATCATATGAATAAAAGCAAATGAAGGGTTTGCATTGAGTGGAGGAAAAGGAAAAGTTCCCAGTAAACCGAAATCTTTAACTAAACTTACACCAATATCCTTGTAAGGGATAGTCGTTTTACCGACATGCTGGATACTCTCAGAAGAGGCTGGGTTGGATGAAAAGTAAGCCAGTTGGTCTATGGTCACGATCTTACCATTGTGTGGAAATTTTATAACTCTGAAGACCGATGACACAACCGCTGTCATAGCGTAAGACCAACTGCGACCCAAAAGAAGGTTGTAGTCTAGAGGGGCATCAACCACTTCCACATCCAGACTAACGGTTTTTCCTTCAACCCCTATAGGCAAATCCTGTAGAATGCCAAACGGATGGAACCCACGGCCATCGAAGGCCTTAAGAATGGTCGGGGATTGGTTCAATGCAGGAGAACCAAGCGATCTCCAACACTGAATCGACATAATACACGTAGAAGCTCCTTCATCAATTACAGTCCGATGAATGGGCCTGTTTTTGACTATCACTGGGATCTGGAAAGCCATTTGATGAGGGAGACGCGGTGTACTATTTTCTAGATCGAAGATTATCAGGTTCGGGTCCTGAATATCAACAGCGCCTATAGCCGACAATAGTAATTTGCGTTGTGCTGGACATGATTGCAGCACTTCCAAAGCCGACATTGCTGAGGGTGAAACAGCTAAATCCTCAAAAATGTTATAATTATGAGTTGCTCTCGCATGTGGATTGAAAGCAGACTTTCGAAGTATACCCTTGGCGGGCGGTTTGATTACTAAGTCCGGGTTAGGTTTCTCGATCTGTAGTGGATCGGAACCGGGAGCTGAGGTTGATGGATTAGAATGAGAAGATTCTGCTTCTTTACCATCAACAGGACTCTTACTACCATAATCCTGTGACCGAGTCGCAATCCGTACATGAGACATCATCAATATGGGTTCTTCACTAGCATTCGAGGAAGAACCTATCATCTTACTCTCCTGCTTTGGAAATGGATCTTTCAAAACAGCAGGAGTTGGGGAACCTTTAACGATTTTCACAACCTCCGCCCGATGAGGGCAATCTCTTGTGAAATGATCTTCTTCACAAATTAAACAAGGATATCGAGGTTTGCGCTTCTCGTCATTAGATTCCGACTTCTCTTTTTTCTCCTTTGGAGCCTTATTTGCTTTCTCTTTCTTCTTACCTTTCTTTTTACTACCGTTTTTGGATTTAGCCGTAGATGACTCTACAGCGTGAACGTCGGCAGTAATTTCGGGAGAAGATTCTCCTGTCGGGGAGTCTGGTAAGGTTATAATTGGAGAAGAATTCTTTGAGGATTTCTTCTTGCTTTTCGTATTTACCGTACCAATCATGCCATCAGCAGCATGAGACCCCGAAGGAGCAGCAGCGATTTGATTCGACTTAGGAAGATCTGGGATCTTCTCGTGCAACGTACCCGACTGAGTGTAAACTAAGTCAAGGTACTAGGCTTGAGCAATGACTTGCTCCTCAGTAACTACTCCGGCCTTAGCTACATCTTCAGTAATCTTCGGTAATAATGATTTTACAAACCATTCAGCTAAGATTTGGTCCGGGATATAAACTTTCACCAAACGTCTTCGACGTCGCCATTCATGAATATGGTCAGAAATATAAGTGGACGTCGATTGTTTTAATGAAGTTAATAACTCAGTACCGTTATCGTATCTGACCGGCAACTGAAAATGAGTAAGGAACGAGGTAGCTAACTGGCTAAAATTATAAAAAGAGGCCCGTGGTAACTCAATGTACCACTTGGCCGCGAGACCAATGAGCGTACGCTGGAAAAGACGTAAACGGATCGAATCATCCGAGATAGAATTTGAAGCACACCAGAGGTGGTAAGTCATCACATGATTTGACGGATCCTCTCCAGGCTTACCTTCGAACTTAGGTATATCACTGGGCAACTTATTTGGCATTGGCGGCCAGAACGGAAGATAATTGATTGGATCATTCGTTAGGCGCGTCAAGTCGGGTAAATCCAAAGTTGCAATAAATGGCAATTGCCGGTTAGGATCTCTAAAACTCTGGGCCACAATACCAGTTCCAGGAGGAGGATATCCAGGATAACTAGGAATAGGAATCGCATTCGGGATATTATATCCTCCTGGAAAACCAGGATTAACCGGACCGTACTGGGGCTGTTGAGGTTGTTGATAAGTATACCCAGGATACGGTTGATACTGGTAAACCGGTTGTTGGACAGCAGGACCAAGTTGATACTGCCCCTGGTACTGTTGGTACGTAAATTGAGGTTGACTTGTTACAACAGTACTTAAACCAGGCTGCCCTACAGGCATCTGAACTGTGGTTTGAATCGTAGATCCAGACAACGGTAAAGATGTCTGAGGGGTGGTTGCAGAGACAGTAGAAACCGGAGCTGTCGATACTCCAGAAGTAAGTGCGGTAGACTGGACAGATGGTGCAGTAGTTGCAGCAGTCGTTTGAGATGGAGTACTAGGTGCAATTGGCGACTGAGTAACTACCGAAGTTACAGGAGTTTGAATAGTTGACTGGACAGGTTGTGGTTGCTGGGGTGTACCAGAAACTACGGGTTGTCCAGTTTGAGGTAACAACTGTATACTTGGCTGCATCACCTGCTGACCTTGCGATGGATCCCACACTATCATTCCGGGGTATTGACCCGTAACAAGTTGCGGTTCCTGGGGTTCCTGTTGCGGTTCCTGGGGTGAACCAGAAACTACGGGTTGTCTAGTTTGAGGTAACAACTGTATACTTGGCTGCAACACCTGTTGACCTTGTGATGGATCCCACACTATCATTCCGGGGTATTGACCCGTAACAGGTTGAGGATACTGAGATCCGTAACCAGGTTGAGGGTAGGATTGATAATTGACAGGTACATTTCCTATATTTTGAACATAAGTTTGACCTTGAGGTGGTAGATAACCTTGAGTCGAGTACTGACCCTGGGGTTGATACCCTTGAGGTAAATACTGATACTGGGGTTGACCTTGACTCGAGTACTGACCTTGGGGTTGATACCCTTGAGGTAAGTACTGATACTGGGGTTGACCTTGGGGTACATATTGAGACTGGGGTTGACCTTGAGGTAAGTATTGTACCACAGGTATATACTGTCCTTGAGGTTGCCCCCCAGACACAATTTGTGTACCCTGAGGTTGCCCCCCAGGCATTACTTGAGGTTGCCCCCCAGGCGGTAACTGCCCACCTTGAGGTTGAGAACTAGGAGTTGAACCTGACATCATATAGATATCCCCTACACCCAACGGCTTATTACCATTGTTTCCAGCTAATAACCCATGTTCAATGGGTTGAGGAGATGCTCCTGCAAAAATACCAGAAAGTGACTGATACCCAGTAGGAACAGAAGGACCGCCATGTAAAAATGATTCAGATGATTGAGAAAACATGGACGACTGACCAGACATATTTACAGGACTATATATACCTCTAGATGGAAAAGGAGTACGAGGTGGAGAAAAACTGGTACTTAAGTTGTCTAGATAATTAGTTAACGAAAGATACCAAGTAGTACTTCTAGGAGGGCTGTAAAAGATAGATTCACGCTCTCTTAGATCAATGGTAGGTTGATCTTCAAGAACAGGGCCTACTTCTTCTTCTGGAGCAAGTTCTTCAATAGCAATCAATCTAGAAGGAAGATTTTCGGTTATGACTCTTTCAACCCTAGGTGAATCAGGAACACTAGAAGTTGGAGTAACAGGTTCAGATATTTCAGGTTCTTCGCCTATGTCACTAGCAGATGAAAAACTACCAGTAAGCTCAGAAACTGCAACAGCGTCAGGATTATAACCTGTCTCTAGACTTTGGTAATCTGGATGGACTACCAAGGAAGACTCTCCTTCTTCAGGTGAACCTACTCTACTGCCACTAGGAGGGGTTACAAGGACTTTCAAACCTTCTAAGACACTTGGGTCGTCTCGAGGAGGTTCACCCCAAAGTCTACGGGATCGCCTCAACAATTCAGCCACAGAAATAGTCTCAGGAGACTGGCCCCGAAGTCTACGGGACTGTCTCGGTAATTCCGCCACAGTTAAATATTTTTAACTACTGCACACGCAAACAAAGTAAAATCTCAAAGCAAACCGCCTAAAGTCTTCTAAAGAACCAAACAAATTTTAAGCACACGCCTAAAGAATCTAGGGCGTCAAACCAAGTACAAACAGTAGCCTTCCGGACCGAAAGCGCTAGTTGGTGATGAAGTCCAACATCGCCGGATTCAGTACAGAAGTGGCGGGTGGAACAGTTACCCCGACAACCTGCTTAATGAATAGACCGGCACAAGTTCCTCCACTTTAACCGTCTCGAGTGAAGTGAACCCCCCGGAAAATCCAAGTGAGTCTAGCCGACGTCTGCTCCAGGTATAGTGGGATCTTCCCTCCACCGTCACCTCGGTAGAATCCTAAAGATTATGGTCACTAAGGTTACCAACAGAAACAAGTACACCTGGGGGAACAGTCTAAACTCCGACAGCACGCAAGGGCAGAGTATCAAGCTCAATCCCCTCGCCGGCTCCTTGACAATAATCCAAGGTTTACCGACAAGTGACCCCTGGCTCCTCGAAAATGGTTAATCCGAGGTTTACCGTTTGTAATACGTGCGTGTCTGGCGTCGTTCCCAACGAGGGAGGATTGATCCCCTCACTGGTACGGACACGAGCTCGTGCTTCTCCTTTAAGAGGAGCTTTCCCAGAGTGTAAATGAAACAGCTGGATTTATTCTATCACAAGATAAGCTACTTGTTTGGTTTTGTTGTCTTGGAGAGTTTATTACTCTCCTACTCCAAGACACTAGCCTGATCTATATTGGTGTTTCAGAGCCCTAGTAAATAAAAATTACTACGTTGATTTTACTTTAAGCGTTAATTTTATGGTTTCCTTAAGACAAAAGGTATTGGAGATGAAACTGGTGGTGTGTAGACTCGACTCGCAACCACTACAAAGATGCACCTAAGATGATTTACACTACTTTCCTTTTTCAATGAATCTTTTAGCTAAGAGAGTTGAGAGAATGCAATTTTGTAAAAAACAACTTTCTTAACAAAGACAATCAAAGAAACAATTCTCCTTCATCTTTTCAAAACATGCACTCATGACCACTAATTATTCACGAAAATTCCTTTTCTTCAAAAGACTACAAATGCTACTAAAGCAAATTTGATTCCAAAAGAATTTTGTATTTTTCCTATATTAATCAAGCATATAAAACTATTTATCAAAAATCAATTTTAACAAATCTAAGGAAATCAAATCAAAATCACTCAAAAGTAAACTAAAGGGAAATTCACCTAAAAGCAAAAATAAAGAGGACAAAAGCCTACAAGGATGATTCCCGGATGTTTTACTTAGTCAAAAGCAACTAAGGATCAGTCTATGCAGAATCATAAACTAATCGAAAAACAAAATCGAAATCTTTTTGTTCTTTTTCACAAAAATGAAATTCAAATTTTTCGACAAACTTTTCGAGATTTGCAAAGAGAAGATACAAAGGTAGATCTCTCACAAGGGTGATCTTTATAACGGGTCCGACTCCTAAGAGGGATGAACAAAACCAGGGAGATCCAAAGTTTGACAACCTCTAACGCCAAAGTCACTACAGGACCAGTTAAAATCAAACCCTAAGGCAAAAACTCTATGAATTCCACCAAAAACTCTCGATACTAAAGGAACAAGTTCAGGTGAAGATCTTTAACAGCAAACCAATGGATTTCGGCAGGAAAAACCTATAAAAAGCAAAATCTAAAAAGCAAAAAGCAAAAATTTAAATTTTTTCTTAATTTTAGTAGGGTACGCAGGCAACCTGTTAAGACAGGTGCAGGTACGCTCTGTGCACACAGTAACAGTGCGTACAAGTACGCACTGTGCTGAACTCAGAGCCTGCGTACTTCGACCAAAACTAAGAAAAAGAAAAAACTAAATGAACCCTAAGCTAACCTACCCAAACACACAGTTCAACAGCCAAAAACCAGAAAACAAGCAGTGTTTCTCAGATCAAAAGATGAAATCAAAAAGAACTCAAACAAATCCATGGTGTCCCTAGTGGAGTCGCCATTTTGTCACACGGAATCAGTCAATAGTGCGGACACAACCGACCTTCCTAGAAGTCTAAGACTTTCTAATGACAAACAAGACAAAAGAGAGGAATCCTTCTCTAAATATGCGTTACAATATGCGAAATCAAGTGTTTAGCTCTTACCTTTAACCAAACGCTGTTGTAGTAGTCCAGCTTCGTTGATCCAGATGAGCTCCTCCTTCTCTTCGAAACCTGCATCCACCAACAGTCAAACCATTAAATAGCACCTGATTATAACATAAAACAAAGCATATTCAACATATAGACCAAGGAGTATATGAAACAACTCATAAATAACAAGTTATTGAGAAGAATGGACTAGTTTGTATTAAAGGTAACAAAAGGAACCATTACAACCTGAGCCTTGGTGTTGTGCAAGCTCCTCCCAGGGTCCACAAGGGTCCTCCTTTACTCTGATCAGCTCACCCACCTCTCAATGGAAACAAGCAAAGATGGTAATCTCTCCTCACAAGCTCTCATAAGGAAGTCTTAATTCCAGCAGCATCTACCCTTAGGAATGTTCAGCTTTTAACCTCCCTCCCTCTGGCCCAATGCCTGTATTTATAGTGTTCTAGAGGAAGTTAATTAGCTCCACCATGGATGGGATAAGCCCCTCTTTCAATGGGATAGGCTCCCCTCTTTATGGGATAAGTCCCTCTTTCTTTGGGTACATGAACCATCTGGAGGCGCTTCATACACGTCAAACAAGCTTCTAGAATGCTCTAGAAATGACCACAAGTAACTTTTTTAAGATGAAACTTGCGCCTTTTGACCTTTATAGGAGTACGCACCCATCCCTTTACATACAGAGCGTACATGTACGCAGGCATTGTGAACTTGGGCTACGTACCCGCAGGTAAGGCTAAGAGAAACTGCGTACCAGAGATAATTGACTTTAAATGACTTTTCTCTTCTTTCTGGAGTTTGACATGTAGAGCAGAGGCATGAGACTTGCCAAGGAGGATAGTATGACAGTGGATGGAGCCATACTAACTGAAAAATAGTCATGGTGACATTTTTTAGTGTAACAGACTACTCCATATACACTTGAGCAAAATGGAGTTTCAGAAAGAATGAACAAGACATTGATGGAAAGGGCAAGAAGCATGCTCAGTGGTGTCGGGTTAGGACATGAATTCTGGGCAGAGGCGGTGGAGACAACATGTTACCTGGTCAACAGATCACCTTCATCAACATTGGAGGATAAGACTCCACAAGAGGTATGGAATGGTAAGAAACCCTCTCTTTCACATCTGAGGGTATTTGGATGCGATGCATATGTACATGTTCCAAAGGAGAAAAGAACCAAGTTGGATAGTAAATCTGAAAAGTGAACCTTTATTGGGTATAAGGATGGTTTAAAGGGTTATAAGCTTTGGAACCAAGTAACAAGGAAGGTTGTGTACAGCTGAGATGTGGTGTTAAGAGAGGTGAAATATGTTATTAAACATGAAGTCCAACCAAAGGAACCTGAGAAGATAGAGTTTGAGCTTAAGGAGGAAGAATCAGACTCTACAATAGAGGAGGAATCAGAAGACGAAGAGCCACAAACTTCAGGTGTGAGAAGATCAGTTCGAGAAAGAAGGTAGCCAGAAAGGTATAGTCCATCTGCTTTCTATTCAAATTTTGCTTTATTTGTTACTGATGATGATTCCAGAACTGTGAAGGAAGCAGTAGATTCAGAGGATGGAAAACTTTGGAAGGAGGCCATGGTTGATGAAATGGCATCTTTGCACAAAAATGGGGCTTGGGATCTTGGGGAGTTGCTGGCTGGAAGGAAACCCATTGGCAGAAAATGGGTGTTCAAGAAGAAGACAAGTGAAAAAAGAAAGGTGGAGAAATACAAAGCTCAGTTTGTAGCCAAAAGGTTATTCCTAGGTGCCAGGAATTTATTTTGGTGATATTTTTTCTCTTGTTTACAAGGTAGCTTCTATTAGATTACCTTTATCTATTGTTGCCACTTTTGATTTTGAGGTAGAATAGATGGATTTGAAGACAACATTCCTTCACAGGGATTTGGAAGAGGAGATCTACATGAAGCAACCTGAAGGCTTTGTGGTGAAGGGTAAGAAAGAACTGGTATGCAAATTAAAAAGGTCTTTGTATGGGTTAAAACAGTCACCAAGGATGTGGTATCATAAATTTGATACATTTATATGGGGACTTTGCTTCACCAGAGGCAAAGCAGATCACTATGTGTATTTTAAATTAATTGGTGACCATGCTATTTATCTGGTCTTATATGTGGATGATATGTTGCTGGTTGGAAATGACAAAGAAATTATCCAAGATTTGAAGACCAAATTGTCGTCTGAATTTGACATGAAAGATCTTGGTGTTGCAAACTATATTTTGGGCATGGAAATTAAAAGAGATCGAGCAAAAAGGAAGCTGTGCTTAAATCAACGGAAGTATGTTGAGACAATACTGCAAAGGTTTAATATGTAGGATAGTAAACCGGTGAAGGTTCCTATTCCTGTAGGTGTGAAATTATCTACTGAATAGTGTCCCAAGACACAAGAAGAGGAAGAGGACATGTCTCGTGTTCCATATGCAAGTGTAGTCAGTAGCTTGATGTATTCAATGGTTCATACTAGACCATACATTGCACATGTAGTGGGAGTATTGAGTAGGTTTATTTCAAAACTAGGAAAGGAGCATTGGACAACAGTGAAGCTAGTTTTTAGGTATTTGCGTGGCACTAGCGATTATGGTTTGTGCTACCAAGGAAGACAAGGATTGGACAGAGTGTCGGATATTCATGGCTTTGTTGATGCAGACTGGGTTGGATATCTGGATCAGAGAAGATCTACAAGTGGGTATGTTTTTAACCTATTTGGCGCTGCAGTCAGTTGGATGAGTAAGAAACAATCTGTAGTGGCACTATCAACTACAGAGGCATAATACATGGCAGCCACTCATGCAAGAAAGGAAGTAGCTTGGTTGCAGATATTGTGTTTAAGTATGGGGTTAGTAACGGGAGCTATAAGGATAGATTGTGATAGCTAACGTGAAATTTTCTTGGCAAAGAACCCTGCTTACCATTCAAAGACAAAGCACATTAATGTTCAGTATCACTTTGTGAGGGATATGATAGAAGACAAAAAGGTATTGCTGGTAAAGGTGGACACTTTGAAGAATAATGCAGATGCATTGACAAAATCTGTGAGCTCTGAGAAGTTCTCTTGGTGTAGAGAAAAAATGGGCATTCCAGGGCTGGATAAATGACTAAGCTCTCCTATGGCCCCATGTGGAAAGGAAACAACAAGTGGGAGAATGTTGGGTTGTGTTATATTATTTCCACGACTAGACCACATAGTTAACTAGGGGGCTAGAGGGGGGTGGAGCCTCCCCTTCATTGCTCTGATTGCACAATGGGGGGATCACAGGGGGTTTAAGGGGGATAGGTAGCCCCCCTCTACGGGGTTCGGGGCAGCACCCCAGGAAAGAAAAATTGGACCCTATATTAGGTTGGGCAGACCTACCTATGGTTTTGTGCATGGTTTTCGCACATGGTTTTGGATGCGATGGTTTTCAGTCCATGGTATTGGATGCTTTGGCATGTATAAATATGTATTGTAACATCGAAAGGAAAATAATGAAAAATCAAGCTGGTAGTCCTGGTTTTGGTATCCAGGGGGAAATCTCTGTGTATATGTGTTTTATGTGTTATGCTCTCACATTGTTTATTTTCTGTTGTTAGAATTCGTATGCAGGTAATTTCTGTACGGGGTTAAAACCTACAGGATGATCCGTGTGCACACTTGGCCAAATGGGCTCAGGCTTATGGAGAGGAGCTCGAACCTGAATGGGTGCACTTGTTTTTTCATACCCTGTATGTCATCCCGATGAACTAGTACTTAGAAACAGAGCTTCGCCATGGTACAGGTGAATGGGATATTCTCTGCGAGGGATTCATAATGACATTCAGCTTTGAAGACGGGTTTGATTGTATTGATGAGGCACTACAAGAAGTAAAAGCAGCAATCTTTAGGATACCGCAGGGTCCCTTGGACCTTATTCAACCCGATTGGACTACTCAGCTGAGTCACGTGTTGGAATGCTATAATGTAACTGCTAAAGAAGAAGATGAGGATCTGCGAAAAGTTAACATCCCTGAAACAGAAGGTCACCATGAGGTTGAAGGACCACAGATTGAGAATCTTGATATAACTGTGCCACTAAAAATGAAACAGGTAAATATTGGTATGGAGGCAGAGCCCAAATTGGTGAAGATTGGAGACTACTGGGATGACGCGATGGTGGATAAGGTCACTGAATTGCTTCGTGAATACCAAGATTTGTTCCCTACCAAGTTTACGATTCTAAAAGGGATAATCGGGGACCTAGGTGTTATGAAGATCATGTTGAAGCCTGATGCGAAGCCGGTTAAGCAAAGACCTTACCATCTCAATCTGAAGTATAAGGAGAAGGTCCGCTTAGAGCTAGACAAGATGCTCGCGGCAGGCATCATTGAGCCTGTGGAAGAATTTGATTGGGTAAGCCTAATGGTGGTACAGGAGAAGAAGCAGAAGGATGAAATAAGGATATGCATAGATCTCAGGAAGTTGAATTACGCTTGTGCACATGATCCTTTCCCGACTCCGTTCACTAATGAAGTGTTGGACAATGTAGGTGGCCAGGAAGCTTATTCCTTCACTGATGGGTTCTCTAGTTCCCATCAGATCAAAATCACGCCAGAGGATAGGAGCAAGACAACCTTCGCGACTGAGTGGGGGTGTTTTCAGTACACTGTAATGCCTTTTGGATTGAAGAATGTGCCTGCGATTTTCTCGTGCGTGGTTGTTGCGATGTTCAAGGGATTTATTCACAAGTTCCTGGAAGTGTACTTTGATGACTGGACTGTGTTTGGGCTGGTGAAGCGTCATGTGGCAAGCTTGCGCCTAATGCTAGATACCTGTCGAAGATACCAGATCATGCTCAATCTAAAGAAGTGCCTATTTTGTGTTCCTTTTGGGACCCTGCTGGGTCATGTGGTTTGTAGACAGGGACTGATGGTAGATCCTACAAAGATTGTGGTGATACTTAACCTGGAAGCACCGAGGAGTGTGAAACAGCTGCATGCTACCCCAGGACATACTGGATATTACAGAAAGTTTATCAAAGGCTATGCCCAAATCACCGCGCCTATGGAGAAGTTATTGAAAAAGGATGTCACATTCTGCTAGAATGAGGACTGTAAGAAAATCTTGGATGTATTGAAGGAAAAGATGGTCACCGCACCAATTTTAGTCTTCCCGAATTGGAAGAAGGAGTTTCATGTACATGTTGACACGTCATGTATAGCGCTAGGAGCAGTACTGACACAGGCTAGCGGAGGAGACTTGGACCATCCTATAGCATTCGCAAGTAGAAGGTTATCCAAGGCGGAGAAGAACTATTCCACCACTGAGCGCGAAGGGTTAGCCATGGTATACGCGCTGCAAAAGTTTAGACACTATTTGCTAGGTGGCCATTTTAAGATGTATACAGATCATTCCACGTTGAAATACCTGGTCAATAATCCTGTGTTGGGGGGAAGAATCTGCAGGTGGTTGTTATTGTTCCAGGATTATGATTTTGAAGTGATTGTGAAACCTGGACGAATGAACGCGGGACCAGACCATCTATCGCGCATCGAAACAGGGGAGGAGCCCACTAATTTGGAAGAAGGATTTCCTGACATGCAGCTATTTGCAGTGCGTGTTGTGGATGGTCTTTAATGAAGATATCATACACTTCCTAACGATAGGAACTGCCCCAGAAGGTTACACCTTCCAGCAGAAGAAGGAGTTAGTGATGCGCACGACAAACTTTTATGTCATTGTCGGGCATCTGTACAAAATGGGGTTTGATGAGATATTGCGACAATATGTACCGGAGTTTGAAAGAAGCAGTATCCTTGTGGACACTCATGGGGGCACCACGAGAGGACATTATGCAGGGAGAGTGACTGTGCAGAAGATTCTACGCACAGGGTTGTGGTGGCCAACCCTCCATCAAGATTCAAAAGCGTACTGCAAAGCGTGTGATGTATGTCAAAGGACTGGAAGACCCTCGCGGAGGGATGAATTGCCTCTGAATCCACAGATGACATTACAACCCTTTGAAAAATGGGCTATAGATTTTGTGGGACCCTTTCATCCCCAAGGGAAGAAGACGGGAGCGAGGTACATTATCACCACGACAGAGTATTTGACTTGATGGGTGGAGGCACAGCCTGTAAAGGATTGTATAGGTGCAACTGCTGCAAAGTTCCTCTTTGAGTATGTACTGATGCGATTCGGGTGTCCAAATATTTTGATGAGTGATCACTAGAAAAGCACGCCTTATCACCCGCAGGCTAACGAGATGGTGGAAGCATTCAATAATATGTTGGAGAATGCGCTGACCAAGGTTTGTAACGCTCAGCGAAGTGATTGCGACCTACGCATACCTGCAGTACTATGGGCCTATCGGACGACATGCAAAAAGTTGACTGAACAAACACCCTTTAGGCTTGTATATGGTGTTGAAGTAGTAATTCCCATGGAATACATTGTGCCTAGTTTGCGCATAGCGGCACTCGCAGGTATGACGAATCGTGGAGCCTGGAAGAGAGGCTCGCGCAGCTGGCTGAGCTTGAGGAAGAAAGATTTCTAGCTGGATTTCACCAACAAGTCCAAAAGCAGCGCGAAAAAGCATGGCATCATTGGCACATTAAGTTGTGCACCTTTAAGGTAAATGACTTGGTTTTGTTATATGATAGAAAGTTTGATAAATTTCCAGGGAAATTCAGAATGCACTAGTTAGGGCCCTATGTCATTAAGGAGATTACCGACGGAGGAGTGATTCAGTTGGTCAAATTGAATGGAGATCCCTTCCCAAGAAAGGTGAATGGCAGTCAATTGAAGCCATACACTAGTGGTCTGACCATGTGACTATATGAAGGTAGCATAGTCTTAGCGCTCCAGGTAGCTGAAAGGAGGCGCGGGACTATAAACTACACTACCTGGGTTGGGGAGCTGCACGATTGGAGGATTACGCGAAGCAAGGAAGTGTCACAAGGCTCGCAATAGCATGAAGGGAGCTACGTTACCCAGGGAGAAATCGTGCAGGTCAGCCGGAAAGTGACCGTTAAAGTCACTGTTCATGATTTGATGGTAGAAATGCGGCCAAATGGAGCAGGCGGATGGAAGTTAAGATGGAATTTAAGGATCAGATCCTTGAAAATATGCCGCCAATCCAGCATTAATGAACCGAATTTGGGGGGAATGGTCGGATTTGAATTCAAAATGCCCTATAAATTATAGGTGGCTGTCCAACAAAAAACACTTGGCATTTCAAGAATTGAGTTGTTGAGTTCTCAGGCGCACATGAACCGCGAGAACTTCGAAGTTATGATAGCCAGTTCAGTATTTGAAACATTACCGAAGGAGACATAGGAGTTCTTGCAGAACATCATGTCAGTGCCCACATAAGCTATAGATACCGAAGCAGAGGAGTCGGTGACGGAAATTGATATGGAGGCTAAAGAAGTTGCTCCAGAGGTTGTCGAAGTATTAACAGAAGTCCCCAAATCACCAAGGACGCCGAGACAACAGAAGTCCCCAAATCACCAAGGACACCGAGACCAAAGCCCACCCCAACCAAGGAAACCATGAAGGATAAGAAGGGAAAGTAGCCTGCGATACTAGTGCGTGCATTGCCGAGAAGAAACCCACTGAAGCCCACTGCATAGGAGAAGGGCAAAGCCATCAATCTAGAGCCGGAGGAGGAAGAAATCGAAGACATCCCGATGGATGATGAGGATGTGGGAGTAGATGTGGAGGAAGTTGAAGCCCATGGTGTTGACCCTATCACTCGGTTGCCTACGTACATCCCTCCGTGCAAAGGAAAGACCAAGGTCCCGAAAGATATCGACGAGAGCAAGGTCCCCTTGCAAACCCATCTGCTGCTGGATGAAATTATTTTTGAAGGGTTGCGCTTGGGGCGGGTTCCTCTATTAAAGCTTGAAGACTTGGACATGGCCGACCATGAGAAGTTCCCACACCTGGCAACCGAGCAGCTAATGTGCCACATCATCGATACAACCACCGGAATGACCGCATTAGGGCCGCGAAGGTGGCTCAGAGAGTAGACAAGGCAGGTTTTCTCAACCTACTATGGGTGCCACACTACAATCACACCCCGGTTACCATACTGGTCATCAAGTAGCTACTATTCTTGGTGCATGATGGGTGTCTTTGGCTGGAGGAGCCAATATCCATCACTGACAGATTGATCCAGAGGATCACGTGGTTTCCTTACACAGGAGAAAATCTGGCCATGATATTTGGCAGAAAAGGTGGTGAGCAGGCCCTCGTGGAGACCATGAAAGAGAAGTTTAAGTTGGTAAAGAAGCCACGTGGATATTCCATATCCAGCATCTGTGACCCTGCTATAAAGGTGGCTACACAGATTCTAGATGGGAAGGTGATGAGGAAGTGTTGTGCTGATGAGGTACCAATGCCTATCGTCGTGCTAGCAACCCAGTGCGCCGAAGGAGTTCAGTTCAATTGGGCAGACTATCTCTGCGGTGAGTTCCTTGTGAACTGTCGTGAAGCACAGGAGCTCAGCAAGACATTCCACTACGTGTGGCTCTTGCTGTCGATTGTGCTGGTAGCATGGGAGCTGCCAGAGGACAGCCAATTCCCTTCGTTCGTGCCAGACCTACTAGAAGCAACGAAGTACGCATCACTGTGGGTGACCAAGGATGTGCAACGAATCAAGGACAACAAGATCTTTTGGATCTTGATGGAGATGAACATCTGCATGGCCATCAATCACAAACCACGGTTGTTGCCTATGGTGTTTGCCAACCTGCAGGGCTACGTAGAGTTCAAAGCAGATTTTCACCATGTGGCCATCAGGGCATGGAAGGACGTTGTGCAGCAATGGTATGACTTGCCTTACCTAGCAACGGATGATGCCATTGATGCAGTACTTGATCGATGGTCGGCAGAGTGGCACACTACAGTAGACTTGGCGGTGGGAGGGAGCAAGTCCACCACGCAGAGAAAGAAGGAGGAGGCCAAGCTAAAGATGATGTAGCTAGCCGAAAAGAGAAAGAAGGAGGTCGTTGACAAGGCCTAGGTGGAGCACGATGCCACTCAACAGACAGAGAAGCAAACAGATGGAACAAAGCAAGGCTCTCACAAAGGCGCAAGGTCACCTTCACCTGAGACATAAGAGGAAATGGACGAGCAGACAGAACAACACGGCACGGACCCATAAGCGATGTCCGCCCGCATCAAGCGTCCAAGGGAGCAGGAGAAAGGAGGGTCCAAGAAGAAATCAAAGGCTACTAAGACATCACTGGACCCAATCACCCTCACAGAGGGTGATTTGCACGACATCAGTGACATGGTGCGGGATGTCACCACGGAGACCCTACAATAGTTTGAGCAGTAGCAACAAATAATCTTGGGGGCTATCCAGACAGGTTTGCAGGAGCTACAAACCCACGCATTACAGGCTGGCACAGTGTCTACCAGCCTTGCTATCGACACTTCAGATGCTGCCGAGATGTTATGCACGAAGGCCTCCAGCGCGATAGTGTTGCCTGATGGAGCACTGACCACGGAGAATGAAGCTGACAAGCCCACTGTCAGTGCCCTCAAGGGAGTAGGGTTGAACCTGGTAGTGCTCCCTGGTGAAGTGCTCCACCTCTTATAGGATGGAGTGATTGCGGAGCTGAGGGCCTGTGAGCACCGTGCCCTCCAGGTGATTAGTGAGCAGCAGATTAACAATGAGCAGATGGCACTACAGCGAGACTCTCCCATCGCCGTTGTGACCGAGGTGACTAACCAGAACAAGCGTATAATGCAGGTTGTGGAGGAGGCATGCCGAATGGTCCCAGAGTTGTCCATTCATGAGGAAGAACCAGTCGAGGTGCACGACGCTCGTACAAAAATGGCGAGGGTTCAGTTGGAGTTGAACTTGCAGATAAAAGAGTTATAGTTGAAGGCCCAGCCTTCAACTCTGCCAGAAGTAAAGGAGCAGCGGACGACCGCTGTCACAGAAGCAGTGGTGGCGGTTGACAGTGCAGTAGCAAACTGCACGCAACTATTTGAGCACTTGTTCGAGGTCCTGACAAACTTGCAGGAGGACCCTAATGTACAATGACTGGAGACAGAAGTGCATGAGCTGCAGCAGCTCTATGATGAAGTCAAAGGCACAGCGTGAACCGTCACACTCACACAGAGATTGGTAAAGCTGAAGGAGGCCAAACAGGTGAAGGAACAGGTGGATGCAACACTGCACAAGGAAGTAGTGTTGAAGGCACGACTAAAGCCCTGGCTGGATGAGGCTTACACGGTGACAGCCTCTATTGAAGGAAATCTTGCAACTCCGCAAGAAACTCAGCAAAAGCTTCAGGCCGACAGTTCAGGAGCAGTGACCGAGTAGATGGTTGAAGACGCGAAGCAGGCGGCCGCACAGTGCACTGCTGACGTTGCGGTCATACGGGTCGAGCTAGGAGGTCTTTGTGCTAAGATATCCGCACCTGCCGAGTGACTCGAGGGTGAGTCACAATGTTTGTGTTGGGGGCCTATTGGGAACGGGATCCCCCAAGGACAGTTTTGGGGCTAAAAGCCCATGTTTGGGTTGAAGTTTGTAATAAAGTTGTACAGACTCCGCATTTTGTGGTCGCAGAGTGGGAAGGTGTCATGACTCATAAAGGGTTGTCCGCCCTTATTTTGTAAAGTAAAGTCAACTATAAAAGATCTACCCATGGTCCATGGACCATGGGATTGTATAAAAAGATCTAAGTAAGTAAGCTCTAAGTAGTTAGAAGTCATAAGTTGTAGATGAAGTCTTGAGCGATAAGGAGAGAAGTCTAAGTTTCGGGTCTTAGCGTAGGTAGAGGCTCTACAGCTGAGTGCACAGAGGCCTAGGGTAGAAGTCTGCAACTAAGTGCACAGACCCCTGCAGCTGTGTGAGCAGGGCGGATAGAGTCTGTAATCGTATGAAGATATCAATAAAGAGAAGCATTTTACAAATTCTGTGTCTTTGTTTCCTGTTAATGCATCTGTCATATTGTGTATGAATTCATTTATAATGCTTATATGATGCACGAATGTATGTAATTACGTGGTATAATTGAATGCAAATAAGGATATCTGTTTACACAGTGCTAACTGTGATTGTTTAATAAGATAAGTAAGATACTTAAGCTAGTTTGGGAATCTACACGATACGCTGCCCTAGCAACGCAAAAGTACCTGAACCACAGGTTAGGGCTGCGCGAAGGCCAATCGTACCCCTTCACGGAGGTACTGAAGGGTGGAATAAAGGGCTAGATAGACATAGCCCTAGAACTTAATGACCTGCGCGAAATCAGGAATAAGAGGAATAAACCGACATCACGACCATCTCAGGGTGCGGAAACTTGGTTCCAGCATCCCCCCATACTGCTTCGGGTGAAACTTCGGTCCGCACTCCATCGTCTAATTCTGAAAGGGCCAGTAGTGTAGGGATTTCCTTGGCTAACTAATGATGAACTTGCCCCACCAAGCCAACACTAGCATTTGTTGAGATGCCTTGGTATGCTTTGGCATGGTTTAATATTAAAGTTATTTGATATCAACTATTGGAAAGTGGATGAGAAGTAACATAGGAATATTTGGAGTTTAGAATGCACTAACACTTGGCACTTGGCACCTATTGTTAGTGTGCCTAGCCTAACCCTCTTGGAAAAGGTAAATTGATGACTTATTAATCCTATTATGTGTTCATTTCCTTGTATTTTAACGTGTTTCTCCTTTTTGTTGCCTTGACAATCCCTGGCACGTATTATGACACCCTTTCACATCTTGGCATGCCTTAGCACTTGGCACATCTTAGCATATTTGACATGCCTTCGCACTAATGGGAACATGTTAGCATTCCCTAGCACGCCTTGGAACTCACACCCTCACAACTAACCTTACATTTTTTCATGACTTGGGAACCCAATCAAGTCCTTAGCTACTGAAGTTCATGTGACATTGGCCTGCTTCAATCGAAATAACTTGACCAATTGCACCTATTACAAGTAGATTGTGCCTTGTTCACCTAAGAACTACATATAACTCATCTTAGGCCACTCATGTACAAGCTCAACTTGTCCCACTTAAGAACTTACCAAGATAAGGATATAAAACAACTAAGCAACATAGGGCCTTCACTAGAATTTAGGGCTAGAATAGAAGTAGCCACAGGTGTAATATTGACTGAGGTAACCGTAGTTTGAGGGTCGTAGAGATCTGAAGTTTAGGTCAAGTTTCAGTAAACTAAATTCCCAGAATATATGGATCCATATGAGCTAGGTTGATAGGCTTTGTTCTAAAGCAATTAGAATATAAGTATAATGCCCTAGTAAGGGAAGTTTCCTAGCATGTTTAGTCCATAAGGTATGCCCTTAAGACTTTGACAAATCTGTGTAGAAGAAGAGGGGTCATGACCCTTAGAGCGAGGTTTATCTCTGCAATATAGACCACATATCTGGAATATGGTTTGCATAATTATGTGTGGAGATAGTAGATCCAAATGAGGGTGGAACCTGAGTAGAATATTGAACAGAAGAAATTTACCATATGAGGAGTGGATTGACATGAAGAGGAGTTGATTTTGGTGGATTGTCCATAGAGTTTTGGATAGATATCTGAAGCAACCTATAAACAATTAGTCAATGAACTATTAGTGGATGATTTGTGACCCTAGATCAGTCATCTACAAATTGTTAGAAGGATGATAAGAGGAGTAGTTTAGATTTGTTCATAGTTTGGACAATAAATAAATTTGTACACAAGAATAGTGATTTTGAGAGGAATCAAATCACTATTATGTGGAAAATTTGAAGATCCCTAGATGAGGGCAGTGTTGTGGGCCCTAGAATGGTAAAAGAATTGATTGTGGTTGGGTAAATTGATGGCAATTCTAGTACAGTTGGAGGGTTTTTAGGTGATTGTCAGAGAAGAGCCCTAAGTCATGTGCTTGTGAAGGACACCAAGACTAGTAGAAGGGTAGGTTTATTGGGCCTAAGGATGTGCATACTTTTAAGGACTAAAGTAGTAGTCAAATGGGCTAGCCAACTAGCCCTAGTTCACTGTGTTGTAGAGGATTGAGTCAGTGAGAAGAAGGGTAACCTCCATAGCCCTAGACTTGTCATATTGGAGCAAAAATATGGCAAAAATGGGCAGACCAAAGAGTTGTTCACAAACAGAGTTATGAACAACTGATCGAAGACCCCAAGTGTTGCAGACCTTGAAGGAAAAAGGAGGTAGCTAGAGGGGAAATTTTGATGAGTCAAGTTCAGTAACCTAAAGGAGTTGAGTTCATTGATAGAGGCAGATTGAGGAGCTGCAGAATGGGAGGCAAGAGGATCTGCCAGATGTGTTCAAGACACATGGACTGAAAGGTTTGTGTGTGGCCACCATCAACAATTAGGTCAAGTGTTGTCTTGTTTAAGGTAGATTGGTTGTCAAAGGACTAACACCAAGCCCTAGTTGTATTCCTTGCATCAGTGTGATTGTAAAGGGTCGCGTTCCCTGGTACGAGAGCTCTAGCCTTTTCTATTATAGTTTTTAATATAACGAAGAAGGGTTTGAAAAAGTTAAAGATTGTCATGTGCACTAGTTGATTCCCTGATGTGTGTAGATTTCATTGTGTAAAGTAGATGTGTTGTGGCACTTGAGTTTATTTGCATTAAATATTTTAAGATCAAACCCAGATTCTCATGTGTCGTGGAAATTCATCATATGCCTTGTTCACCTAAGAACTACCAGTAACTCATCTTAGGCTACTCATGTCCAATTTAAACTCATCCCACTTAACAAGTTACCAAGGCAAGGCTCATCACATCCAACCATGGCCATAAAACAACTAAGTAACACAATTTACATCTTGACATTCCATAGCACCTGACATGTCTTAGAATGCCTTAGCACTATGTTGCATGTGTTAGTATCCCCTACAAAACTTGGCATGCTTTGACACTCCCTAGAACATCCTAGCACTTCCTGACATGCCTTGGAAGATTATCATGCCTTGGCACTAACTAGCATATAACCTTGTCACTCCCTCCTTAACACACCTAGAACTCATTGATACTCCCTGTCACACACTCTTATTCGTTCATTTCCATGAATTTTGACCTTGTGTTTCCTTATGTTTCCCTGACACTCCTTAGCACGCATTGGCATACCCTAGCACTTGAAACATCTTGGCATGTCACCCTAACACTTTAGCATTCCTTGGTGCCACACCCTAATGCCTGAAACATCTTATCATGCCTTAGCACTTAGCTTTTATTGGCATGCCTAGCATGCCTTGGAGCTACTTAGCATGTGTTCGTACTTCCTAGCATTCCCTGGAACACCTTGGCACTTCATAGTTGTCATGCCCTCATTGATAGCCTTACTTTTCTTGCAGCTTGGGAACCCAACCAAGTCATTGGCAAAACAGTGTTGTGCCCAACCCAAAGTCTCCCTTTGTTTGAAACTTCTTTTTCCATCCCCTTATTGCAACCACAGTCTTGCCTCCTGTAAATTCTATTATGAAATTCTCCTAACATACTTCGTCCTTGGGACACTTAGAATTCACTGACACTCATTGGCACACACTCTTATTCATTTCATTCCATGCATTTTGACATATTTATCCCTTGTGATGCCCTAACACTTCCTATCACTCCTCAACATGCATTAACATTGTCTGGCATGTGTTAGCACACCTTTTCATTCCTTGGTATGCCCTGACACTCATTATCTATAATGCCCACACAACTACCCTTACTTTTTTTGGGACTTGGGAACCCAACCAAGTCCTACCTCAACTACAAAAACTTGACCACATTATGATTACCATAAATAAACTATGCCTTGTTCACCTAAGAACTACCTATAACTCATCTTAGGCTACTCATTTCCAATCTCAACTCATCCCACTTAACAAGTTACCAAGTCAAGGCTCACATCCAACCGTGGCCATAAAACAACTAAGAAACATAGTTTACATCTTGACATTCCATAACACCTGGCATGTCTAACAATCCCTTGGCAATCCCTATGTGGCACATGTTAGCATCCCCTGCATTCCTTGACATGCTTTGGCTCTCCCTAGCACACCCTAACACTCCCTAACATGCCCTAGCACTCTAACATGCCTTGGCACTGCCTAGCATATAACCTTGTCACTTTCTCCTTAACACACCTAGGAATCACTGTCACTATCTATCACATACTCTTATTCATTCATTTCCATGAATTTTGAACTATTTCTCCCTTGTGTTTTCATGGCACTCCCTAACACTCCTTGACATGATACTTGTAATAGGTTGTCTCATTTTATTTTTCAACAAGTCTAAAGAGGTTCAATGGGTTTGAATAAGGTCTGGAGTATTGACTCAACCCCTTTCATGCTTAAGCATTGGACTCTTCTTTTTTATACCACTCGGGAGAGACTAGACAAGGCCCCTATCTAGGTTTAGCTTCTGCGATTAAATGTACAATTCTGGTCGAAGCAGGCTCTCAAAGAAATTGGAAACAAGCGGGGGAATGCTTGGAGGTCAACCTCACTTTCAAATACTAAGTGGAGATGAAGGTGGTGAGGGTATTGGTAAATTCAGATATCAGAGACAAGTTATGGGGTGAAATGAAACTCCAACATCAATGCATCACTTCTCTTAATACTTTAGACTATGAGTGCATCTCATTCAAATATCGTAGATGTCACAACATGACCAAAATGCTATGAACTATCCACTGGGGTTCCATGGCAACAAAGTCTAGGAAATATCACCTAAAAAATCAACTATTTAAGAATCAATCCTACACTAAATCACACTTACCTTCTAATTTTTAAGATCTTTGTGAACTTTCACCTATGGCCCTTAAATTCAATGCCCTCTAGCACCTCAAATGGTGGAATAGAAGGCATTGCAATAGGAGGTAAACTCCATTCCCTTTTACCATTTTTAAGACCTCTATAGACACCTATAATACATACTCCTTTGACTCAACATGAAGTTTTGTTTTTTTCCACTTCCTTTGAATTCCATCCCTTCAACGACATCCTCACAAGAGAGCTCGTGGTTGAATATTACGATAACAAAATGGGGCACACCATCTTCTTACAGGGTTTCAAGGGAGGGTATTGAAAATAACCATTTTATCCCCTATAGCCCTTAAGATCTTCTGATCAACATGGAAATGAAATGACAAACTGATAAATTGACCCAAAGATAGATCTTGTCGTTCAAGGCCAAACCCAAATAGAAAGTATCCCACCATGGGTTAAGCATTGGCATTGAGTTTTGGTAAAATCAAGGATCTCCTTTCAAGATTGTGACCTTGTTTTTAGCATTCTCAAATGGAAGTTTTAAAACCCACATTAAAAAGGGGAGATTTTCACCTTAGCCTTTGCAACCTTTTCCCAAGATGATTCTATCTAATGGACTAGCTAAGATATGTTAGGTCTTGGATTTCTAGAGTACCCAATCAATGTTTTTGAGGCCAAATCCCTAGCCACAACTAAAATTTAGTCCTATTTGAAGAGACATCTTGAACAATCTTCCTAAAAAGAGACATTTTCACTTCCTTTTGATTAATTTACAACAAACCTCAACACCTCACCTTTATTATTTTCCTCTCCCATTCTCCAACAAAAAATCATTAATCTTATATCATAAACACTTTAAAATAGGTAAGCATAGTAATCATTTTCCTCAACTCACAGGGTACCTTTACACCTCAACCCATGTAAGTGGACCTAAGTTGATGGCACAACCCATCACACTCTAAGATGGTTCCAGTTGTCTCCTCCAAACTAGGGCATAACACACCTTACGATGCCAAATGGTTAAGTCATCTCTAACTTGTGGGATTTTTTCCTTCACAGAACACATTCTAGCTAGTGATCATTAAACACAATTCACTAACTCCACTAACGCACACCAAAAGTCCAAGATACCATTAAGATATGGCATGCACCCAAGTGCTTAGACTACATTGCCATAAAATGCACCTTCAACTTTGGATATCCAAAAATAGTAATATCTTAACCCAATATGGCCTATTTGTTGGATTTGTATAATTTGCTCCTTATCAGATCCTTGCACCTGCTTGGAACTCCATGACAAATCTACTCCAATGGTCACCTTCCAAGTTCCAACACCTCCTTTTGAAACACGACATAACCATCTATATATGTTGCAACAACCTTGCCAACTTCTTTAGTGGGTCACCCATGTATTTCACATTTCTTCTTCATCTCGCAAAATGGTTGTGCCAAGGAGAGGGTATCAACATTGATAAAGGAATGTTCACTTAATACCAGTGCCAAGTCGCCTTCATGCAACTCACCAAATGTCTTAAGTTTGCTTCACAACTATTCCACCTCTTCAACCCTTGTTAGAGTCTTCCTAGACGTGCACTCTTGCCTCAAGTATAACATAACACTAACATCCCAAATGTGCATGGTTGTTTCATCTATTAATGCTTTGCTGAAACTATATTATCGCACTGCTTAAAATGAAATGTTCACATCTTAAGGCAAATAACCTATTTTGCTTATGACAACTTAAAATATGTGAGTGACTAGGAGAGGACTCCATTTTCTCAAGATGAAAACAAAGGGTGTTACAACCCCATTCACACAACAATTTGAATTTATTTAACATAGAGAAGGATACATACCCTACCCCTTCCAAATTTCTCCTATGACTTTTAAGAAAGCAACACTTGTTTTCAAGAATACATAAATGTTTTTAGTGCAACCAAATGTCTTAAGTTTGCTTCACAACTATTCCACCTCTTCAACCCTTGTTAGAGTCTTCCTAGACGTGCACTCTTGCCTCAAGTATAACATAACACTAACATCCCAAATGTGCATGGTTGTTTCATCTGTTAATGCTTCGCTGAAACTATATTATCACACTGCTTAAAATGAAATGTTCACATCTTAAGGCAAATAACCTATTTTGCTTATGACAACTTAAAATATGTGAGTGACTAGGAGAGGACTCCATTTTCTCAAGATGAAAACAAAGGGTGTTACAACCCCATTCACACAACAATTTGAATTTATTTAACATAGAGAAGGATACATACCCTACCCCTTCCAAATTTCTCCTATGACTTTTAAGAAACTAACACTTGTTTTCAAGAATACATAAATGTTTTTAGTACAACCACGTTAAAAGCACTTGTTTCCTTTGAGAGATTTCAAATTTTGTATAGTAAACTTTAACAACAAAATCATTACATATAAACCCCAACCTTAAAATTAGATAATTATTGTTATTATGATAAATACCACTATGTGATAAATGTTTTGGAACATAAACCAAAAAAATATGTAAAAGTAAGAGTAGTTAGTTGCTCAAATACAACTAAAATTGTATCTATTGTTTTTTGGCGAGGGAAAATTTCAACATTTTTGAAAAAGAAACATGCTAATTCATTCACGTTCCATGGGAGGGAAAATTTCAACCTTTTTGAAAAAGCTAAGTGCTAATTCATTCACGTTCCAGGACTAAAGAGGATTTGTTCATTTTTCAAAAGGCAAGAGCCAAACGAGATTGTTTTGTACCTATCATAGATCTGTATGAGTTCTACATGGTAGTAATGTGCTATGGAGTTGCAGCTTGACCAGTTATCACATGTAGGGAAGCAGTTACATTTTGGAGAATATCGATAATCGTTGAGGGATTTGAGGGATGTGGGTTTTCCCAATTAAGGAAAACTGATTGGAAATATAAGGAAAAAGTTGCGTTTAAACAGGGTTTTGAAACGAGATTGCAGAGAGTTTCGAATGAGGTTTTACGAGTAGTAGACCCGGTATCGAACCCCACCATCGGATCTTCATCAGATCTCCAGTCTATTGATGGCGCCAGGGTATGTTCCATTTGTAAATTCAATGCATTTTCACCCCACATCGTCTTTCACAAAGAGAGTACATGCACGCTAGACTTCTGATTCAAAATCCATTACATTTTCCTCATATTTCAGGAAAATTCCTTTGCTACTGTTTCATCAAATCCATCTTTTGAAAAAGTTTCACCACCGTAAGTATGGAATCGCACCAAACACAGAGTCTGTAATCAATTTCTTTCTAAGTATGCAATCGCACCAAACACATGTGATGAAGACAAGTCTGTCGTAGCGGATGGAGCTTTTTCTTTCCCGCCGCAGCAGCCGGTCAACCAATTGATGAAGCAATCAAATATGTTTCTACGGTTGTTGTCATTGTTTCTGGGCCACAATTTTTTATATTCTTTGTGAGTTTCCAACTGGCCTCACAACTGGGTATAAACAACAGTAAATAAACAACTGGTAAAAAAAAGCTTGTGCAACACACTTATGATCATGATACACCAATAATAGCAACACACTTGTGATCATGATACACCAATAAGCCATGTCAAAACACATAAAAATTGACATCAATGCCAACTAAACAACATTGTTGCCAATAAATTTTTTAATAACATCACTTTATTTATGTATTAAATATTTTAATCATTTTTAAATACATAAAAAAACATTATTGAAAAAACATTCAAAAACCTTAGAAAAAAAAAATTGATTTTATTAAAATTTATTTCAAAACATATCTCATGCATTTGACTTAAATTTTTTGAAAATTGGATTTTTTTTTTTATATATATAAATAATATAACTTCCCTTCCAAATTTGCCAAAATATCACCTTCTTCCGTAATCTTTCACATGTTATATAAACCATAACTCGATAAATATAAAATGAAATTTGGGTAAACAAATATAAGTATCGCCTTTACATGTTTACGTATGGTCTTTGATATATTATTTTTATTTATGATTAGTTAATATACATTAAATAAATAATATAAAATGTGTTACATATATTTTTTTAATTATTTCATTTAAAATATTATGGTTTTTTTTTATATTTTCATTTAATTGTATTTATATAAGAAGTAATGCAATGATTTTAATAATAAAAAATGGAATTGATCTTATGTTAATTAAAAAAAAAACTCAATATCAATTTTACTAATTAAAAATAGGTATAGTTTAATTTATAGATGAAAGAGCCTTTTCTACTATGAAATTTTTTATGGTTAATTTTAATCAAAACCTAACAGAGATTTAAAAAACGTGAGTTTCATTTGTATAATTAAAGTACCTAAGTTGCTTAATCTGTAGAATTCAAGTGTCCCCGGGTGTTGAGTCTATGCATTCAAAAATGTATTTTAAACAACAAAAAATCACATTTTAGCTTGAAATTGCATTGTTGGATTCCTGTGAAAAAAACTATTTAGTCTATAAGTTAGACTACACCATTAATATGTATTAATGTCTCTCAAAGATTCATATTTTTAGTTTTCATTATTATTATTATTAAATATGAGATATATAGCAAATTTTTATATCAAAATAAATATATATTAATAAAAATGGTAATGAA
Organism: Pinus tabuliformis; assembly: GCA_031772625.1. Lineage (NCBI taxonomy): Eukaryota > Viridiplantae > Streptophyta > Pinopsida > Pinales > Pinaceae > Pinus > Pinus tabuliformis. The sequence goes on along the minus strand of CM062811.1, from coordinate 1,024,576,610 downwards.
GTTGTGAATAGATTTATCATTGTAATTTTTTTCCCAACTTATATCATTTTATATAATGTAATATTTATGTTATTTGATTGGAAATTAATTGAACACGATAAAAAATGATTAAGAGTTAAACCAAATTAAGATTAATATGGAAATGCAATCATACATTGATCACACTAAAAATTCTATATGTGAGAAGATAGTATACCAAAAATATCATTGGGAGATTACATGACAATTTAATTCACCACATACTAGAGCCAACATCCATTACTTGGTTCTTTATGTAGGAAATCAATACATTCCATAGAAGAGTTGTGGTTTGTTAGGTGGTAGACCCAACACCCAGTGTCTAGCTCTATTGCAAAAGATAAATAAACCAACTATTCCCCAAATTCCAATCACAAATCTGATCCCCAATGCCATTAATGACATCTTTTCATCTATATGCTCGAGCCATCCCATTTTCATATGGGCACTGCTACTATTATTATCACCTTCTCTCACTAGGTTTTCCTTTCCATTACATGAATCTAAAGGACACCCATATAAGAACTTATTCCTTTGAAATGATATTGCACTGAATGTGGAAAATTGTGTTCCTCTGGGGATCAGCCCATAAAGGCTATTAGATGAAACATCCAAAACAGCCAAATATGTCCACTCAAATTATTCTTGCTCAAGTCTAACTGCTCCAAAGTAGATATGTTACTAAGAGATACAGGTATTAGCCCTTGCAAGTGGTTGCCAGATAAATTTAGCAATCGCGTGTCTCTCAAAGTTCCTATGCTTGCAGGTATTTGTCCTACAAGATAATTGTTGGACAAATCAAGTATTGTGTTTGTAGATGAGAGGTATGGCAGAGTATACTCACATCCTTTCATGTGGACTGTGATTTCTTCTTCAAAGGGAATATAGTTTGAAGAATTTACAAATCCTTGAAGCCTTTCAAAATGTAATGGAATTCTTCCACTGAATTTATTGTTGGATAAATCCAATATATACAAATAAGTGAAATTTGTTACCCATTCAGGGATGCCACCATGAAAATTATTATAACCAAATTTTAAAATTTTCAATAATGAAAAAGATTCCAAGTAGTCAGGAAGTTGCCCTGTCAAATTATTTTTCCTTAAATATAAATACTGAATACTAGTACAATTAGCTAAAAACATTGGCAATGTCCTAGAAAATTTATTAGTGCAAGCAGAGAAAAATGTTAAATAGCTACAGCTGCCATTAAGTTCAGGTATTGATCCTTCTAAATTTTTCTTTGATAAATCTAAAACTAGAAAGGAATCCAAACTAATAATATTGGGAATAGTGCCAAAAATGTTATTATTATATAGATCTAGTACTTCTAAATCCTCTATGTGACTTATACTAAGCGGGAGAGATCCAGTCAAATTGTTATTTATTTGATAAAAGAAGATAGTGAAGATTTCTTAATTGACCTATGTTACGTGGGTGAGATCCAATTAACTGGTTGTTTGATAAGTCGAGATAGGTCAATTCTGTATTGGTAATAATAGGGGGAATGCTACCTCTAAGGTTGTTAGGTTGTTAGTGTGTAGGTACAACTCAGATAGGTAAGTACAATTGAATAGCATGGGAGGGATGTGGCCACTGAGAGAGTTGTTGGATAAATCAATATATGATATGAATTGAGTCGAACCAATAATGGAAGTGATTGGACCACTCAATTTGTTTCTGTTACCCGTCAAGTCAGAGAGTAAAGTGCAGTTGCTAATCGAAGCTGGAATGCTTCCACTTATACTATTGTAGTCGAAGTAGAGTCGTTCCAACCTGACCAGGCGACCGAATTCTGATGGTATTGGACCTGTCAAACTATTAGAGGAAAGGTGGATCCATTGAAGATGTGTACAATTAAACAATTCCTTTGGAATATAGTTGTGGAGCGCATTTAAACTGAGGTCTAGTATTCCTAGCGCTTTCAGCTGCCCAAACTCCGATGGAATTTTTCCACTCAATTCATTACTGGAAAGATATAAATGCTGCAATAGAGAGAGGGTGCCAATATAAGGGGATAGTGTACCATTCAATCCGCAAAAACGGAGTTTAATGCCAACTACTTGTTTGATGTTTGGCCTGGACCAAATTTCATTCCACCGGCACACGTTATGTGAGTTATTGGTTGTCTAGTTGGAGAGCCATCCATATAGATCGAATGTGATGCCCTTCCGGAAGCTCAGAAGCGCCTCTAGAAGCTCATAAGTGTTTTTTCTTTTTCTAATAAAAATATATGATTTTTTTTAGGAAGATATAACTGAGCAACAAAAAGAGGGGTTTTTGTATGTGAATATCTCACAAAATTGCCTCATCAAAACACAAATTTTACAACACTTTACCTTACTAATTGATTCTGAAAGCTTTCATGATACCTTGATTTCATGCATGTGTTTCCTTAATATTGCCACAAAGTCACTAAGTCTCTTAGCACATGGAAATATGCTTTGGATGGGATATTTTGCAATTTTCCTGATTCTTTTCATGATGTTTTCCATAGATCTCTCTTTTGGGAGGAATCCTTTTAACCAAATGATGCAGCATTTGGAGAGAATCTCCCATAACCATAAGTGTGTCCACCTATTTCTCTTTAGATAACAAAAGTCTCTGGTAAAGACCATATATCTTTGAATGATTATTTTTCTATGACTAAGAACCCATGAGTACCTAAACACTTAGTCCTCCTTGGGGTCATAGAGTACCTGTCCCTCTCCTGCAACCCCTGGGTTCCGTTTGGATGCCCCATAAAAATAGAGAACCCATCCTTGTTTCAAGCCCTTCCATGTTCTTAATTCTACCTCTATCAGTCTTAACTTCTAGCTTTTATCTATTTCAAGCTTGCTTCTGGGTTTTGGGAAAAGTTCTCCAAAACTATAAACTTTCTAAGCCAATCCCATTCCATTTGGTCTAAGGTTTGCTGAGAAGAGTTCTAGCCTATCTTTTGAGATCCAAACTCAACACACAATGAGATTGCTTTCATCAATGTGCTAACCATACTTTCCAATATATAAATTTTGAGAGAGCTTCCCAATAATTTTTGAAGCTATGTTTCTTCAAAAAGCTTCTAGAATAATTTTTGGTCTAGGAAGAGAAGAATTCTTGAAAATTAGAGTGTCATTCCACTCTACTGAAGAGTGGGGAAATTGTTTCCATCCAAAGCGCTCTAGTATAATCACAATTTAGAAAGCTACAAGAGGTGTTTTCTGCTTGATGCAAGCAAAGAGGACACCCATAGGGGCCATGAATGCCTCTCTTTCTTGAGTTCTTAGCTATCAAAAATTTTCTATCGAAAGAATATAGCAAAACAAGTTTACCTTTGGATTGGCATTAGCTTTCCATATTTTTTTCCAAGTGTTAAAATTTCGGGGAACTTGAGACTAGAAGTGAAAAGTGACGTATCCCTCTTTCATTGAAATAACTAAGGAATTCCATCCTGCCTGATCCGCTTCCTCTGATTTCTATGGCATGCATTCCACCAGTTGATCATGAAGCTTGAAGGCCAAGTGCCAAAGATTATGTGGAATATTTCTAAATTTCCATCCAGCCCAATTAACTTCCTCGTCCCAACTAGAAATATCAGCTAATGTGAATTTTCTTTGAGCACATAAGAATTCTCTTGGTGGAAGAAACTCCTAGAAACATTCCTGTGGGTTGTTGATACATTATTTGATCAATCCACAGATTTATATTTCCCCATTTATTGGCTTCCAATACAGACCTGAACGAATGATAGGGACCACTAATACAAATGATTTCCAGATCGGGGAGCACCCTCTTGAGGCTTAAATTGAATCTAGACTTCTTATTCTTTCTCGATGGTATCTTTCCCTAACAAATAACTTCCACCAATCTTCTTCTTAGGCGATGAATCTCCAAACCAGTTTTGCCCCTATTGCTTTATTCATTAGCATAGGGTCCTTATTGTCACGCCCTTCATGATTTTTAGGATGCTTCCCAATACCCCCATTTAATCATATGGAATTCACTTATACTTATTTTGCCTCCTTCCCATAGAAACTTGTGAATTTCTTTTGCGAAAACAGAGAGAATGCTTTGTGGAGAAAGAAGCATTGAGAATCGATAAAGTGGTAAAGCAGAGAGGACTGCTTTGATCATAACAACAAGCCCTACAATATTGAGCCATCTAGCCCCCCAAGTAGCTAATTTTCCTTTGAACTTTGAAATAACACCTTCCCAAGATTGGGATGAATGTGACTTTAGGCAAATAGGAATTTCTAAATACTTAAATTCTTCCCATGTTTCCTCCAACTAAAAGCCCATTATTCTTCCAATTAGTCTTTGCTTTCTAAATGAAATATTCCATGTATAAATATGAGATTTCCTATAATTTTTTTGACCTCTTGAAGCTTCAAGAAAATTATCTAGAACCCTTTTAAATCTTCTTGTTGTTATTGAGGAAGCTCCAACCATCAAAAGTGTATCATCAACAAATTCAGAGTGATTGATGCTCTTGCTACCTGTGACTGACTTGATTCCTGGGAGGTGCTCACATATTCTTTAAAATTCCAATATGTGACTGAGGTAATCTTCCATAATGATATGCAAGGAAGGAGATTAGGGGAAACCTTGGTGAAGGCCTTGCGAGGCACGAAAAAACCCAACCACTCTCCCACTAACAAGGGGGAAATTTAGTGCAATTTTATGCAAAGAGAAACCCAATGAATCAATTTAGCATCAAGCTAGATTTTGTCATCACCTTAAATAGGAATTCATGACTCACTCTATTAAAGTCATTTTCCATGTCAAGTTTGCCAATCATGCCTTTGTCTCCCTGATTTTAACTAGAATTGATAGCCTTTTGAACAAGAATGATCTATCATTTTTCTCTAATGCACAAAAGCTCCTTGATTTTCCGATATTATTTTTGGAAGAAAGGGCTTAAGTCTTCTGAAAAAATCTTAGAAATCAATTTATATGAAACATTACAAAGAAAAAATGGGTCTGAATATTGAAAAAAAAGCAGGGCTTAATTCTTTGGGAATCAACAAAGGAAGAATTAATTTCAGCCCCTATGCAATTATTCTTAAAAGTGTAACCCACCATTCTGAAAAAATTAAGCCTTATTATCTCCCAAAACTAATGTTTGAAGTGGGTAAAAAACTCTTTGGTCTTGGAGCTTTATTTGAGTTGAAAGGAGAATACTTCTTGATAGATTTCCTCTTCTTTGGGCTCTTTTATCAAAGCAAGGTTATCCTCCTAAGATACAGATTCCAAAATCTATTCCAACATTGATAATTATGCTCCAGAGTTTCCTAGGGATTTGGTGTTGTACAAATCATGAAAGTGATGAACCACCTCCTCCTTGAGTTGAGAAAAGTCTAATATTTTAGTATCTCTTTTGTTATCTCTTTGATGTTATTTATCTAGACTAAGTTCTTTGCCTGTTTATGAAAATATTTTGTATTTATATCTCCTTACTTTAACTAAATACTTTGGGAGTTTCAACACCAAATTTCCTCTTCCTCTTTTACTGCTTTATGATAATTTGGAAATTCTTCCCTTTCTTCCTTAGGCAGGTCATTTGTCATAGGGCCATCCTCTATATTGGATTGTATAATTTCCATTCTCTTTTCATGTGCCTGTATCTCTGATTGTCTCTCTATCTATTGTTCTTGAGCCTGTTTTTTTAATGTGATTTTTATCACTTCATATGTTGTTCCCGAGTCATCACTCGGTTTCCCATGATCCATTCACTCCAGAGTTTCTTTACCAGATCATTGAAACCCATTGTTCATCCCCATATTGGATAATAACATAAGGGAAGGAGCATAAAATCAATATTTTCACTGATTTCAAGAAAAAATGGTATGTGATTTGAAATATTTCAAGGAAGGATTAAAAAATAAAGCAATATATTTTGAGACAAGAGTGAGTGTGCTATTAAGAATCTATATAAACGAGTAGCAATATAACACAATCCATATATATTTTTTCTCTAATTAAGTTTTTTAGAGGAAGGTTTTATGTCCAAAAAATTTAATTTCTGAATGAGATCTTCCAAATTTCTTGAAACTAATCTCTAACTTAATATCCCCTTTTCTTTTCCCATGAATGTTATTTGAGATTGATATGAATAAATCTGGTAGCAAATTAGTGGGTGGACAATTGATGATCAAGCAACCTGAGCAATGATTTATCCCATAGGGTGGACACACCACCCAAGGCTTACTCTTTAACTAATAGAAAGAATCCCATTGTCATTCCAAATCTTATGTTGTTTTTGAAGGATACCTTGATCCCCCATTTTTGTCTCCTAGAGTAGAAGAACTAAGGGTTATTCTTTATTGATTAATGAATTTAGCTCCTTCAATAATTTTTCCAATGATAATACCCTACAAATCGAGGAGATAACCATCATTAATTATTGCATGTATGGTTTGCTCCTTTCTAAGGGGCAGAGTTTTCTCCTTTTCTAGTGTTCCTCTAGCCTTTGAGTTTTGGATCTAGAATCCTGTTGTAGCAGCTACAACCACCCTCCAAAAATTTTCCTTAGCTTCGTTTTGGAGCCTCCCTACCAACCATCTCTAGCATCATGTCATGCATTTTCAAGTACATAGGCTTCAACTGAGTTGCAGTGGCTCACCAGCCTGTGCATGTCAGCTTGTTTGTCTCCCACCCACAAGCTACCATTTCAGACTTAGGCATTTTTCTGGCTGAGATGCTCCCCTTGAAAATTGCGGAATTCTGGAGGGGAACCATACTTCCCTCTAGAAATTGCACAATCCTACTGGGCTCTAGAAATGCACAATCCAGCCAGGCATCCCTCCCTCCAGAAATTGCCCAATCCAGCCCAACATTGGGCTTCGGCTCAAAAATTGTGCAATTCTGGTAGGCAGTGCCTTGCTGACCCTAGAAATTGCGTAATGCATGAGGGACAGTCAGTCTTTCTTAGCCCAAAAATTGCGCAAACTTCATCCTCAGGCTTGCATACTATCGACTAAAAGGAGAGGAATCGTTTCTTTTTGCGGGGAGGGTTCATTTTTTGAATTGTATTTTCATTTCCCTCTTGAAAGCACTCCAATCATTTTATGTTTCTTTTTTAGCAAGTTCTGCAAGCACTATAAACTGATCTCTTTAGGCATGCAAGACTGCTCTAGCCTCCCTCTGAGGTAAGAGGATAGCTGCATGTGTTGTCAGGTTGACCAGTTCCCTCCAAGACTGAGCAATCCTAATTTGCATGCATGGCCTATTTTTCCCGAAAAAGAAAAAAGAAAAAGCATCCCTATATTTTAGGGATCTATTTTTAATTGTTAGAGGTTAGATGCAAAGATCGTTTTAGAAACCTCCTGCTAAGTGTCACTTTTTCCTAGATTTGTGGCATGCACGTCATAACCTCGATCTTATCAAAAACTCATTTTTCGGATGCAACAGAGCTCATTCCTCACATCAGTCTTGCAGCTCTGACATCCCACATCGCATCTAGGAGTCTTCGGCACATTCAGCTCATATTTTTCAGGGTAGGTCTGCATTACATATCTTTTGCTAGGTTTCTATCGCTTTCTGCATTTCACTTTGTGTAAGTGCTTTCTGCTTGGTTTCGATGAACGCTTGTTGTCGTTTTGATGCATGTTAGCTTGTAGAAGCATTGTTTTAGTTTTTCATTGCATCGCACTGCTGTTGCATGCATGACACTGTTCTGCACTCATGGTCACTGTTGCGGTGACTCGCTTCACACACATGCAGGATTTACCATTTTCTAATTCTTGCACTCACTTTTTGCATGCATGATCATTCACTCTTGTTTGCACTCAGCTTCACCATGCATTCAGACTTCTCATGTTTCAGTCACCCGTCGGTGGGTCTAGGTTGCCTTGGCCCAGACTTTGCCTTGCCCAGCTAGTAAATGTGCATTTCTAGAAGTGAAGGATTTTCCTTCCCTCCAGAAATTGTGCAAATCTGGCCCAACACTGGGCTCCAGGCTTGCATTCCACAATTCTCGGAGGTAGTGCCTTGCTGGCCCCAGAAATTGCACAATGTAGTTTGTTGGTTTGCATGTCACTACTAACTAAAATTGCGCATTACGCAGTTTCAATCCTCAGTAGGCCATGCTAGACTGGGAATTACACAGTTCAAGCAGTCAATCAGCCTCCTGACAGCCCAGAGTGTGCCTTGTGCAATTTTGGCAGTCAGTCTCCCAGCCTCTCGGTGAAAATTGCGCAATCTTCACAATCAGTCACACAAGTATGTTGCATGTCGGTCCAAAATTTTGTTTTGGTTTTAAACTAACATATCTCTTGCCATGAGTGTTTCTATGTCTCTAGGTATCATAGGTGTTTGTCTACCTCTCAGCAGTACAGGTACAATGGCCTCCCAGAGAGCAGGGTCAAAGGACACCGTTGAGAGCGCAACTGGAGATGTAGTTGAGTGAGTGTCTATGATCTTCCCTATCTATGAAGACACCAAGTTGTTCATAGACAAGGATATCAAGATGAAATGGCAGTGGCATCGTAGAGAGAAGCACCATCAGAAGTAGCATAAGGTAGCAGACCTGCGCATGACCAAGGCAAGAGGAAGGTTGTTGACATCGCAGAGGCAGAACAAAGCTGCAAGTTCAAAGTAGATCCACTCGTGATGAAAGCAGCTTTGGAGATTGAGGCTAAGAATGCGACAAGAGGATCGCGCAAAGGCAAAGAGACAAACATAGGATGAAGGAAACAGAGAAGGAGTTGCAGGAGTTGAAGCGGAAACTCAGGGAAGAACAAGAGTTGCAGTAGTTGAAACAGAAACTCAGGGAAGAACAGGAGTTGCGCAGAGGAGAGAAAGGAAGCGCAATAGGAATAGGTACAGTAAGAGGCACAACATACATAGATTGATGAAACTGCACCCATACAGGTTATAGACCCATTCGAGCAGCTGGCACATAGTAGATAGGGTGAGCAGTGTTGTCGATCACATGCACAGGTGTTCAGGAGCATGGATGTCATTGTGTGCATGCATGTGATCCCATCCATAGGCACACTCACCAAGGCGAAGACAAAGAACCAAGTCTGACTGGAGCTGGGCATGTACTTCGACAAGTTGAGGTGCATAACCACTAGCACAGACTTGAAGATCAGCGCAGACACTATGCGTTAATATGTTGTTGGTCCCGCTGCACTCAAGACTATGATGCACGTGTTATAAGACGAGTTGGACAAATGAGCCAAATTAGTGTACTAGGATGCAAAGGAGGCAAGAGTTTTCTTCCAGAAGGATGTCACCACATAGTACATGGACACCATCACGGGCTACCAAGCTTGGCATCAGTTCGCTACAGTCGATCATCGTGAGGATGTCGAAGAATTGGTCTTCCCACAGTTGTCCGAGTCTTAGTGATGTGTTGCATGGCTTATTCAAGCCTATTTTGTCTCACATGGGTACATGTGCAGATTGTAATGTAACATCTTGTAAAAGTGAAAGAACAAGTGTCGATAGTAGAATGTAACAGTAATCTAGTAGTTGAAGAGTCATGAGGGCAGGTGAAGAGTCACAAAGGGGAATGTCATGGGTCACCCCACCCTTTGCTATTTATAGAACCTCATAACTCATTGTACGTGCTTTTTGGGAGACAAGATTCATATAGGTGTAACTTGTAGAAAGCTTGGAGTGTATTGTAATGCGCCTTGTCTTCTTCACAGTGCAGAGTTAGTACATCTCTTTGGAAGAACAGGTGGCAATGACTGTAACGTTCCACTTTCAGAACTAGTGTTTGGTCATCATTGTATTGTATGATTGGATCTTTCACTCTTAATATAACAAAGCCAACATGTTTCATGCATATGTTGTTATTGTATTTCAGCTATATTTGTTGCTTTAATAATATATGTAGTTGTCTTCTTATGCATGTATGTATGGACTCTTTCTATATATGTATGTATGAATCTTACTGAGATGTGTTGTTGGTTTAACCATTCACTTTGGATCATTGGATTCCTTGCCTTCTAGCTTGTGATGTATCTTTTCTCGTGTGTTCCCTTTCAAGCTGTGTGTTTCCACAGGTTTCTAAGGGGTGCACTCATTCCCATTTCCATGTGTTAGAACCCTTCATGCACCTTCCTTGGCTTTCTGCGTTGGTCACACCCTTACTACCAATAAGGACATCCTACATACCTCTGCGTGCAACTGTGGTCAAGGCAATACCGTACGACCCACTGCTAGGACTCCTACACCAAACAATCTGAGGTCTAGTTGGGACTTCTTACCAGGGAGATCCCCTGACATGTTGGCGAGTCCAACACCATCAACATTTTGGCGCTAGAAGGAGGGCCATATGACAAGCTGAGTCCTCACAATCTATTTTGAATCTTTGCATACTTATCATGATTAACTACAAAGTTTGTCTTCCGAAGTGTATGTCTTATGGAAATGACTTTGAAATCTCGGAAGAGCTATGGAATAACTTGTCACATAAAACATACGATGGTGGAGGCCAAGTAGCCTTGGTCAGACACGCAGTCAACGTTGTAGGCTTATGTGAAAGACATGAAATCTTTGAAGATTACATGACCTGCGCGTTGCTTGCGTACACGCTTCAAGGGCACCCAATGCATTGGTGTGCCATGTTGCCTGAAAAATCTATTCATTCTCTTTCTCATATAGTCGCAAAGATAGACCGTGCTTTCAATCATTTTGACCATAAAGCACTCAATAAAGAAATTCTGAAATTACGGAAAGCACCCGATGAATCTGTTGAACAATTTTACATGCGCTTTTGTAATCTTGCATACCAATTTCCCGAAGATGAAATTGATTGGGATTTCTCGATGGAAGATTTGAGTATCTTCACATATCCGAAAATTAGCAATTATTGAAATCATTCGAACCCTGCTCAGCATATCACAGGCAGGCACAATTTTTGTCACAAGTGATTGTTCGCCTTCACCTCATCGAACAACTCCACCACCGTAGAGTGATGTGGGAGAACATGCACACACATCTGCTGAAAGGTCATATCCTCCCACCCCACCTGCTCTTGATATCTGCATAGATTTGTCTTGCAAGCCTACTGGTTGTCACATGGATTCATTCCCTCAACTTTCATCGCCACGTTCCATTGATCCTCCGGATTGTACTGTCTTTTGTTCTTCCGTTACAGACTCCACACTTATTGTGAACAAGGATCAAGTTGTGGACGGAGTTGGTATTGTGCAGCCAGGCTACGCTATCATTCATGATGTGTGTGTCTGGGAATCTAAAGAAGAACCAGTGGTGAAGGATGACTTACTTCCGATCGTTCACAGGACACATCGGATGTTAGTCTCTTATTACATTGGGGAGAGGACACATCTTCCTCTGAAAATCTATCCAATCTGTCATCTATCATATATGAAAAGACAGAGGGTGAACATCCTTGCTTCTCATATACCCCTTTGCACGATTCATCAAATCATGAGGATGTCTACGAACATCCCGAATTTTCTTATCGTTGTTGTCATGATCTCTGTACTTCTTCATTTGGTCACGATGTTGATTCAATCATTTTTAATATTTCTAGGCCACTAGTCTTCGATGGTTGTCAAGGCACTTCAGCCCGAGCTAATGGTTATGTCAGACCCTCACTGTCCTGAGGTTGGTTTCACTTCCTATCAAGAAATTGTTGAAACATGCAAGGCTCCTCATCACTCTCTGCTTCACATTGAAGATCAACCAAACACCCAGATTTTTCTTCCTCCACTCGAATCACATGATCCCATCGCTCTTGCAATGGAGGAATATTACACAGCAAGCACACCTGCACAATGTAAGTGGTCTAACTTTCTCACGTTTTCTCTCATGTCATAGCCAAGAGAATGTGTATGCTTAACATCTGCACGCAGTGTATCACAACACCATGGAAAGTCCACAGAGTGCATGTCATGCACTTTCACTCATTTCTTTTTTTGTGGACGCATTTAAAACCAGAGTGTGTTTTTCTTCATCCATATATCCTTCATGTTTGTTGGTTTGTGTGACTGTACTATTCGTGAACCAGGCCTTCACCAACATGGGTTAACCAATGCGCTAGTGGCTGCATTCGAAGTATCACTTCACGTGAGCAGACCCATGCATTGTAAGCTTAGGAGTAGGAGTAGTGTTTGATTCTTGTTGGTTTTCTTGCATGCATGTTTTCTTTATTGTTTGTTTGTTTGCCCGCTTGCTTGTTTGCTTACTCCCTTTGCTTTCGCATTGGCTTCTTCTCTTCGCTCCTTTGTTGTTTGTTGCTTGTTTATGTTCGTAGGTTAGTTTCACATGAACCGTGTGCGACTCTTGAAACAAGCTGGGTAAAGTACAAGAGGACTTGTGCAATTATCAATACTTGGTTATCTGTCATCCTGTCTCTGTATGAAGAACTTGTTATCTTTAGTCGATGATACACCAATGGAAAACACGTTCTTTTCGAAGTGAACCTTGATAAAAACACAACGCTTACGTGCTAACTAATATCACCTACTCTAGTCGGTTGTTTTGGGGTTAACCCTTGCCAGCTCAGTCAAGTAGAGTAAGGGGGGGGGGGAAGCCTTAACATGTATGTCAGAGGTATATACAAAATCATTCTCTGAATGAACAACCTCTTCTTCTCTCAATAAGTCAGGATCCCTCTTCCGCCTCTGAAATGAATAAGTGCAATAAGTGTTATGCACAGTTATGAAAAACTGAAAAATGAAAAATGAAAAAGTGAAAAATTTTGAAAAATGAAAAATGAATAAGGCAAAAGAAGAGAAAGGCTTTCTGTGCGGAGAGGTGATGCAAGTAACTCTGCCGGGGCACTGACTAGGCTCGCTGGTAGTGGAGTGATGCTTATGTTCCTGCGTGACTCCGGCGGGGTACTGTCCAGGCCTGCTGGCAGCGGAGCAACACCAGAGATGAAACTTAAACTCTAACTATCATATTTCTTCTGCACCAATATACCCCTCATCCCCAATCGAAACAACTGTGTTGACTCAGCTTGGAATGTGTGCTGACCGACCAAGAGCATGGCAGGCACTACATGTTGAAAATAACAACAAGAAATGATAAAAATAGAATCCAGAATATTCCAATTTTAATTTGTCCTTGAATTAAAATTGTGAATTAAAATTTGAATTTAGTCTCACCAGCTGCTTGGAAATAATTAATTCATTCATCTTGGATTAATTAGTTGGAGAAATTCAAGCTAGAAGTCTTTGTGAAGTCATGCAACAATTATCCCTTAAATTAAGGAGATTATCCCTTAATTAAGGAGATAAGGATGAGTTGTATTTGAGTTGTAATTAGTTAGCTCAGTTTACTGAGTTAAGTCCAGTTAAATTAGTTCCAAACAGTTTGAGGAACTAATTGTGAGTTCAGTCAGTTAATTCATGCATACATCCAACTAGTGTACTCCAGATAACTGAAGATTCTCTCATAAATATCTCATGCATGTCTATTCAGAGAAAGACCCAGTTGAGCTAAATATCAAGGACATGTTACTATCAGTTGCATGTGTTTTCCTATAAAGGAAACTCATCCATGTAGTCAAGGCAGAGGTTCCTTGAGGATTGCATAGTTTTACAGGGTGTGAGATCAGTGTGAGTGATCAATGTTACACTTGGTAACAGTTGGATCACCCAAGGAAAACTGCACAAGGAAATAGGAGGCTTGGAGGGCAGAGGAGAAGGTTTGTGAGAAGCCTTGTTTACCTGTGAGCATCTTGGAGGATTGTACTGAGAGCTAGCTAGCTGTGAGAGCTAAGGCTTTGTGTAATTCTAAGATATTTCCACCTTGTATGATAATACAGATAGTGGGGTTTTTAGCTAAGGCTTTCCCCTGAGTATTTTCTGTGTTTCATGTGCATTGATTCTTCTTCTTATGGTTATATGTGTTCAGATCTGTTTCAGCTAGATATTTAAGCTTCCGCAAAGCAAATTGATAGTAGAAGTAGATTATAGTATTTTGCTTTGGTATATTGCATTATCAGGTCAATCTACAGTCAGATTTTCTACATGATCTTAGAGGTAGATTTGTAGAGAATTTGCAGAATTTCTACACATCTTTTAATCAAGCTAGTGTGGAAACCAAGATGATCAGAAAATTGAACAATACCTCTGGAGGAGTTACACTTTATTTTCATAAAACAACATCCATTCAGAGAGCTGGAGTTCTACCATTGTGTCACCAAGTGTTGTAGTGACTACAACCACCCTCCAAAATTTTGCCTTAACTTCGTTTTGGAGCCTCCCTACCAACCATCTCTAGCAGCATGTCTTGCACTGTCAAGTACATAGGCTTCAGCTGAGTTTCAGTGGCCCGCCATCCTCTGCATGTCAACTTGTTTATCTCCCACCCGCAAGCTTCCATTCCCAACTTATGCATTTTTATCGCTAAGATGATCCCCTTGAAAATTGCACAATTCTGGAGGGGAACCAACTTTCCCTCCAGAAATTGCACAATCCTGTTGGGCTCCAGAAATGCGCAATCCAGTCAGGAAGCCCTCCCTCCAAAAATTGCGCAATCCATCCCAACATTGGGCTTCATCTCAGAAATTGCGTAATTCTGGGAGGCAGTGCCTTGCTGACCCTAGAAATTGTGCTATGCATGAGGGACATCCAGTCTTTCTCAGCCTAGAAATTGCGCAAATTTCATCCCCAGGCTTGCAGACTATTGCATGTGTTGTCAGGTTGACCGGTTCCCTCCAGAACTGAGCAATCTTGATTTGCATGCATGGCCTGTTTTTCCAGAAAAGGAAAAAGCAAAAGCATCCCTAGATTTTAGGGATCTATTTTTAGTCGCTGGAGGTTACATGCAAAGATCATTTTAGAAACCTCCCACCTAGTGTCGCTTTTTCCTAGATTTGTGACATGCACGTCATAATCTCGATCTTATCAAAACTCATTTGCTGGATGTTGTAGAGCTCATTCCTCACATCGATCTTGCAGCTCTGACATCCCACATTGCATCTAGGAGTCTTCGGCACATTCAACTCTGCTTTTTCAGGGTACGTCTGCTTTACATGTATTTTGTTGTGTTTCTTTCAAATTTTTCATTTCGCTTTATGTAATTGTTGTCTGCTTGGTTTCGATGAATGCTTGCTATCATTTTGATGCATGTTAACTTGTAGAAGCACTGTTTCAGTTTTTCATTACATCTCACTCCTGTCGCATGCATGACATTGTTTCTACACTCACGGTCGTCTTTGCAGCGACTCGCTTCACACACATGCTTGTTTTCCATTTTCTGAATCCTGCACTCAATGTTTGCATGCATGATCATTCACTCTTGTTTGCACTCAGCTTTACCATGCATTCAGACTTCTCATGTTTCAGTCGCCCGTCGGTGGGTCTAGGCTACCTTGGCCCAGACCTTGCCTTGCCCGCCTAGCAAATGCCCATTTCTGGAAGTGAAGGCTCTGCCTTCCCTCTAGAAATTGTGCAAATATGGCCCAGCACTGGCCTCTAGGCTTGCATTGCACAATTCTGGGAGGCAGTGCCTTGTTGGCCCCAGAAATTGCGCAATGCAGTTTGCTGGTTTGCATGTCACTACTAACTACAATTGCACATTGCACATTTTCAGTCCTCAATAGGCCAGGCTGGACTGTGCATTGCACAATTCCAACAGTCAATCAGCCTCCTGATAGCCCATACTGTTCCTTGCACAGTTTTGGCAGTCAGTCTCCCAGCCTCCCTGTGAAAATTGCGCAATCTTCATAGTCAGTCACACAGGTATGTGGCATGTCGGTCCTCTATTTTGTTTTGGTTTTTAACTGACATATTTCTTGCTATGAGTGTTTCTATGTCTCCAGGTATCATAGGTGTTCGTCTGCCTCTCAGCAGCATAGGTACAATGGCCTCCCAGAGAGCTGGGTCAAAGCACACCGTTGAGAGCGCAACTAGAGATGCAGTTGAGCGAGTGTCTATGAGCTTGCCTATCTATCAAGACACCAAGTTGTTCATTGACAAGGATATCAAGATGAAATGGCAGCGGCATCGAAGAGAGAAACACCATCAGAAGCAGCGGAAGGTAGAAAACCTGCGCATGACCAAGGAAAGAGGAAGGTTGTTGACAGTGCAAAGGCGGAGCAAAGCTGCAAGTTCAAAGTAGATCCACTCGTGATGAAAGAAGCTTTGGAGATTGAGGCTAAGAGGCAACATCACGACAAGAGTATCGCACAAAGGCAAAGAGACAAACAGAGGATGAAGGAAATAGAGAAGGAGTTGCAGGAGTTGAAGCGGAAACTCAGGGAAGAACAAGAGTTGTGTAGAGGAGAGAAAGGAAGAGCAGCAGGGACATGTACAGTAGGAGGCGCAACATACACAGATTGATGAAACTGTGTCCATACAGGTTATAGACCCATCCCAACAGCTGGCACAGAGAAGACATGGTGAGCAGTGTTGTCGATCACATGCACGGGTGTTCAAGAGCATGGATGTCATTGTGCGCATGCATGCGATCCCATGCGTTAGTATGTTGTTGGTTTGGTTGCACTCAAGACTATGATGTGCATGTTATCATAAGAGTTAAACAGAGGGGCCAAATTCGTGCTTCGTGTTTGGCCTGCACGAAATTCCGTTCCATAGGCACACGTTATGTGAGTTATTGGCTGTCCCGCTGGATAGCGACCTAGACAAAAATGAAGAATATAAAAATCATTTAAATTGGAAAATTGCAATGGAATGAGAAAATTCAGGGAAAGCGAAAATTATGGTGTATTGACTTGATTCAGTGTGGTAAACTGCGTCGCAATTTTTTTCTAAAAGTTAAGTGGAATTTTGTGTCATCTATGTATAAAAAATTGAGTTGTTTTATGTGAAATTTTTTGGAAGTTTTTTTGATGGTTTTTTTTTGTCTAATTTCTCTAAAACATCACAAGAATTTATTGAAATCATATGATTATGGGTAACCTCTGCACAATCTAAGTTCTATAAAAGTTTTTGAGGGTGCTGAATCCATATATATAGTGAAAAAAATAGTTTAAATAACACAAATTAAGATTTCACCTGAAAATTTTCGGTAGAATTCCAGCACCAAAAAGTACAAAAATTCAAAACTAAAAACAACTCAAAAAATATCCAATTTAAATAAAATTTTGTATCATTCATGTATAAAAAAAATTCAATTTTTAAATAACACAAATTAAAATTTCACCTCAAAATTTTCCGTAAAATTCCAACACCCAAAAGTACAAAAATTCAAACTAGAAACAACTAAAAAAAATATCCGATTTAAATAAAATTTTATGCCATTCATTTATAAAAAAAATTCAATTTTACGGATTTCGAAAGACAAGGGAGGAAAAAGAGGGCTTTCGATTTGATTGGGAATAGCAGTAACTTTGAACAGGAAAATCTTTAGGAAGTTCGCTGAAATTTTGTTAAACTAAAATACAAAAACATGTACCAAGTGGTGACCGGAAAATCCGGATATTATTGAAATTGTGATTAGTCGATAGAAAACTTTTTGAGTTACGTGAAGAAGTGAGTAGGAAACCCGAAATTATAGGTGCGTGGAATAAACAAATAGGAGTTGCCGTATAAAGTTGCGGGTACAAACAAAAATAAGAATATAAAATCATTTAAATGGGAAAATTGTAATGGAATAAGAAATTTAGGGAACGCGAAATTTGCAGTGTATTGACTTGATTTGATTCAGTATGGGCCACTCCGTGAGGATATGGCAGAAAATCATTCCAAAAGTTAATTGAAATTTTGTATTAAAAATGAAAATGAATATAATGAAAATTGTAATGCAACGAGAAAATTTAGGAAAAGTGAGAATGACGGTTTACCGATTTGATTGAGTGGGAACAACCGTGTAAAGGAAGTGGCCGAAAATCTTTCCAAAAGTTAATTTGAATTAAAAACAAAAAATGGACTGCTCGACTTGACCCCAGAAACTCGGAAACGTTGAACTAGAAACTCGGAAACGTTGAACTAGAAACTCTCTCGGAACAAAATTTCTTTCAGAACTTCACCGAAACGACAGTAAAACTTGGCATTCGATTTCGATTGTACTATTTATGGGATTTAATTCTTTCGTTTAGGTATATAAATTTTACTAATATATATTTTTAGTTTTTATTTAATTAAACATTATATATATAAATAAATATGTTTATATAAATATAGATAAAATAATTTTTAGTTAATTTTTAACTAAATAAATTTAATAAATAAATTAACTAATTAATTGATTAATAAATTTTTCCTTAATTGTTGGTCTAGCTATTTCTTTTCTTTTTAGCTGTTGGAATGATCAGTGTTTCTATTTAACTTGATGGCATCTTGTCCTGACTATGAACCACACTTGCTGGTTTGGGTCGGCAAATGAATTTTGATGTAATTATTCTGGAAAACGTCTCAAAAACTAGCTATTTTTAAGTTAACAAATTTGCCATTGTATTATTATTATTATTATTATTATTATTATTATTATTATTTTTAAGTTATGGTAAATTAGTAATTTCTTGGATTAATTTGGTTAATTTTGTGGTTGTCAATATAGCACCAAGAGTATATCTAACAACTCACAAGCCATATATACAAGAAACTTATGATTTAGCGAGAGCGGAGACTAACTAGATATAACTAGATAAAATGTTCTCAAATTTTAGGGTTTTATATTTTTCAAAGTTTTAGAATGTAATTTTAAGTCTCTTAGGACAGGGAACTGCTTCTTTGTTCAAGTCTCTTAGCACATGGAAACATGTGTTGGATGGGATGTTTTTGCAATTTTATTGATTCTTTTCATGATGTTTTCCATATATTTCTCCTTTAGGAGCAAGCCTTTTGACAAGATGATGCAAGATTAGGAGAGAATCTCCCATAACCATAAGTGTGTCCACCTATTTCTCTTTGGCTAACAAAAGTCCTTGGTAAAGACCATATACCTCTTATTGATTATTTGTCTATGACCAAGAACCCATGAGTACTTGAACACTTTTTCCTCCTCAGGGTCATAGAGTACTTGTCCCCCACCTGCAAGCCCTGGGTTCTGTTTGGATGCCCCATAAAAATAGAGAATTCATCCTTGTTGCAAGCTCTTCCATGCTCTTAATTCTACCTCTGTCAGTCTTAACTTCCATATTTTATTTATTTCAAGCTAGCAACATCCTATGTTTTGGGAAAAGTTGTCCAAAACTATAAACTTTTAAGCCAATCCCATTCCATTTGGTTTAAGGTTTGTTGAGAAGAGTTCTAGCTTATCTTTTGAGCTCCAAACTCAACACACAATGATATTTATTTCATCAATGTGTTATGGGGAGGAGTATTCATGTTATTAAAGATTGCATTATTCCTTGTTAACCATACTTTCCAGCATACAAATTTTGATAGAGCTTCCCAATCATTTTTGAAGAGATGTTTCTTCAAAAAGCTTCTAGAATAATTTTTGGTCTAGGAAGAGAAGAATACTTGAAAATTAGAGTGTCATTCCTTTCTACTGGAGAGTGGGGCAATTGCCTCCATCCAAACTACTCTAGTATAATCACAATCTAGAAAGGTACAAGAGGTGTTTTCTGCTTGATGCAAGCAAAGAGGACACCCAAAGGGGCCATGAATGCCTCTCTTTCTTGAGTTCTCATCTATAAAAAAATTTCTATCAGAAAGAAGCTAGAAAAAAGAGTTTACCTTTGGATTGACATTAGCTTTCCATATTTTTTTTCCAAGTGTTAAACTTTCGGGGAACTCGAGACTAGAAGAGCAGAGTCATGTATCCCTCCTTCACCAAACTAATTGCGGCATGTTGGAAAATATAACTAGTTTTGGTCTTCATAATTGTCAATGTATTCAAATCATTATGTATATCTTATGTTACAAGGAAAAAATGAAAGAAAAATATTATCTTAAGCATGGGTTTCATGCTCCATTTTGATGGTCATCTAGATCAGGCATGTTCTTCATGATTCTAGGGTTTGTCATGTCATAATAATATTTTTCTTGAGTCAAGAGAGGCCTTGTCAATTTTATAAGACCCTATCGAGCAAGTTGTAACATGTAAAAGATATTGATTTTGAGTCTAGAAATTTCTATGAGCCTACAAGCACAAGTCGGTCCTAGTAGTGATACGACGGCCTAAACGAGGGTATTCAAACCCCACAGATGTGTATAAATAGAAGAAACATCAACATCATTTAACATCAATTCAATCTCTCTAAAGAAGAAGTTCAATCTAAAGCTAGGAAAAAGGAGAAATCAAGAGAAAAGGTGTAAGAAGCAAGGAGAAACCAAGAAGAAGAAAGAAAGTTTGCTTTTGGGCTCTATTCTCTCACACGTGCGTAGGTTAGGTTTTATGCAACTTCTGGAAGGCCGAAAATTGCAGGTCAAAGCTGGGGATCGAAGTTTGTAGTTGGAAGCTCCTTGAAGCATAATTAATCCTCGTTGATTTGGTTGATCTCTGACCTAATTGGAATGGATTCCTCGAGGGATGAATTGGTGCTTGGAGAATAACTTGGTCTAGGGTTTAGGTCTTAGTTTTCTCATTTGAAATAGATTCTATAAGAAGAGAAGAGATTATTTCCATATTTCCCCTTAGAGTGGTTTTACCCTGGCTTGGAGCCTAATTTTTGTGTCCATTGTATTTATTGTTTTTTCTCTTAATAATTCTTTGATGAAAATATTTAATAAAGGAACATAAGAAGATAACTAAAAACTCATAAATAATTATTAAGGTTAAGGGGAATTTGAACTAATAGCTTCCCTAATGTTTATTTTTGGGTAGCATTGGATGTGATCTAACTCCGAAATTTTGTGGAGGGGCTAGATCACATGAGATATCCAAGACCCAGAAATCGTTTGGAGAAATTCCACCTAGATTGTATTTTATTAAAATAATTAATATTTTTAATGGGGTTCCTAAGTCTAAACTTAGGAAAATTAAAATATTAATGGGTATTAATGAAAATATGGGTGAGAAGCTTATAAGAGACGAGGATCAAGTCTAATTTAATCTTATCAGTTTATTATAGATTAGATCACGACCATTGATATCTCAACAGGAAAAGTATAAAGGAAGACTTGAGAGTCATTTTGAGACACACCGAGAAAATACTCAGTATCCCGAGGGAAATCGATTCTCAAGGAGTAAGAGTTCGATTTTAGAGGGAGAGTTGAAGGGTGAAGAAGATGAAGGTATCAACATCAGTCAGACACTGAGGAGGAGGGGATGCAGTGCATCAGAAGGACAACACAGAGGGACAACTTAGAGAGGTAGCGCATCAAGGGACACAGTCCTCACGTAGAGGTGACACAGTGGAGGCTGGAGGCTCTCTTAGGTGTCAGAATTTCTCCAAAGGGCGGAGGAAGATTATCTCAGGTGTTTTCTCAGAGGTTTCTCTATGTTCTGCAAATAATTCATTGTAAAGAGATTGTTGCTGAAGAATAATAAATAAACCCTCATCTGCTGCACCAGTTTTCCCGCATTGGGTTTTTCTGGGGACCATTGTCCAAAAATAATTGTGTTGATGTGATTGATTCTCATGCTTGCATTTCACTATTCTTTTCTCTATGCTATTATGTGACAACTGCAGTAGAATTTACTTTGATGTTTACTGAAGGGTTTTGTAAATAACTTATTGTGGAAAATAAGTAGGAGAAATAAATCAATTACTCCAGTAGAATTTCATGTTAGAAATTTTCACATCTACTGCATTCTCCAACATGGTATCAGAGCTGAGATGAACAAGAAAAATTCAACTAAAGAATCATCTTGAATGGTTTGTTAAGGGGAATCATTTGAAAAAGGACAAAAGGAAAGAAAAAGAAGATCTATTGACCTAGAAGGAGGATTACTACATCAAGCCTTCATTGAACAAGACCTCATAATCAAAGGAAGGAAGGAAAAGCCCTTGTTATAGATTCTCTAGTGCATCATATTGAAGAATAGGAAGCATCAAGAAATCTTGGTATCATCTTGCACTCTTTGAAGTTGTTCGAAGACACCATTGTTGAAGAAATACTAGAAATCATCATTCTAGGGCATTTTTGAAGTCTCCTTGAAGGTCTTCAAAGCATCAATATAGTTGGAGACATCATCAAGGAAGACTCTTGGTAAGAGTTGTATTGTCTTCAATGCCTCAATCTACTGATAACATGGCTACATTTTGCAAGGAAAGAAATAAGTTGGTTAGGTCAACAATTTTCCTAGCATGGAAGAAAAGGATTGATTTGGCACTCACAGAGAATGAAGTCATGGAGTATGTCTTTGGAGAAGTAGTTGAACCTAGCAAAAAGAAGACTCAAGAGTTGGAAAAATACAAGAAGGGGGAAGTAAGAGCACAAATAATTATTGTGGAACCAATAAAATATCAGCTTGTTCCCTTTGTTGAGGAATGAAGACATCAAAGGCTATGTATGATAAGTTGGTAAAGTTGTACTCTATAAGTACACAAGGTCAAAATATTTCCTTGAGGAATAAACTATATAGAATAAGGAAAGCAAAGGATGAAGACATGGCCACCTATGTGATGAAGATCTCACAAATAAGAGACTAGTTGCAAGGGCTTGGAGAGACTGTTATAGATTCCAAGATGACTATATGTGTACTAAATGCTTTTCGACCTGATTGGAGTAGTTCTACAACTAGCATCTACTCAAAGAAAGATACTGCACCTTTTGATGAATTATGGGCTCAATGTATCTAGGAATAATCTAGGATCAAGGAAAAGGATGATACTAAATCAAAAGAAAGATCTCAAGCCTTCATTGCAAGAACCAAGAAGTTGAGGAAAGGGAAGCTTGGAAAGTCCAAGAAGAAAACATATATGTCCAAGATTCAATGCTTTGGATGCAATGAGTATGGACACATTAAATGGGATTATCCAAACATTAAAGTGAACAACAAAAGGAAGGAAAGAAGTGAAGCTCACATAGCTGAAGAAAGGGGAGAACCCGAGAAGAAGCCAAAAGGAGAAGATCCCAAGGATCTTTATTATTGAAGGAAGTCTCATCTCTGTCAGGTTCTTTATGAAATTTTGTCTTTCTTATATTAAGTAGAAGGTAGATTAGTATGCATTATTACTCTAGAAGAGTAATGATTTTTTAAAAATCATGGCATCATAGATAGAAGCACATGATAAAAGAAAGATTAGAATCTACTTGTTTAATTTTCTTTGGGAAAGATCATATAGTTTAAAAGGAATGAGAAAATTGGGACCATATTGCATATTTTTGTTCATCCGAGCATTTTCTAACATCATGTTAGAGGTAGTCATATTGCAAAGAAGGGTCATCAAAATCCTATAAGAATCGTCATTATGGAAGATTCTTGGAAGCAACATTATGACTGGTATATATTCCATCTAGTTTGGAAACAATATGTCTAAAGGATGAAGGAATTTTAATGGTAAAGTTACAGTATGAAAGGCATAATGAAAGTCTTTCTCTTCTTGGAAAATAAAATTTATCTTTGACATGCATAAGAAGCAAGCTTGTTCAAAGGACAACTAGATGATTATATGAAAGCATATGTATACATTTTTGAAGTTGTTCTTCCCTAGAGTATGATTCATATCTACAAGAGTCATTAAGGAAGATTTAGTTATGAATGTGTTTGGAAAATCTTCCATATCGCTACATGATGCTCGAAAGAGGAAATTTGACATACACTCAAATGAATGGAGATTAAGACTCTCTCACAAAATTGCATGGCATATGACAATGTTGATCAACATCAAGCATAGTCTGCAGAAGAAAGAAAGGGAGTTAACAATGACAACTCCAAGGAATATCGATCCGTGGGCACTCTGATTAAAATGAATACATGGAAAAATATATTTATGGAGATGGAACATGCAGAAGGATATTGATATCAAAGGACTCAAGTAATAAAATACTTTGATGAAAGGGTCATCACGATAAGGTAAATATGATATTTAATATTTTGTATTAGTTATCTGGTTAACATATTGTTTTGTTACCTAAAAAGATATTGCGGGAATACATGATGACAATTGAGGCAAGTTCAATTGTTGGTATTGCACTTGATTCAAACATAGTTATCTATCATACGAGAAAATTACCCAGTACCCGTTTTTTTAAGGTAGTAAAAGAAGTACCCAATTTTAAAAATTGGTTATTCAGAATACACCTTCTCTTTGTTGGAGTATATTTTTGACACTTTAAATTTTCTTATGTAACCTTTTTCCTTTAAATGTTAATGATTTTCTTGCTGATTTTGAAAAGTGTTGATGCAACATCAACACATTTTTTTTAGAGCGCTTACTTTTGACACTTAATTTTTTTATGTATCAAGTATGAATATTTTTTTAAAAATGTTCATGATTTTCATTTTGATTTTGAAAAGTGTTGATGCAACGTCAACCCTTTTTGTTTAGAGGGCTTAATTTTTACACTTTAAATTTTTTAATGTATTAAGTATGGATATTAAACACGCTTGCCATTAGAGCCCTTCGAATTTCTGACTCGGAGCATCTGGATGAAGAAAAGAAGCATCTAGTTTTAACTTTTAAGAGTATAGGCTACAAAGAACAAGAAATTAAAAAAGCCATAGAGAAAGCTGAAAGAAAGTTGTTATCTCATGAGCCTAAGGCTCAAGACCAACCTCAATGTGGTAAAGTTTTTCTACCTTATATCCATGGAGTTACAGACAAAATCGCTAAAATCCTAAGAAAGAAAAACATTATCACGCATTTCTCAGCACCTGGTACTATCAGGCAAGGTTTGAAGTCTGTAAAAGATGATATTGACAATCATCAGCTTAAAGGAGTCTATAAAATAAATTGTTCTTGTGGAAAAAGCTACATTGGTGAAACAGGTCGCTCCCTCCAGACAAGACTCAAGGAACATGGCGCTGATATTAGAAACGGAAGATCTCGTACTTCAGCCTTGGCAGAGCACTCCTCGAAGACTAAGCACCATATCTGTCTGGAAAGCACATCAATTATCGCAAGGGAAGAGCAGCATCAGAGACGAAAGATCAGAGAAGCACTTGAAATTATCAAGCATCCTCATAATCTGAACAGAGACAATGGTATGGAGATTAGCGGGAGCTGGCTTCCCTTGATCAGGGAAATAAAAATCGCAAACACATCCCCAGGTAAAGCACTCAATAGGTAAGTTATCCCTCTCCTTTCCTCTGTTATTAGTCTGTACTTTTTATTAATATCAAAATAGAATAATTATCATTAAATACTATAATATATTAATTTCTATAGAGCTATTAATTAATATATTAATTAATTATAAATATTAATTATTTATAATTGTTAATATGATTTGGTTAATATATTAATTAAAGTATATAGGAATTAATATATTTCCCTAGTATTTATATAAAAATTAATATATTACCCTAATATTGTTATAGATATAACCTTTAATATAATAGTTAGCATTATATTGCTATAATATAATAATTTCTATATAACTATTAATTAATATATTAATTATTATATTAATCAATTATAAATATTTATTATTTATAATTGTTAATATGAATTAGTTTAATATATTATTTTAATTTATATAGAAATTAATATATTTTAGTTCAATAAGCTAATTTTAGTTTTTAGTTCAAATCCCTAATTTAATCATTAGGTTTTGTATTAATATATTAACTCCTCCAAAAATTTTAATAAATAATAATAATAATAAAAAAAAAGAAAGTAATTTATTAAAATAAAATAAAATTATATAAAATTAATTAATTAATATTACAAGCCGACAGTGTGTTGTTCCTAAAAATTTATCCTCATCACTATTTATTCTTTCTTAGTAGCTCTTCTTTTATCATCATTCTCATATCCTGATGATGGATCCCATTTGGGATTTGAAACGTTGGTATAAAAATGTTCATACTGTGGATTCTCCGGTCACTGATTCAAAAGATACAAGCCACAGATCTCTTAAATCCAAGATACTAAATGTTATTGATTTTGATGTCTGTAATAAACCATAAAAATAAAATAAAAACATGACAAAAAATCAAATATAAAAAATTATAATAAATAAATAAAACCATATAAATTGAAAAAAAAGACAAAATTAATGTGTAGAAACAAAAACATAATAATAAATATAATCAAATAATAAAAAATAAAACATGACAAAAGAACATGACAAAAAAATCAAATATATATATATATATATATATATATATATATATATGACTCCAAAAAAACTATAAAGATAAAAAACAAACGAAATTAAGTTGTAAACATAAAAAATTTAAACCAAAAAAAAATTAAAACACAAAAAATTAAAAAATATGAAAAGGAATGAAAAAAAAATTTAAAAAACATAATTAAAAAATAAAAATAAAAATAAACATTAAAAACAACCACATAATTAAAAAAAATTAAATAAATAAATAAAATTGGAAAAAAAATTAAAACAATTAAAAAAATTAAAATTAAAAATAAAAACCAATTAAATTAAATCAAAAAATTTTAAAAATAATAAAAAATCAAATTAAAAAGACAAATTAAAAAAATTAAACAATTTTAATTAAAAAAAAATTCAAAAAAGTTTGGCCCTGGGTGGCCTAGGTCATGTGATCAAGTCAATTCGGGGAATTGGCCTAGGCCGCCCAAGGCCAAATTTTTTTGGATTTATTTTTTGAAATAAATATTTTTAATTTAATTTTTGTTGTTTTTTATTTTTATTTTTAAATATTGTTTTTCAATTTTTTTTTATTTATTTTTTATTTTTTAAATTTTTTATTTATTTATTTATTTTAATTTGAGTGTTTTTTTTTAATTATTAATTTTTTTATTTAGCTTTTTTTTAGTTATGAGGTTTTGTTTTTTTTTTTTTTTTAACTTTAAAAATAAGTTTTTTGATGTTTTATTTGTTTATTTATTTTCTTCTTTTTTTAATATTGTTCCCTTTTTTTTTCATATTTAAAAAAAAAATTGTCTATATTTTTAATTTTTACAAACTAATTTATTTTTAATTTTTTATTTCTTTTTACATTTGTATAGTATTTTTTTTTTATTTTTTTTTTTATATTTGATTTTTTTTGTCATGTTTTATTACTTGTTATTATTTTTTTTAAATTTTTGTGTTTTTTTTATTGTTTTTATTTTTTTCAATGTTTGAATTTTTGTTTTCTTTTGTATTTTATTTATTTATATATTTATTTATTATTTTGGTTTTTTTTTGTTTATTTATTTATTTTATTTTATTTTTCTGCAGGGTCCATGGTGATGCTCGACTAGCAACCTGATCCCTTTATGTGCAATTTGATAGTCGATTTTAAAATTTTCGTTATAATGAATAGAGTTTGTCCCACAATGTGTCAATTTCATGGTTGATCTTTAAGTTTTCATTACAATGGGTCCAGTTCACCTACATTGCATGTCAATTTGATAGTTGATTTTTAAATTTTTGTTGTAATGTATCAAGTTGTCTTAGGCTAAGATTTTAAAGCCGCTATACATTTAACATTTAAAAAATAAATTACTCTTGGTATAATAATTGTTTCATTCAAGTGTTCATTTTTAAAGTTTTTTTAGTCATATATTTTTTACATAATGTCATGCTTGAAATATGTTGAAAACTTAAGGTTTTTTTATAGTCATAATCTTTGGTTTTAATACCATGGTTGAAAAATTGTCAAGATTTTAATGTTTTTCTAAGCCATGATATTTTATCTTTAATGTTATGGTTGAAAACAATGATAAGTATTTTTTCTTTAGCACCATGACTAAAAATTGTTGGAATTTTAAGGTTTTTCAAAGACGTGATATTTTATCTTTAATGTCATGATTGAAACCGTTGGAAATTTAAAGTTTTTCAGAGTCATGATATTTTATCTTTAACGTCATTATTAAAAAATGTTGAAAATTTAATGCTATACGGATTAATGCACAGGTGTTTGGATGATGTAGAAACCCTCAAGGATCTTCCGGGATCCTTGGCAGACTGTAAGATTAGCTGCAGTTGTCACAAAGATACATGCATATCTATGTTTAAAAAATGAATATGAAATCGAGAAGGACTTATTACCTCGAGTCTCGGTGTGGTGTTGCTAGAGAGCGCAATGCAGCTAGGTGGAAGACCCCTGAGTCGACTCCAGATCAAAACCTGCACATAGAAAAGACAAGTGTAATATCACAACATAAAACCTTGATAAACAATGCATGAACATATAAAATATATCTAGTTGCATGTAACTAAGCCACTCATGCTAAAAGATATTGAATAAACATATAAACAAGTTATACTACCAACATCACATAGTGGACAACACAATTGTAGTTTTATATTGATGTAGAAAGAGTGATTACAACCATCTGTTGTATCAACCTTCCCTTACCCCTCCAACTCC
This sequence comes from Pinus tabuliformis, assembly GCA_031772625.1. Classification (NCBI taxonomy): domain Eukaryota; kingdom Viridiplantae; phylum Streptophyta; class Pinopsida; order Pinales; family Pinaceae; genus Pinus; species Pinus tabuliformis. The sequence goes on along the minus strand of CM062811.1, from coordinate 1,024,548,377 downwards.
TCTCTCTCTCTCCCTTCTTAACCTCTTCTAATGCCTTAGTCTGAGACTCTGCTCGACAGTCAAATAGGAAATCCTTTCAAATGATTCGACCTCTTTCACAATAGCCCTAGCCTTGCATATATAACATGTAAGGATAGGGTTTCCAAGTCCTTCATGAGTTCCATTAGGCAAGAGAAGTGATGTTGCCATGCTTTTGTGCTCTTTCCCATTTGTAGACTCCATTAGGAATTAGTAATTCCCTCAAACAAGTCGATTTATGATGTTTCCTTGCTTTTGTGAGCTGACATAGGAGAGAATCTCGGGATATTTCTCAGTCAACTCACTCCTTTGACCCATAGAAATTGATGTAGGGTCACTAACGCTCTTCCCGAGGTAACAAGTAGAGTTACCCTAGGAACTAACACACCCTTAGGCTTGCTAAGAAGCTTTATAAGGCAGGTTTCTAGTGTCTAGACAACGTTAGTTTGACAACAGGGCTTGTGAACTTGGTCAGTCCTTCAGTCATCATGTCTTTCCCCTCTGAGCTGATGAGGAGGTCATTTTCCTGTATAACAGATGCCCCCTAAAGCGTGAGATCAGAGGCTACGATGATTGCCGAAATACTTTACATTTAACTGTCCTTTTATTTGGAAAAAAGAGAGAGAGGATCGAAGCTTCGGGTGGTACGAGAAACCTGATACAACACATATATAAAAGCAACTAAAATCATGTCCTGAGTCGAGCATTCCCACGCTCAGTAGCTATGTCAGAGTGATTTTCTCAATAAAGATATATGAGGAGTCTGGCCGCCGATAAGCACAATGTGGATCATTTTTCATAATAGGATCATTCTAATGAGCTGTCTCCAAAAAACAATAAACGCAACTTGGGAGAGGAAATAAGGCTGAGTGATGCAAGCCTCTACCCAAGGTCTTGATTTCCGCTTCACCGCAACAACATAGATCGATACATGTGAATAAAGGCGTTGAAGTCGAACATGCACGAAATCGTCTGATAACTAGTCAATAATGGATACCGTTAACAGACACAAGGATGGCCACCGATAATGGTGATGGTCTCCAAGATGCACAGTACAATCCAACGAGTGTGAATAATGTTTTTGTCGTCGAACATTCGTAGAATCGTTTAACCAGGAGCCAATAATGAAAACCTCTGACCAAACACAAGGTGACCTGTCACTGATGTCTGCAAGTACCAAGGCACTGAAGTGTTTCTAGGTCTTCTTCCTAGATAGAGTGTTGAATTCGATAGGAAGAGACCTGTCGAAAGGTAGGCAATAATGTGTCCTACATCAATCGACACGAAACGGGACAAGAATGATTGTTTTTTGAGGAATCTTTTGAGCATTAGGTCAAAGAGACAGTGGGCATGATGAAAGGATATGTTTGATGGTTTGATGGAGGAAACAAAAGATAAAGGTTTTCCCTTAAACAATAGAAGGCATGACAATGGTTTTAACCATGCAGCACTAGACTCACGAACACCAAAGAGCGTTAGGATACAAAGATGCAAGAACATCAGGCTATATAGGCTAAACTCATAGGATGGTAAGGTTCATATTGAGAGGCTGTCACAAGGAAGGTTTATCTGAGGGAGTGCCATGTTCAAGGGAGCGATTGCTGCCAAAAACTCGTTTCAAAATACCGAACACGATTGTATTGTCCACCTTCCCCATCTGATTAGTTTAGTGAGTCTAGACAGGTAAACTCATTGATCTTTTCATGTTTTAAGAGTTTGAAAAGGACCATAAAAAGAGTGACTCTATGCCCTATCTGATTAGTTTAATGAGTCCAGATAGGAAAAATCGTCAATCTTTTCATGTTTTAAGAGTCTAAAAAGGATCGTAAAAAGAGAGACTCTATTCCTCATCTGTGTAATTTAATGAGTCCAGATGAGACAACTCGGTGGTATTTTCATATTTCGAGAGTCTGAAAAGATCATAAAGAACGACTCCAAGGTGGTCCCTTTATCATAGTTGTTAACCGGGTGCGACAAAGGTTTAATAGTATACCCAGAATGGTTCCCTTTCTGTGAGTTAATCTACTGAGTCCGGATAAAGAGAAACCTATTCTCAATAGATGTTTGCCTCATTTTGTTACGAGTACGAGGAGACAGACTAAACTCGATATTCGTTGTGAAACTTTAATGAGTCATGCGACGACAAAATCAATATACCTTCATCAAATTTTAACGAGTCAAATGAAGAAAACTCGAAGCATATTTTTTAGTTTAGTGAGCGAGGAAAAAGAGGTAAAAGAACTTCTCATTCCTTCTTTGTAGATTTAACGAGCCCAAAGAAGGGACAAAATCAGGGATTTTTCAATTTAAGAGCAAGAAATAGTCCCAAAAAAGAAAGTGCTCATGTCATCGTTGTAAATTTTTAACGAGCTCAGTGATGAAAACTCGGGGTTTTTTCAATTTAAAGAGCGAGAAAAGTTCCTAAAAAGAATGCTCAGAGCTTCTTCATAAGGTTTTAACGAGCCTGAAGAAGGAACTCGAGGTTTTTTCAGTTTTATGAGCGAGAAAAAAAGTGCCTAAAAAGAATGCTCAATCAATCTTTTTCAGTTTAGTGAGCTAGAAAAAGAGCAAAAAAAAAGTTGCTCAAACTGTCATCGTAGGTGTTTAATGAGCCCGACGATGAAAAACTCGGGGATTTTTCAGTTCAAGAGCAAGAAAAAGTCCCAAAAAAGATCATGCTCATATCTTCTTTGTAGTAGTTTAACGAGCCCAAAGAAGGAGACTCGAGGTTTTTCAGATTAACAAGCAAGAAAAATACCATAAAAAGAATGTTTGACTTTCTTCGTGGTAGTTTAACGATCCCAAAGAAGGAGACTCGAGGTTTTTTTGGATTAACGAGCAAGAAAAATACCATAAAAAGAATGCTCGACCTTTCTTGCTCTCATGCTTGACAATAGAAGGGTATATGCCATGCATTTCCTCATAAGACCAAGGGAAAATATCGTGACAGTCCTTAGAAGGGTAGGTGAAGCTTGCAATGTCCTCAAGATTACAATTGGCTCCAATCTGTATATTTTCCATGATCCATGTCTTAACTGAAATGTCAATAAGCAGTGTCTTGGAAAGATTGCCCATGTTCCCTTCTGAATTCAAAGTTTGGATAGTCATATAAGGTGAGGGAACGATTTCAGGTGTGTCAAACGACAGGATTTGAATGGGCATCATTCCTGAATCAGATATCGATACACGATGGTGAGAGTCCTTCGAAGGTCTCTCTTCAAAACACATGATCTCTCGAATAGCTTCGTTCGAAGGTAGGACTTGATTGAGGAGATCGTAAGAAGGAGCATTTATGTTGAAATGTGGCAACAAGAATATTCCAATTTAATTTGTCCTTGAATTAAATTGTGAATTAAAATCGAATTTAGTCTTAACAGCTACTTGGAAATAATTAATTAATTCATTTTGAATTAATTAGTTGGATAAATTCAAGTTAGAAGTCTTTCTGAAGTCATGCAAGAGTTATCCCTTGAGTTAAGGAGATAAGATTGAGTTATCCCTTAAATTAAGGAGATAAGATTGAGTTATATTTGAGTTGTAATTAGTTAACTTAGTTTACTGAGTTAAGTCCAGTTAAATTAGTTCCAAACTGTTTGAGGAACTAAAAGTGAGTTAACAGTCAGTTGATGCATGCATGCATCCAACTAGTGCTACTCCAGTTAACTAAAGATTCCCTCATCAGAAACTCATGCATGTCTATTATGAGAAAGACCCAGTTGAGATTAATGTTCAAGGACAGTGTACTATCAGTTGCATGTGGATAAAACCAATGCATGCAGTCAAGGAATTAATCCTTGAGGATTGCGCAGTTTTGGAGGATCAATGTTCCACTTGGTTGAGAGTTTTCCACTTGGTAATAGGAGGATCACCCAGGAGAAACAACGCAAGGAAATAGGAGCTTGGAGGGTAGAGATGAAGGCTGGTGAGAAGCCTTGATTTCCTATGAGCATCTGTGAGGATTGTACTGAGAGCTGGATAGCTGTGAGAGCTAAGGCTTTGTATAATTCCTATGTATTTCCACCTGTATGATAATACAATAGAGTGGGGTTTTTAGCTGAGGCTTTCCCCAAAGTATTTTCATGTGTATTGTGCATTGATTCTTCTTTTTCTGGTTATATTGTTCAGCTCGATCTTTAAGCTTCCGCAAATTGATAGTAGAAGTAGGTTATAGTATTCTTCTTTGATTTATATTGCATTATCGAGTTAACCTACAGCAGATTTTCTACATGGTCTTAGAAGAGCGAGATTGGTAGAGAATTTCTACATGGTATCAGAGTTGTGCACAATATACAAAGAAGAGAATTCCAAGTTTGAAGTTCGAGGTTGCAGGTGCAAATCGAATTCATATCATACTTCAAGGTTGGCCAATGGTGTTCTATGGTTCTTCTCATGGAGGGAAGAAGGGTGACATGTCTAAAGTAAGATGCTTTAATTGTCATGAGATGGGACATTATGTGATTAATTGCCCATTGAAGAAGCCCAAGAAGGGATCCTTGGAAGGATCAGAAGGTGAGACATTAGCCTCTCAATTCGAAATGGAATTTACCCTCATCGCATGCATGGTGTCATCGTTGATGGGTTGTGTCTGGTATATTGACAGTGGAGCCTCATTCCACATGACTGGTGATAAAAGTTTATTCAGTGCCTTGGAGGAGAAAGAACTCAAGATGCACATAGAGATGGGTGGTGACAGAAGGTATAGTGTTTCAGGAGTGGGCACAGTTGCTTTTCAGAGGGAGCATGGCGCTCCTCTCATCTTGACAAATGTGATGTATGTGCCTGGACTAAAGAAGAACTTGGTATCAGTAATGATATTGGAGGACAAAGGCTATGATGTTGTCTTTAGTAAAGGAAAGTTGTTCCTAAGACACATAGCCACGGGTCAGACCAAGAGGATAGGGATTCGGGTGAAGAATCTCTATAAACTAGAGGTAGATGATTATGCAGCATTGAGTATGAAAGTAGAATTGGTGCAAAGCCAAGACATTGGCGAGTTGTGGCACAGGCGGTTGGACCATTTGCATCATGGGGCTTTGAAGATAATGTAGGAGATATCTACAGGACTTCCCAAAGGTAAACTTGAGCAAGTTGACACATGCAAAGGTTGTACCTTGGGAAAGCACACCAAATATTCCTTTCATGATCGAGACATTCAAGAAAAGGCTATCTTAGAGTGAGTTCATACTGATGTGTGTGGACCATTCTCAATGGCATCCATAGTGAAGCAAAGGTATTTTGTGATTTTCATTAATGACTATTCTTGTAAATGTTGGATTTATTTCATGCAGAAGAAGGACCAAACCTTCACAAAGTTTTGCGAGTTCAAAGCTTTGGTCGAGAAAGAGTCAGGGAAGAAGATCAAGGCCTTAAGAAGCAACAATGGTGGAGAATATGTCTCTCAAGAGTTTAAGGACTTCTATGCAGTGGAAGGAATTAAATGGGAGTTGACGGCACCTCATAACCCATAGTAGAATGGGGTGGCCGAGAGGATGAACAAAATTATTGTGGGGGCAGCACGGGCAATGCTACATGGCCAAGGCCTACCACTTCACTTGTGGGCTGAGGCATGCAACACAACTGTCTATTTGCAGAATAGAAGCCCACATCGCATACTTGGGATGAAGAAACCAGAGGAAGCTTTCTCCGGTAAGAGACCAGACGTGGGTCACTTCAGGATCTTTCGCTCATCGGTATATTTCCATGTGACAAAGGATGCATAGAAGAATCTTGAGCCGACAGTAGAGTTGGGGATACTTGTTGGGTACATTGATACACCTCACAACTATCGGGTGTACTTGCCTACCAATCAGAGGACAGTGGCTTGCAGAGATCTCAAGTTTGATGAGGAGCAGGCCATGCGAGTTTCCCTTGAGAGGGAGCTCCAACTATAGGCTGTGGAGGAACTATTGGTTCCTAAGGAGGAGAAGCCTCAGACTGATGCAGACCAGCCGCATGCAGAGGTTCCAGGAGTGGAGACATCCACTCAAGTAGAGTCTTCTAGATATGGATGGAAGTGTAAAAGAGAAGTTATATTGTTGAAGGATGCGGGAGAGAATGTGGGAGCACCATCTTCTCAGCATAGACAAAGGAGGTCACCTGAGAGGTACAATGGATACAAGGCCCTTGCTGGAGAATGTGTTGAGACTGAGCCATCTTCCTTTAAGGAAGCAATGTAGCAGCCGATTTGGGTTGATGCTATGGTGGAGGAGTATGACTCCATAGTTCATAACAGTGTTTGGGTCATGGTTCTGAGACTGGAGAACAAGTCAATTATGTGTTCCATTTGGCTTTACAAGGTAAATCAAGCTGCAGACTGTGTAGTGAGGAGGATCATGTTGTTGCAGTACATTTCGACAGAGGAGCAAGATGCTGACATTTTGACAAAGGCATTGTCAAAGTGTAAATTTGAGTTCCATAGAGACAGGATCAAGGTGGCAGATAATCCCTTTCTTGTTGAGAGGGAGTGTTGAAATGTGGCAACAAGAATATTCCAATTTAATTTGTCCTTGAATTAAATTGTGAATTAAAATCGAATTTAGTCTTAACAGCTACTTGGAATTAATTAATTAATTAATTTTTAATTAATTAGTTGGAGAAATTCAAGTTAGAAGTCTTTCTGAAGTCATGCAAGAGTTATCCCTTGAATTAAGGAGATAAGATTGATTTATCCCTTAAATTAAGGAGATAAGATTGAGTTATATTTGAGTTGTAATTAGTTAACTCAGTTTACTGAGTTAAGTTTAGTTAAATTAGTTCCAAACTGTTTGAGGAACTAAAAGTGAGTTAATAGTTAGTTGATGCATGCATGCATCCAACTAGTGCTACTCCAGTTAACTAAAGATTCCCTCATCATAAACTCATGCATGTCTATTCTGAGAAAGACCCAGTTGAGATTAATGTTCAAGGACAATGTACTATCAGTTGCATGTGGATAAAACCAATGCATGCAGTCAAGAAATTAATCCTTGAGGATTGCATAGTTTTGGAGGATCAGTGTTCCACTTGGTTGAGAGTTTTCCACATGGTAACAAGAGGATCACCCAGGAGAAACAATGCAAGGAAATAGGAGCTTGGAGTGCAGAGAGGAAGGTTGGTGAGAAGCCTTGATTGCCTGTGAGCATCTGTGAGGATTGTACTGAGAGCTGGCTAGCTGTGAGAGCTAAGGCTTTGTATAATTCCTATGTATTTCCACCTATATGATAATACAATAGAGTGGGGTTTTTAACTGAGGCTTTCCCCATAGTATTTTCATGTGTATTGTGCATGGATTCTTCTTCTTTTGGTTATATTGTTCAGCTCGATCTTTAAGCTTCCGCAAATTGATAGTAGAAGTAGGTTATAGTATTCTACTTTGATTTACATTGCATTATCGGGTTAACCTACAACAAATTTTCTACATGGTCTCAGAGGGAGATTTGTAGAGAATTTCTATAATTTATGGACCATTGGTCATTACCAAAGTGACCAGAGATTTAGATGCAGATTGAATGGCTTGGTAGGCCAATTCAGTTGGTGACAATGGCATTTGTTCTCTGTAAGCGTCAATGTCTAAAGGGGCCAGGAGGATCCAAGGATCGGTCAGTTCGTGAGGAATGGATGAAACCATAGAGACCATCTATGGAACCGTGGGTGACGGAAGAGGGAAACAACCCATTAGGGAAGAGCCCTTCAATAGACTGGTACCAATACTGATGTAAGAGTCAGGTACACCACCCACTAAGGGTACAGAGCCACTAGGTAATGGGGAATAATTAGGGGTGCAAAAGGACAGCTGGTCCACTATGACTATCTTTCCATACAAGGGAAATAGGATGATGCAAAATATAGTAGACACAATGACAGTCATGGCATAATTCCAACTATGACCCAACAATAGATTATAGTCGAGCTTTCTATCTACGACTTCTATGTCCACCGTTACCGTTTTCCCACTCAAAGTGACGGGGTAGCTAGCTAGGTAACCTTTTGGGATGAAATTTTGGCCGTCGAAAGCTTTAAGGGAATTCGACGGTGGGGATAATCATTTCTTGACTACGGGGATGGCACCGGAAGGGTATACTAGTCAGCAAAGGATGGAACTAGTAGTGCGCGTGCAAGATTTTTCAGTTATTGCTGGACATTTGTATAAGATGGGTGTTGATGAAATATTGCGAAGATATGTGCTGGATTTTGAGAGGGATAACATTCTCACTAAAGCTCATGGAGGGGCTGCAACAGGTCATTATGCAGGAAAGGCGACTGCGCAGAAGATTTTGTGCACAGGTCTATGGTGGCCAACACTGCACAAGGATTCCAAGGCATATTGCAAGGCATGCGATGCATGTCAGAGAACATGTAGACCATTGCAAAGGGATGAATTTCTATTACATCCTCATGTATCTTTGCAACCATTTGAGAAATGGGTGATTGATTTCGTTTGGCCAATTCATCCCCCAGGAAAGAAAACTGGTGCACGCTATATCATCACCACGACGGACTATCTAACTAGATGGGTAGAAGCACAGTCAATTAAGGATTGTACAAGGGCTACCGCAACAAATTTTTTGTTCGAATATGTCTTAACTAGGTTCGGCTGCACAAAAGTATTGATGAGTGACAAGGGTACACACTTTCTAAATGAGATGATCAACACCTGACTGAAGAATTCCAGGTCTACCATCAGAAGAGTACACCGTATCACCCACAGGCCAATGGAATTGTTGAAGCCTTCAACAAGATTTCAGAGAATGCACTAACAAAGATCTGCAATGGGCAGCGAAATGACTGGGATGTGCGTGTACCTGCTGTACTATGGGCTTATAGGACTACTTGCAAGAAGCGGATAGGGAAAACGCCATTCAGATTGGTATATGGTGTCAAAGCTGTAATGTCGATGGAGTATATTGTGCCTAGTCTGCGCTTAGCAGCTCTCATAGGTATGGCGGATTGTGATTTCAAAATCAGCCTCTTCGAGGGGGCAACCT